>OY992885.1:91540704-92138204 GCA_963921405.1 Cepaea hortensis
CGGCTGGCGTAGGCGTTCATGGCTCTCCATAGATCTCGGTCTTTGGTTTTCTGGATCAACTCTGCTGCTGATGTTCCTCCATGCCACCGTCTCAATCCATCCAGCATCACTTCTCTTGGTCTACCTCTGCCTCTCTTCCCCTCGATCTTTCCAGTTGTTACGATGTTCTCCAATGCCTCTCTTCTCATCACATGACCGAGGAAAGCTGTTTGTCTCGTCTTATTGTTGTATATAATGTTCTAGTTTCGTTAGCCTGTTTCAGGCAGTCGTCGTTAGTTACTCTGGCAGTCCAAGGAATTCGCAACATTCGTCTAATGAACCACATCTCTGTTGCTTCTAATTTCTTCTTAATTTGTTCATTTACATTCCAAGATTCACTGCCATACAGCAAAACTGGTTCTACATAGCATTTCATCACTCTCTTTCTTACATTCAGTGATAGTGACTTATTGCATAAGATACTCTTCATTTTCTGAAATGCGGCTTTTGCCTGCCCTATTCTGCTCCTAATCTCTGTTGTACATCTTCCATCTGATGTTATAAATGCCCCTAGGTATCTAAAATTATCAACTTGGTTAAGGATTTTCCCTTCTATTTCTATGTCACATTTTGGTGTCACCATTTTCTTTGATATTACCATTGTTACTGTTTTCTTGATATTCAAGGAGAGTCCTTTCCTTGCACTCTCTGTTACTAAATGTTTTGCGTATCCTTTTACAGGACTTAGCTGTCAACAGCAGCATCTTTCAGCTGTCTGTTGATCTCTTGGCAAGATTACGCTCAGTAGTTTGCCATTGCTTTCTGAGCGGCCGGCTCAGTATCCGCAAGTCACGAGCGGGGGTCGAACCACCTCAGTTCTCGCTCCGCTGCGAGACTCTGCGTGATAAACGGGATTACAGAGAGAAAGTGTTGTAACCCCACAGCCAGAGAGACCGGCTTCTCTGTTACTACAACGTCTAATAATTGTTGTAGGTCTGTTGAATTATCCGCCACCAATACTGTGTCATCTGCATAGCGTATATTATTTATATTATAACCTCCAACTAGTATTCCTGGCATCTCTTTGATCCCTCTCATTATTACTTCGCTATAAAGGGAGAAAAGATCTGGTGACAAGACACACCCTTGTCGTACTCCTAGCTTTATCTGTTCGTAACTACCCTCTTTATTTCCCATTTTAATTGCTGCTACTTGGTTCCAGTAAATATTCTTTATTATTCTTAAATCTTTTCCATCAGTGTTGATATCTTCCAACATTTTAATCAGTTCATCATGTTTTACTTTATCAAATGCCTTAGTATAATCTATGAAGCACAAATATATGTCTCTCTGTTTCTCTATTGACCTTTCTATTAGTGTCCGTAATGTATAAATTGCATTGTTTGTGCCCTTTCCTTCCACAAATCCATACTGTTCTTCACTAATTTATTAATAATTTAAATATATATATAAACTATATCTCATATATGATGAGCTACCGTATGACAATAGACGGAACAATCTTTTTCTCATTCATTCATTCATTCATTCATTCATTCATTCATTCATTCATTCAGTAGCATATCCTTTACAGAACCTCTCCCCCATAACAACCTTCCGGAAAACATCTCGATCATAAGCAAGATGTCTCGCATCCGATACACCCATCTGGAGATCATCCGCCACATCCTGCACCCATCTTCTCTTTGGCTTTCCTCTTCCTCTCTTCCCAGGAATATGCCCCTCCAATATTGTTCTCTCCAAACTTTTGTGACGTTTCAAGTGACCAAAATATTTCAATTTTCTTTGTTTTATCGTCTTTAATAGTCAACCTTCTTCAATATTCAGCACTTGAAGTATGGATGCATTTGTTCTTTTCTTTACCCAAGATATTCTTAGAACTCGTCTATAACATTTATATTCAAAGGCATTTATGCGCTGTTCAGCTTGATTAGTTAGTGTCCAGGTCTCACAGGCGTATGTTGCAATGGGAAAGATGCATCCTCTTAAAAATCAAATTTTTGTTGTTCTGTCTGTCCCACTCCATAATTTATTCAGTTGTTTTAGTCTTTGGAGAGCAATTGATAATCGTCGTTTAATTTCTCTCATTGTGTCACCGTTGTTGGTAATCATTGACCCAAGATATTCAAAATTTTCTACAACCTCAATTTTTCCTCATTAACATATATTTATTTCTCCATAGTAGTTTTATCTGTATGCATTATCTTTGTTTTTGCTGTGTTAAGATATAATTTGTAATTTTCACTATTCAATTGGGTTGAGGCTATTAGGTTTTCTATTCCATTCTGTGTTGTGGATAGCAATACTGTATCATCAGCATACCGAATCTCTGGTATGTCATGACCACCGATATTTAGGGCATCATATATCGTTTCTTACATTTCTCATTTTATTTTCGGCATACAGGTTAAAACAAATAGGGGGACAGCACACATCCCTGACAGACTCCTTGCTTGATGTCAAACCAGTTTGATGTCTTACTATCTATTCTAACCGCCGTTTGTTGGTCTAGATCAGGGATCACCAAACCTTTTTCACGGCGAGCCGGATAACTGACAAAATGACGAGCACGGGCCGGATAACTGACAAAATGACGAGCGCGGGCCGGATACTCATTCTTCACAATACTTGCGCCAGCTCCGTGGCGAAGATCATACGTACGCGGTTCGTAATCCCGTATACTCACGTTCGAAATACAGCTGCGAGCGATTTGACAGCAGACAACGTTGCGCTGGATTTTACGCTATGTTATGGGTGCCGGTCGTTCGAAAAGCAATGGTAAACTACTGAACATAAACTTGCCAAGACATCAACAACAGCAAACAATGCTTGTGTTGACTGTAAACGTCCTGTAAAGGATATACAACTAACTTTAACAATAATTGCTAGCTAGAACGACAGCTCTGGGGAAAAAGACGAAAAACTAAGTTAATCATGGAAAGGGCGTGCAATGCACACAAACAAACAAACAAACAAACAAACAAAATAACAAACAAACAAACAAACAAACAAACAAACAAACACAGACAACCAACATATTTATATTTATTTACTAAACAAAGTTATCAAAGAAGGCGACGTTAGTAAAAAGATAGTTACATCAAACATATTGTCCACATATCCGAATCTCACAAACTAAGCAGCAAAAGAGGATAGTGAGTTTTGTGAAACTGACGTGTGGCTTTCAAAATACCATCAATGTTTGGTTTGGAATTGCTGCATCCAATCAAGAGAATTGCTTTCAAATGTTCATCAGTCAATCTCATTCGATGTGGTGACTTCACAGACTTCTTTTTAAAGAATGTTAGCTCACAGACATATGTTGTTCCAAACAATGATGTCATACCAGCGGCAAATTTCTTAAGTTTCGGAAACTCAACATCAGGCAAGCAGCGGTACTTCCTTCTCAATGAGCTCCAACTGTAATTCAACTGGCACACCATTAAGGTTAATATCAAACGGATTCTGGAAAAGAAGGATGTCACTCTCAAATCTGTCAAGATCTGAAAATCTCTCTAAACTCTTTGAAACAGTGAAAATGAGAAAGGTTTTCTCCTTTCAGTTGCGTTTCCAACAATGACAGATTTCTTCGAAATCCTTTGATGGTTCTGTAGAGATCACAGACGAGGTAATGCTTTCCCTGAAGTTTCAGGTTCAGTTCATTCATATCGACCAAAATTGACAACTTTGACAGCCAGGTAGGATCTGACAGCTGTGAATCAGCTTTATCTTTTTCAGTGAGGAAAACATCTATTTCGTTTCGGAGCTTGCAAAAACGAAGCAGGACTTTACCGCAGCTGAGCCACCTGACTGATATGTGATAAGGCAAGTCACAGAATTCAGAATCAATTTCTTCAAGAAAAGCCTAGAACTGACGGTGAATAAGTGCATGTTCCCGAATAAAATTCACAGCAGAAAATACTGGTTTCAGTACACAAGAAATATCTAAATCTTTCCCACAGAGTACTTGCTGATGTACGATGCATTATAGGAACAGAGCGCCCGGAATTTGCAAATCTTCCAAATGAGTCCTGATCTGCCCCAACAGACCCTTCCTCACTCCAGTCATGTTTTTCCCCCTCATCAACTGTAACACCTCGAAGCTGATTCCACCGAAGGTTATAGTCTTGGAAAATTGTTTTCACTTCCACGAAAATGACTTTCCCAGTTGTTGTTCCATGCATGCTGCAAACCGACGCCAACTCTTCCGTTATCTGAAAGTCCAAATTGACACCACAAATGAACACGAGAAGTTGTGACGTACTCGAGAGATCAATAGACTCATCCAGCGCCAGAGAATACTACAACAAGTTCCTAGCTTTCTCGCGTATCTGTAGCACTATGTTCTCTCCAAATACTTCTGTTCTCCACACAACTGAACTTGCCGAAAGGCTGATAGTTCCATACAAATCGGCTTTCTCAGGACACAAGTCATTTGCATCTTCGATCACACACACTTTTTAATGACGTTGCCATCAGTAAACGGGTTTCCTCGTTCTGCCATCTTATGCACTGTTTTGTAACTTGTACGAGTGACAGATTCATTTTCAGCAAATTTTCTCGTGAAGAGATTTCTTTGCGTTTCAAAACCACGTTTAATGGTCTCATATTTCCCAGAGCGTAATTTTCCAGAAAACTTTTAATATGTTAATAGATGTTTTGTTTCGTAGTGACGCCGAAGATTGTACTCTTTCAAAACGGCAACACTTTCGCTGCATATTACGCAGCTGGTTTTCCGGTCCTTTATTTCCACAAAGAAGTACTTTACTCCTCACTCGGCGTCCAATTTTCTTTTCCTACTAGCCATAATTAAGGGTGAAGTACACGGGATCTGAAAATGAAAAAGACATTACATTAGAAACATAATTAAAATCCTATTGAAACACAAGAAAAGCAGAGGACTAGGGGTCACTGGTGAAGCTACAGCTCATCAAAGGTACATATACAGTTTATAGGTACCTTTGTGTAACCGCACAGAGATGATAGAGATAATAGCACAATGCCGACTGTTTGAATAATGTAATTATAAAGATACAACAACATCTGATTAATAATGCCAATGCCCTAATAAATAAAATTCATGATTAGATGCAATGACAAAATAGGCATCCCCATGAATAAACATACACATGATCATCCTTCACAGTACCATTGATATTCCATCACAGCTTGTGTAGTTATCCAACACAGTACCAGTGATCTTCCATCACAGCATGGGTAATCATCCAACACTGTAACTGTAGTCTGATGAACAACACCAGCAATTATCAGAAAACAAGATGGAACAAAGGTTATTCATTCAGTATCATGTCCTTTGCAGAACCTCGCTCCCATAACAACCTTCCGGAAAACCTCTTGATCATAAGCAAGATTTCCCGCTTCAGATACGTCCATCTGGAGATCATCCGCCACATCCTGCACCCATCTTCTCTTTGGCCTTCCTCTTCCTCTCTTCCCAGGCATATATCCCTCCATTATTGTTCTCTGGCACAGACATAGCTATTATATTCCTATATTCCTATTTAAACTATGAAGGTTCGTTCAAAACTCACCCCACAGCAGATAATCGTCAATCCACAATCAAGATCCTCTTGGATCTTTTGGATCTTCACAGGGCCTGTCTACCCTCTCAACTGCGGTCTGGAAAATCAGTAGCTACGCTCGGCCGTGCCTGGGGCATGTTCGCCCATCTACTTGGTAGTGGCTCAGGGGTTTACGTGCAAACCCTCTGCTGAAAATGAGACATCAGCACCTCTTCGGCCTAAGTTGTTTCCAATGCCAAAGAGGCCGGAACATGGCTTTACTGGGCTGTTATAGGCACGCCAACACAACATCCCAGCATCCTATACATTTTTTACCAGGGTATCAAGGGATATGCTATTCCATACTCTTGTAGAGTCGCGGCAGGCGGCTTCATTTGGTAATAGAATATATCTCATAATAAGGTTCATGAAATTTATAAATAGGGCCACCTAAATAAACAACCCAGTGCAGCCAGGAGGTCTCCGCACGTTTGAAGATCTATTATTCTAAACATAATATTTACATTTAAATTGTATCACAACGTCTCGTGTTTCATAGTTATTTCAAGCAAGTTCGAGTACCGACGGCGGGCCGGATGAAATGACGTCGCGGGCCGGATCCGGCCCGCGGGCTGTAGTTTGGTAACCCCCTGGTCTAGGTGATAGGAATGAAAGAGATTGTAGAATGATGGAACAGAATTCCCCATTCCCAGTCCGACACATTTCATAAAGATACTTTAAGTCTTAACGGGGACCATCCCAAATAGAAGGGCTATTATTAGATCGTATGTTCTAGAACGAGTTGGGGGAGGCGGCGGTATGCACTTGTCTTTTGATTTGCTAATAGGTAATGAGCCCACGCTATTCCTGGGCCATATTTTAAAATCTAATTAGTTTGAGCGGGGATCTCACCGAGAGCGGTCGCTAGTGTGATGTGATGACCCAACAATGCCCTTAAAGATTCAATAATATATTGTTCTCTGGACAGCAGGTACCACTTTAAAACATACTTTAATGTTGTAGTTGTGCCTGGTAAACGAATGAGAAGAATGTATGAGTATTTTATGAATAAAATGTGAAAGTGGAAAACCTAACTTCTGTGCGCCAGTATTCTGGATACTGCTTCTTCCACCTTGACACGTCTTTCACGCTGTATACTCCAAGTGCATATCAATCCCTTGTTGTGACTGGTTGCGTATGCTTGATGAATGTATGGCACACTCATGCAGATTCGCAAACCCAAACCCCTTGTGCATTCTTCATGCCTAGGATGACTTATTCTTAAATCAACTGTACCTTTGCTCTCGCGAGTTAACATATGGCAGTTTGGATTGGAATGAGTGATGAAACATGTACACGTTCCTTTGTAAAACGCTGAGAATGATGGAGTGAGTGAGTTGGTGATTTAATAAATAGCCTCTCACATCTAGTGGAAGGAAAGATGCTTCAATATCCATATGTAAACAGGACGGTGATGGCACGCCAGAATTGCTAAGTTCATGTGATACCTGGTGGCAAATTAAGCTCACGAGAATACCATTTCTCTCTGCAGCATTACACTGTTAACTCTACTGTTGGATGGTTCATATAAATTAGTTCCTAAGAGAACCATAGGTGTGTGAACCTGTGTCTTAGTTGGCTGAATATAATGTATGGCTCATGCAAATTTACAAGGACTAAACATGTTTTTCCCATATGTGCTTTGGTGCATATGTGAACAGTTGTTATGCAATTGAGCTTCTGTTACCTACTGTAGTAGACATGAACATTACTCAGTGGGGAAACAGCACATGATGATGATGAAGATGATGTACCTGTGAGTCGGGTCTGTCTGAGAGGGGGGGGGGGGTGAGGTCTGGCATTGCTGAGTGTATATGGAATAGGACATTCATGCACCAACATCACAGCCATAGGAATGGATGTCTGGTCTGCTAATTGGGTAAATGCCATTAGTTAATACATATTGCATATTGCAGTTGTAAATGCCTATTTTCCATTTCCCTTCACAATGCCTGTCCCATGTTGCTATGTCACAATGATTGCTGTACTGTGTCTGGTCCTCCTTGTGCCCAGGTCTACTGTGGTTCAAACATGGTGGAACTTAGACCACATAAATGCTTGTAATTGTGTTAAGCTACCCTGTCTCAGCATATGGTCTTGTGATTACCACAGTACATCAGAGTGAAATACACTGCATCATCAAACAAGGAGAGGTGTGTTTGGACCACACCCATCCTTTTCCTCCACATCCCCAATCTGTGTATGTTAGTGTATGATGACATCATCTTTTAACAAATGTAAAGAGATGTTGTGCCATTTTGTATTGACAGAGAACAGGAGGATGGAGGAGAGGCTTCCATATATCATCTGGGACAACTAACCAGAAGTCCTAGATCCAAAAGTGACTCCCTATCAAAAGGCAGGAAAATCTAAGAAGAGTTTTCTCTCAGCTCTTTAACAGCTGAATGCACAAATGGGAGAATAACACAATCTGAAGCACTACCAATGTGGTGAACTGGACAGTGATCTTTGAGTCAGTCAAAAGGTCAAATGAGACTAACATCAAATCTTGTTCTATGAACTACATTCATGGAGAACTGTGGGGTAACTTGGAGTGTTTGTTTATCTAAGACAAAACTTAGAAAATATCCAGCCGGATGCTCACACAGTGATTCTTGAAGAATGTGATTGAACAGTAGGGAAGTTGATCTGGCTAAGTGAGTAGCTGCAATGTATGGGACATTCGGTATGTCATTATTGAAGTACCCAGTGACAGCCTTCACTGACAGCCTGATCAACCGTGAGATGCAGTACCATATCATACTAAATCTTGTCTTCAAGAGGAATGAATCTGCCATGAAGCTTATTCTGGGGAAGCTGCTAACTGGAGCTAGTCCAACATCCATGCTGATGATAAAAGGATTCAACAGACCCAGAACAGTAGTTTCTTCCTTGAGTTGCCCATGGATAGGATTTCCTAAATTCCCAAGAGACAGGAAATGATGATAGTTACCGATACTGTAACGGGATGGTGTAGTTAGATATTAGAGAGAGGAGGAGTAGAGTTAGTTATTGGGGGGTGGAGTAAATAAGAAGTGTTGTATCTTGTTTATCAACCTGCATGTGTGACATATTTTATGCATTTTCTATGCAATAATTGAAGTGTTGACATGACAGGAGATGAGGCAATGGTCACCACTCTACTCACCAACTCAATAAATTGTGTATTTAATGAATCAGTTTTAAGTACATGTCCCCAGTGAATTTCTTGTACAGTTGCTGTCAAGTGTTGTCTCTGGTGACTGTCTTAAGTGCTGTGGTTGGTTATACATATTGTGAAAAGTCCTGTATAGATGTTGTCAAGTATCACATGATGTCTATCTTGTACAATTGTGGTGTAAACAATTCCTTGTGAATGTATGTCCCACTTTTGGCAGGAAACTGTCATGTAGATGTCTTGTCCAACAGATGTAATGTACAGTTATTGTTGAAGTTTGTTTGTCTACAAATAAATGAGTCCTAAAGTCCTAAAGACTAATTGAACTAATATAGGTCACAAAATGACAAAAAATATAGGGAAAGATCTATGTGACGGACGAATAGCACACTGGCAACATTATGTTGAGTGAGAGGGATCCTCAGTTGTACAGGCGCTAATAGTTCAGATCTTCTCTGGCCTTGGGTGAACTAGTTACTTATTTTATAAATTTCTGTGTAGATACATAGTGGTCTCACAGTGGGGGTTTGAGCCAAAGAAAAGTGGTTTTCCAAAAAGGCTATTGCGGGAATGATTAACTCATTTGAGTGACCTCTAGACAAAACGGGCAAAATCATATCCTTTATCTTGTTATTTATTATTCAAGATATATCTCCAGAGAACACTACTAACTAGGTCCTCTGGCAACTCAATCAAACATGTCACAGAGATGACTATTAATAGGCGAAGTGAGTAGGACAAAACCTGGTCTGACACAATCAAGGCCTGCATGCACGTATTTTCGCACTGGCGAAAGGCCGTGCAAGCTTATGGGGCTTATGTTGACAAATATTACAAATAGCCCCCCCCCCCCTACTGTTCCTCTCTCTCTCTCTCTCTCTCTCTCTCTCTCTCTCTCTCTCTCTCTCTCTGTGTGTGTGTGTGTGTCTCTCTCTCTCTCTGCTAAATGCTGGTGCAATTACGTTTGCTTAGAGAATATTTCAAATATCATAATAACATGATAGTAATGCCTTGATTGATTACTACACTTATGTTCAAGCATTCTGCGGATTTTTTTTTTTTCTCGCATATCCTATTTACATCGCTGTCAACAACAGCATTTTACCGCTGTTGTTGATGTCTTTGTAAGATTACGCACAGTATTTTGCATTGCTTACTGAGCGACAATAAGTAACCAACGCGACCCGATTCTCAACCGAATCTTGATCAGCTGTTTCCCCACACGTGGATATGCGGGATTACGGAGAAAATCGTTAACACCTTCGCCAGGGAGATCGGCTCCACGGAATTGCTAGATATCTAAAAGAAAAACACCCCGATAAACAAAATTGATTGTCCTTCATTATTAATCTGATGATAATATTGTTCTTGTCTTGTATCATCATAAAGGTCTTTCACATAATCTGACCACGTATGTAAAATCTGATCTTTTTTCTATTATGATTCCGCCATCTTTGGTTTTTAGGCAACCTGTTTATGTGTGTGTTCTTTTGTTAGTGATGTCATTAATTCTTGTGTGCATTAATTTAGTATTCTGGGTGTTGTGTTGGTTTTCAATTTCCTTGCAATTTTCCTCAAGCCATGTTTCTTTTGCCTCTTTGCATAGCAGTAGCTTCCTAGTTTTCCTGTGAATCTCTTCGTATATTTCCTTGATTTGTTTTTTGTTATTTCTTCTTATTTCCGTGAGTTTTAAGATGTCTTCCATCATCCATTTCTTGCGTCCTATTATCTTTATTATCGGGATTATTATTGTTGTTAGTGCAGCTTCTTGACTGATTTCTTTTATATTTTCAATTGGTCACTGACGTCTTGAAATAATATTTCCATATCGGACAATGCATCGAATCTGTTCTTTACCTCTACGTTGAATTTACTTTTATCTCCTCACTCTTCAGTGCCTGTAGATCAAACTTTGCGTTTCTATATGTATATTTGACTTTCTTTAAGTGTATATGTAAATTGCCTAAGATTAATCTATGGTTGCACTAGCAGTCTGCGCTTGGTAGGGGGACATAAACATCTAATATTGTTACAAGGGAGGTTACTAGAACTTGAAAAAGAAAATGATATATCTAGCTACAATACCTCTAACTAACATCAAAATCTTTTATTATTATTTGAGAAATAAAATAATTAACACCGCAGTCAAGTTTTGCAATCGAGAGAAGAAAGCTGTTAAAATCGTTATATAATATTTGTATAATCTTTCTTTACGTACATTTTATTACCAACTTTTTCAATTCTACGTTTATGTTTAAGTATTAAAACTGTACTTTTAATGATATGGTACACTTTTCATCAATTTATTGTCCCCTCTGTGGGGAAACATTTTTTTACTGACCTCTTAAGGCCACCCACAATTTAAAGAAAATTTACTTACAATAACGGCGAAAGACCTTGGAAGTCTATGGGGTTTATGTTGATAAATACGTACAGAGGAAATGTCATTTATGTTTGTAAATTTCATTCAATTTGAACAAATAGCTCTCTCTCTCTCTCTCTCTCTCTCTCTCTCTCTCTCTCTCTCTCTCTCTCTCTCTCTCTCTCTCTCCCAAATGCTGGTGCAATTACGTTTGCTTAGAGAATATTTAAAATATCATAATAACATGATAGTAATGCCTTGATGGGTGCCTCCTTCCCTCCGCTAGCCTATGGAACGCCCTTGGGCAAGGTGGAGTACCCGTTCAGCCTCCCGATCATGGTTACGTGAAGCCATGTGTGCAGGTGGTGGATGAAGTTGAAGAGCAGCCGACAGATAGTTGTAGGTTATGGTCTCCACAGCTTCACGACGGAAGGCAGATGATCTCTTTTTTTTTTGGGAGACAATGGCTACGATCATCGACCAGTATGGTCACTGCTAGGAGGGAAAGCAATGGCAAACTACCTTCTTTACAGATGCCAAGAATATCATGTACTGCAGTCTTATCGATAATCAAAGAAACGGATTAAATTGGTGCTCCATAGGAGCAGCCTCGCCCAGTAGGGGTAGCCATGTGCACCAGGTGACACCAGACCGTCATCAGGCGATTGAGTACAAAAGAGTATCAATATTGAAAGTAGGAACTTGGAATGTAAGAACTATGAGTGGGGATGGGAAATTTGATAACATTAAGAATGAAATGAGAAGATTAAATATTAACCTTTTAGGTGTATGTGAGACCAGATGGACAGGAATGGGAATTATGACATCTGAGGAATATAGAATAATCTATTCTGATGGAGAGAAACAACAGCGAGGAGTAGCAATTATAATGGATACAGAGAGAGAAAAATCGATCAAAGGATATTGGACTGTATCAGACAGAGTGTTACTGGTGAAGTTGAGTGGAAGACCTTTTGATGTCAACGTCATACAAGTTTATGCTCCAACAGCAGACAGTAGTGATGATAGTATCGATGAATTTTATAGTGATTTAGAGAAAGCCTTCAAGAAATGCAAGAATTCTGCAGTAACTATCATAATGGGTGACTTGAATGCCAAAGTTGGAAATCAACAGGACGGATGCATAGTGGGTAAGTATGGACTAGGGCAGGGGTCACCAAACTTTTTTCACGGCGGGCCGGATAACTGACAAAATGACGAGCGCGGGCCGGATAACTGACAAAATGGCGAGCTCGAACCGGATACTCATTCTGTACAATACTTGCGCCGGTCTCCGTGGCGAAGATCTCACGGACGCGGTTCGTAATCCCGTATACCCACGTTCGAAATACATCTGCGAGCGATTTGGCAGCAGACAACGTTGCGCTGGATTTTACGCTATGTTATGGGTGCCGGTCGTTCGAAAAGCAATGGTAAACTACTGAACGTAAACTTGCCAAGACATCAACAACAGCAAACAATGCTTGTGTTAACTGTAAACGTCCTGTAAAGGATATACAACTAACTTTAACAATAATTGCTAGCTAAAACGAAAGCTCTGGGGAAAAAGACGAAAAACTAAGTTAATCATGGAAAGGGCGTGCAATGCACATAAACAAACAAACAAACAAAGACAACCAACATATTTATACTTATTTACTAAACAAAGTTATGAAAGAAGGCGACGTTAGCAAAAAGATAGTTACATCAGACATATTGAGCACATATTCGAATCTTACAAACTAAGCAGCAAAAGAGGATAGTGAGTTTTGTGAAACTGACGTGTGGCTTTCAAAATACCATCAATGTTTGGTTTGGAATTGCTACATCCAATCAAGAGAATTGCTTTCAAATGTTCATCAGTCAATCTCATTCGATGTGGTGACTTCACAGACTTCCTGTTTGAAAATGTTAGCTCACAGACATAAGTTGTTCCAAACACTGATGCCATACCAGCGGCAAATTTCCTAAGTTTCGGAAACTCAACATCAGGTAAGCAGCGGTACTTCCTTCTCAATGAGCTCCAACTGTAATTCAACTGGCACACCATTAAGGTTACAATCAAACGGATTGTGGAACAGAAGGATGTCACTCTCAAATCTGTCAAGATCTTAAAATCTCTCCAAACTCTTTGAAACAGTGAAAATGAGAAAGGTTTTCTCCTTCCAGTTATGCTTCCAACAATGACAGCTTTCTTCGAAATCCTTTGATGGTTCCTTAGAGATCACAGAGGTGGTAATACTTTCCCTGAAGTTTCAAGTTCGGTTCTTTAATATCGACCAAAATTGTCAACTTTGACAGCCAGGTAGGATCTGACAGCTGTGAATCAGATATATCTTTTTCAGTGAGGAAAACATCTATTTCGTTTCGGAACTTGTAAAAACGAAGCAGGACTTTACCGCAGCTGAGCCACCTGACTGATATGTGATAAGGCAAGTCACAGAATTCAGAATCAATTTCTTCAAGAAAAGCCTAGAACTGACGGTGAATAAGTGCATGTTCCCGAATGAAGTTCACAGCAGAAACTACTGGTTTCAGTACACAAGAAATATCTAAATCTTTCCCACAGAGTACTTGCTGATGTACGATGCAGTGTATGAACAGAGCGCCCGGAATTTGCAAATCTTCCAAATGAGTCCTGATCTGCCCCAACAGACCCTTCCTCACTCCAGTCATGTTTTTCCCTCATCAACTGTAATACCTCGAAGCTGATTCCACCGAAGGTTATAGTCTTGGAAAATTGTTTGCACTTCCACGAAAATGACTTTCCCAGCTGTTGTTCCATGCATGCTGCAAACGGACGCCAACTCTTCCGTTATCTGAAAGTCCAAATTGACACCACAAATGAACACGAGAAGTTGTGACGTACTCGAGAGATCAATAGACTCATCCAGTGCCAGAGAATACTACAACAAGTTCCTAGCTTTCTCGCGTATCTGTAGCGCTATGTTCTCTCCAAGTTCTTCTGTTCTCCGCACAACTGAACTTGCCGAAAGGCTGATAGTTCCAAACAAATCGGCTTTCTCAGGACACAAGTCATTTGCTGCTTCGATCACACACTCTTTAATGACGTTGCCATCAGTAAACGGTTTTCCTCGTTCTACCATCTTATGCACTGTTTTGTAACTTGTACGAGTGACAGATTCATTTTCAGCAAATTTTCTCGTGAAGAGATTTCTTTGCGTTTCAAAACCACATTTAATGGTCTCATATTTCCCAGAGCGTAATTTTCCAGAAAACTTTTAATATGTTAATAGATGTTTTGTTTCGTAGTGACGCCGAAGATTGTACTCTTTCAAAACGGCAACACTTTCGCTGCATATTACCCAGCTGGTTTTCCGGTCCTTTATTTCCACAAAGAAGTACTTTACTCCTCACTCGGCGTCCAATTTTCTTTTCCTACTAGCCATAATTAAGGGTGAAGTACACGGGATCTGAAAATGAAAAAGACATTACATTAGAAACATAATTAAAATCCTATTGAAACACAAGAAAAGCAGAGGACTAGGGGTCACTGGTGAAGCTACAGCTCATCAAAGGTACATATACAGTTTATAGGTACCTTTGTGTAACCGCACAGAGATGATAGAGATAATAGCACAACGCCGACAGTTCATGGGCCGTAGAAGAAGAGAGGAATAAGAAGACAAAGAGAATCTCATTCTATCTCTACGGCTAACAAGAAAAAAATAACGATTTAGAGATATCAGAAGAAATTTAGGTCAGTGTACAGGGAATCAGAATAATGTAATTATAAAGAAACAACAAAATCTGATTAATAATGTCAATGCCCTAATAAATAAAATTCATGATTAGTTGCAATGACAAAATAGGCATCCTCATGAATAAACATACACATGATCATCCTTCACAGTACCATTGATTCAATCACAGCATGGATAGTCATCCAACACAGTTCCAGTGATCTTCCATCACAGCATGGGTAATCATCCAACACTGTAACTGTAGTCTGATAAACAACACCAGCAATTATCAGACAACAAGATGGAACAAAGGTCATTCATTCAGTAGCATGTCCTTTGCAGAATCTCGCTCCCATAACAACCTTCCGGAAAACCTCTCGATCATAAGCAAGATTTCCCGCTTCAGATACATCCATCTGGAGATCATCCGCCACATCCTGCACCCATCTTCTCTTTGGCCTTCCTCTTCCTCTCTTCCCAGGCATATATCCCTCCATTATTGTTCTCAGGCACAGACATTGCTATTATATTCCTATATTCCTATTTAAACTATGAAGGTTCGTTCAAAACTCACCCCACAGCAGATAATTGTCAATCCACAATCAAGATACTCTTGGATCTTTTGGATCTTCACAGGGCCTGTCTACCCTCTAAACTGCGGTCTGGAAAAACAGTGGCTACGCTCGGCCGTGCCTGGGGCATGTTCGCCCATCTACTTGGTAGTGGCTCAGGGGTTTAAGTTCAAACCCTCTGCTGAAAATTAGACATCAGCATCTCTTCGGCCTAAGTTGTTCCCAATGCCAAAGAGGCAGGAATATGGCTTTACTGGGCTGTTATAGGCACGCCAACACAACATCCCAGCATCCTTTACATTTTTTACCAGGGTATCAAGGGATATGCTACTCCATACTCTTGTAGAGTCGAGGCAGGCGGCTTCATTTGGTAATAGAATATATCTCATAATAAGGTTCGCAAAATTTATAAATAGGGCCACCTAAATAAACAACCTAGTGCAGCCAGGAGGTCTCCGCACGTGTGAAGATCTCATATTATTCTAAACATAATATTTACATTTAAATTGTATCACAACGTCTCGTGTTTCATAGTTATTTCAAGCAAGTTCGAGTACCGACGGCGGGCCGGATGAAATGAAGTAGCGAGCCGGATCCGGCCCGCGGGCCGTAGTTTGGTGACCCCTGATCTAGATAAAGCATTCTTATGAGTTGTATTGCATGTGATGGAAAGCCCATATTCCTTATGATTTCCAAAGTTTTCTGATGTAGTACACAGTCAAATGCTTTTGAATAATCCACAAAACATGGGAATATGTTTACATTAAATTCTCTGCACTTCTCTATTATTAAACGCATGTTGAGAATGTGATCTCTTGTTCCTCTCCCTTGTCTAAATCCAGCTTGAATTACGTTAATTTCTTCTTCAATTTTTTTTTAACGAGGTCTTCCCATTATGATTTTTAGTAGAATTTTACTTGCATGACTGATCAGGGCAACAGTTCTATAGTTGGTGCATAAACCGACAGTCCTGTATCCTCGCACTGTCGTGTTATTGTGTCATGTATCCTTGCGCTGTAGTGCTATCGTGCCCTGTATCCTTGCGCTATCATGTTAGTATGTACTGTATCCTTACGCTGTCGTGTTATTGTGTCCTGTATCCTTACACTGTCGTGTTATTGTGACCTATATCCTCGTACTGTCGTGTTATTGTGTCCTGTATCCTTACACTGACACTGTCATGTTATTGTGTCCTGTATCCTTACACTGTCATGTTATTGTTTCCTGTATCCTTACACTGTCATGTTATTGTGTCCTGTTACACTGTCATGTTATTGTGTCCTGTATCCTTACACTGTCATGTTATTGTGTCCTGTATCCTTACACTGTCGTGTTATTGTGTCCTGTATCCTTACACTGTCATATTATTGTGTCCTGTATCCTTACACTTACACTGTCATGTTATTGTGTTCTCTATCCTTACACTTACACTGTCATGTTATTGTGTCCTCTATCCTTAGACTGTCATGTTATTGTGTCCTGTATCTTTACACTGTCATGTTATTGTGTCCTGTATCCTTACACTGTCATGTTATTGTGTCCTGTATCCTTACACTTACACTGTCATGTTATTGTGTCCTGTATCCTTATACTGTCATGTTATTGTGTCTTGTATCCTAACACTGTCATGTTATTGTGTCCTGTATCCTAACACTGTCATATTATTGTGTCCTGTATCCTTACACTGTCATGTTATTGTGTCCTGTATCCTTACACTGTCGTGTTATTGTGTCCTGTATCCTTACACTGTCATGTTATTGTGTCCTGTATCCTTACACTTACACTGTCATGTTATTGTGTCCTGTATCCTTACACTTACACTGTCATGTTATTGTGTCCTGTATCCTTATACTGTCAGGTTATTGTATCCTGTATCCTTATACTGTCATGTTATTGTATCCTGTATCCTTACACTGTCACTGTCGTGTTATTGTATCCCGTATCCTTACACTGTCGTGTTACTGTGTCCTCTATATGCTATACGATAAGTCTTAATATCCTTTAGAAGGATTGCTGCCTGGATTATTTTTGGGGAGCGGTATTTTAGGCTGGGTCGACCTGTGAGTCCAGGTCAAAGTTAAACATTATGATCCGCCCAGGTGACGCTCGAACCCAGGACCACCGGATATATGGTTTAAAAATAAAACAACAACACGAAAGGCCCATTTTACACGCTTTAAGGTGCTTTGGGTCCACGGTACTACACTCATGTGTTTATTAACCACCCGACATAGGGTCGGTGATGGGGTCAGTGTCCCGCCGGCCGCCTTTACTTCGTGGGACATATTTGGGGGACCCATTTTAAGCTGAGTCGACTTGAGAGCTCAGGTAAATTATTTTCATAATCAGAATCCGCTCCGATATGGGTCGAATCTATGACCAACGGAGCGGCAGGGGAGCGCATAGCTACCACGCTACAGCGGCTCCCGGGCATATGGTGCTAGACACATATTTTACACCGATCATCATCATGTGCCGTGCCGATAAGCGTGGGGGGGGGGGGTCATGTTTCGATGTCACTCGATCACAAGAGTCGTGGATCAGCTCAATGTTCTTGTCTCGACCTTACCACGTGGCCAAACCATCCAGATATTTATTTCTCTGCCATCCACTTGTTGTCTTCCCCTCGATCTTGCCAGTTGTCACCAAGTTCTCCAATTTATGTCTTCTCATAACGTGACTAAATAAATTGTGACTTAAACCAATCGGCACTGCACGAATGAAGTGATCAGTATCTCTCCCACCGATTTTACTTCCCATAAAATTTCCTGTTAACCATTTTAAGCTGGGTTCACCTGGGAGACTTGGTCAATTAAAGAAATATTCCTCCCTTCCCTTTTTTTCGGAGGGGATTCAAATACGTGACCATAGAACTGGCAGGTAAGCGTACTAATCACTGCACCACCATGGCTCCCCAGCACGCGCTATACCGGGTCACAAAAACGGAAGTACTGGCATCTTTATGAGCAGATTCTAATGCGCGAGCAAAGTTAACGAGATTCAGGACCGATTGTTGTGACTTTAGTTGCCAAGGTTACCGAAGCCCGCAATAATCACAAACAAAGCGGAAGATAACTCAGGCTCGTATAGATTGTGGTGGTATTTGCATTTTTACAGCTGGTTTCTTCTGGGTGTTCGATTTTGACAGCGGAAAGATGTAGTATATATAAACGGTTAACATAGAGTGTTAAGACGTGGTGGTGTAGTGGTAGGCACTGGCTTAACAATGCAGTTGTACAAGGGTCAATCCTGTGTACTAGTTGAGCTGCTGCTCTACCGATATGTTGATTAAGGGGCTGCGGTAACAACGTAAATAATGGGCTTATTTCTAACACAGCAAGCAAAGAAGCTTTGCACTGGCATAAGCGCCCTTCTACCGGTATGTCGTTTGGGGAGTTACTGCAACATAATGGATAATGCGCTTATTTCTGACACAGTGAACAAAGCAATTTTGCACTGGCAGAAGTGTTCTTCTACTGGTATGTCGTTTGGGGAGCTGCGTTAAACAAAAAGAAAACTTTAATCCACAGCCTATAGAACCTTGCATTGTAGTGCACGAGGGTCTTGGGCCTGGGGCAAAAAGTCGCCGCGAACTGTTCAGGTTAGTGTTTTCGTTTTGTCCCCGACAGAAAAAAAAAACTCCACCCTTACCGAGGATTGGAACCCGGGTCTCCTCGGGGAAATTCCGGAGTTCTTAGCCATTCGGCCAGCCGCTCCCCCGGAGGGAGCCTCGGTAACAGTAGATAATACGCTTATTTTTTAACAAAGCAAGGAAAGCACCTTTACACACACATTGGGGCTAGAGGGTACATGGTGCCAGCCCGATATTCTTGTAGATAAATTGACTCTCGGTGGTTGATGTGATCAATATCACACTGTCCGCTTTTATTTCCCAGTACATATCACAGTACCCATGTTTGACTGGGGAGCCTCGAGAGCTCACTGGCTAGCACGCTGGCCTGCAGTTCTGGTGGTCACCGGTTAGGATTTGCATCTAGGGGGATTTAAAGATTGACCTGCATTCCTAGGTCGACCCAGGTTTATACTGGGTATCAGGAAATGTCTTGGTTGGTAAAGGCGGCATCATCCACTGAGTCTCGACTAATGAATACAAATGTGGGGGAAGAACCATATGCCCAATGGGCCGGCGTATGAAAGGGTCCTTCACCGAGTGTACTTATCTTATATACAGGGTGTCCGTAAAGGTTGGACACATGGGTAAAAATACAACTGTTTATTAAAATAACATCTTCAATAATGTTGCAATACAAATGTAGATGCGTTTCACAAAATATTCGTGAACTCGATGCAATAAATCCACATTGCCTTCAATTTTGGTACATTCACTCCTTATTCGTTGAGTTAAGTGTATTGGATCTGAAATATCCAATGTGTCCAGACTTTACGGACACCCTGTACACTGCGACTAAATGTGTCTGAAAGGGTCCTGTACCGAATGTACTTACCATATAATAAGTGCGGCTACAAGTGTGTGATCGTGTCCTGTACCCAGTGTACTTATCTTATACCCAGTGCGGCTATAGGTGTGATCATGTCCTTGATATGTTACTGACTTTATTATCACGTCGATAGGAGGTCAGCGTGGAAGACTTTATAAGAACGTTGGCTCTTACACTTCCGTTGTGCTGATGTCCAAGTAGCGGGTTCAATCCCTACATCGGTCAGTTGGACTAACATGTTGACTTCTCGTCCTTGACTTGGGGACATAAATTATAAGTACCTCACAAGCCGGAGAAGGTTCGTCTGATGACAAGGGATACTGGTAATTGGGAAAGCTAATCCACACACAGAAATCAGTTCAGTGCACAAGAAGTAGTAGCGAATGTACGGACTACGCTTGAGGTCAAATGGAACGAATTCCACACCCCCCCCCCCCTTTAAATAAAAAATTATATTTTATGTTTCTTCTTCTGCGTTCATCCGGAGTTTTTTTTTTCGGACGTGATTGCGTTGTGCCTGTTTACAGCAGAGCTGCGTTCTTGCTCCGTTAGGCCGACACATCCGACTTCTGCGGACATTTGTTGACCGGGTTAACCTTCCCGGGGATATTTTATGTTTAAAAATTACTATCACGTCCATACTAAGTTTAAATATGTTCTACGTGTATTTGTATATTGAGTAGACAGTTTGTTGTGATGCCTGCATAGTTAGATAATGTTCATCTTTGGGAGCAGCTTCGTCTATTATAAACAGCGAATCCTTGGTTTATTTGTCCCACAGTTCTCGTTCTGCTATTAGACTTTGACATGGTAGCGGGGTAGGGGTACCCTCTATCAAAGGAGAAGTAAGATACCTCCTTCCCTCCGCTAGCCTACGGGACACCCTTGGGCAAGGTGGAGTACCTTTTTAGCCCCCCCCCCCCCCCCACAGTGTAACGTGAAGCCATGTGAGCAGGTGGTGGATTGGACTTGGGAGCAGCCGACAGATAGTTGTTGGTTATGGTTTCAAGTCAATGACGGTGGGCAGAGGATCTCTCAACAGAGACAATGGCTACGGTCATCTGATCAGTATGGTCACTGCCAGGAAAGAAGAATGGTAGACTTCCCCCATCATTGACTCCCGGGCAGAGGAGGCTCATCAACCTTGGTTGGTATCTCTTCTAAGAGAGGGAACTCTAAATCTCAAACCTCCACTGCCTTGCGGGTATACCCATATGGGAAAGGCTTCGGGAGTTAACCCTGAGGACAAATCCGGACATGGAGTCCCTAAGGCAGTTCCATGTTGTAAACAACATAGTTCTGGCAACTCCTGCGACGGCACCGATGCCAAGTTGCATTGGCTACTGCCTTTCCCTTGGTCAACATCGGCGACGTGGAGACGGGGAACTTGCTACTGGGCAAGAACTGGTCCTCCGATTTCCATTGCCCAAGCTTGTGCCCTGAAGAGGTCACTTCAGCACCGCGTAAAGCGGTGACACAACACGGGAAGCAGCATTTGCCGGTTATAAGTCTTAATGCTCGATTGGCGTAGAGCAAGGCGCCAGGGGCTACTTCCGACGGTGGGAAAGATCATCGTATCTCACGAGACAGCTACCACCCGCCTAAGCTGGCATCCCCCAGCCAGTAAGGTGCTGTCTCGCTACGGTTCATCTGCTCCTGAGGGTGTGTGGAGATTAGGGGGAAAATCCTGACACCTAGCAACAAGAAAACAAAAATAACCGTCCCTAAGGCTAGGAACATGGAACGTAAGAATCTTGACCCCTGGCATCTCAAACGATCTAAATGAGATTGTGGATGCCCGCAAAATTGCAGTGATAAACAACGAACTACTCAGACTGGGGATAGACATTGTCGCCCTGCAAGAGACCAGACTCCAAGAATCTGGAAACATCAAGGAGAGGGACTTCACTTTCTACTGGCATGGCAAGCCGTGCGGAGAGATCAGGGAGCATGGAGTTGGCTTCGCTATCAGAAACAAGCTGCTTAATTCCATCATACCACCAAGTGATGGCACTGAAAGAATACTGAAGCTCCAACTCCAGACAGAGGCAGGCCCAGTTAGTATTATAAGCGTTTACACCCCAACACTAATTGCAGCATCAGAATCCAAAGACAAGTTTTAAGACGACCTTAGCAAAGAAGTTAGTGAAACACCAGAGAAACAACATCTTTTTATTCTGGGGATTTCAATGCCAGGGTTTGCTCCGACCACAAATCTTGGCCTTCATGTCTAGGACAGTTTGGCGTTGGAAAGATCAATGACAATGGACAACGTCTCCTGAATGTACGGCTGACTCGCAGCTATCATAGTGCTGACTGCGACACCGACCATTCACTCGTCTCCAGCAAGGTGAAGATAAAGCCCAACAGAATCTACAGAAGCAGAACAGAAGGAAGACCACGCATTGACACCAGCGGCACCCAAAACAAAGAGAAGGTCAACAAATTCACCCAACAAATTCACCGGAGACCCTGCCTGGCCCCACAAACAGAACTGCCACCTAGATATGGAGTCATTTTTGCGATGCCATCTACAATACAGCACCATCAACATTTGGCAAGAAGCAAATTAAGTCAACCGACTGGTTTGAAGTACACTCAGAAGAGATGCTCCCAGTCCTGGAGATAAAGAGACATGCACTCTCAGTGTATAAAACATTACCTTCAGAGAAAACATTGTAGGCATTGCGAACGGCCAGAAATAGAGTACAACAGTTCGCAAGAAATGTGCGAACAGGTACTGGCTACAGCTCTCTGCTCAAATTCAAACTTGTGCAGACACTGGAAATATAAGAGGAATGTACGAGGGCATCAAGCAAGCTGTCGGTCCATCAAAAAAAAAAGATGGCCCCTTTACGATCAAAAGAGGGGGTAATCATAAAAGATCGAGCGACAACAAATGGATCGCTAGAACACTACTCAGAGCTATACTCAGTGGATAACACTGTCAGCGAAGAAGCTCTGGAAGCCATCGATCAACAGTCTGCCATGCATGCCCTGGATAACGAACCTTGCCTCACAGAAATCAACGAAGCACTAGACTCTCTCAAATCCGGCAAGGCACCTGGAAAAATAGTATCCCACCTGAAATTTTAAAATGTAGCAAAGAAACAATCATCCCAGAACTGTATGCAATATTTCAGCTCTGCTGGAAAGAAAAATCAGTACCACAAGATATGAAAGACGCAAACATCGTTACCCTTTATAAAAACAAAGCCAACAGAAGCGACTGCAGCAGCTATCGCGGCATTTCCCTACTCAACGTTACAGGCAAGATTTTTGCCAGAGTAATCCTTAAAAGATTACACATTCTTGCTGAAAGAATCTACCCCGAATCACAGTGCGGATTTAGGCCTAACAGGTCCACCATCGATATGATTTTCTCACTCCGGCAGCTCCAAGAGAAGTGCAGAGAACAGAGGAAGCCATTATATATTGCCTTCATCGACCTCACAGAGGCATTTGACCTCGAGAGCAGAAACGGCCTTTTTAAGTGCCACCGTAAGAATTGTCTGACATGCCCATACGTTTTTCGGAGTTCTGTTTCTTCTGACATTTCTCTTGCAACTGCCTTCGTTCTTTTCTGAAGCCACATTGACACTCAGGAAGAAGACATTGCTCGAGATGGGCTGTGAGGCGATTGAGAAGAATTCTAGCGAGTATATTCCCTGCAGATATAACTATATACATATATAAACAGTTATAAAATCCCCGTAGATCTGTCTTTCGCTAACCGTATATCCCCCACTGGAAAGGCAGATCAAAAGCAGTGATGTAAAATCTGTCTTTCGGTCAAGACAGAACATGCACATTTTCCACATTTGACTTGCCTTTAGTCCTCGACCGCTAATGTATGAGTCACAATGTGCATATTAGTCAGCCTCCTTTCACGAGTATGTATTGTCATTGAAGATGGGGTAGCAGCTTATTCATCTCTGGCTTACCGATCCTAGCGCTAGCAGTTAAGCTATGAATAACTTACTGCATTTATCTTTACAGCAAAGTCTTTAGTGGCGTCACATAGTTCAACGGCCAAGGACGTTGTGGGCGATATGGCTACCACAAAATGTCATAAAAGATCAATTTCTACCTACTGCTTAGAAGAAAGGGGTAGTGGTGGCATACAGAATAGCACACTCGCCTACTAACGGTTGCAGAATGTGAACAGCATTTATCACTACTGCTACGTCTTTCGTGTAGTTCATAGTTCAACGGTCAAGGAGACTGTGGCCGTTATGACAACTACGAAACGTCTTGTGTAGTTACATAGTTCAACGGTCAAGGACGTTGTGGGCGTTATGAAAACTACGAAACGTCATAAAAGACAAATGTCTACCCACTCCTTTGAAGAAAGGGTAAATGGTGGCATACAGTTAGTACACTCGCCTACCAACGTTACAGAATGTGAACAGCGACAGAACATTTTGATGAGGGCAAACACGACCATGTAGTTGACCTAGATTCTCAAAACACGTTGTTAAGTCTAGGATGTCACAATCAACCCCAGCATGTTTTGGCCGTTTGCAATTTACTAGGCAAGTTTACGTTCATTAGTTTGCCAATGAACTCTGAACGACTGGGGCTCATTTCATTATAAAAATCAACACAAAACGGTAGGTTTAAAATCACCCTCAGCTGATGTCGAAGGTGGTATTCGGATTGCGAGTCGTGTTGTTTACCAGAGATGTAGGTGGAAACAGGAAACACAGCACTAGCGATACCAACCAAACGACTCGAGTGTTTTTCTGTAGTGTCAATAACAGCGCCTGTCTAACAATGTTTCATCACAGTTCTAGTAAGAAAATAGCTGCCTCTCTTTGATTTGTGACACAAAAACACCGCGGGTAATGATAGTGATCCAGTATTACGCATTCACAAATGACCAGAGTGAATCAACTAAAGAGGAGTTTTACGTGAAATTCCAAACAATCGTAGGTAATCAAAGAAATCAAAGTGTTTATAGGTGACCTGACTGCCGATATAGGATCGTATAACACGGGCTCACAAGAGATAATCAGAAACATGGACACACGGCCTAGAACTTTAAATTGAGAGCTATTCAACATTACGCCATATTTCGCAGTGCTTTACCACACAAAAGAATCCACAAAGTAACGCGGTCTTCATCAGACCACAAACAGAAAATCATTGGCATGAGGGATCGAAAACATAAAGCATGAATAACGCTTGAAATCCTTTTTTTTTTTTTTTTCTATTTTAAAGAGAAAATAAAGTAAAAGTTTAAATAATGACAAAACAGGAGCAATGAAAGTCTAGAAAAAACACACGGAAGCTAGAGAAGTTAAGAAGCGGATGAAAGACAGTGTGTGGGTGAACACGAAGAGAGTCAGAACAAAATGCATCGAACGGAAACCTACATAATAGAAACGTTGATTGAATAGAAGTACTCCTGTTAGCAAGAGTTGCTTGAATAGAAGTACAATAATATATCAGTAAATTGTAGGTCAGTGTGGCCGAATGGATAAGAACGCGTGTTCTTAAACATCCGGTGTGCTGATGCTGAGGTAAGGGGTTCAACCCCTACACCGGACAGTTGGACTAAAATGTTGACTTCTCGTCCTTGACTTGGGGACATTAATTACAAGTTCCTCTGATGTCGGAGTGGGTTCGCCTGATGGAGTGGGACACTGTTAATAGGGAAAGCTAATCCACACGCAAAATTCAGTCCAGCACTACTAGAAGTGGTGTGTATGGACTACGCTTGAGTTCAAAGCGAGCGAGCGCAGAAACAAATATCAGTACATAATAAATAGGTGATGGTGGTGGGGGTTGTCTCTGTGGTCAAGTGGTTACGTCACCTGCCTCGCACTACGTAGGTCGTGGGTTCATTCCTGGAGTCCACCACTCGGTGCAATTTGCTTTGAAACTCCTAGAGGTCGAGGATGGAGCTATGGAGTTCGTGCTCTGTGCGACGCTCTCCGCAGGCCTCTTCTGCCGAAAGAGGATCTGGTCATATGTGACAGAACCCGGTACAATGACGTTGATACACTTGCTGTTAACACTTTAATTCCCCGTTAATAGTAACTACCGATACAGTAAAAGGCGAAGGTAGCCTGTTGCAAGATGGGAAACCTACCTACCAATAAAAAGATGCCAATTGCTATGAGAAAAAGAGTGTTGAGATGCTACATAGAACCTGCACTTTTATATAGATGTGAAGCTTGGACAATGTGCAGTCAGGCTGAAAAACATCTGATGGCTGTGGAGATGTGGTTTCTAAAGAGAATGCAAAGAATAACATGGGCAGACAGAAAAACCAACGACCAAGTCCTACAAGAAGCAAATGAAGATCGTAAACTGATTAGAGAAATTAGGCGTAGACACTCACATTTTTTTGGACATGTTATGAGAAGAAATAAATTAGAGAACTTGGTGACAACTGGCAAAGCTCGAGGTGAAGAGAACAAGGTGAAGACAGAGAAGTAAATACCTGGATGGCTTGACCACGTGGCATGGTCGAGACAAGAACACGGAGCTGATCCACGACTCTGGTGATCGAGTGAGATGGCGAATCATGACCGCCCACGCTTACCGGCATGGCACATGGTAGATGGACATTAAAATAGCAACGTGGACAAAAAAAGTTAAGAATTTAGTGAGTGCTTGGTGCAAATATTGTTAGCTTACGACTCACAATCCTCTTGGAGGTCGGCGTGGCTGATATGGTTAACGCGCTGTCTCTGGTGACCACGGCGTAATAAGCTCATTTCTCCCACTTGTTAGTTTAGATTTAAATATTCACTTCCGGTGGACATAAATTGCAAGTACCTTAGAAGTTGGAGAGGGTTCGTCTGATAGCCAGGGACACTGGTAACAGGGAAAGCTAATCCACCCAGAAGACTTCCCATACAGAAAGTAGTCCCATTCATATTTTGCCATAGAAAGTCTACTCCTTACAGTCCTAAACTCTGAACTCCAGCGGGCTTAGTTCGGTGATAGCTAGTTCTACTGATTAACCTTTCTGACAAGATGTACACGAAAAGTCTCATCTTCCCTTACAGGATCAGACGGGATCAAGGAAACTGGACTGTTAATCTCCGGAGCTTGTCTGTCGGAGAGGTCAGTGAGTATGATATAATGCTCTAAGATGTGTTTATTAGCGTGGGTAGAATTAGCTGTGAAATTATGAAAGCTGTAGTTGTGAAATAATGAAAGCTGTAGTTGCGAAATAATTGTGTTGTGGTTATCTACGTGAGGACGTGAGTTCTTAACTAATTAAATACCATGGGATGATAAATCGTCTTGTTCGAACTCGCTGTAACTGCCATGGGCTTATTAATCAAACTATAGTTAAAATATCAATACAGTAGTTTTCCCTATAGAACCCCTTTAATTTAATATATAATACAATATGTCTTCTACCAAATTAACAACTTTTAAGTCATACTTCCCATTTTAGACATCCATTTTTGTTTGGTCCAAATCTCGTTTTTGCTTGGCACTGAATCTGTTAAGAGCTATGTTGAGTCAATCCTGTTGTACGGAAGTGAATCATGGGCAATTAGCAAACGCGTGAAGAATTATGTGGGGACGTTAATGTGTAGAAGAATGTGGAGAATCCCGTGGATGGATACCTAGAGTAATGAAGATGTATTGAAAGACGAAAACTCACAAAGAAATCTATTTACTAGTAACAGAAGGAGACAATCTACATTCTATGAGCATGTCATGAGAAGGTGACAGCTGGAGTATTAAACACTTCCCAGCTTGTGCCTAATGTAGTCAATCCGTTTGTGCTGTGCCGAGTCACAATCTCCAGAAGAGGTCTTACCCATTCCGATGGTTTTTCTGCTCGAAGGGGGGAAAATAGATCCCCCACCCAACACAGTCACTGTAGAGATGGTACTTATCACACTCTACATCATACAGTCTCTACATGTGGCACCCTACATCACACAATCTGTACAGGTGACACCCTACATCACACAACCTGTACAGGTGACACCCTACATCACACAACCTGTACAGGTGACACCCTACATCACACAACCTGTACAGGTGACACCCTACATCACACAACCTGTACAGGTGACATTAGTAGCAGGCCAGAGTAAGAGGTGAACTGTGTTTATTGAAGGACTGGTATCATAGCACTCGGGATATTCCCATACGCGCTTCGTTCTCATCTTCAACAGCCAGCGAAGTGTCTCAATGCTAATACTACCAGTTACAGTCTTACAGGAGACTATGTCTCTGCCTGGCCTTTCTTAGAAGAACTGAAGGTCGACTAGATCCTCTGGTCACTGCCTACCGCACGATTCTCTCTAGGCCAGTGGTTCCCAACGGGTAGGTGGGGGGGGGGGAATTTAGGGGGGGGGGGGATTTAGGGTTTGCAGGGGTGGAATTAATATTATTTCAAGATTGCGTTAATTCAAAAACCGATTACACGATATCCCCCCCCCCCTTCCATACTTTACGGTTCTATACTTCTCGCCCTTCTGACATTCGTTTTATAACAAAGTAGACCCGCAAATCACGTTTTATGTAGACGTCTAGACTTGTTCTAGTATGTGTTATTAAATTTAGCTTCCATTTTTACGTATACTGTGTAGGGGCGGGGGAAATTTATAGGGAGGAAATAAGAAGGGGTGGGGGGAATGCCATTCTGAACATATGGTTAAGGGGTGCATGGGCCAAAAAGGGTTGAAAATCACTTCTATAGGCTATGATTTGTCGGATCTTTCACATTATATACATGATCTCAATTGGCCGTTACCACTTTGGCCTTATACCATGAATCAATTACACACACACACCCCTCCCCCCCCCCCCTTTAAAAAACCCAGAAGACGACAGTAATCTTTGCTAGAATACGATAATAAGTAATGGACATTGAGGTCAAAGCCTTTGCCAGCACACGAACTACAAACATACATCGATACAACAACAAGAAAAACACTTACATTAAAATATTCCTGATACCAGCATATCCTGTGGGGTCAAATCCCATAATTGCGTAGTGGTTATCTAGGTGAGGACAAGCGTTCTTATGAGCTATATTAAGTCAATCCTGATGTACGGAAGTGAATCATGGACAGTTACATTCAAGTGAAGAATTATCTGGAAGCTACAGAGACGTGGATGTTTAGAAGAAAATTTAGAATTGATTCATGTTGATTCAGTTGCATATAAGAAGGAAGCACTTACGGGATTATCCCGTGGGCTGTGGTAGAGGTTCTTGAATATCCACAGTTCATCTATCTTTAAGTGTTGAGCTGAAGCATGCCACTCTGCACGAAGCAGGCGAAACGTCTCCACACCAACCACAGTCTGATAGATGTAGATCTTTTTACGTCATGAACAAAAGTGAGTAAGAGTTGAAACTCACTTTTCCATAACATAGACCAACCGCGAGGAGCGGCTGGCCGAGTGGCTAGAACGCCGGACTCTCCTTCGAGATACCTGGGTTGGATCCCTCGGTAAGGTGTGGGATGTTTTTATGTCGGGGGCAAAAAGAAAATCCTAACCTGCACAGTTCGCGGCGACTGCACTAGCCAGGCGACCTTAATTCCTCAGGCTTAAAGACGCCTCTTCCATACACTTTTTTTTTTTTAAATTCGCATATCCTTTTACAGGACTTGCTGTCAACAGCAGCATCTTTCAACTGTCTGTTGATCTCTTGGCAAGATTACGCTCAGGAGTTTGCCATTGCTTTCTGAGCGGCCTGCTCAGTTATCCCGCAAGTCACCAGCGGGGGTCGAACCGCTGCCAGCTCTCGCCCACTACGAGACTCTGCGTGATAAACGGGATTATGGAGAAAGTGTTGTAACCCCTCGGCCAGAGAGACCGGCATTTCCATACACTGCAAGGTACTATATTGGCAGTAAATAGCAGTTTCAGTTTTTTTACACCAACCAACCAACCAAAATCCACACCAGAAAAGATGTCACGGTCCGTTGGACATTGTACCAGTCAGAGTTGCTTTGACCTAGTCCAGCCTCTGACAGCAGTCGTTTAGGTTATAGAATTTTAGAATTTTAGGGTTTCCAAGGGGGGGGGGGGAATTAAGATTATTTCAAGATCGGGTTAATACAAGAACCGATTACTTGATATTGTTTTTCCCTTCATACTGTACGGTTTTGTACGTCTCACCCTTCTAAAATTCAATTTATAAAGTAAGTAGACCCACAAATCATGTTTTATGTGGACGCCTAGACTTGTTTTTTTTAGTATGCGCTTTTAAATTTAGCTTCCATTATTACGTATACAGTGTAGGGGCGGGGCGGGATTTTTAGGTAGGAAATACGAAAGGGGGGAATGAGGTTCTGAAAATATAGTGAAGGGGGGCACGGGCCAAATTTTTAGTAGGAAATACAAAAGGGGGGAATGACGTTCTGAAAATATGGTGAAGGGGGGCACAGGCCAAAAATGGTTGAGAACCACTGGCCTAGAACATAACAAACAAGCCATAAATGATGGGGTTGATTGTGGCGTCCTGTAAAGGACATGCAACACACTTGAGTAAGTCATCTGATCTGTAATTCTTCCCCTGTCTGACATGAGTACAACTCACTATCAGTGAATCGTGTTCTTGTGTTATTTCAATGGCGAAAGTGTTTCTTTGCAAAGTACATTTCTGTCTATTGGGTTTAGCTTTTTTTTCTACAGAGATGAATTTGGTATAGACAGACAGACAGACAGACAGACAGACAGACAGACAGACAGACAGACAGACAGACAGACAAGCAGGCAGACAGACAGACAGACAGGCAGGCAGACAGACAGGCAGACAGACAGACAGACAGACAGACAGACAAACAGACAGACAGACAGACAGACAGACAGACAGACAGACACAAACTAGTCTTAATAGCAAGGCACCCTATTGTATTTGTAAGGCAGACAGATATACGTAGAAAAACAAGTCTTATTAGTATAGCTAGCTATTGGATATCTCAGACCGACAGACAGACAGACAGACAGACAGACAGACAGACCGACCGACTGACCTACCGACAGACAGACAGACAGACAGACTGACGGACAGACAGACTGATGGACGGACGGATAAAAACTAGTCTTATTAGTAAGACTAGCTATTGGATATCTCAGATAGACAAACAGACAGACAGATATATAATACAAGTCTTATTAGTAAGACTATCTATTGCATATCTCAGACATATAGACAGACAGAAACAAATCTTATTATTAAGGCTAGCTATAGTATGTATTAGACAGACAGAAATACAGACAGACACAGAAAACCCAGTCTTATTAGTAAGGGTAGCTATTGGATATATCAACCAGACAAAAAGACAGACAGACAGACAGACATAAACAAATCATATTAGTGAGGCTAGCTATTGGATACATCAGCCAGACAAATAAACAGACAGTCAGAAACAAGTCTTATTAGTCAGACTGGCTATTGGATACATCAGACAGACAGACACAGAGAAACAAGTCTTATTACTAAGGCCGGCCATTGGATACCCCAGACAGAGACAGCTGGCCTATACTGTTGCTGTTCAATAATCGATAATGATTCGTTCTGGTTCCAATCGGGGATTGTCCGGATCAAGTTGTCGCTATCCCATTTCCCCCACGACTGTATACGTTCGTGGTTATTTTTGCCGTTTATTACAAGAACTTCCAATGGTGTTCTGCTTCTCTTACACCTCAGCACCTTTTCTGTTTCAACAGGTTTCAGTGCATCTATTTATGCAATTTCCTTTTCTATTTTGCGCTCTGACATTATGTTTTTCAAACAATTTTCAGTTCTTTTCTGGACTACAAGAGAGGAAGAGAACCAGGTCAACGGCGTCTATCATTCTCTTGAGCGGCAGAGGCCATCGTTTTAAGGCTTCGGACAGGGCATAACAGACACACATATATTTCTACAATTTCCAGTGCTACTCTGTATCTCTACCATCTGGACATCTATTTCAACAACTTCCAGTGTTATTCTGTATCTCTATCATCATAACATCTATTTTAACAATTTCCAGTCCTACTCTATATCTCTACCATCTGGACATCTATTTCAACAACTTCCAGTGTTATTCTGTATCTCTATCATCATAACATCTATTTTAACAATTTCCAGTGCTACTCTATATCTCTACCATCTGGACATCTATTTCAACAACTTCCAGTGTTATTCTGTATCTCTATCATCATAACATCTATTTCAAGAATTTCCAGTGCTACTCTATATCTCTACCATCTGGACATCTATTTCAACAACTTCCAGTGTTATTCTGTATCTCTATCATCATAACATCTATTTTAAAAATTTCCAGTGCTACTCCATATCTCTTCTTCTTCTTCTTCTTCAGCTTTCCGAGCCATTGAGGTTCTTTGCTGCAAATACAATCCGTCTCCATTCGTCTCTCTGGTGGACCTTCTCTTGCCAGTCGTTGATTCCAAGTGCTTGTAGGTCTGTACATGTATTATCTCTCCACCGTCTTCTTGGTCTACCTCGGGGTCTACGGTCATTTATTTCCTGAGTGTAAGCGAGTTGTGTTTCCCTATTATCTTCCATTCTTTCTATATGCCCCAGCCATTGTAGTCTATTAGCCTTCATGATACCAGTGATTAGCGGGGACTTAAACAGATCATAAATGTCTTTGTTACTTCTTCTTTTCCACTCTCCACTTTGTGTATCCCTAATGGGTCCAAATATGCGTCTTAAAATTTTGTTCTCAAAGGTTTGTAACAAGGCTTCGTCTCCTTTCGTTGTACTCCAGGTTTCAGAGCCATACAGCACAACTGGTCTGATCAGTGTTTTGTATATTGTGATTTTGGTGTTACGAGATAGCGCCTTTGATTTTAGTAGATGTTGTAGTGCATAGTATATCTTATTTCCAGAGTTGATTCTAGTTTGTATTTCTTCCCTTATGATGTTGGAGCAGTTGAAGATTGTACCCAGGTATTTGTAGGTTTCCGTTTTTTTAATGGTCATATTATCTATTTGTATGTGGCCAGAGTTTTTAGCCATTCCGTCTCTTGAAATTACCATATATTCTGTCTTATCTTGGTTGATAACCAGCCCCATCTGTTGGGCTTTTTCCTTTAAGTGAGTCAATATTTCCAATGACTTTTGTTCACTTTGTCCTATAATATCTATATCATCTGCATAACCAAGCAGCTTGGATGTTCCTCCAATATCACATTCCTCCTTTATCTTCCTTACAACTTTCTCTAGAGCCAGATTGAAGAGTAGCGGCGATAGTGCATCACCCTGTTTCAAGCCAGATGTTATTTGGAAAGGGTCTGATTTCCTGCCTTTATATGTTACTATATTATAAGTATCTTCCATGCATAGTCTGGTCATGTTGATTAACTTCCTTGGTATTCCAAATTCCTGCATAGCAGTCCATAGACTATTCCTATGGACACTATCATAAGCCTTTTTAAAATCCACAAAAATGTTATGGAGATCTCTTTTATATTCCCAATGTTTCTCGGCTATTTGTCGTAAGATAAATATCTGATCTATTGTTGATCTGTTTTGTCTAAAACCTGCCTGGTAGTCACCTAATATGTCTTCTGAATATGGTTTTAGTCTATTTAGTAATACTGCGGATAGTATCTTATAGCTTGTGAACAGTAGTGATATTCCTCTATAATTTCCACATTGGAACTTGTCTCCTTTCTTAAAGAAAGGTATCAATAATGACTCTTTCCAGTCATGGGGTAATTCTTCTGTCCTCCAGATTTTTATTATTAGTTCGTATAGCTTTAGATGTAATGCATGGCCACCTGCCTTTATAAATTCAGCAGCAATTCCATCAGTCCCAGTTGCCTTATTGTTTTTAAGTCGTGTGATTACATATAGGATTTCTTCAAATGTAGGTTCTTCAATTTGTGGTTCGCATGTTAGAACCTCTTCCTGTGGGAAAATGTTACTTGGAGCTTCACAATTTAGTAATTCAATAAAATATTCTTTCCATGTGTTGCACATTTCCTCATTGGTATTTATCATATTCCCATTTTTGTCTTTTAAACCATATGTACTCCATATCTCTACCATCTGGATATCTATTTCAACAATTTCAAGTGCTACTCTGTATCTCTACCATCTGGACATCTATTTCAACAATTTCCAGTGATACTCTATATCTCTACCATCTGGATATCTATTTCAACAATTTCCAGTGCTACTCTATATCTCTACCATCTGGACATCTATTTTAACAATTTCCAGTGCTAATCTATATCTCTACCATCTGGACATCTACTTCAACAATTTCCAGTGCTACTCTATATCTCTACCATCTGGACATATATTTCAACAACTTCCAGTGTTATTATGTATATCTATCATCATAACATCTATTTCAACAATTTCCAGTGCTACTCTATATCTCTACCATCTGGACATCTATTTCAACAACTTCCAGTGTTATTCTGTATCTCTATCATCATAACATCTATTTCAACAATTTCCAGTGCTACTCTATATCTGTACCATCTGGACATCTATTTCAACAACTTCCAGTGTTATTCTGTATCTCTATCATCATAACATCTATTTCAAGAATTTCCAGTGCTACTCTATATCTCTACCATCTGGACATCTATTTCAACAACTTCCAGTGTTATTCTGTATCTCTATCATCATAACATCTATTTTAAAAATTTCCAGTGCTACTCTATATCTCTACCATCTGGATATCTATTTCAACAATTTCAAGTGCTACTCTGTATCTCTACCATCTGGACATCTATTTCAACAATTTCCAGTGCTACTCCATATCTCTACCATCTGGGTATCTATTTCAACAATTTCCAGTGCTACTCTATATCTCTACCATCTGGACATCTATTTTAACAATTTCCAGTGCTACTCTATATCTCTACCATCTGGACATCTATTTCAACAATTTCCAGTGCTACTCTATATCTCTACCATCTGGACATATATTTCAACAATTTCCAGTGCTACTCTATATCCCTACCATCTGGACATCTATTTCAACAATTTCCAGTGCTACTCTATATCCCTACATCTGGATATCTATTTCAAAAACTTCCAGTGATACTCTATATCTCTACCATCTGGACATATATTTCAACAATTTCCAGTGCTAATCTATATCTCTACCATCTGGACATCTATTTCAACAATTTCCAGTGCTACTCAATATCTCTACCATCTGGACATCTATGTCAACAACTTCCAGTGTTATTCTGTATCTCTATCATCATAACATTTATTTCAACAATTTCCAGTGCTACTCTATATCCCTACCATCTGGACATCTATTTCAACAATTTCCAGTGCTACTCTATATCTCTACCATCTGGACATCTATTTCACCAACTTCCAGTGTTATTCTGTATCTCTATCATCATAACATCTATTTCAACAATTTCCAGTGCTACTCTATATCTCTACCATCTGGACATCTATTTCAACAACTTCCAGTGTTATTCTGTATCTCTATCATCATAACATCTATTTCAACAATTTCCAGTGCTACTCTATATCCCTACCATCTGGACATCTATTTCAACAATTTCCATTGCTACTCTATATCTCTACCATCTGGACATATATTTCATCAATTTCCAGTGCTACTCTATATCTCTACCATCTGGACATCTATTTCACCAACTTCCAGTGTTATTCTGTATCTCTATCATCATAACATCTATTTCAACAATTTCCAGTGCTACTCTATATCTCTACCATCTGGACATCTATTTCAACAACTTCCAGTGTTATTCTGTATCTCTATCATCATAACATCTATTTCAACAATTTCCAGTGCTACTCTATATTTCTACCATCTGGACATCTATTTCAACAACTTCCAGTGTTATTCTGTATCTCTATCATCTTGACATCTATTTCAACAACTTCCAGTGTTATTCTGTATCTCTATCATCTTGACATCTATTTCAACAACTTCCAGTGTTATTCTGTATCTCTATCATCTGGACATCTATTTCATCAATTTTCAGTGTTATTCTGTATCTCTATCATCTGGACATCTATTTCATCAATTTTCAGTGTTATTCTGTATCTCTACCATCTGGACATCTATGTCAACAACTTCCAGTGTTATTCTGTATCTCTATCATCATAACATCTATTTCATCAATTTCCAGTGTTGTTGTGCACTTCCACCATCCAGCCATCATATATTGCAAAATTCTATGAACATTGTACAATAAATATCATCACAGGACCTTAGGTATTGCTAGACTAATATCTGTGGTCAAAATCTCCAATCTTTACGGTTGCAAAGTTATTATTTGAGGCGGCAAGCTATTCTTTTACATTTTGTTTTGTTATCTCCTCTGGGATTTGTTAATGACTACTTTCATTGCAGACGAATAATTAAGTTAGAATTTATTAAGGAAAACGAAGAAGAAGATAAAAAGAGAAGAAGAATATGAGGAAGTAGTAGCAGCAGCAGAAGGAGAAGGAAGAGGAGGAGAAGGTTCAAATCCGGATGAACCTGCAGCTTTACAGTTTGACAGTATCTTGTTTTATTTTCTCGTTTCATTTCTACTTCTTGTCTTTCCACACTAAATTGGTCAATAAATACTTGTGAATATATTGCACCTACTAATGATCTTGTCGACTCGGTGGTTACAAGAATATTATAATACGGTTACTAATCACTCCATAACTATATAATTATATAAAGACAACTGAACACTTCTTGATCATAACGGAGTGTCTGAACAACGTATAGAATGGTTGTAAACAAAATATACATGCAGAGACCGTTTCTAAGTCTCTAGAAAAGTTATTTTTAATCTCATTTGGCTTAAGTAGCAGTATTTAGCGCGCGATCTTTGAAAACAACTGAAACGATCGCACAATCAAAGGGTCGTCTTATAAACCAGATGCATGAAGGGGATATGAAATATAACAGTGGCACGCTGAGATCATGGTAAGATGGAATATAGACATAACATACTATCATAATCGTTCTTTATGCCGTGCAAAATATGAATAAAATTTGGTGGAACTGCGGTAAAGCTGTGAAAGTGTAAACAATATAAAATAACACAAAGTAATGCAGCTTTACATAACAGAGTTAAGACACATACAGAACGTTGCGGCGATTAGCCTTCATCAGCAAACAAACACATTCACAAACACAACATACAGTCAAGGAGATCTCCTGTGACTACATCAGAAGGTGACGACAGGACGAGAAGAACAAAAGCCTGGAAAAATTGAAGTATTGAAGAGAAAATGAGAATTGAACAGAATGTTAGTTGAAAAGAATGTTAGTTGAAGAAAATGTTTAATTGAAAAAAATTGGAAAAAAATGTTAATAGAGAAAACGTTCATACTCACCTCAACTTTCGGATTATAAGTGACTGAGAAAATCTCCGATGTTTCCTGATACCCGGTGCTGGGTGTTACGGTTCAGTGAGCACATAGAAGGAAGGGGGCGGGGTGGGATGACGTTACCTGGTCTGGTAAGGGCATCTGAGCATTCCCAGTGGATGCACTAGAATGAAGAAGGTACTAACCAAACCCCATTGTGTTATTATAGGGGCGAGTCTTAAAGTCTGGGTGGACTGATATGCGTGAACTCGCTTACATGCATAGACACACCTCCACAGACAAAATGCTAGGGTATGTGGGCATGTGCAAGGTATATGTAAGAAGAGAGCGAGAGAAAAGGGGAGAGAGAGAGAGAGAGAGAGAGAGAGAGAGAGAGAGAGAGAGAGAGAGAGAGAGAGAGAGGAAATGTGCCTGTGATATACCTCCTGAGGTATGTGGAGTGCGTCGGTCTATACGTACGACGTTTAACTCATACTGTACCCTATGAAATAGTCAGTGTGGTTGTTATATAACATATTTAAGGATCTACTCTCCCAGTGTTTGAGTTATTGGGGCTGTATAAGATCCAACCACCGGTAATACACGTGAAGTAGGAAGGCTCAGAGAAGCAAGATGTAAAGAGAGAGAGAGAGAGAGAGAGAGAGAGAGAGAGAGAGAGAGCTAGAGAGAGATAGAGCGAGAGAGAGAGAGAGAGAGGAAAGCTGTCTGCGACATACCGCCTGGGGAATGCGGATGGGTCGGTCTACATATACGAGGCGTCACTCATACTGTTTCCTATGAGCTAGAGCCAGTAAGGTTGAATGTTATACAACGTATTTGAGGATCAGACCACCCAGTGGTTGTGTTAAAAATCAGACCACAAGCCATATAGTTGGAATAAGTAGGCACCGGGAAGCAAGATGGAAGAGAGAAGCAAGATGGAAGAGAGAGAGAGAGAGAGAGAGAGAGAGAGAGAGAGAGAGAGAGAGAGAGAGAGAGAGAGAGAGAGAGAGAGAGAGAGAGAGAGAAATTGGAAAAGTGCTTACGACACGCCCCTGATTTATGCGGGGTCGGTCGGTCTACAAATACGAGGCTTCACTCATACTGTACCCTATGAAATAGAGGCAGTAAGGTTGATTGATATACAACGTATTTGAGGATCAAATCGCCCAGTGGTTGTGTTAAAATCAGACCACCAGCAATAGAGTTGGAATAAGTAGGCACCGGGAAGCAAGATGGAAGAGAGAAGCAAGATGGAAAATAGATAGAGAGAGAGAGAGAGAAAGAGAAAGAGAGAGAGAGAGAGAGAGATTGGAAAAGTGCTTACGACACGCCACCTGATGTATGTGGGGTCGATCGGTCTGCACATACGAGGCTTCACTCATACTGTACCCTATGAAATAGAGCCAGTAAGGTTGATTGTTATACAACGTATATGAGGATCCAACCCCCCAGTGGTTGTGTTATTGGGGCTGTGTAACATCAGACCACCAGCAATATAGTTGGAATAGGTAGGCACAGAGAAGACCTATAGGAGAGAGAGAGAGAGAGAGAGAGAGAGGATGAGAGAGAGAGAGAGAGAGAGAGAGAGGGAGAGATTGGAAAGGAGCCTACGACACGCCACACATGGCATAGGTAGGCACAGAGTAGCAAGATTGTTGAGAGAGAGAGAGAGAGAGAGAGAGGGGGAGGGAGAAAGAGAGAGAGAGAGAGAGATTGGAAAAGGGCATACGACCCGCCACATATGGCATGGGTAGGCACAGAGAAGCAAGATTGTTGAGAGAGCGAGAGAGGGAGAGAGAGAGACGGAGAGATAGAGAGATGGGCACAGAGAGAGGGTTGGTGTAAGATTATTGAGAGAGAGAGAGAGAGAGAGAGAGAGAGAGAGAGAGAGAGAGAAGGACATATATATCTGTGCACATACACACATACAAATATGAATTAGTATCTATGTGCACGCACACCCGACCGTATATACAGTGTAGTTGCAAACTAGTAGGGCGATTACATTACTGGTGCGTGCTGAATTGCGTACGACAGGAGTGCCAAGAGTGGTAATGTGAAATGCCCAGGTAACTGATGGTACGGTCACACGGAATCGGGATGAGGGAGACAGGGTAGAGGATTATATTGGTGGAGACAAGGACTGGTTGGGGACCGGAAGAGGGTGACACCTGGGAGGATGTGGAAGAAACAGAGTGGGGAAGGGAGGGGAAATGACTACGATTGGATGAAACTATGTTGGGTGTTGAGGCCGTGTGGTGTTAGGCACCCCATATTGAATATGAGCCGGTTTTCTGTATTCTTGCGATGTTGAGCACCAGAGGAGCAGGACTGGATGACAGTGACCTGGACATCGGAAGCACCTTGATGGTTTGCGCTGTTGAAGTAGGTGGGTACAGGCTTGAGGGCGTTGGTGTTATTGTCCATCAGATGTTGGCGGAATCTGTCGGCTAGCATGAGGCCCGACTTCCCAATATATTTCTTATCACACCGTTTGCATATTATGGCGTAAATGATGTTGCGACTGGTGCAGGAAAATTCTTCTGTGATACGTAAACTGCCTTTAGGGAATCTCACCACTGGGGTGTGAATCACATATGGGCAGGTCTTGCAACGAGATCTCAGGCAAGCCTTAGTTCCTAATTGTGATGGTGTAGGTGGAGATCCCTGTACTCTATTATGGACGAGTACATCTTTGAGGTTGCGGTCACGTCTGTAGGCCACCAGTGGTTTCTCTGAAAATATCGCGCTGGTAGTAGTGTCAGCTTGAAGGATAGCTAGATGTTGAAACAGGATATTTTTGACTGAAATATTGTGCGGATGGTAGGTAAGAGAAAGTACCGGTCGAAGGTTTTTAGGTTTAGGTGCAGAGGTGAGAGCCTTTGCGCGGCTAATGGGTAGAGCCCGGTGGAAGGCTGATGATAGGACATGATCAGGATAGCCGCGGAGCCTGAAGAAGTCCAACATTTCCTGAGCCCTGTGGCGAAAATCCTCATCATCTTGGCATAGTCGTCGAAGGCGCAGAAGTTGAGAATAAGGAAATGCGTCTTTACAGGACGGAGGGTGAGAGGAGGTGTTGAGTAGAAAAGCGTGAGAGTCAGTCGGTTTGTAGTAGACCGTCGTGGTGAGACCATGGGTCTCAATGGAAACAGTAAAGTCTAAGAAGTTGACAGACTTCGAGGAAATATGGGAAGTGAGTTTGATAGTGGGGTGAAAGTTGGAGAAGAAATCTATGAATGCTTCGAGATCCGCCAGTGGCATACAGGTGACACCAACACCATCATCAATGTATCGCCTGTATAGTTCAGGGACTCTACCGTTGTAGAGTTGCCATATCTGGTACTCAAGGTGGCCCATAAAAAGGCATGCAAAGCTAGGGCCCATTTTAGTACCCATTGCAACCCCGCTGATCTGATTGAAGTACTGGCCGTTAAGCTCAAATGAGTTGAGAGTAAGGACCAGTTCAGCAAGGCGCAGAATAGGATCCGTGGCTATAGTAGGGTTGGGGCGCCTGTCCAGGAAGAACTTTAAGGCTGAGAGACCATCCTTGTGTGGGATCGAAGTGTACAGTGAGGCCACATCAAGGGTGAAGATATTATACTGGTTGTCAGACGTGAATGTAATAGATTCAAACGTTGCTATCGCGTGGTTGGTGTCTTTCAAATATGATGGGACGTCACCGACTAGCGGTTGAAAAATTCTTTCTAGGAACCCCGATATTTTCTCAGTAGGGCATGCACAGGCTGATACGATCGGTCTGCCCGGATTGTTCAGTTTGTGTCATTTCCCCTTCCCTCCCCACTCTGTTGCTTCCACACCCTCCCAGGTGTCACCCTCTTCCGGTCCCCAACCAGTCCTTGTATCCACAAATATTATCCTCTACCCTGTTTCCCTCATCCCGATTCCGTGTGACCGTACCATCAGTTACCTGGACATTTCACATTACCGCTCTTGGCACTCTTGTCGTACGCAACTCAGCACGCACCAGTACTGTAATCCCCCTACTAGTTAGCAACTACACTGTATATGCGGTCGGGTGTGCTTGCACATAGATACTAGTCCATATGTGTATGTGTGTATGTGCACAGATATATATATGTCTCTCTCTCTCTCCCTCTCTCAATAATCTTACACCAACCCTCTCTCTCTGCCCATCTCTCTATCTCTCGGTCCCTCTCTCTCTCCCTCTCTCGCTCTCTCAACAATCTTGCTTCTCTGTGCCTACCCATGCCATATGTGGCGGGTCGTAGGCCCTTTTCCAATCTCTCTCTCTCTCTTTCTCTCTCTCTATCTCTCTCTATCTCTCTCTCCCTCTCTCTCTCTCTCTCTCTCTCTCAACAATCTTGCTTCTCTATGCCATATGTGGCGTGTCGTAGGCTCTTTTCAAATCTCTCCCTATTCTCTCTCTCTCTCTCTCTCTCTCTCTCTCTCTCTCTCTCTCTCTCTTGCTTCTCTCTTCCATCTTGCTTCTCGGTGCCTACATATTCCAACTATATTGCTGGTGGTCTGATTTTAACACAACCTCTGGGCAATTTGATCCTCAAATACGTTGTATAACATTCAACCTTACTGGCTTTAGCTCATAGGGAACAGTATGAGTGAAGCCTCGTATATGTAGACCGACGAATCCGCATTCCCCAGGCGGTATGTCGCAGACAGCTTTCCAACCTCTCTCTCTCTCTCTCTCTCTCTCTCTCTCTCTCTCTCTCTCTCTCTCTCTCTCTCTCACGCTCTCTCTCTCCTTCTCTCTCTCTCTCTCTCTCTCTCTCTCTCTCTCTTTACATCTTGCTTCTCTGAGCCTTCCTACTTCACGTGTATTACCAGTGGTTGGATCTTATACAGCCCCAATAACTCAAACACTGGGAGAGTAGATCCTTAAATATGTTGTATAACAACCACACTGACTATTTCATAGGGTACAGTATGAGTTAAACGTCGTACGTATAGACCGACGCACTCCACATACCTCAGGTGGTATATCACAGGCACATTTTCTCTCTCTCTCTCTCTCTCTCTCTCTCTCTCTCTCTCTCTCTCTCTCTCTCTCTCTCTCTCTCGCTCTCTCTCTCCCCTTTTCTCTCGCTCTCTTCTTACATATACCTTGCACATGCCCACATACACTAGCATTTTGTCTGTGGAGGTGTGTCTATGCATGTAAGCGCGTTCACGCATATCAGTCCACCCAGACTTTAAGACTCGCCCCTATAATAACACAATGGGGTTTGGTTAGTACCACCTTCATTCTAGTGCATCCACTGGGAATGCTCAGATGCCCTTACCAGACCAGGTAACGTCATCCCACCCCGCTCCCTTCCTTCTATGTGCTCACTGAACCGTAACACCCAGCACCGGGTATCAGGAAACATCTGAGATTTTCTCAGTCACTTATAATCCGAAAGTTGAGGTGAGTATGAACGTTTTCTCTATTAACATTTTTTTTTCAATTAAACATTTTTTTCAACTAACATTCTTTTCAACTAACATTCTTTTCAATTCTCATTTTCTCTTCATTGCTTCCATTTTTCCATGCTTTTGTTCTTCTCGTCCTGTCGTCACCTTCTGATGTAGTCACAGGAGGTCTCCTTGACTGTATGTTGTGTTTGTGAATGTGTTTGTTTGCTGATGAAGGCTAGTCGCCGCAACGTTCTGTATGTGTCTTAACTCTGTTATGTAAAGCTGCATTACTTTGTGTTATTTTATATTGTTTATGCCATGCAGCGCAGGAGGTCCAATTCCTGCACGGAAATCTAACTGTTGGGTTATTGAAAAGCTCGAAATGTCGGGATCGTCGTGTTTGTGATTTCGCTTACTTAATACAAATGGGATGGTCTCCCTGGCGTAGAGGTTAACATCTTTCTCCGTAATACCGTATATTCTCGTGAGCAACGCAACTGCGCGAGATTCGGTAGCGGATCACGCCGCATTGGTTACTTACGGGGGCATGTGAGTCGGTCGCTCAGAAAACAATGAGGAACTACTGAGCGTAATCTTGCCTAGTACATCAGCAGCAGCTGAAAAATGCGGGTGTTGACTGCAACGTCCAGTAAAGGAAATGCAACATAAAAAAAAAATACAAATGGGTGGCGGGGTACCAAAGCAGAAGTAAGGTTCCTACTTTCCTCTAGTACAGGGGTCACCAAACTTTTTTCACGGCGGGCCGGATAACTGACAAAATGACGAACGCTGGCCGGTTACTCATGCTGTACAATACTTGCGCCGGTCTCCGTGGCGAAGGCCTTACGGATGCGGTTCGTAATCCCGTATACCCACGTTCGAAATACAACTGCGAGCGATTTGGCAACAGACAACGTTGCGCTGGTTTTTACGCTATGTTATGGGTGCCGGTCGTTCGAAAAGCAATGGTAAACTACTGAACATAAACTTGCCAAGACATCAACAACAACAAACAATGCTTGTGTTGACTGTAAACGTCCTGTAAAGGATATGCAACTAACTTTAACAATAATTGCTAGCTAGAACGAAAGCTCCGGGAAAAAAGACGAAAAACTAAGTTAATCATGGAAAGGGCGTGCAGTGCACACAAACAAACAAACAAACAAAGGCAACCAACATATTTATATTTATTTACTAAACAAAATTATCAAAGAAGGCGACGTTAGCAAAAAGATAGTTACATCAGACATATTGTGCACATATCCGAATCTCACAAATTAAGCAGCAAAAGAGGATAGTGAGTTTTGTGAAACTGACGTGTGGCTTTCAAAATACCATCAATGTTTGGTTTGGAATTTCTGCATCCAATCAAGAGAATTCCTTTCAAATGTTCATCAGTCAATCTCATTCGATGGGTGACTTCACAGACCTCCTTTTTGAAAATGTTTGCTCATAGACATATGTTGTTCCAAACAATGATGTCATACCAGCGGCAAATTTCTTAAGTTTCGGAAACTCAACATCAGGTAAGCAGCGGCACTTCCTTCTCAATGAGCTCCAACTGTAATTCAACTAGCACACCATTAAGGTTACAATCAAACGGATTCTGGAACAGAAGGATGTCACTCTCAAATCTGTCAAAATCTGAAAATCTCTCCAAACTCTTTGACACAGTGAAAATGAGAAAGGTTTTCTCCTTCCAGTTGTGCTTCCAACAATGACAGATTTCTTCGAAATCCTTTGATGGTTCTGTAGAGATCACAGACGAGGTAATCTTTTCCCTGAAGTTTCAAGTTCAGTTCATTCATATCGACCAAAATTTACAACTTTGACTGCCAGGTAGGATCTGACAGCCGTGAATCAGCTTTATCTTTTTCAGTGAGGAAAACATCTATTTCGTTTCGGAGCTTGTAAAACCGAAGCAGGACTTTACCGCAGCTGAGCCACCTGACTGATATGTGATAAGGCAAGTCACAGAATTCAGAATCAATTTCTTCAAGAAATGCCTAGAACTGACGGTGAATGAGTGCTTGTTCCCGAATGAAGTTCACAGCAGAAACTACTGGTTTCAGTACACAAGAAATATCAAAATCTTTTCCATAGAGTACTTGCTGATGTACGATGCAGTGTATGAACAGAGCGCCCGGAATTTGCAAATCTTTCAAATGAGTCCTGATCTGCCCCAACAGACCCTTCCTCACTCCAGTCATGTTTTTTTTCCCTCATCAACTGTAACACCTCGAAGCTGATTCCACCGAAGGTTATAATCTTGGAAAATTGTTTGCACTTCCACGAAAATGACTTTCCCAGTTGTTGTTCCATGCATGCTGCAAATGGACGCCAACTCTTCCGTTATCTGAAAATCCAAATTGACACCACAAATGAACACGAGAAGTTGTGACGTACTCGAGAGATCAATAGACTCATCCAGTGCCAGAGAATACTACAAGAAGTTCCTAGCTTTCTCGTGTATCTGTAGCGCTATGTTCTCTCCAAGTTATTCTGTTCTCCGCACAACTGAACTTACCGAAAGGCTGATAGTTCCAAACAAATCGGCTTTCTCAGGACACAAGTCATTTGCTGCTTCGATCACACACACTCTTTAATGACGTTGCCATCAGTAAACGGTTTTCCTCATTCTGCCATCTTATGCACTGTTTTGTAACTTGTACGAGTGAAAGATTCATTTTCAGCTAATTTTCTCGTGAAGAGATTTCTTTACGTTTCAAAACCACGTTTAATGGTCTCATATTTCCCAGAGCGTAATTTTACAGAAAACTTTTAATATGTTGATGGATGTTTTGTTTCGCAGTGACGCCGAAGATTGTACTATTTCTAAACGGCAACACTTTCGCTGCATATTACGCAGCTGGTTTTCTGGTCCTTTGTTTCCACAAAGAAGTACTTTACTCCTCACTCGGCGTCCACTTTTCTTTTCCTACTAGCCATAATTAAGGGTAAAGTACACCGGATCTGAAAATGAAAAAGACATTACATTAGAAACATAATTAAATACCGAATCTCGCGCAGCTGTTTCCCCACACGTGGATATACGGGATTACGGAGAAAATCGTTAACACCTTCGCCAGGGAGACCGGCTTCGCGGAATTGCTAGATATCTAAAAGAAAAACAACCTGACAAACAAAATTGATGGTCCTTCATTATTATTCTGATGATCATATTGTTCTTGTCTTGTATCATGATAAAGGTCTTTCACATAATCTGACCTCGCATGTAAAATCTGATCTTTTTCTATTATGATTTAGCCATCTTTGGTTTTTAGGCAACCTGTTGATGTGTCTGTTCTTTTGTTAGTGATGTCATTAATTCTTGTGTGCATTAATTTGGTATTCTGAGTGTTGTGTTGGTTTTCAATTTCCTTGCAATTTTCCTCAGGCCATGTTTCTTTTGCCTCTTTGCATAACAGTAGCTCCCTAATTTTCCTGTGAATCTCTTCGTATATTTCCTTGTTATTTTTGTTATTTCTTCTTATTTCCATGAGTTTTAAGATGTCTTCCATCATCCATTTCTTGCGCCCTATTATCTTTATTTTTGGGATTATCATTGTTGTTAGTGCAGCTTCTTGACTGATTTCTTTTATATTTCCAATTGGTCACTGACGTCTTTAAATAATATTTCCATATCGGACAATGCATCGAATCTGTTCCTTACCTCTACGTTGAATTTACTTTTATCTCCTCACTCTTCAGTGCCTGTAGATCAAATTTTGCTTTTCTATATGTATATTTGACTTTCTTTAAGTGTATATGTAAATTGCCTAAGATTAATCTATGGTTGCAGTAGCAGAATTCGCTTGGTAGGGGGACATAAACATGTAATATTGTTACAAGGGAGGTTACTAGAACTTGAAAAAGAAAATGGTATACCTAGCTATAATACCAATAACTAACATCAAAATCTTTCATTTTTATTTGATAAATAAAATAGTTAATACCGCAGTTAGATTTTGCAATCGTGAGAAGAAATCTATTTAATTGTTTATACAACATTTGTTTAATCTGTTATTACTTACATTTTATTATCTACTTTTTTAATTTTACGTTTATGTTTAATTCTTAAAACTGTACTTTTAATGATACTCCATCCTACCTCCATCCTACCTCTTAACTGGTTTTCCCCTCTGTGGGGAAACAACATTTTTTTACTGGCCTCTTAAGGCCACCCACAATTTAAAGAACATTTACTTACATTAACGGCAAAAGATCTTGGAAGTCTATGGGGTTTATGTTGATAAATATATTTAGAGGAAATGTCATTTATGTTTGTACATTTCATTCAATTTGACCAAATAGCTCACTCTCTCTCTCTCTCTCTCTCTCTCTCTCTCTCTCTCTCTCTCTCTCTCTCTCTCTCTCTCTCTCTCTCTCTCTCCCAAATGCTGGTGCAATTACGTTTGCTTACAGAATATTTAAAATATAATAACATGATAGTAATGCCTTGATGAGTGCCTCCTTCCCTCCGCTAGTCTATGTCACACCCTTGGGCAAGGTGGAGTACCCGTTTAGCTCCCGATCAGGGTTACGTGAAGCCATGGGTGTAGGTGGTGGATGAAGTTGAAGAGCAGCCGACAGATAGTTGTAGGTTATGGTCTCCACAGCTTCACGACGGAAGGCAGAGGATCTCTTTTTTGGGAGACAATGGCTACGATCATCGACCAGTATGGTCACTGCTAGGAAGGAAAGCAATGGCAAACTACCTTCTTTACAGATGCCAAGAATATCATGTACTGCAGTCTTATCGATAATCAGAGAAACGGCGTAAATGGGTGCTCCATAGGAGCAGCCTCGCTCGGTAAGGGTAGTCATGTGCACCAGGTGACTCCAGACCGTCATCAGGCAACTGAGTACAAAAGAATATCAACATTGAAAGTAGGAACTTGGAATGTAAGAACTATGAGTGGGAATGGGAAATTTGATAACATTAAGAATGAAATGAGAAGATTAAATATTAACCTTTTAGTTGTACGTGAGACCAGATGGACAGGAATGGGAATTATGACATCTGAGGAATATAGAATAATCTATTCTGATGGAGAGAAACAACAGCGAGGAGTCGCAATTATAATGGATACAGAGAGAGAAAAATCGATCAAAGGATATTGGACTGTATCAGACAGAGTGTTACTAGTGAAGTTGATTGGAAGACCTTTTGATGTTAACGTCATACAAGTTTATGCACCAACAGCAGACAGTAGTGATGACAGCATCGATGAATTTTATAGTGATTTAGAGAAAGCCTTCAAGAAATGCAAGAATTCTGAAGTAACTATCATAATGGGTGACTTGATTGCCAAAGATGGAAATCAACAGGACGGATGCATAGTGGGCAAGTATGGACTAGGGGAACAGAGTGAAAGAGGTTGCAGACTAGTACAGTGGGCAAAAGAACAAGATTTGATTATTGGAAACACCTGGTTTCAACAGCACCCAAGGAGATTATGGACATGGAGGAGTCTTGATCATAAGATTAGAAATCAGATTGATTACATTCTCATCAACAGAAGATTTCGAAATGTCTTAAAAGTCGCAAAATCTATACCAAGCGCAAACTGCTACAGCGACCACAGATTAATCTTAAGCAATTTACATATAAAATTAAAGAAAGTCAAATATTCACAAAGAAACACAAAATTTGATCTACAAGCACTGAAGAGTGAGGAAATAAAAGATAAATTCAACGTAGAGGTAAAGTACAGATTCGATGCATTGTCCGATATGGAAATATTATTATAAGACGTCAGTGACCAATGGGAAATGTTAAATAAATCAGTCAACCAAGCAGCAGAAAAATCCATCCCAAAAATAAAGAAAATAGGACGCAAGAAATGGATGACGGAAGACATCTTAAAACTCATGGAAGTAAGAAGAAATAACAAAAATAACAAGGAATCATATGAAGAGATTCATAGGAAAATTAAAAGCTATGCAAAGAGGCAAAAGAAACATGACTTGAGGAAAATTGCAAGTAAATTGAACACCAACACAACACCCGGAATACCAAATTAATGCACAAAAGAATCAATGACATTACTAACAATTAGCAGCTTTCTCCGTAACCCCGAATACTCTCGTGGTTGATGTGAACGCACGAGAATTAGAAGTTGTTCGAGTCGCGCCAGTGACTTATGAGAGTATGGAGTCGGTCGCTCAGAAAGTCGTGGCGTGCTGATGAGCGTAATCTAGCCTAGGAATCAACATACAGCTGAAAGATGCTGCTGTTGACCGCAATATCCTGAAACAGGATGGAAACGCGGGGGAAAAAAAACTAACAAAAAAATACACACATCAACGGGTTTCCTAAAAATCAAAGATGGCAAAATCATAATAGAAAAAAGATCAGATTTTACATGCGTGGTCAGATTATGTGAAAGACCTTATGATGATACAAGAGAAGAACAATATGATCATCGGAATAATAATGAAGGACCAGCAATTTTAAAGATGGAAGTTCAGAATGCTCTTAACCATATGAAAACCGGCAAGACCCCGGGTACAGATAACAATGATAACATCACAGTAGAAATGATCAATGCCTTAGAACAGGGGTCACCAAACTTTTGTCACGGCGGGCCGGATAACTGACAAAATGACGAGCGCGGGCCGGATACTCATTCTGTACAATACTTGCGCCGGTCTCCGTGGCGAAGGTCTTACGGACGTGGTTCGTAATCCCGTATACCCACGTTAGAAATACAGCTGCGAGCTATTTGACAGCAAATAACGTTGCGCTGGTTTTTACGCTATGTTATGGGTGCCGGTCGTTCGAAAAGCAATGGTAAACTACTGAACATAAACTTGCCAAGACATCAACAACAGCAAACAATGCTGGTGTTGACTGAAAACGTCCTGTAAAAGATATGCAACTAACTTTAACAATAATTTTAAGCTAGAACAAAAGCTCTGGGGAAAAAAAGACGAAAAACTAAGTTAATCATGGAAAGATCGTGCAATGCACACAAACAAACAAACAAACAAAGGCAACCAACATATTTATATTTATTTACTAAACAAAGTTATCAAAGAAGGCGACGTTAGCACAAAGATAGTTACATCAGACATATTGTGCACATATCCGAATATCACAAACTAAGCAGCAAAAGAGGATAGTGAGTTTTGTGAAACTGACGTGTGGCTTTCAAAATACCATCAATGTTTGGTTTGAATTGCTGCATCCAATCAAGAGAATTGCTTTCAAATGTTCATCAGTCAATCTCATTCGATGTGGTGACTTCACAGACTTCCTTTTTGAAAATGTTAGCTCACAGACATAAGTTGCTCCAAACACTGATGCCATACCAGCGGCAAATTTCTTAAGTTTCAGAAACTCAACATCAGGTAAGCAGCGGTACTTCCTTCTCAATGAGCTCCAACTGTAATTCAACTAGCATACCATTAAGGTTACAATCAAACGGATTCTGGAACAGAAGGATGTCACTCTCAAATTTGTCAAGATCTGAAAATCTCTCCAAACTCTTTGAAACAGTGAAAATGAGAAAGGTTTTCTCCTTCCAGTTATGCTTCCAACAATGACAGCTTTCTCCAAACTCCATTGATGGTTCTGTAGAGATCACAGACGAGGTAATCTTTTCCCTGAAGTTTCAAGTTCAGTTCATTCATATCGACCACAACTGACAACTTTGACTGCCAGGTAGGATCTGACAGCCGTGAGTCAGCTTTATCTTTTTCAGTGAGGAAAACATTTATTTCGTTTCGGAGCTTGTAAAAACGAAGCAGGACTTTACCGCAGCTGAGCCACCTGACTGATATGTGATAAGACAAGTCACAGAATTCAGAATCAATTTCTTCAAGAAAAGCCTAGTACTGACGGTGAATGCGTGCATGTTCCCGAATAAAGTTCACAGCAGAAACTACTGGTTTCAGTACACAAGAAATATCTAAATCGTTTCCATAGAGTACTTACTGATGTACGATGCAGTGTATGAACAGAGCTCCCGGAATTTGCAAATTTTCCAAATGAGTCCTGATCTGCCCCAACAGACCCTTCCTCACTCCAGTCATGTTTTTCCCCCTCATCAACTGTAACACCTCGAAGCTGATTCCACCGAAGGTTATAATCTTGTAAAATTGTTTGCACTTCCACGAAAATGACTTTCCCAGTTGTTGTTCCATGCATGCTGCAAATGGTCGCCAACTCTTCCGTTATCTGAAAATCCAAATTGACACCACAAATGAACACGAGAAGTTGTGACGTACTCAAGAGATCAATAAACTCATCCAGCGCCAGAGAATACTACAAGTTCCTAGCTTTCTCGCGTATCTGTAGCACTATGTTCTCTCCAAGTTCTTCTGTTCTCCGCACAACTGAACTTGCCGAAAGGCTGATAGTTCCAAACAAATCGGCTTTCTCAGGACACAAGTCATTTGCTGCTTCGATCACACACACTCTTTAATGACGTTGCCATCAGTAAACAGTTTTCCTCGTTCTGCCATCTTATGCACTGTTTTGTAACTTGTACGAGTGACAGTTTCATTTTCAGCAAATTTTCTCGTGAAGAGATTTCTTTGCGTTTCAAAACCACGTTTAATGGTTACATATTTCCCAGAGCGTAATTTTCCAGAAATATTTTAATATGTTGATGGATGTTTTGTTTCGTAGTGACGCCGAAGATTGTACTCTTTCAAAACGGCAACACTTTCGCTGCATATTACGCAGCTGGTTTTCTGGTCCTTTGTTTCCACAAAGAAGTACTTTACTCCTCACTCAGCGTCCACTTTTCTTTTCCTACTAGCCATAATTAAGGGTGAAGTACACGGGATCTGAAAATGAGAAAGACATTACATTAGAAACATAATTAAAATCCTATTGAAACACAAGAAAAGCAGAGGACTAGGGGTCACTGGTGAAGCTACAGCTCATCAAAGGTACATATACAGTTTATAGGTACCTTTGTGTAACCGCACAGAGATGATAGAGATAATAGCACAACGCCGACAGTTCATGGGCCGTAGAAGAAGAGAGGAATAAGAAGACAAAGAGAATCTCATTCCATCTCTACGGCTAACAAGAAAAAACAAAGAGTTAGAGATGTCAGAAGAAATTCAGGTCAGTGTACAGGGAATCAGAATAATGTAATTATAAAGATACAACAACATCTGATTAATAATGCCAATGCCCTAATAAATAAAATTCATGATTAGATGCAATACAAAATAGGCATCCCCATGAATAAACATACACATGATCATCCTTCACAGTGCAATTGATATTCCATCACAGCTTGGGAAGTCATCCAACACAGTACCAGTGATCTTCCATCACAGCATGGGTAGTCATCCAACACAGTACCAGTGATCCTCATCACAGCATGGATAATCATCCAACACTGTAACTGTAGTCTGATACACAACACCAGCAATTATCAGACAACAAGATGGAACAAAGGTCATTCATTCAGTAGCATGTCCTTTGCAGAACCTCGCTCCCATAACAACCTTCCGGAAAACCTCTCGATCATAAGCAAGATTTCCTGTTTCAGATACATCCATCTGAAGATCATCCGCCACATCCTGCGCCCATCTTCTATTTGGCCTTCCTCTTCCTCTCTTCCCAGGCATATATCAATCCATTATTGTTCTCAGGCACAGACATAGCTATTATATTCCTATATTCCTATTTAAACTATGAAGGTTCGTTCTAAACTCACCCCACAGCAGATAATCGTCAATCCACAATCAAGATCCTCTTGGATCAGCATCTCTTCGGCCTAAGTTGTTCTCATTGCCAAAGAGGCGGGCACATGGCTTTACTGGGCTGTTATAGGCACGCCAACACAACATCCCAGCATCCTATACATTTTTAACCAGGGTAGCAAGGGATATGCTATTCCATACTCTTGTAGAGTCGCCGCAGGCGGCTTCATTTGGTAATAGAATATATCTCATAATAAGGTTCGCAAAATTTATAAATAGGGCCACCTAAATAAACAACCTAGTGCAGCCAGGAGGTGTGAAGATCTCCTATTAATAATAATAATAATATACATAATATTTACATTTAAATTGTATCACAACGTCTCGTGTGTCATAGTTATATCAAGCAAGTTCGAGTACCGACGGCGGGCCGGTTGAAATGACGTCGCGGGCCTGATCCGGCCCGCGGGCCGTAGTTTGGTGACCCCTGCTCTAGTAGGTATATAATGGAGCTTTTAGCCGTAGTCGAGGGGGTAGCACATTCGAGGGGGCGGTGGTAGCGGCGGGGAGCCAAAACAACACCCCCAGGGACCACGACGAACCCCGGGGGCACCCCTTAGTCGTATACATGGGGGGGGGCTACCACACGCACGCACGCACACACACGCACACGCATCCACACACGCACACATACACATGCACGAACACATACATCCATACGCACGCACACATACACACATGAACCCATGCACCCACACGCACGCACATACATACGCACGCACACATACACGTGCACATACATCCACATGCACCCACACACACACATACATACGCACGCACGCATACAAACGCACGCACACACGCACACATACACATGCACATGCACATACATCCACATACACGTATAGCTTGAGAGAGTGGGGTGGCGCGCCGCCGATTTAGAATATATAATCTTTGGGTATACTGTGATGCGTACCGCGAAGAACAAGTGTAAGTGGCTATATTCCACAGAACTCTGTGAGCGTAGCTGTATGAGGGAGTACTGCCAGGTACACGCAGTTCAGGTGCGGAAAGGGACATGCACCAAGCCCTGCCAAAGCTGTGGGAGGGAGTCACAAACTATCTAACACTATGTAGGGAGTGTGGTTATAACGCCGCCATCGCCGAACGTGGTACCATGAAAACGTGAAGCCCGTTAACGCAGAATTTCGACGTTTGTCCAAGATCACAGTATTTTTGAATTTTAATTAGAGGCATGGAACTATATGTTGTACCTATATACACTCACCTGCTAGACGGGCGAAGTTTTATATTTGACCATGCCTACACTCAGACAATTACAACAGCAAGCACGTGACTATGGGATGCCATACAGCCGGCGGAACAAAGCCACCCTCATCAGAGAACTCGCCCATGAGCGCAATTTTGTTCGTTAGGAACTGCTCAAGCGAGCGGCCGAGCGGTACCCAGTGCTGCAAGGGCAGGTCCAAGACGAGGCCCAACGCACTCGGGATTGGGAACGGCTTGAAGCCGAGACCACCGCAACCCTACAGATCGCACGCAGTCCCCCACGAGGGCTAGCCGCTGAGCCACCGCGCCGCGAGCCAGTCATCGAGCGCCCCATCCTGCGCCGCGAGTCAGCCGCCGAGCGCCCCATCCCAAAGCCACACACATCCATCCTGCGCCGCGAGCCAGCCACCGAGCCAGCCGCCGAGCGCCCCATCCCACACCATGAGCCAGCCGCCGAGCCAGGACCGCTTGAATTGGGTTATGTAGGCCCGAACGAGCCGCTGGAATATAGGGTCCGGCGAGAGGAAGCTTGGGGTTTGATAGACTACCGGGCAACTGTGCCCAAAGGGGGCATATATCCAGACGCTACAACATTCCTCAACCTTATGTTCCCACCCACCAAGGCACTAATAGAGAAAGCGTTGGAGAGGTATGGCAGCGTCAAAATGTATATATGTCTACATGCAAAGTATTGGAACAAAGACAGTAAAACAGGCCAGATTACCTATGCGGAAGCCTACCACGACAGCAGGAACTATGAGGTATTACATGCCGATGATAGTGATGAGGGGCTGGAGCTGGCCAAAGCTAAGATACTCCACGACATTGAACTATTCTTAGCAAGCGGGTCAGGGTGGAAGTTTAAGAATTGCCTACAGCTAGACCTCCGCCTCTCACGATATCAACCATTCCGCAGCAATAGTTACTTTGCCACACCCAAGGTAATCCCATCACGTAGTGTTGTGAATGTGAAGAACAAAGACAACCGCTGCTTCGAGTGGGTCATTCTCTCAGCCCTCTATCCAGCGCCCAACCACGTAGACGAAATGTATCATTATAGAAGCCACCTAGGTGAGCTAAACTTCGAAGGAATCGAGTTCCCAGTACAGCTGACCAGCATCGGTAGATTTGAGAACCAAAATCCCACCATAGCCATCAACGTCTTCGGGTGGGAGGAGGGGCCAGCGTTACTCCGGAAATCTGCCCACAGGCGGAACCAGATCAACCTCCTACTCCCGAGTGAGGGCGACACCAATCACTACGTCTGGATCAAGGACGCGGGGCGGCTGCTGTACAGAGACAGCAAACATAAGGGTAAGAAGTATCCATGTCTCAACTGCCTCCACGTATACTCCACCCAGAGCCTCTTGGACCAGCATGAGCCGCTCTGCCAAGGTATCAACACAGGATGCCAAGTGAGCGTCATGCCAGAGGAAGAGGAAAACACCATGAAATTCAAATCCGACCAGAGGCAGATGTGGGTGCCATACATCATATACGCAGACTTCGAGACGTTGAACGTCCCTGTACAGGGCGCGGCGATGGACCCAAGCCAGAGCAACACACGACTGCTAGCCGAGCAACCGCATGCGGCTTCGGCTACACCATCGTGCGCTCTGACGGGCTCACCACAAATCCCGTCATATATCGGGGGGGGGGGGGGTGGGGGACGCCGCCGGCAAATTCCTCCAGTACCTGGGGCGAAAGGTGGCCACCATCCGCCAGCGCCTACAACGACCAGCCCCAATGAAGATGACTGAAAAAGACCTCGAAGACAACCACCACCTGCCACATCTGTGAAGAGCCGCTGGGAGTGGACAAGGTGAGAGACCACTGTCACATTACCGGTAAATACCGAGGGGCAGCTCACAACACCTGCAATCTATCATGGCGCATCTCCAAAGACAAGCTGAAGGTGCCAGTAGTCTTCCACAATCTAAGAGGGTACGACTCTCACCTCATCATGCAGGCGGCGGGCAAGATGGATTGGAAGAGAACCGTATACAAGAAGAAGAATGGCAAGTGGTTGACGGAGCAGGTGAACGATGCAAAGATCACCTGCATACCAAACAACATGGAGAAGTACGCCTCCTTCACAATCGGGCCGCTACGGTTTATTGATAGTCTCCAGTTCCTGAACAGTTTTCTAGACACCCTGGTTGGGAATCTAAGCGAGCTGACACCATTCTGTTGCGGCAAGCAAGCTGCCCTAGAGCATCTCGAACGCGATGGTGATGTAATATCTATTGGCAGATGTGGGACATGCAAGGCCAATGTAGAGAAACACACCTCCTGGAATGTGTTGGAGGGTAAGTTCAGGGCCACATTAAGTCATGGTGGCTCACATCTTCTGCTTCGCAAGGGTGTATACCCCTACGAATACATGGACAGCGCCGAAGCGATTCAATGAAGACTGCCTACCACCCAAAGAGGCCTTCTACAGCAAGCTCACCAGAGAAGGAATCAGTGATGCCGACTACGCCCACGCCCAGAAAGTGTGGCAGGAGCTCGGCTTCAAAACACTCGGAGACTACCACAACCCATACCTGAAAACAGACGTCCTCTTACTGGCCGATGTCTTCGAAGCGTTCCGAGGCACCTGTATGAGAGAGTATAGGCTTGACCCAGCCCACTACATCAGTGTGCCAGGCCTAGCATGGGACTCGAGCTCCTGACCGACCAGGACATGCACTTCGTCGTTGAGAATGGACTCCGAGGGGGTGTGGCCATGGTCTCGAAGCGATATGCGAAGACCAATAATCCCATGTTCCCAGACTACGCCCCCGAAGCACCGAAAACATGGATCATGTATCTCGATGCGAATAATCTGTACGGTTGGGCGATGATGCAATACCTCCCCACAAGCGGATTCCAATGGGCCAGCCCAACCCTCGAGGAGGTACTGAGCACACCAGATGATGTGCCTGAGGGCTGGCTCGTTGAGGTGGATATGAAATACCCGGAGCACCTGCATGAAGCCCACAGCGATTATCCACTAGCGCCAGAAACAATGTCCACCCCAAAGTGGTGGTTGAGTGACTATAAGCATAAGCTCCTGAACGAACTGGGGGGTAAGTTCACGGAGCAAATAAAGCTAGTCCCCAACCTCTGCATCAAAGAGCGGTACATCGTTCACTACAACCTCAAGTTCTATCACACCCTAGGCCTACAGGTCACCAAGATCCACAGAGCCATCAAGTTCAATCTATCTCCGTGGATGAAGCCATACATAGAAATGAACACAGCCCTGCGTGCCCAGGCCAAGTCAGAATTCGAGAAGGACTTCTTCAAACTGATAAACAACGCAGTCTTTGGGAAGAGCATGGAGAACGTGCGCAAACGTATCAGAGTCGACCTTGTCCGGGCCTCAGAGACCAACCGACTCAGACGATTGATAGCCAGCCCCAACCTCGAATCACGCACCCTCTTCGGAGGTGGACTGATTGCTATGCACAGCATCAAGACCAGAGTCCTGCTAACAAACCAGTCTATTGCGGACAGGCCATCCTAGACATGTCCAAGCACCTCATGTATAGTTTCTGGTACAACAAGCGGTGATAGACTCGAGCTTTGTTATACAGACACCGTCTCTCTACTGTTCCAGGTGGAGACTGACGATGTGTACGCGGACATGAAAGCCCACCCTGACTGGTACGACTTCTCAGACTACCCAGGAGACCACCCAAACCATTCGACAGCAAACAAAAAGGTGGTCGGCAAGTTCAAGGACGAATGCTGCAGCCGGCCCATAGCTGAGTTCATAGGCCTTAGACCAAAGATGTACTCAATCCTAGAAGCCACCAACATCAAGAAAGCCAAATGCGTCTTTAGAGTAGTTGTGAAAAAGGACCTCAGGCATGAACTGTATAAGAACAGCTTGTTTGGCCGGTGAGAATACAAGCACACACAGATTGCCATACGGAGCAAGGGTCACCAGATAGGGGTCTATGAGATGAATAAAACATCCCTGAGCCCCATGGACACGAAAAAATGGATTTGCGCCGATGGTATTACCACAAGAGCCTATGGACATATCGCCACTGAGCGTGAAATAGAACACATGTTCATCAAGCTCTTTGGCCTAGAATCCGGCTAGGGGGTAGCTGTGTGTCAGGAGGCACAACAAGCAGTTCCTCGCGCACAAATCCACGAGCTGGCCCATCCAGTAGGTAGAAAAGAGTGGGCTGACCCTCTTGCTGGGTGATATGGTGAATCCCGTGCAAAGTCAGTGACCACGAAGGATCAGTCGCCCGGCGCCGGCCGCCTTCAAGTTCATGCTCCCCAGGCGAGCTTGCATACAGATACAGAACTAGAGCATCAGACGGAATCACAGGTTCCTTGAGGCCGATAGTACGGTGAGCTGGAGCGGCCGGTGTATGGGATACAGAAGTGTTCTTAATGGCATCAATTGGCTTCCGACCCGTCAAACGGGTCACCTCACCGTTAAGCGCCGCGACCACCTGTTCAGCGGAACATTCAGAGGACCCTCGAGCTGCCATTAGTAACTCTTGGGCGTACTGGGCACCGAACAGTCTCTCTGCCAGAGTGCGATTGAACCTCTCGACGATCGCCTGCTGCCGGAGATTCCCCGCTTCACCACGTCGTATCTGTGTCTTATGCTTCGCTGCCAGCTGGCTCACGGCACCCATAAACTCACGCCCCGGGTCAGTCTGCAGAAGCTGTGGCCATTTGAGTGGCCCGCGTTTGTAAATTCGCTCTAGGGCCAAAGCCACCCCTTCACTGCTCTTGTCAGTCAAAGTCTCTGCTTCCTTAAACCGTGAGGCAACATCCACAACCGTCAAGGCATACTTAAATGTCTTACGACCAACCCGGTCATGTGGTAGGTAGAGCAGGTCAGCCTGATGGACGGCATTCGGTCTATCTTCATCAATAGGTGGCCGCGGAATATAACGAGGAGCGGGTAGATAGATCTGAAAAGTAGCTTGCTTCTTGAGCCAGTCTCGGGCAACATCTTGTGAAACATTAGCTGCAGCAGCGAGCTTCTTAATGGCCGCCAAGCCTTTCCAATAGCCCTGAGGGCTGTAGTAGATGTCCTCCAGACCTTTTATTTGTTACTGGGTAGCAGCGGTCAATCTCTAAAGCAACTTATAAGCAACAATACTCGTCGCTGCCAGCCCAAGAACGATGAAAGTGATCTCGCGGTCTTTCTGCGGCTCGTATGGCACATAGAAATCCGACAGGCGAAGTTCAGGCTCGAGGGGCTCTACACGTTTTCCGGAGATCAGGCTGTATTCCCGCACGGCCTGGTCGACATCCTGGAAAGAGTCAGCGGCGTGGCCTTCGCGCTGTAGCTCATCGGTGAGCCAGTCCAGCCGCGCAGTTCTCTTTCTCGTCCACTCAGCCTGGGCCGCCTGTGGCTGCTCGACAGCCTCATCGTGCCGCCTCATTTCTTCATGGGCGTCCGCATGCCCTAGCTTGCAAAATAGGTAGTTGCCCCCCCCCCCGTAAACGCGAGGGCATTGACAACAGCGCCCCCTATCATCATTGCGACAGAGGCCATAGCTTGCGGGGCTAATACTGTAAGGGCTTATGCAATATATCAGCGGGGATCAAGCCCTCTTTGATAAGCAAATCTCGGAGTGCTAAGGCTATGGACGTGTCTAAAACCATCACCCCAATGTCATACATATCAGCGTCTAGCTTGGGCAAGGTTGCCCCTTTGAAAATCACCTTGGTCAGTTTTGCGGTGCCTACCGTAAGCGCGGCCACCACAGCGCCGTGGTAAACGGCGTTAACAATAGCTCTCCCGTCAACGCTTGCCATTATTCCATATAAAATGGATCTCTATTCTTTAATATGTTAGTCTCCGGTCGCTTGGGGGACGCAGGTGGGGCAGGTGCTTTAGTCCGCCGCAATTTCTGCCTAATTACACCGACGACAACGACAACGCCAGCCACTCCGATAATCCAGGGAGTCCAGCCGCGGTAATCAACTGGCACCATTGGAAACAGCGGTGGTGGGGCCTGCTCATGCTCGGGGGCTAACTTTCGTTTCTTCTCACGAACAGCCTGCTGCAGAGCTAGAGACAACCTCTCTGCTTCACGACTCTTTCGAGCAGCAGCTCCTCTCTTCCCAGCCGCAACTTTTCTGGGGCCCTTCGTCACTAGTTTCTCCGTCTCCTGTGGAGCAATTTCAGGGGTCTCCTCCTCCATCTTGTTCTTGCTTAGGACAGATATGTCCAAAATGGCAGCGCCTAAAAGTTGCTAGCGCGACAGTTGCAGGTGCTAAGCACATGCCGAACTTATGGTAGAGTTCACATGTAACTGTGTTTAGCGCATGCCCTAGAAACGGGTTGGCCTCCAGGTCTGTCACCAAAGCTTGATTATCAGCAATGGGGAGGAACATACTTGCCACTTGTGCGTACATCTGTAGCATAGCCGTGCTCAGGGTCTTTGTTATTGCAGCTCCAAGCCTCGCCTCGTGCCTCGCATATAGCTTCTCAATTTCTTGATCAGGCAAGACCCCAACCTGTTTCACTGTAAGTTTGGAGTACTTACTTCCTATATACTGCCCGGCACGTCTCCCAGCCGCAAGTGCTGCCAGCCTTTCACGATACAAGTCATGTCCGGACTGTGGCGTTGTGGCAGGTGGTGTTGCATGTCCGGACTGTGGTGTTGTTGCAGGTGGTGTTGTATCCGGAGCAGACTCTGCTGGCTTTGCCTCTTCACGTAACAGCTGGTCGAGTATGGTGTCACAATCCATCACAGCGTTTGCAAATACCCAACGTCTAACTCTAATATAGGAATGCACAGCCCATCCAAGCACACAACATGTGCATATCAGTTGTAATACAACTAAGGCTGTTACGGAGTAACAAAGCACTGCTTCATTCATGCTTACGTGGTGCTTAGCTGATGCTTAACATATGCTTAGCTGATGCTTAACATATGCTTAGCTGATGCTTAACATATGCTTAGTATCTAACAAACCTCACCAGCTTTGAGCACTTTATAAGAAAATGGGAACTTGGTCCTTAGTACCAGCTTTGAGAACTCATTAGCTTCGAGTTGCTTTCGCACCCCATCCCATCACGTTCCTGCCTAGAGTGGATGACGTAGTTCTCGTCCAGGCAGTCTTCAAAGCTATCCTTATCCTTGGAATGGAAGAGCGCCACCCACTGTGTCTGCGCCCTGAGGTCTTTCGCAACGGCGTTGTACTTCTGGGTTTGAACCCACAGACTTTGCTGGGCATGTCGCCCGCTAAAAGCTAGATAAGTCAACATAGCCCGCTTCTGCCGCAATAGCCTCCTCTGCGCTGCAGTCATCAATGATGTATAACGTCGGCGTCCCCTGAAACATTTTATAGAAGGCCTCTAGCCATTTGAGCAGCCGATCACCGGGGTCAAATATGAAGACCTCGGGATCTGACCACACCCACGGCCGGGCCCGGTATGTTTCATTGTATCGTACCGAAGGGCAAGCAATGACAATATGCTCGAAAACGTCCCTGTACGGGCCTTCCAGTATGTCGAGAATGAATTCTGTTTTACCACACGATGTGGGGCCCGTGATGATGGCCGAGTGTGGCTTAAGTGGGAACTCCATTAATAAACAGCACTAACGAATCTCCCGGCGTCGATGTTCAGCTGTCCGTCCATAACCAAATAAACGTAGCAGTACAGTGGCCCCGCCGGTTCGGCCTCTTTCCTGATCTGGAGATGATGCCCTCAGCGCCGTTCTCTACACGCCGGCCGCTGCCGTGAAGATGGTCATCGTCGGAGGTCCGGAAGTCCAGCCACAAGCAGAATTTTGTCGTCAAGTAATCGCCAAGACTGACATCTAACAATCCTAGCTCTTTGGCGACTGCGCTTGTCTGAGGGTGCCTTTTGAGGCCACCGGGGAAGAACTTCCTCGCTTCGTCCCAGAGCTGGTGTGGTGCTAAGCCGTGCGCAAATAGCTGATTGGCTTGCCCTTCTAGGATGACTTCAACTTTGGTGATCTGCGGGTTATAAAACAACTCTGTTTGGCGTGCAAAATCTTTGTGGTGGGTGGGATCCTCCCATAATAGGAGAATGCCTTTCAAAGACTTACAGGGCGTGTTAAGATTGATGTTCCATATCGAGTCCTCCTTTTTCTGAGAGATCCGTCTATGCCGTAGGACCCGCTCGTATAACACTACCATACGGCTCTCATACATGCTACGAATTAGCCGAGCCAACGTGGGTTCAGTGACTACTTCGTACTCGAGACAGGTGTTTTCTAGGGAATATGAGGAGTTGCCGGCATCTTCACCAGTTGCGCGAATCACGCGGGAAGCCTCGTTAAAGGTCAACTCAATCTCCAGCCGATCACTAAGAGCAGATTGGTAGAAGGCGTATGCGTTTCAAGCAGCTCAAAGTCTAGTGGTATGTAGTACCTGTTTTTGAAGGCTTTCGCGATGGCCACGTCTTTCCATTGGCGGAGGGCAGAACAATAGCATCCGCTGCCCCAACACGCGACTTGGTCACATTCATGCCGGTGCTTGTATCGATGCATTGATGCACAGCACTCGCCCGCTCCGATCGGCTCTTCCAAAGATCTAGGTAGACGTTGTAGACGTCACTGTCCACAAGAGAGAAGACTTCATTGCCCGAGAGCCTGACGGTCAGGTTTTGAACCAGCGCTCGGCCGAGGTTCTGGACCACCAACCGGTTGACATCAGGGGAGCTGAGGTCGATATTGAATGCCAGCCGCACTGACCCAGGCACGATGACATCGTGTGCACCGAGATTGGGAAAACGAACTAGTAACTCCTGCTTCGGGCCGATCGTAGAAGGATTGTTGGACACGATTATTGTTTGCCGCAATCCTTTCACACCGAGCGGCTCCCGGAGACGGCGGTAAGGGTTAAGCTTACGACCATATGCACTTGAAGACATGGCTAGTTGTTTATTGTTGTTGCTTTGTAGCAATATCTAATATGGATAGAGTTGAGTTGACCGATTTTGGTGGCGAAGAGGGGCCGCCTGAAACAGGCAAACAAGAGAAGGCTTCATCAACAACGATTTTGATGTTGATAATCCCCGCATTGTTAATACCGAGAGGCCGTCACAGGAGGAGCCGTCACAGGGGGAGTCGTCACAGGGGGAGCCGGCACAGGGGAAGCCCAACTTACACATAGAACTAGAAAACAGCGCCATTAAGGACTATTTTGACAGGGTGGAGAGGATGTGGAGTATCAGCCCTATAACATGTATAGATTATACAAAAATTAGGTTGGGTCGCAGGAATGCGCTCTATGTTGGGCACAACAGGATTACACAGTATGATACTGGCATGCCGTTAGCTTTGAATACCCTCAGAGCGAGTACCAGAGAGGCATTGGGGTTTGTGGACAAAATACCGCCAAAGGCTGTCACCATCCTCAAGCAGACTGATAGTGATCTGGCTGAGGAAGAAGCTGCTCTAGGTGGTGCAGATATTCAGGATGTCCCACAAATAGCTTCAAATATTGGCAGTATCTTAGAACGGGCCATGTCGAGTCCAGAAGTGCAGAGGGTTTTAGAACCCTCACACGTAGACCAGTACCTAGGGGAGAATGGCCTACATCCAGTGAGAGAACTCCGGGGGCTCATGGCGCTTGACAAAGCGGTGACGACGATTAAAGGTAAGCTCACAAACTACCTCGTTATTCTCGACCAGCAAGATAAAGATATCGCCATACGGCGGCGGAAAATATCGATAGCACCCAATGAGGAGAGTAGGGACTTTCAAGAGCAAAACATTGCCGATATTGAAGAAGCTAAGAAGAGGCTTTTAATAGAAGTCGCTGAGTTACACGAAGACTTGCGCACCCAAATCAGTCGGATCCGTGAAACCATTCATCGGGTGGTCAATGAAGACACCACATTGGGTGAGAGGCTGCGGACTCTGTTTCGAGAGAAAGGCATCACCATAGCGAGCATTCTCACAGCGATCGGCCTCTTAGTTTCCACTATCACCCTAGCCCTTACTGGCGGCGGTGGGGTGGTGCACCCCCTACCCCACCGCCTGGCCCGCCACCTGGCCCTGGGGCTAAGGAATGGATTCGACAGAAGCTGAAAGACCTAGCAAGCCTTCTGGCCACGCTAGCTGGTAAGGCTGTGGCGGCACTCCCGGGAATCATAGGCGGCATTATCTCCTGGCTCCTTAACTTCTTGAGTAAGGGTGTGGGATGGCTGGCTGGAAATCTCTGGGCATTAGTGGTTGCACTCGGTGGCTTGCTGCTGCTGGCTATCAGAGAGCGGCTATTTGCGAAGTAAATGAACTAACCAAAGGGCCACTAGACCTGCTGCGACACCCCCAGCAATGAGTGCTATGTTTTCGTTTTGATGCTGCAGCCCAGCTGCCTTATCAGCTATGCTAGTGGTCGGCTGCGCTGGCTGTGCAATGCTGGGCATCTCTACCGTCGGTGCCGGCTGCGCTGGCTGAGCAATGATGGTCAGTTTTACGGTAGAGTCTGGGGTATTAATGGTCGTATTCAGGCCAAGCTTTAGGCCTGGATCTGCGATGACGATCGTGTTGTTATATCCAGCTATCTGGCAAATGCGGAGCAGCATGTCGCTGGGGCCACATACAACCCCGTTCCAAAGACATAATTAACTATTGAGCTCGCGTTTTGTAGCACGTCCTGATACCTTTTGATGGCCGCCGCGAGATCGACGGGCGCAGAGATGGCGCCTTCTACTAATACCAGGAATTGCTTCTGGGCACCAAACGACGTTCCAGTTCCCAGAATTCGTGTTCTAGTCTGCGCCTGGGCCCCTAAGATGGCCCACACGTAGGTTCGAATACTGTCATTTATTCGCTCAACCCCGGGGTGAGTGAAGCCCTGTGACTTATTAAGAACGAAAGCCCGCCAGGCGGAGTTGCCTGAATATCATCTTACGAGATGTACTCTATGTGTAATACATCGTTCGTGGTCTTTTGTGTGAATGATAGTCGCTTTGGGTCATATACACCACCTTGGCCGTCATTCAGGACGTGATAACCACTGTTCGTCCACTAAATGTATACGCTCCCCAACCCGTTATTCCTCTTAAACCATCTCCAGTTATCATTCTAGTAAATCCCAAATTCCGCTCATATACACTGATAGGCTCTTACATCGTAGGGATTTTCAAAGGCGGTCCAACCCTGGTCTTGTGGTAGAGCCACACGCATTTCTTTGAGGATTCGACGAATCTGGTAGTAGACATGGAATATGAAGACGGCACGCGTTAGTGGGTCAGGGTCGGACAGATGCTCCTGTGCGGACACCCCACACCCCGCGGTGGCACACTATACAGCGAAATTGAGTTGGTTTTGTCAGAATTGCATCGGATTGCTGTACCAGACTTGTACGATCTGGTCTGACTCCACGTATGGCAACCAGTATTTTTCAAACACATTGGGGAACTGTGTTGGAAAGGCTCCTTGGAGGTTGACCTGTATGTCCACCTTTGTGAGATCCTTTATTTGCGCAAACGGGTATACCCCGCCCGCCGTGTATTTGCTTCCTTATTGAACTCGTAAGCGGTCATTATTATTAGCTGTGCTAATATGTATCTCACACTTAGCAACGTCAAACATGGGGAACTGTCAGAGTCTCAGCCAGAGTTATAACGCGTTGTCTGTACCAACGCCCGACAATGCAACGCTGAACTATGATAAACACTGCAGCTGTAACGCGGCGTCGTCAACAACGCCAGGCAACCAACACTGAGCGATGCTAAGCAGTCGGCGGTCAGCTGGAACACAGCGTGAACATTGAGGGGTCACGCAAGCTGACTCGAGCACAACTGAGGTGTGTGCTAGAAGGCCAGCCAGACTGGGCTTGGGTGCCGTAACGGACTGACGTATGAATGCGGCTTGAGAGTTTATGCATGTCTTGATAGCTAGCCTGTATGACCGTTGGAGATGGAACGCCTGTGTGTTTGACTTGTAAGTTGAGTGCATTGATGTATTATTATATTGATGTATTGCTTGCTTGTATTTATGATCTATTTGATAATGTGAATTGTGATTGCGCGAAGCCTGTATTGTTTCTGATGTGTGCAGTGCGCGAATAAATAGCGCGAATTATATTATCGGTGATTAGCCTCGTGTTATTTGATAATCATATTTAGGATCACACTTGTCAAGATACGAGCCATAGCTCTTGCGCTACGCAAGACTTTGATAAGTGCGAACGTGGGGTCTTCGTCCTTATTAGATTTGAACCGTTAAATTCGAAAAGTACAGTGTTAAATAAGTGCAAACATGGCGACTGTTGTCGGGTTGTGTGTTATTTTTTTTTTGAATCAATTATTTGTATAAGGTGCGAGTTTTGAACAAATGCGAGCGTGTAGGTATTAATTTAATAGATAAATAACATCTTTCGGGTTAATTTATTGAAACCATAAGTGCGACTTTGGACTTGGTAAATTTCAACCGAGTTATTGAAGTGATAAAAACAAAATGGCGGCCATGTCCTTGAATGTCATTGAGTAAAAGTAGTGTAAGCGGAACGTGTGGAAAGTGTGAAAAGAGAGTTGTTGAGTGTGGTGATACGACTAACAACTATACTTGACGACATACAAACCTACAAAAACTTAAGTGACATTACATACACCACACACGTGCACATGTTCTAATTTCTCTTGCTCCAAAAACAACAGGTTGTTTGGTGTCATCTACACCTGTCCCTTGTAAACTCCGAATTTTTTTGGTCGACCTGAATTAAAAACCAGTGTGGTTTCGGGCAGTACTGAACAGCCATTGTCCGACACATTGCCTCAGGAGTACTTGAGTATACAATTTTTTTTTCTCTTCCGTATACTTTCGTTCATCAGGCCTAAACATAAGCTATAATATTAAGTACTGTAAACTTGTGAACTTAAATTACTAACAACGTTATTAATTTTGTGACTATCTATTTCATCATACATTTTGTTCATCATGTCTAGTTTAAACGAGTACATCGAAATGGGTTTAAAGATTAACTTTTCTGGTGAAGAGTTAAGGGCCTGGAGTGAGAAAAAGTTTGCAGAATACCTCCTACTACAGGAGAAGATTAATGAACGTGATGAGAGAGCAGCCGAAAGATCTTTTAAACAGGCAGAATCAGATACTGCTTTGAAACAGGCAGAAGCTTCTTTAAAACTTAAAAAAGCAGAGTCAGACGCTGCTTTAAAACTTAAGCAAGCAGAAACAGATGCAGAAATAAGAAAAGCTGAAATTTTAGCCCAAACCAAGAAAGAAGAGCTTGAAGTACAGCTGAAAATTGAACAGCTGAAAGCAGAAACTTCCAGAGAAAAGGAAGATAGAAAATCTGACAAAGATCAGCCATACAAGAAATACCAAGGGCTGATTAAAAGTTACACCACAGGTGATTGCATAGTAGCTTTCACACAAAATTTTGAATGTATTATGGATCATTACCAGATCCCAAAGTCAGAATGGAGTATAATATACATGAGAAGTCTTTCTGGAGAACCTCTGAAAGTGATAGAGTCTATTCCAAATGACCTGAAGAAAGATTATCAGTATATTAAGACAAAAATTATGTCTCATTTTCTGCTAGATGAAGCAGGCTGCAGAGAACAGTTTGGTAAATTGTCTCCTAAACCAACACAAACGTTCTCTGATTACATCTCAGAAATACATAATGTTTTTTTCTAAGTGGCTGTCAGCAGCCAAAGTGAATGGTAATTTTGATAGATTGACAGATCTTATTTTGAGAGATAAAGTTATCACATCTCCCCCACCTCCATTTTCGAAATTTCTATTAGAATGTCAGTGTGAAAGTGTACAACAGATTGAAAGTCGTGGCTCAGGTTATTTTTCAGCCAATAAGCAATGTTTCATTACTGGTCTGACTAGCACAGACTTTGTAGCAGCCGCTACATATGATAGATCTAAGTCAGTGCCCTACAACAAACAAAAGCCCTATAGGCAATCTACTGAACTGTTTAACAAATGCAAATATTGTCATTTGTCACACAGCGAAACTGATATGTGTGACCAACATCCTGAATACATGTCTGACTTACAAAACTACATAGCAAAGCAAGACAAAGAAAGAAAGATATACAGACGTGCCACCAAATTGCTTCCTTTGTAAGGCCTTCGGCCATTGGCGGAAAGATTGTAAAGCCAAAGCTATGTCCAGAAAGGCGAATGCAGCCATGATTGATAGTTCTTCATCAGAAGATGAAAGTGTAGAAGATCACCCTGTAAATGCGGCACATTCTATTGATGTGTTTCAACACGACAAATGTACTATCTGTGATCAATTTCATGATGATGGCATTTTGACATGTGGCCATTCCATTCCTGTTACAAATGAGGAAGCAAATTTAGTAGTCAATTCCCAAGGTAAATTAAATATCCACAATGGGTATATTAACGGTAGAGCTGCCATAGTTTTACGGGATAGCGGCAGTACCCTCATTGGCATTAAGAGAGACTATATCTTACCATCACAATATAGTGGTAAATATGTTACATGCAGAACTTTCTCGGGTAACATCAAGAGATACCCGCTTGCATGGGCATACATAAGTACACCATTCCTCACCGGAAAGGTCAAATACGCAGCATTGACCAATCCTTGTTGCGATGTCATCATTGGTGTCCTTCCGGAGGTGAATGATATGCCACATGACAGTATTATATCCACTGTCACTTGTAACATTGATGATACCATTTAACCATCATCACAAATCACCATTCATGATGTATTACCACCTGTAAATGAATGCATGTATGCCAATTCGGCAACGTCATCACATGAATGTAGTTGTTTGAATGTAACACCAAGTTGTAATGTAAATGATAACCTTGATATTACAAATGCAGTAACCAGATCTACTGCTCAAATGCAAGATCGAATCGATCAGACAGAGGTTTTACAGCTAATAAGCCAAGTTGTAACATCTCCTGAAACAACCAGGGAGAAATTTATAACAGCTCAAAAAGCCGATCGATCGTTGCAAAAGTATTTTAAATTAATAGGCCAAAAGCCACGAGTAGCAAAGAACGCTAAATGGTATTTTGCTCTGAAAAACGGAATTCTGACACGGTTCTATACCAAAGGTTCTAGCACTACAGAACAAACGGTGCTACCTTCAGTAAACCGCAACAAAGCATTACAGCTAGCGCATGACATACCCTTTGCAGGGCATATGGCGTATGTTAAAACACGAGCAAGGTTACTTACTCAATTCTATTGGCCTAAATTTTGCAGCGATACCAAACTGTATTGCAGATCGTGTGACATCTGCCAAAAGCTTGTTAAAAAGGGGAAACACCCGCAAGCAGAACTGCAAATCACTGATTTGGCAAGTAGACCGTTTGAAAAGATCTCGGTCGATATAGTTGGTCCTCTTAACCACATAACATCAAGAGGCAACAAATATATTGTTACAATAATTGATTTATGTAGTCGGTGGCCAGAAGCCATTCCGATGAAGAATATCCAAAGACATCATGGAAGTATTCTTCCATATTTTTGCGAGGGTAGGATTCCCGGATACCATCCTTTCAGATCGGGGTAGTCAGTTTATTTCCGCAGCTACACAAGCATTTACTAAGGTGTTGGGGGTGAAGCAATGCTTTAACAGCCCGTACCACCCACACTCTACGGGTATCATAGAAAAGATCAACGGCGATCTTAAACATATGCTCTCAAAAGTAACCCAAGAACATCCCGAAGACTGGGACACGTATCTACCTGCTATTTTATTTGCATATAGGGAAGTGCCACAATCCAGCACTGGATTCTCACCATTTGAAATAGTATATGGTGCCAAACCACGCGGCCCATTATCGTTGTACCAGTCTATGCTGACTGAAAGTAAAACCATATCTACACCCATTTCATCGTATGAACATGTAATATCATTGCGCGGTAGAATCATGAGATCATGTGTGTTAGCGAAAGAGGCACTACAAACATCTGGTGCTATCTACCGACAATACGCTAACAGAGGAAATAGAACCATTACTCTGACTCCAGGACAGGACGTTCTTCTTCTATTGCCAAGTGACAGACAACTTCTCACAGACTCATGGCAAGGACCGTTTAAAGTTTTACGACAAATTTCGACAGTAGATTACGAAATTGCAGTTAGGGACAAACACAAGATTTTTCATATTAACATGCTTAAACCATATTACCACAGGGACGACGAACAAGTGGAGACTACAGCAAGCACAACAATAGTGGACCAGACAGACGACAACGATAATGACGAGATACCAACACCAGTACTGGACACGACAACAAACCTACAGGACATAAAGGTAAATCCCAAGCTGACGCAGACACAGACCGACAGTTGCAGACAAGTATTACAAGAATACAGTACAATTTTTTCTAACAACCCAGGACAGACAGACTTAGTGCATCATCATATTATTTTGACGTCTGACATCCCAATAAAATGCAGACCATATTCCATTCCTATACACTACACAGACAAATTACACCAAGAAATTATTGACTTAGAAGCAAACCATATCATCCGACGTTCACAATCACATTTTTGTTCACCGATTGTCATTGTGAGAAAAAAGGACAACACAATAACACTCTGTGTTGACTATAGGAAACTCAACAGCATTACACAGTTGGATTTAGAACCAATGAGCAACTGTTAAGACATACTAATTGAACTGACTGACTCACGTTACTTTACTAAACTTGACATGACAAAAGGTTACTGGCAAATACCTGTACATGCTGACAGCATATATCTGACAGCATTTGCCACACCCTGGGGACTATACGAATGGTGCAAGTTGCCATTCGGGCTAGTTAATGCTCCAGCAACCTTTGTCAGAATGACAAGACGACTTTTGACAGGCATTTCCAAGATCATTTGGTACATGGACGACATTTGCATACATACAAAGAACATGACAGACCACATAATAGCACTACAGCACACATTCGACAGGATTAGACAACATGGACTGACAATAAAACCATCCAAAGTTGATATAGCCTTTCAAGAAATTTCATTTTTGGGCTATAAGATCTCAAACGGCTTCATATCAACTGACAATAACATCATGTCTAGAATTTTGAAATTGTCGCTTCCGACAACCAAAAAAGAGTTGCGAAGTGTGTTAGGTCTTTTGAATTACTATAGACAATTTATTCCTCATTTTGCTGAATTGACCAAATGTTTCACTGATTTACTAACAAACAAACATCCAAATGTCATTGTAAATAGCGAATGTTTAAGGCCTGCATTTGCGAAAGTACTATCTTATTTTTCCAGTGAACCTATTCTAAAATTACCTGATCTTAGCACTATTTTCAGGCTAAGATGCGATGCGAGCTCCGTAGCCATTGGAGGGGTACTGCTTCAAGAACACGACCAAATATTGTACCCTGTATACTACGTCACCCGGAAATTGAACACCAGTGAACGAAATTACAGCACGCCGGAACTTGAAGCCCTCGCTCTTGTATTCTCGGTACGTAAACTTTCGAAATTTCTTTTATGTAAACACTTCATTATTGAAACAGACAATAGTCCTTTGACATCTATCACCAGTGGAACCCCAAGTAACCACAGAGTGGCCAGATGGTCCCTTCTTCTACAGGACTATAGCTTCGAAATCAGACATATAAGAGGCTCACATAACTCACTGGCCGATCTTCTATCGAGATGTCCATACGACTCACCCAATAGCCATTTAACACCCGAGCACATTGCAGATGGTGTATAAACTGCAACGTAAATAGTGCTCAATACCACAGCCAATTGTGACTTCATGTCAGTTACGCTGTGAAGAACTGTGTGATAGGGAAGATTTAATCTCCCATTGTAAATAAATTGTGTACATATTATTATGCGAATGAATGTGTCGTATAATTGTGAGAGATGGGAAAGAATGCCATTAGTATTGTAAATATGTAGTATTATAAGAAATAGACACCACAAGTGTCACGGGACAGTACTACAGGACCCAAAGACTTACCGAGCTTGAACAGCGCCAAGTAATCCTGAGTACATCTACAAAGATGGTCCACGACGTTTTAACAAGTACGAATGATGACCTTGACAACCTAATCCGAGAATAAGACGGAAGAAGTTATCCAACAGCTGATGACAAGAACTGAGTGCTCCGTATATTTAAAGTCCATCTAAAACGAGAGACCTTGATGTGAATGTCAACATAACACATGTGTGCAACAACACAGCTCTACACTTCCGTTATATGTCCATATTAATTTGAAAGTTAGCAGACGATACTAAAATGTTTATAAATTTATGACAATTGTATGAAAATTTGGGTATGAAACATTTCCATATACGAAATTGTATATGTCGAGTTTTGTTAGATGTAATCTCAGCATCGTAGCTTGATTTACTTTTTCACAAGAGTGACCTTTTGTGCACTTTTGTCAATAAGTATCAAATTATGACACTAAAAAAGAAAATGTTACTGGTAATTTATTTTGTTGAAAGCATGAGAAAATTACTGTCCCGAACTTTTGTTCCATAACCAAGGGACATAACTAAATATTGTTGGTGATGTGTAAATATGTATTGAAACTACCATGTTTGCCTAATGAGTAACACGTCAATGTGACGTCATGTGTATATGGGAGAACTTGCCAAAACTGAAGACCTTCATTGGATATTCTATTAGATAAGGGTAGATGTCCAATGTCGGAGTTATCTTATAGGTAGATACTCACAGGCTGACCTGATTATTTGTAATTTTTCTTTTTGGTTGATAGGTAGGGGCAAGTTAGCCGTAACCTACCGGACTGGCTGTGTCTCAGCGAGGTAAAAACCATGGAATTGATTGTACTTGACAAGTATACTTTATGGGTAGGCATAGGGATTATATGTATATTGTTTACTAATCACCTGTACATATTAAGACAAACCAAAGGTTTACGTCAGATGAAGTGCAAAGTTCGATTCTGACAAGATAAAGAACAGCTATATAGAGTACATGAAAGGAAAACCTTTCATGAGGAAAAAGGGGGGGGGGGAGAATGTCAGAGTCTCATCCAGAGTTATAACGCGTTGTCTGTACCAACGCCCGACAATGCAACGCTGAACTATGATAAACACTGCAGCTGTAACGCGGCGTCGTCAACAGCGCCAGGCAACCAACACTGAGCGATGCTAAGCAGTCGGCGGTCAGCTGGAACACAGCGTGAACATTGAGGGGTCACGCAAGCTGACTCGAGCACAACTGAGGTGTGTGCTAGAAGGCCAGCCAGACTAGGCTTGGGTGCCGCAACGGACTGACGTATGAATGCGGCTTGAGAGTTTATGCATGTCTTGATAGCTAGCCTGTATGACCGTTGGAGATGGAACGCCTGTGTGTTTGACTTGTAAGTTGAGTGCATTGATGTATTATTATATTGATGTATTGCTTGCTTGTATTTATGATCTATTTGATAATGTGAATTGTGATTGCGCGAAGCCTGTATTGTTTCTGATGTGTGCAGTGCGCGAATAAATAGCGCGAATTATATTATCGTGATTAGCCTCGTGTTATTTGATAATCATATTTAGTATCACACTTGTCAAGATACGAGCCATAGCTCTTGCGCTACGCAAGACTTTGACAGGAACCCATCCCCTTCAACCTGGTCCTAGACAATCGCGATGGTGACTTAGAGGTGGCTATCGTGGAATTGTTGTTCTACCCCGCGTGGGTTAATATTTCCGAGAAGCTGCAAAACAATTGGTTCAAATATGGTAAAGAGGTTTTTACTATTCCCGACGGGTATTATGATGTTTGCGCCCTCAACAAGCAATTCTTTGAACCACGGAAGCTCTCTCTTTCTCTTAACCCCGCAACGGGCCTTATAAGTCTCGGTGGTGTAAAACCTGGGGTTGGCATAAGGTGGGGAGGGTTAGGCAGGGTTCTTGGGTTCGACTCAGGCGATACAAGTAGGATGCTCGCTGGTGAAACGTTTATATTTCACGCGTCGAAGTTTCCTAACCTATCATATACAAGGAGTTGTACATTCATCTCGAGGGGCTGTCGTCATATGAGAACCGTCATAATTCGCTTCCCTCCACACTTCTCTGGGCTGTGCCTGTTAAAAAAGAAGAATGTAATCAAGGGAGACATGAGATTTTCTCTGTGCCTCATTATAAAAAGCTGGAAACTGGAACGGTAGGCGCTATAAGACTTTCGGTCCGAGATGAAAAGGGTGACGACGTGCCACTGGTTTATCTAAGCTGTGTGCTCCACATCAGAGATGACCGCTCCGCGGGGTATTTTGCGTCCTTGTTGAACTCGTAAGTGGTCATTATTATTAGACGCGCTAATATGTACATCACATCAAGCAACATCCAGCATGGGGAACACATTCCCCTAAATCCGGTCCTAGACAATCGCGATGGTGGCCTGGAGGTAGCTCTTGTGGAATTGTTGTTCTACCCCGCGTGGGTTAATATTTCCGAGAAGCTGCAAAACAATTGGTTCAAATATGGTGACGAGAATGTTATTATCACCGACGGGTATTATGATGTCTGCGCCCTCAACAAGCAATTCTTTGAGCCACGGAAGCTCTCTCTCTTTCTCTTAACCCATCAAATGACATTGTAAGTCTCGGTGGTATGAAATAGGGGTTGTCCTTAGGTTGGGAAGGGCTAAATGACGTTCTTGGGTTCGGCTCAGACCCTAGAGGTGATGTGGTCAATGAAGTGCTTATACTGTATGCGTCGAAATTTCCTAACCTTATAATATATAAGGAGTTGTACATTAATCTCGAGGGGCTGTCATCGTATGAAAACCGTCATAATTCGCTTCCCTCCACACTCCTCAGGGCTGTGCCTGTTAAAAATGTGGAATGTAATCAAGGGATACACGAGATGTTCTCTGTGCCTCGCTAAAAGAAGTTGGAGACTGGAACTCTAAGCGATATTAGACTTTCGGAACGTGATGAACAAGACAATGCCGTGCCGCTGGCATATCTAAGTTGTGAAATCCACATCAAACTCACAATGGCTGATTCAGAAGGTCCAGGAAGGCATCGCCCAAGAGCATGCTCTACCCTAACCTTTGCTGATTTGGCCGACACTATTGGGTGGCGGGAGCCGGGCCATAACTACAAGATCTATGGCCTCCAGCTCACTCCCCATGGGGTCTATGCTCGTGCCGCCATTGACCATCCCGACGACGATGACTGGGATCTGCAGCTTGAGCTTCGCATGGGATACTTATCAGGTTAACCAACATGGGCAAAGCGTTTGTGAGTTATCAGGCTTGCATGACGGTCATACGCCCCAACAAGTCTCCTGTTGTGACCTACCAGTCATTTCTGAAAATAAAGTACGCGAAGCCTCTCTTCTATGCCGTATCGGTGACTGAAGCTAAAATCCAGGGGACTAAATATTGCTTGAAGGCCGCTACAGAGTGTAAAGCCGACCTTCATATGCTAGGTAAGCCTCCTAAGGAGTCAACCATCTATCTCGAGTTAGCTATTGGGGCTGCGGCGCAGACTGAGGTTGTCCCAGTCCTTCCTGGGGTCTCTATTAAATGGAGTGCGTCAACACTCCTCAGGCATGTTGCTCTCGTAAGCCCTTCTGCGGCCGACGGGACGTGGGCAGCCCGGGCAACAGAGACAGACATTATAGTAGAGCTCGGTGAGGTTGCGGTAGATGAAATCATCTTTAATATCGTTACAGCTTTTGTCCGGCTTTTGTTCACTACAGGGCCGATTAGCACCGTTCGCATTGAACATTTAATATCTCAGTTGAAGAAGTAGGAATAAGTTTGACGCGCAAAGAATAATGTCGCTCTATCCGTCATTTGATACTAGTGACGGCGGTACCTATCGCATTCAAGAGATTACCCGTCTTTGGAAGTCTCTGGAAGATGAAAGGGACAAACGGGCTGCACTGTATAAAAAATATCGGCGTGCCGTTAATGCATTAGACGCTGTGGACAGTGTGATGCTGGCGGCTAGCCTTGGTATGGGTGTGTTGGTTGTTGGGCTTCTCACCACCATTATCGCTGCCCCTGTAGTGGTCGGGCTCGAGATAGCTGTCCTAGCTTGTGGAATCATGTCCGCTGGGAGCAAGCTAGTGTCCCGCAAACTAACATCGAAAGCTAAGAAACACGATGAAATTTGCACTCTGGCGACGGCTAAGCTTTCCAGTATAGCCGACCTTGTTTCAAAGGCTTTGGATGATGGGAGAGTTACAGACGTGGAGTATAAAATAATTACAGCTGAAGAAAATAAATTTCACCAGTTGAAAAAAGATATTCAGAGCAAGGCGCCGGCGGATCTGGACGAAGAGACAAAAAAATCTCTCATTCTGAAAGGAAGAGACGAAGCGCGGGCAGAATTCGTAAAAGCTATAGGGTTGAAATAACACGTATACAAGATCAGGACAGTTTGGAACCACCCCCCTCCCCCCCCCCCTATTCCACCGAACGATCCGCCACTGGATTTCAGTAATGCGCGGAAGGTTATACTCTTCAGATATACATTGTAAAATTCTGAAGTATGTATGAAACTTTTTTCCATTGCTTTTTTTCTCCTCCTGTTGTGAATGTAGTTATTAGATTATATGTTATGTTTTTTTGCTGATGAAGGCTAATCGCCGCCTGTATGTATTGCAATTCTGTTATGCAAAGCTGCACTACATTGTGTTGATTATACAACTCACAACAGTTTATTTCGCTAATGCAGGCTATACGGTTGTAAAACACTTGACATCTCAAGTGGTTTTCTCAAGTGTTTTTTTCCTGTGAACATGGTGGGAGAGATGCTGAAGTGGCGAGTGTATTTGGTTGGCGGGAGAGATGCAAAAGGGAGGGATGCAAAAGTGGCGAGTGTATTAGGTTAGCGGGAGAGATGCGAAAGGGAGATATGCAAGTGGCGAGTGTATTTAGTTGGCGGGAGAGATGCTTTTCTGAAAGCTAGTAAAAACTTCCACATTCCGAAGTTACAAGTTTGTGACTTCGGCATGCGAGGAATGCGGAAGTATAAAGCTTGAGACGGTTCTTACACTGGGTGGTCACGGTGCACAAGTTTACTTTGTCTCATCCTTGTCGGGGCCGGTAGAGGCTACCCACGGCTTAGGTTGCTCCCACTGGGGGTAGCCCTGACGAAATTTGTGCTACGCTCAGTGTGTGTGTGCGTGTGAATGTGTGTGCGCGTGTGCATGTGTGCGTGCATGTGTATGGGTGCATGCGTTCGTGCGTGTGTATGTGTGCGTGCGTGGGTGCATGTGTGCGTGTGCATGTGTGCGTGCGTGTGTATGTGTGTGTGCGTGGGTGCATGTTTGCGTGCGTGGATGTATGTACATGTGTATGTGTGCGTGCGTGTGTGCATGCATGTGGATGTATGTGCACGTGGATGTATATGCACGTGTGTGTGCGTATGTGCATGTGTGTGTGCTTGTGTATGTGTGCGTGCGTATGTATGTGTGTGCGTGGGTATATGTGGATGTATGTGCACGTGTATGTGTGCGTGCGTATGTATGTGCGTGCGTGTGGATGTATGGGTTCATGTGTGTATGTGTGCGTGCGTATGGATGTATGTGTTCGTGCATGTGTATGTGTGCGTGTGTGGGTGCGTGTGCGTGTGGGTGTGCCCCTGGGCCCTGAGGGGGTGGGCTCCGGGCTGTGTGTGCGTGCGTGCGTGCGTGTGGTACCCCCTCCATGTGTATGGCTAAGGGGTGCCCCCGGGGTTCGTCGTGGTCCCTGGGAGTGTTGTTTTGGCTCCCCGCCGCTACCACAGCCCCCTCGAATGTGCTACCCCCTCGGCTACGGCTAAAAGCCCCATTATATACCTACTCCTCTGCTAGCCTACGGGACACCCTTAGGCAAGGTGGAGTACCCGTTTATCCCCCCCCCCCCTCTCCACCCAGGAAGAGGTTTACCTGAAGCCACTGATGCAGGTGGTGGATGAAGTTGAAGAGCAGCCGACAGATAGTTGTAGGTTATGGTCTCCAATTTCACAACGGTAGGCAGAGGTTATCTTTTATTAAATTGGGTTGGGGGAATGGCGACGGTCATCGACCAAAATGGAATCCCTTTATTTCGTTTGCCTTGTGGGTTACAGAGAAAGGTAATTCTAGTTAATCTATCGTCAGGATTTCTCAACCTGTGTCCTATCCTGCGCTAACGTATTTCCTCCGCATAGAGTGTGTCTGGATAATATATTTACCCAATGACATTTGGACGAAGCTAAAACAGAGACGGCTGTGGTCATGCCTGCCTGGGGAAGGCGTGTACCTGCTTCTCCGTCTCAAGCAAGCGTGTTACTGGAGTTGATGGGGAACTGCGCTGGGAATATCGTGATCACGATCGGTCGAAGGTTAGATGTTTAGGCTCGTCAGTTCTCTTCATCAAGTGCCATGCCGGCTGGCGTAGGCGTTCATGACTCTCCACAGATCATGGTCATTGGTTTTCTGGATCGACTCCGCTGTTGATATTCCTCCATACCACCTTCGCAATCCGTTCAGCATCATTTCTCTTGGTCTGCCTCTTCCTCTCTTCCCCTCGTCACGATGTTCTCCAATGACTCTATTCTCATCATATGCCCCCCCCCCCCCCCCCCCAAAAAAAAAAAAAAACAAAAAAAAAAAAAAACTGTTTATCTCTTTCACGCATTCGTTGTTAGTTGCTTTGGCAGTCCAAGTAATTCGCGACATTCTCTTCTAAATTTGTTCCCTTACATTCCAAGTGAGGGAAATATTGGCCACTTATCTCTCAATCCATCCAGACCCACAAAATGTGAGGGCCCTGTCACATCACACACCCACAAAATGTGAGTGCCCTGTCACATCACACACCCACAAAATGTGACGGCCCTGTCACATCACACACCGTTAGCAAAAAACTGTTTCAGGACAATATTTTTCCCTCTGTATCTCAGCCGTCTGTCACTCTGTCTGTCTATCTACATTTCTACACATAAACAGATCCCATGAACGCATCTACTAAATACTACCACCATGTTTTCAAATATGTTTTTCCTGAAACACACTGGCAACAAAATAGCCACAAAGGACGCCTCTGGTGATTGAACTTTGTCACGAACCTTCATTAGATCTCCACGGTTAATTTTACCTGTGTTCATTATTTCCCCACGTCACCCGTTGCCTTGTCCGTCTGTCAATCCTCTCATCCGGCCAGTAAATCAGGAGGAAATGTGTTTCTAAAGGGCATCTAGCTATTTCCTTAGCGTCAGATTAAGCCAAGGATTTCATATCTAGATTACATTACCAGTTTCAATTAGAGGGGCGGAGAGCGTATCTATACAGGAATAATTACTTCCATGTATCATGAAACCTGAAAATAGAAAGCTGTAATAAGTTAACCTGGGCTTGGGGGTATATTGGATAGTTCAGTGCAGTATCAGCAACAGTGGTAGTTGTTCAATTAAGTTCTTACAGCATACGCCCTGGGGTTTGAGCATTTTCCAAGTTAATTGTTTCCTTCACCAAGTGCATTCTCTTTGTGCAGTTCCCATGTGTTATAATATGTTAGTTAGAGTCCCACGCCCTCCGTGGAGATGGCGTTGCGGACGCGATTTGTAATGCCGCTTACGCGCGTTTGAGACACAGCGGCGATCGATTTGGCAGCAGACCGTGTCGCACTGGTTTTAACGTGTTGGCATGGGAGCCGGCCGTTCAGAAAACAATGACCGGGAAGGTTAACCCGACCAATAAATGCCCGCAGAAGCCGGATGTGTCGGTCTAACGGCGCAAGAACGCAGCTCTGATGTAAACAGGCACAACGTAATCACGTCCGGAAAAAAAAAATCCGGATGAACGAAGAAGAAGAAGAAGAAGAAGAAGAAGAAGAAGAAGAAGAAGAAGAAGAAGAAGAAGAAGAAGAAGAAGAAGAAGAAGAAGAAGAAGAAGAAGAAGAAGAAGAAGAAGAAGAAGAAGAAGAAGAAGAGGAAGAAGAAAGCAATGACAAACTATTGAACGTAAAAACTTGCCAAGCATCAACAATGGCAGTAAATTGCTGGCCTTGACTGCATCGTCCTGTAAAGGATATGCAACTTTAAAAAAAAGAATCCTTTACAGGACGTAACAATCAACTCAAGCATTGTTTGTCTGTTTGTGATTGCATGGCAAGTTTACTTTCAGTAACCATACCGTCGTTTCTCTTGTTATCTCCTGCAGCCGCGGTAGTGTACTCCCCATAGGCATGTCCTCTCCATAAGCATGTCGTACCCATAGGCATGTCCTCTCCATAAGGATGCCCTCCCCATAAGCATGCCCTCCCCATAAGCATGCCCTCCCCATAAGCATGCCCTCCCCATAAGCATGCCCTCCCCATAGGCATGCCCTCCCCATAAGCATGCCCTCCCCATAAGCATGCCCTCCCCATAAGCATGCCCTCCCCATAAGCATGCCCTCCCCATAAGCATGCCCTCCCCATAAGCATGCCCTCCCCATAAGCATGCCCTCCCCATAAGCATGCCCTCCCCATAAGCATGCCCTCCCCATAAGCATGCCCTCCCCATAAGCATGCCCTCCCCATAGGCATGCCCTCCTCGTATACATGCCCTCCCCATGAGCATGTTCTCCCCTTAAGCATGCCCTCTCATATTATTTATCTCTATCTTTAATTCTCTTCTCAGTGTTTTCGGCCTTCCTCTAGTTTATTTGTCCTGCGGGTTCCAGAGAAAGGTATTTTAAGTTAAGTTGTGGGTTCGATTCCGGGCCGAGTCCTTTGGTTCACGGGTGCATTTTTTTTTCGGAGACTCCTTGGGATCGTCGCAGGAGCTACGGAGTTTGTGCTTTGTGCGACGCTTTCCACGATGCGGAAAGAGACTGAGCCTTATGAGATAAAAACCCGGTGCAGTGAAGTCGACCCTGTCAACTTTTAAGCGACTTTTTTTTAAAGTGAAACTATCATCAGGATTTCTCAGCGTGTGTCCTATCCAGCGCCATGGGGTTTCAGCATTCGTTGTGTTAAAGCTTCCTTGAACAAGTGCATTCTGTGTGCAACTTCCTGGTGGAATATCAGGCACGAAATTTAGTAACTGATTCTTTTGCATGCCTTAACATCCATCCATCATGTGCCATGCCGGTAAGCGTGGGCGGTCATGTTCTGCCATCTCACTCGATCACCAGAGTCATGGATCAGCTCCGTGTTTCTGTCTCGACCATGCCACAAGGCCAAGCCATCCAGGTACTTGCTTCTAGGTCTTCCCCTTGGTCTGTTCCCCTCGATCTTACCAGTTGTCACCAAATTCTATAATCCATTTCTTCTCATAACATGCCCAAAAAATTTTGACTGTCTACGTCTAATTTCTCTAATCAATTTACGATCTTCATTTGTTTCTTGAAGGACTTGTTCATTGGTCTTTCTGGCTATCCATGGTATTCTTTGCATTTTCCTCAGAAACCACATCTCTACAGCCATCAGATGTTTTTCAGCCTGACTGCTCATTGTCCACGCTTCACATCCATACAAAAGTACAGGTTCAATGTAGCATCTCAACACTCTTTTTCTCGTTTCAATTGACATCTTTTTATTGGTCAATATATTTTTCATCTTGCTAAAGGCTACTTTTGCCATGGCGATTCTTGTTCTAATCTCTTCAAGGCATCTCCCATCAGATGTTATTACTGTTCCGAGATAATTGTACCTGCTCACTTGTTGAAGAATATTCCCATTTACTTGTATATTACATTGTGGTATTTCGTTCTTCCTAGTGGCGACCATAATCTGTGTCTTTTTATAATTTAATTCTAACCCTCGTTGTTCACTGTGTGTAACAACTGCATTAACTAAATGTTGCAGGTCCTGTTCATTGTCTGCAATCAAGACTGTATCATCTGCATATCTAATGTTATTGATGCATCGTCCCCCAATGTTGATTCCTTCCATATCTTCAATATTTCTGAAAATACTTTCACTGTACAGGGAAAACAGATCTGGAGACATTACACATCCTTGTCTCACACCCCTTTTAATAGGCTGATAATGGCTTACTTCATTATCAACTCTTATGGCAGCTTGTTGTTTCCAATATATGTTTTTTACAAGTCTAAGATCTTTTCCATCAATTTGTAGATCTTCAAGCATCCTTATCATCTTGACATGTCTCACTTTATCAAAAGCCTTTGTGTAGTCAATAAAGCAAAGGTGTAGATCTTTGTTTACTTCTATAGAACGTTCGATTATGCCTTAACATACATTTGACATATGGTGCCGGTGCCACATTTGTGAAGATCAACTGGAGACCGTGTAAGATGGCGAAACATGACCGCCCAGACTTATCGCCATGGCACATGATGATGAAGATGATGAGACCGATTGGCACGACTTTGGTGACGTGGTGAGTATCACACCTGGCGCCTTTACTTCCCGAGAAATTTCCCGGTGCTCACTTTAGATTGGGTGGTACCTAGGTCAATTTTTGTTTTACATGTTTAACCCCGCACTGCTGCGCATCGAACTCATGGCCACCAGGCCAGAGTCTAGCCACTGCACCATCGCTACTTCCGGGATAAATGGTAGCTGGTAAACAATTTACCGATGTTTGGACATTTAGTATAACGATGTGCTACAGTTTACATTTATAAGAATTTTCGACTTTTAGCCAAAGTTTCCTTTTAGCAGAAGAGCTTTGAAACAATTGTTCACAAATTTAATTTTTAATGCAATTTAGAAACCAAAAAAACAAACAAACAAACAAACAAACAAACAAACAAACAAACAAACTGCAATTATATAATATGTGAAAGGGAAAGTGCAGAGAGTTCTACTCAACATAGATCCCCGCATCCCAAAGAATTGATTAATTGGCTCTCAATTTTAAGCCTAATTAAGCTGTTAGAGTAAGGTGGTTTTAAGGCTGTGCCCCATACATAGAAATCACTCACACATAACTGTTTTAATTTTGTATCATTATATCCTGCTGCAGCCGTTGTTTCTCTTGTCTATATGTAAATATTATATATCTCTTCAACCCTCATTCAGTCTGTTTACCTATACAACACAACATCACCCATCTACCGATGTCTCTGTATTTACCTACACAACAGTACACCTCCCACCTACCAATGTCTCTGTATTTACCTATACAACAGTACATATTCCACCTACCCTCAGTTTGCCTATTTACCTATCCCACAATACATCTGCCAACTACTGCCTGCAGTCTCTCTATTTATCTACACAACAGTATATCTCTAACCTGCCCACACTCTCTCTATTTACCTACACAACAGTACATCTCTCACCTACCCTCACATTTCTCTATTTACCTACACAACAGTACATCTCTCACCTACCCTCACGTTTCTCTATTTACCTACACAACAGTACATCTTCCACCTACCCTCACGTTTCTCTATTTACCTACACAACAGTACATCTCCCACCTCCCCTCACGTTTCATTCTTTACCTACACAACAGTACATCTCTCACCTACCCTCGCGTTTCTCTATTTACCTACACAACAGAACATCTCCCACCTACCCTCACGTTTCTCTATTTACCTACACAACAGTACATCTCCCACATACCCTCACGTTTCTCTATTTACCTACACAACATCTCCCACCTACCCTCACTTTCTCTATTTACCTACACAACAGTACATTTCCCACATACCCTCACGTTTCTCTATTTACCTACACAACAGTACATCTCCCACCTACCCTCACGTTTCTCTATTTACCTACACAACAGTACATCTTCCACCTACCCTCACGTTTCTCTATTTACCTACACAACAGTACATCTTCCACCTACCCTCACGTTTCTCTATTTACCTACACAACAGTACATCTCCCACCTCCCCTCACGTTTCATTCTTTACCTACACAACAGTACATCTCTCACCTACCCTCGCGTTTCTCTATTTACCTACACAACAGAACATCTCCCACCTACCCTCACGTTTCTCTATTTACCTACACAACAGTACATCTCCCACATACCCTCACGTTTCTCTATTTACCTACACAACATCTCCCACCTACCCTCACTTTCTCTATTTACCTACACAACAGTACATTTCCCACATACCCTCACGTTTCTCTATTTACCTACACAACAGTACATCTCCCACCTACCCTCACGTTTCTCTATTTACCTACACAACAGTACATCTCCCACCTACCCTCACGTTTCTCTATTTACCTACACAACAGTACATCTTCCACCTACCCTCACGTTTCTCTATTTACCTACACAACAGTACATCTCCCACCTCCCCTCACGTTTCATTCTTTACCTACACAACAGTACATCTCTCACCTACCCTCGCGTTTCTCTATTTACCTACACAAAAGAACATCTCCCACCTACCCTCACGTTTCTCTATTTACCTACACAACAGTACATCTCCCACATACCCTCACGTTTCTCTATTTACCTACACAACATCTCCCACCTACCCTCACTTTCTCTATTTACCTACACAACAGTACATTTCCCACATACCCTCACGTTTCTCTATTTACCTACACAACAGTACATCTCCCACCTACCCTCACATTTCTCTATTTACCTACACAACAGTACATCACCCACCTACCCTCACCTTTCTCTATTTACCTATACAACAGTACATCTCCCACCTACCCTCACCTTTCTCTATTTACCTACACAACAGTACATCTCTCACCTACCCTCACCTTTCTCTATTAACCTACACAACAATACATCTCCCACCTACCCTCACTTTTCTCTATTTACCTACACAACAGTACATCTCCCACCTACCCACCTACCCACACTCTCTTTATGTAATTACACAACAATACATCTCTCACCAACCCAGGTAAATACACAACAGTGCATCTCCCACCTACCCTCACGTTTCTCTATTTACCTACACAACAGTGCATCTCCCACCTACCCTCACGTTTCTCTATTTACCTACACAACAGTACATCTCCCACCTACCCACCTACCCACACTCTCTTTATGTAATTACACAACAATACATCTCTCACCAACTGTCAGGATCTTATAATTGGCTCGTTAGCTAACACGTGTGAGACAGTACAAGTATAACGTGATTCGACGTAAGACACAGCAACACAAGTTCTATGGATTTATTGCCACATTAAATACAGAACGATAATTACAACAATCTACAATATATAACTCACGACGCTCACAACCACAATACAGCTCATAGGTCTGACGCTCAAGATATCAGTCGTTCGGCTTTCAATCACGGAGATTCACACAAACGCCTTGCTCTCATCGCACATGTCCGTCCAGTCTCCGGTCCCAGCTCGGTCTGAGGTTAGCACGCCAACTGCCCACTGCCTCTAGTGGTGTCACGTGTCCTGCGTGCGTCTGTCGTCAGCCTGACCGCTGGTCGCGTGTCAGGTAACAATCTTGTCAGCCGACAATTCTTGTCCGCCGGGTGTCGCAACGATGTTGCTGCACAGCTATACCATGTTAGGCTCTGACATTCTCCCCGGGTACCTCAATGAAAGATGTCATCTTTCATTCATGACGTATGTATATACTGGGGTAGTGTTAACTTCATGTCAGAGACTACTCTTTCCCAGTGTTATGCATGAAAATACATATATGGCATGGAAATATATACAAAAAATGTAAGTTGCATTGAAATGACAAATGAAGTACAACTTTTAACACAACTCCGGTTTCATCCCCCTGATGGCTGGTTACCTCCATTGCAATAATACCCAGTCAGATCAGTAGTATCAGCTTCACGCATCTACCTCGCAGCAATTTGAAAAAAAACGTAATAATATGGTTGTTTTGCAACAGCCATCTAGCCAGACTGAAATACGACTTTACATAAGTCGCATTAAACACTCAAACTCTGACCTCATTTGGCCAGGAGCTCTTATGTTGGTTTGCAATGTTGGCAGCTCTCTGCCATGCTTGGTGGACGCCTACACGGTGTGTTAACCATTTGAGCAACAACATGTCTATTTATACAATACACATTAATGAATATGTTTCAAATTATGGCCCTTGGTGTAATTCATAAATGCAAGGGAAGTAATTTTGACAATCAAGAAATTCAATAAATTAAAGTAATTATTTAATTTCTTAGCGTCATTGCTTGACGTTTCTTCATATTAACGAGAAAAAGTCGGTAATATGAATACATTAATCAAGATATGATTCTAAGATTACACTAATCAAAATAAATAAGTACCCAATTGGTGTATTATATTTTATAGATTCAAAAGGATTTTACAATCGTCATAAGTTTTTGAATATTTGTATATCGTCTGCTAATTTTGCTATACTTTTTAAATTACACAGGAAGTACACACGAAACGCAAAATTTAGTTGCTGTTACACGGTTTGCACACAAATGCTCCCGTTTTCTTTTGTAACGGATAGTTAAATGTTCTCAAAGTTCGTGTTTGATGTTCTAGTATCACAACTATCGGATTATGATGGAATGTTCTTATTTCCGATGTGTTCACAACTTCTGGATAAAGATTGAATGTTCTTATTTCCGTTGTTCAATTGTCGAACATTTTGGATTAAATTCGATGCAGAGGTGGTGTAGAAGTCACTGTTCAGTCCACATTTGCACACGTCGTTAAAATATCACGGTGAAGATAGTCACTCACAGCTGTCACTGTTAAATGGTAAAGTTCGCTTCTGGTAAGTGGTTAAGCGTCTGTGACACTGTTCTTGGTGTATATTTACAATTAATAATGTTCTCTTTCTAACACACACTACACAATTATACTACACTCATTACATGGCTTGATTAAAATAAGTATATTATACATGTCGGTTTTTTTAACCGTATCACAATTACAATTATAGACCTTACACAGTAGGTGAATAGAAACAACATTCACTCATTGGTGGCTGTGTTGTTCTGAGTGTATTAGTACACTCTGCACTCAGACATTGCTTACTGGGTCGGTTGGACAACGGGACAAAAGATCGGCAATTGTATTGATTCTGCCTGAAATATGACGAACCTCGAAACTGTAATTTTGAAGCTTCAAGGACCAGCGAGCAATCATATTGTTGGATGGTACTCCGGCATTTATATACCGTAATGGACTGTTGTCAGTTTCGATGATAAAGTGACGTCCTAGAAGGTATCTGGATATTTTCGTCACACTTTCTACTAAGGCAAGTGCCTCTAATTGCGGAATGGACCATGCCCGCTCTCTAGGCCTTAGTTTTCTTGATATGAAACAAATGGGATGCAGGATGTTGTTGTATTCCTGCAACAGGACTGCCCCAATCGCAACGGAGCTAGCATCTGTTCTCAATCTGAAAGGTAAACGAATGTTGGGCAATTTAAGGATGAGGTTATTCGAATTCTTATCAGAAAAGTATGTCAAAACTTTATGAAATGCATTTCGTAGGCATTCATCGTGTACAACTTTTTCAGGCTTATCCTTGGTTAGTAAGTTAGAAAAAAAACCTCGGTCAGTTCTGAAAAATCAGGAATGAATTGCCTGTAATAATTGATCAGTCCCAACAAACTCCGGACTTGTTTCTTATTAGTCGGGAGTGACAGTTTTAGAATTTTGGAGACAATTTTGTTGTCTGTCATGACAAAGCCATTGGATATTCTGTACCCCAAAAATGATATCTCTTGGTAAGCCATGCTCACCTTTGAAGGCTTCACTGTCAGTCCGTGCTGTCTGATACGTTCTAGTGTCTGTTCTAGTGTCTTTATATGTTCCGTCATTGTCTCTGTATGGACACAGATGTCGTCAATATAGCAAATGATATTAGGAATGTCAGATAGGAGGAGTCGTGTCATGCGTACGAATGTGGCTAGGGCATTGACTAGCCCAAATGGAAGTTTGCACCATTCGTACAGTCCCCAAGGTGTGGCAAAAGCTGTTAGATGTCTGCTGTCTTCATGTACAGCTATCTGCCAGTAACCTTTAGACATGTCCAGCGTCGTAAAGAACTTAGCGTCAGTCAGTTCTGTCAGAAGATCGTCAGTGTTTGCCATTGGTTCAAGATCTAAAACAGTTATTTTGTTCAGTTTTCTGTAGTCGATGCAAAGTCGTATTGTCTTGTCCTTTTTGCGTACAATGACCATGGGTGAAGAGAAGTCTGATAAGGATCGTCTGATGATGTTGTTTTTTTCTAAGTTGATGATTTCTTGATGTAACTGTTCTTTGTAGTGTAATGGTATTGTGTATGGTCTGCATCTTATTGGTGTGTTTGATGTGAGTGTGATGTGATGCTGTACTAATTCTGTTTGTCCTGGGTTGTCTGAAAAGATGGTGTTGTACTGTTGTATCAACTGTTTGCAACTGTTTGTCTCTGCTTGACTTAAGTTTGGATTGATCTTGATCTCCTTCAAGCAGTTTGTCGTGTCTAATGTGGGTGTTGGAATCTCGTCGCTAGAATCGTCATCTTCGTGATCTATTATCACGGTGCAAGCTGTCGTATCGTCTTGTTCGTTGTCTCTGTTGTGGTATGGTCTTAGCATATTTATGTGAAATATTTTGTGTTTGTCTTTTATTAGGATTTCGTAGTCTACAGGTGAGATTTGTCTTGTCACTTTAAAAGGTCCCTGCCAAGAATCAGTCAGTAGCTGTCTGTCACTAGGTAGTAGTAGTAGAACGTCCTGTCCAGGTGACAATGTTATAGTCCTGTTACCTCTGTCTGCGTACTGTCTGTAAGTAGCACCAGATAGCTTAAGTGCATTTTTAGCAATTTCACATGATTTAATAATCCTTTCACGCAATGATGTTACATACACAAATGATGATATGGGTTTCAATATTGGAGTAGAATCAGTTAACATTTGGTGATAAATTGTTAATGGGCCTCGTGGTTTGGCACCATAGATTAGTTCAAAAGGAGAGAAACCGGTACTTGAATGTGGTACCTCGCGATAAGCAAAAAGGACAGCTGGTAAGTATACATCCCAGTTGTTGGGGTGATCTTGAGTTACTTTGGCAAGCATGTGCTTCAGATCCCCATTAAGCTTTTCTATAATCCCGCTAGAGTGAGGATGATAGGGGCTATTGAAAACTTGCTTCACTCCTAACATTTTAGTGAAAGCTTGGGTGGATGTGGCAATAAACTGAGTGCCTCTATCAGACTGGATAGTATCTGGAAACCCAATTCGGGAGAAGATATGGAAGAACACTTCCATGATGTCGTTGGCAGTAATGTTCTTTAGAGGAATCGCTTCTGGCCAGCGACTACATTGATCAATCAAAGTTAGAATATATTTATTCCCTCTAGTTGTTGTATGACTAAGAGGGCCCACAATGTCAACTGATAATTTTTCAAAGGGTCGACTGGCTAAGTCAGTGACTTGTAACTTTGCCTGTGGATGTTTACCTTTTTTTACCAGTTTCTGGCATGTATCACAACTTCTGCAATATGTTTTTATGTCATTGCAAAATTTTGGCCAATGAAACTGTGTCAAAAGTCTTGACCTGGTTTTAACATATGCCATATGACCTGCAAAAGGTATATCGTGAGCAAGATGTAAAGCTTGCTTGCGATAAGTAGTTGGCAAAACAGTTTGCTTCGTTGTAATATCACCTCTGGTGTAGTACCTGGTGAGTATATCATTGTGTAAAGCAAAATGCCATTTCGCATTTTTGGTTACTCTTGCCTTTTTGCCGATCAGGTCAAAGTACTTTGACAGTGAAGGATCAGCTTTTTGAGCTGTTATGAATGTTTCCTTCATAGAGTCACTAGGTGGTAATTCTGGGCTAAGCATTTGTATAGCCTCAGTTTGGTTACTTTCATCTTGCACTCTAGCAGTAGCTCTTGTTACTGCGTTCACACACTCAATGACATCAGATGATGATGGAATGATATCGTCAATGATGTGATGAGAACTTAGTGCTGCATTAGCTAACATACAGTCAATAGGTGATATGACATTTTCTGTGGTGACATTTGGTGGTGATGTGTTATCATCAATACATAGTGATGTTATGTCATGATTATGAGGTTTGTCATTCACCTCAGGTAAATTTCCTATGATTATATCGCACACTGGGTTTGTAAGTGCCGCGACCTTTACTTTTCCGGTGAGGAATGGTGTTTCAATGTATGCCCATGCTAATGGATATTTTTCAATATTGCCTGAAAATGTTCTACATGTGATGTGTCTGCCTGTATAGTCTGTAGGCGTTATGAATGTTGTTTTCAGGCCAATAAGTGTACTTCCGGTGTCGCGAAGTACTGTAGCAAACTTGCCATTAACATACCCGTGATGGATGTCTAATCTGCCTTTTGAGTCTATTACCAAGTTAGCTTCCTCATTGGCAATAGGGATGGCGTGCCCGCATGTTAAGATACCATCTTCATAGAAGGTGTTACAGACAGTGCATTTGTTAGCACTAAATACATCACAAGCCTGTGCTGCATTCACAGGATGTTTCTCTGGATTTTCGTCTTCTGACGCTGAGCTATCGAACAAGGCGGCATTGGCTTTGTTGGTCATATGCCTGCCTCTACAATCCATGCGATGGTGTCCGAAAGCCTTGCAGAGAAAACATTTACGTAAACTTTTGAACGATTTACGTTCTCTGTCTTGTCTGTTTACCATATTTTGCAAGTATGTTTGGTACCCTGGGTTTTTATCGCACATCTCGTTCAAATGGTGAGAAAATTTACAATGAATGCAATGTCTAAATTTCTCAGAGGTAGGCCTGTTTGGTTTTTGCCTACTATAGTTTTTCTCATAGTTGGCCGCTGCTACCCAGTTACTGTCAGTAGCTTCAGTGGCAAAGCATTGTTTGTTGGCCGTGTAATAGGCCGACCCACGTCTTTCAATTTCTTCCACACTTGTGCATTCATTCTCCTGTAAGAACTTAGAAAACGATGATGGGATAGAAGAAATGATTTTATCTCGAATGATGAGATCTTCTAATCTATCATAACTTTTATTAATTTTGGCTGCTGAAGTCCATTTGCTGAAAACATCTCGGACTAAACAGAGGTAGTCAGAGAACGTTTGAGTTGATTTTGGACTCAATTTACTGAATTGTTCTCTGTAACCTGCCTCGTCTAACATGAAATGTGCCATTATCTTAGATTTAATATAATGGTACTCTTTCCTTAGGTCTTTGGGGATGGTTTCAATGACTTTAAGAGGTTCCCCAGATAGACTCCTCATATATAGAATATTCCATTCAGAAAGTGGAACTTGGTAATGTTCCATTAAAGTCTCAAAATTTTGAGTAAAGGCTGCTATGCAGTCACCCGAGGTATAGTTACGTACGATACCTTGATACTTCTTATACTGGTTTTCTTTTTCCAGTCTTTCAGATTTCTTTGACTCTTTATTCATCGCAGTCTCAGTGTCAAGTTGTTTCATTTTTAACTGTAACTCTAGTTCTTCTTTCTTACTCTGAGCTGCTATTTCTGCTTTCTTAAGTTCACTGTCTATCTCAGCTTGCTTTGTCTTTGCAGCCATTTCTACTTCGGCTTGCTTTAATGCTGTTTCAATCTCTGCCTGTTTTAAGGCTGTTTCAATCTCTGCCTGTTTTAGAGCTCTCTCCGCTGCTCTTTCTTCGCGTTCATTATTTTTCTCCTGTACCAGCAGGTATTCAGCGTATTTGTTCTCGCTCCATTTTGTTAATTCATCACCTGTTAGATGCAATTTAATACCCATATCGATGAAATCAAATAATGACGACATGATGGGGAAAATACGTCAATGAAATTCAACCACACAAAATATGTTATAAATGGTTAGTAATAAACAATTTACAATTTATTTTACTATACGATGCGTGCCTACTATTGCATACGTAAAGTTAAAGTATAGAAAAATATACTCAAGTGCCCTGGATACGGTGAAGAATGGTTGGACAGATCGGGCTAGAAAACTGTAGGGTCGTTACTTCGGAACCACTAATGACCTCTACGGCAAGGTTATGGATGGTACGCAAAAACCTGCTTTGTTTTTGGAAGAAAATAAGTTAGCGTCTATTTGTTGGTGTGTGCCTGCAAGTCACTCAGTGTTGATTAGGTTTGGATGGCGTCGAGTGTAATTGTATGTCGTAAATTTGTCGTCAACAGTGTTTCTTTCAACAGAAGTTACACTCTTTCCAAAACTCTTTGCGTTCCACAAACTCAATACACAAAGACAATCTATCTGTATTTGAACACTCAATAACATTGATGACACATCACTTACATCAAGATGACATTCAGTAAGGACATAGACATCAAGTTTACAAGATGGCGACAAGGTCAAAATGGCGACAAAATAACAATGTCGACAAGGTCAAACGGTGACAAGTTTCACAAATCACAAATGTTTTACACGTTTACAGGATCAAACAATATGTACTGCACATTTACTAATGGTTTTAAACATATTTAAACAATGTAATAATGGATCATACTGAGACTTTCACGATCACATTTACATAGCTATAACCTTGACAAATTTTACAAGTTCAAGAATTATAGTTTTAAATACCAAAGACGAGCAACACATGTCTACATATATTAGGTTCTTAAACAAGGACGAGCAACCCACGTCCACACATGTCAGGATCTTATAATTGGCTCGTTAGCTAACACGTGTGAGACAGTACAAGTATAACGTGATTCGACGTAAGACACAGCAACACAAGTTCTATGGATTTATTGCCACATTAAATACAGAACGATAATTACAACAATCTACAATATATAACTCACGACGCTCACAACCACAATACAGCTCATAGGTCTGACGCTCAAGATATCAGTCGTTCGGCTTTCAATCACGGAGATTCACACAAACGCCTTGCTCTCATCGCACATGTCCGTCCAGTCTCCGGTCCCAGCTCGGTCTGAGGTTAGCACGCCAACTGCCCACTGCCTCTAGTGGTGTCACGTGTCCTGCGTGCGTCTGTCGTCAGCCTGACCGCTGGTCGCGTGTCAGGTAACAATCTTGTCAGCCGACAATTCTTGTCCGCCGGGTGTCGCAACGATGTTGCTGCACAGCTATACCATGTTAGGCTCTGACACCAACACAGGTAAATACACAACAGTGCATCTCCCACCTACCCTCACGTTTCTCTATTTACCTACACAACAGTGTATCTCCCACCTACCCTCACGTTTCTCTATTTACCTACACAACAGTACATCTGCCACCTACCCTCACGTTTCTCTATTTACCTACACAACAGTACATCTCCCACCTACCCTCACGTTTCTCTATTTACCTACACAACAGTACATCTGCCACCTACCCTCACGTTTCATTCTTTACCTACACAACAGTACATCTCCCACCTACCCTCACGTTTCTCTATTTACCTACACAACAGTACATCTCCCACCTACCCTCACGTTTCTCTATTTACCTACACAACAGTACATCTCCCACCTACCCTCACGTTTCTCTATTTACCTACACGACAGTACATCTCCCACATACCCTCACGTTTCATTCTTTACCTACACAACAGTACATCTCCCACCTACCCTCACGTTTCTCTATTTACCTACACAACAGTACATCTGCCACCTACCCTCACGTTTCTCTATTTACCTACACAACAGTACATCTGCCACCTACCCTCACCTTTCTCTATTTACCTACACAACAGTACATCTGCCACCTACCCTCACGTTTCTCTATTTACCTACACAACAGTACATCTCCCACCTACCCTCACGTTTCTCTATTTACCTACACAACAGTACATCTCCCACCTACCCTCACGTTTCTCTAGTTACCTACACAACAGTACATCTCCCACCTACCCTCACGTTTCTCTATTTACCTACACAACAGTACATCTCCCACCTACCCTCACGTTTCTCTATTTACCTACACAACAGTACATCTGCCACCTACCCTCACGTTTCTCTAATTACCTACACAACAGTACATCTCCCACCTACCCTCACGTTTCTCTATTTACCTACACAACAGTACATCTCCCACCTACCCTCACGTTTCTCTATTTACCTACACAACAGTACATCTCCCACCTACCCTCACGTTTCTCTATTTACCTACACAACAGTACATCTCCCACCTACCCTCACGTTTCTCTATTTACCTACACAACAGTACATCTGCCACCTACCCTCACGTTTCATTCTTTACCTACACAACAGTACATCTCCCACCTACCCTCACGTTTCTCTATTTACCTACACAACAGTGCATCTCCCACCTACCCTCACGTTTCTCTATTTACCTACACAACAGTACATCTCCCACCTACCCTCACGTTTCTCTATTTACCTACACAACAGTACATCTCCCACCTACCCTCACGTTTCTCTATTTACCTACACAACAGTACATCTCCCACCTACCCTCACGTTTCATTCTTTACCTACACAACAGTACATCTGCCACCTACCCTCGCGTTTCTCTATTTACCTACACAACAGTACATCTGCCACCTACCCTCACGTTTCTCTATTTACCTACACAACAGTACATCTGCCACCTACCCTCACGTTTCTCTATTTACCTACACAACAGTACATCTCCCACCTACCCTCACGTTTCTCTATTTACCTACACAACAGTACATCTCCCACCTACCCACCTACCCTCACGTTTCTCTATTTACCTACACAACAGTACATCTCCCACCTACCCTCACGTTTCTCTATTTACCTACACAACAGTACATCTCCCACCTACCCTCACGTTTCTCTATTTACCTACACAACAGTACATCTCCCACCTACCCTCACGTTTCTCTATTTACCTACACAACAGTACATCTCCCACCTACCCTCACGTTTCTCTATTTACCTACACAACAGTGCATCTCCCACCTACCCTCACGTTTCTCTATTTACCTACACAACAGTACATCTCCCACCTACCCTCACGTTTCTCTATTTACCTACACAACAGTACATCTCCCACCTACCCTCACGTTTCTCTATTTACCTACACAACAGTACATCTCCCACCTACCCTCACGTTTCATTCTTTACCTACACAACAGTACATCTGCCACCTACCCTCGCGTTTCTCTATTTACCTACACAACAGTACATCTGCCACCTACCCTCACGTTTCTCTATTTACCTACACAACAGTACATCTCCCACCTACCCTCACGTTTCTCTATTTACCTACACAACAGTACATCTCCCACCTACCCTCACGTTTCTCTATTTACCTACACAACAGTACATCTCCCACCTACCCTCACGTTTCATTCTTTACCTACACAACAGTACATCTGCCACCTACCCTCGCGTTTCTCTATTTACCTACACAACAGTACATCTGCCACCTACCCTCACGTTTCTCTATTTACCTACACAACAGTACATCTCCCACCTACCCTCACGTTTCTCTATTTACCTACACAACAGTACATCTGCCACCTACCCTCACGTTTCTCTATTTACCTACACAACAGTACATCTCCCACCTACCCTCACGTTTCTCTATTTACTTACACAACAGTACATCTGCCACCTACCCTCACGTTTCTCTATTTACCTACACAACAGTACATCTGCCACCTACCCTCACGTTTCTCTATTTACCTACACAACAGTACATCTCCCACCTACCCTCACGTTTCTCTATTTACCTACACAACAGTACATCTGCCACCTACCCTCACGTTTCTCTATTTACCTACACAACAGTACATCTCCCACCTACCCTCACGTTTCTCTATTTACCTACACAACAGTACATCTGCCACCTACCCTCACGTTTCTCTATTTACCTACACAACAGTACATCTGCCACCTACCCTCACGTTTCTCTATTTACCTACACAACAGTACATCTCCCACCTACCCTCACGTTTCTCTATTTACCTACACAACAGTACATCTCCCACCTACCCTCACGTTTCTCTACTTACCTACACAACAGTACATCTCCCACCTACCCTCACGTTTCTCTATTTACCTACACAACAGTACATCTCCCACCTACCCTCACGTTTCTCTAGTTACCTACACAACAGTACATCTCCCACCTACCCTCACGTTTCTCTAGTTACCTACACAACAGTACATCTCCCACCTACCATCACGTTTCTCTATTTACCTACACAACAGTACATCTCCCACCTACCCTCACGTTTCATTCTTTACCTACACAACAGTACATCTCCTACCTACCCTCACGTTTCTCTATTTACCTACACAACAGTACATCTCCCACCTACCCTCACGTTTCTCTATTTACCTACACAACAGTACATCTGCCACCTACCCTCACGTTTCTCTATTTACCTACACAACAGTACATCTCCCACCTACCCTCACGTTTCTCTATTTACCTACACAACAGTACATCTCCCACCTACCCTCACGTTTCTCTATTTACCTACACAACAGTACATCTCCCACCTACCCTCACGTTTCTCTATTTACCTACACAACAGTACATCTCCCACCTACCCTCACGTTTCATTCTTTACCTACACAACAGTACATCTGCCACCTACCCTCACGTTTCTCTATTTACCTACACAACAGTACATCTCCCACCTACCCTCACGTTTCTCTATTTACCTACACAACAGTACATCTCCCACCTACCCTCACGTTTCTCTATTTACCTACACAACAGTACATCTCCCAACTACCCTCACGTTTCTCTATTTACCTACACAACAGTACATCTCCCACCTACCCTCACGTTTCTCTATTTACCTACACAACAGTACATCTCCCACCTACCCTCACGTTTCTCTATTTACCGACACAACAGTACATCTCCCACCTATCCTCACGTTTCTCTATTTACCTACACAACAGTACATCTGCCACCTACCCTCACGTTTCTCTATTTACCTACACAACAGTACATCTCCCACCTACCCTCACGTTTCTCTATTTACCTACACAACAGTACATCTCCCACCTACCCTCACGTTTCTCTATTTACCTACACAACAGTACATCTCCCACCTACCCTCACGTTTCTCTATTTACCTACACAACAGTACATCTCCCACCTACCCTCACGTTTCTCTATTTACCTACACAACAGTACATCTCCCACCTACCCTCACCTTTCTCTAGTTACCTACACAACAGTACATCTCCCACCTACCCTCACGTTTCTCTATTTACCTACACAACAGTACATCTCCCATCTACCCTCACGTTTCTCTATTTACCTACACAACAGTACATCTCCCACCTACCCTCACGTTTCTCTATTTACCTACACAACAGTACATCTGCCACCTACCCTCACGTTTCTCTATTTACCTACACAACAGTACATCTCCCACCTACCCTCACGTTTCTCTAGTTACCTACACAACAGTACATCTCCCACCTACCCTCACGTTTCTCTATTTACCTACACAACAGTACATCTCCCACCTACCCTCACGTTTCTCTATTTACCTACACAACAGTACATCTCCCACCTACCCTCACGTTTCTCTATTTACCTACACAACAGTACATCTCCCACCTACCCTCACGTTTCTCTATTTACCTACACAACAGTACATCTCCCACCTACCCTCACGTTTCTCTAGTTACCTACACAACAGTACATCTCCCACCTACCCTCACGTTTCTCTATTTACCTACACAACAGTACATCTCCCACCTACCCTCACGTTTCTCTATTTACCTACACAACAGTACATCTCCCACCTACCCTCACGTTTCTCTATTTACCTACACAACAGTACATCTGCCACCTACCCTCACGTTTCTCTAGTTACCTACACAACAGTACATCTCCCACCTACCCTCACGTTTCTCTATTTACCTACACAACAGTACATCTCCCACCTACCCTCATGTTTCTCTATTTACCTACACAACAGTACATCTGCCACCTACCCTCACGTTTCTCTATTTACCTACACAACAGTACATCTCCCACCTACCCTCACGTTTCTCTATTTACCTACACAACAGTACATCTCCCACCTACCCTCACGTTTCTCTAGTTACCTACACAACAGTACATCTCCCACCTACCCTCACGTTTCTCTATTTACCTACACAACAGTACATCTCCCACCTACCCTCACGTTTCTCTAGTTACCTACACAACAGTACATCTTCCACCTACCCTCACGTTTCTCTATTTACCTACACAACAGTACATCTCCCACCTACCCTCACGTTTCTCTATTTACCTACACAACAGTACATCTCCCACCTACCCTCACGTTTCTCTAGTTACCTACACAACAGTACATCTCCCACCTACCCTCACGTTTCTCTAGTTACCTACACAACAGTACATCTCCCACCTACCCTCACGTTTCTCTATTTACCTACACAAAAGTACATCTCCCATCTTCCCTCACGTTTCTCTATTTACCTATCCAACAGTACATTTGCCACCTAACCTCACTCTGCCTACAACATGACATCTCTAAAAATCGTATTGGGGCGTATTACCAGACTCCAGGATTGTTTCTTCCATTAAAAGATCAAATGGCCTTTCTGGTGCCGTAGAGAGAGAGAGAGAGAGAGAGAGAGAGAGAGAGAGAGAGAGAGAGAGAGAGAGAGAGAGAGAGAGAGAGATCGATAAAAGCTGAAAGATGGAAATGGAAAAGGTGCTGGAGGTGATAAAAATACAATAGGAACCCATGCAAGGCACACACACACACATGCAATAACATATACACGCCACATAAAACATACAATAACAAATACACATCAGCAAAACACACAAACACACACAATAACGGATACACTCGCGCTCATGCCACGGAAAGCATACAATAATAAATACACAGCAGCAAATACACAAACACATGCAATAACATATACACTCGCGCGCTCAAATCACACAAACATAAACAATAACAAATACATTTTCGAGCAAGCCACACAAACAATAACAAATAGACACGCGCGCACGCCATACAATAACAAATACACACCCACACGCCACACAAAGGAATGTCATCATCATCAAGTGCCCTGCCAGCTGTCTTATGCGTTCATGGCTCTACACAGATCTCGGTCTTTGGTGTTCTGGATCAACTCTGCTGATGATATTCCTTCATGCCACCGTCTCAATCCGTCCAGCATCATTTCTCTTGGTATGCCTCTGCATCTCTTCCCCTCGATCTTTCCAGTTGTCACGATATTCTCCAATGCCTCTCTTCTCATCACATGACTAAAGAAAGCTGTTTGTCTCTTTCTTATTGTTGTATATAGTTTTCTAGTTTCATTAGCCTCCTTCAGGCATTCGTTGTTAGTTACTTTGGCAGTCCAAGGAATTCGCAACATTCGTCTCAGGAACCACATCTCTGTTGCTTCCAGTCTCTTCCTAATTTGTTCATTTACATTCCAAGATTCGTTGCCATACAGCAAAACTGGTTATATATAGCATTGCAACACTCTCTTTCTTACATTGATTGATAGCGACTTATTGTATAAGATACTCCTCATTTTCTGAAATGCGGCTTTTGCTTGCCCTATTCTGCTCTTTGACCAATAAAAAGATACCAATTGAAACGAGAAAAAGAGTGTTGAGGTGCTACATAGAGCCTGTATTTTTATATGGATGTGAAGCGTGGACAATGAGCAGCCAAGCTGAAAAACATCTGATGGCTGTGGAAATGTGGTTTCTGAGGAAAATGCAAAGAATACCATGGACATACAGAAAAACCAATGAACAAGTCCTTCAAGAAACAAATGAAGATCGTAAACTGATTAGAGACATTAAACGTAGACAGTCAAATTTTTTTGGACATGTTATGAGAAGAAGTGACTTGGAGAACTTGGTGACAACTGGCAAGATCGAAGGCAAGAGACCAAGGGGAAGACCGAGAAGTAAATACCTGAATGGCTTGGCCGCATAGCACGGTCGAGACAGGAACACGGAGCTGATCCACGACTCTGGTGATCGAGTGAGATGGCAGAACATGACCGCCCACATTTATCGGCATGGTACATGATGGATGGATGGATTCTGCTCTTAATCTCTGTTGTACATCTTCCATTTGATGTTATAAGTGCCCCTAGATATTTAAAATTATCCACTTGGTTAAGAATTTCCCCTTCTATTTCTATGTCAAATTTTGGTGTCACCTTTTTCTTTGATATCACCATTGTTACTGTTTTCTTTATTCAAGGAGCGTCCTTTCTGTGCACTCTCTGTTACTAGAATGTCCAACAATTGTTGTTGGTCTGTTGCATTATCCGCCCTCAATACTGTGTCATCTGCATAGCGTATATTGTTTATATTATAACCTCCGATTAGTATTCCTGGCTTCTCTTTGATCTCTCTCATTATTACTTCGCTATATAGGGAGATGAGATCCGGTGACAAGACACACCCCTGTCATTCTCCTAACTTTATCTTTTTGTAACTATCCTCCTTGTTTCCCATTTTAATTGCTGCTACTCGGTTGCAGTAAATATTCTCTATTATTCTTAAAGCTTTCTCATCAACAAATATACACATACTAGCCAGACTTTCAAAATGCAAAATTGTGATGACCCCCCCCCCCCCCCCCCCTCTTCAAAAAAAAAAAAAGAACATGCTAGTAAGCTTGGTGACATTGATACAGGAAGAGAATGCATAGACATCTATAATACTAGAGAACAGGTTATGTGGGGTGGCATGATCGCCGGACGGATGGATAAATAGATAGAAGAATGTGTGTGTGTGTGTGTGTGTGTGTGTGTGTGTGTGTGTGTGTGTGTGTGTGTGTGTGAGTGGCACCTTCCAGTCTTGACAGACCAAAGTATGTGAGTTGGAATGTGGCCAAAATTCCATCACAATGCCTGGGCAGAGCTTCAGAGAAACATGTGGTGCCCAAACATGTTCCCTCTCTCGGCCTAATCTTGTGTTTTCCATAGGAATGGGTAACCAATACGTCTGGCACAAGGTAGGCTGCAGGCGCTGACGGCTCAGCGTTAAACCTCCGAGACCTCGCCTCCACGAGCAGGTGGCGAGTGGTGGCCAGACCCTGGAACCCAAGGGACCCAACTTAGAAGCGTTCAGCCACGTCCCGCAGGTGAGGGCCTCGTACGTGCCTGGACCATAGGACGCGTACATCTGTCAATCACAAGTGTCCGGACCTGTGTAAAGCGTGTACTACCGTCAGACTCCCCGCCTGACTTTCGCGGATCCCACGACCACCAGGAATAGGCCCGCCGGAGATAGTGCTCGTCTGTTGCGAGCAAATCTCCCATCCTTCCACTGTGCAGATCTCGCGACCAGCGAGAATATATATATATATATATATATATATATATATATATATATATATATATATATATATATATATATATATATATATATATATATATATATATATAAACAGAATCTCATTTCTATAACCAAGACTACAAAAATAACAATTATTTGCTCATTATTGCAACAACATATTTGCTACACGTTCCACAGTAACGTTATCGCTCGTTTCCCGTGTTTGGCTGGTTCAACGAGTCTTGGGTCGAATCATTTAATTGTGTTTATCTGGGGTGTTTCTCTGCTGGGAGAGTGCTATGTTAAATTATTTATTCACTGACAGTCTGGCGACAGAGGATGCAGAAGAATAATACAAAGAAGGAGGGTGGGAACGAGGAAGAAGAAGAAGAGGGTGGAGGATGAGGAGGAGGTGCAGCAGCAGCAGAAGCTGGAACCTGAGTAGGAGGAGGAGAAAGAAAGATAGAATATGGAAAAAGAGAAGACGCAGGGGCGATAGGAGGAGAAGGAGCAGGAGGAGGAGGAGCATGAGGAAGACAAGCAGGAGCAGGAGCATATCGGGAGGAGGAGAAACAGGAGAAGAATCAGGAGAGATATCGGGAGGAGTAGGAGCAGGAAGAGACGCAGGAAGAAGAGAAAGAGGAAAAGAAACAGGGTGAAATGAAGGAGGAGGAGAAGCAGGAGAAGGAGAAAGAGAAGAAACAGGAGCAACAGGAAGCAGAGCAGGAGCGCGAGAAGAAGGAGAAGAGACAGAAGCAAGAACAGGTGCAGGAGAAGAAAAGGATGGAAGATAGAAAGGGAGGAAAGGGACATTAAAAAAAAAAAAAAGCAGGTGGAAAGAAAAAGAACGAAAATAAGGAAAAAGCGAAGATGCGTAAAAATAAAGAGAAGAATATTATTTCAATTAAATATTGATATAATGCGTTTTTCTTTAGCATGACACAAATTGACAGTTGTTTTGTTTTATGCACAAGAACAGGTGCAGGAGAAGAAAAGGATGGAAGAGAGAAACGCAGGAAAGGGACATACAGAAGGAAGAAAAAATAAAAAGCAAGACGAAAGAAAAAGAACGAAAATAAGGAAAACGCGAAGATGCGGAAAAATAAAGAGAAGAATATTATTTCAATTAAATATTGATATACTGCGTTTTTCTTTTGCATGACACGAATCCACAGCTGTTTTGTTTTATGCGTCCGCAGTCTATTTCTCTGGAACCAGCCTGCCGTCTCGGCAGCTCTCTCCCATTTCCTGTATTCATCTTATTTCTGGTCGTTGATTGCCCATTGTGCATGTGTCTGGCATTCCCTGTCTTGTCCGCTTCGTCTCACTGCCGCGCCATCGATTATTCTACTCCTCTTCCATCACCATTTGGGATCTGACAGTATCATTTTACCTGAGTTTCCGCTTCTTAAGAAATTCTTTCTTTCTTGATATTTCAGGGTCCACTTATTCTCTTTAACAGATTCTGGGCCAAACAAAAATTAGGTTTGGACCAAACAAGAATGAATGACGGACAATAGGAAGTGGAGGCGTGTCACGGTTATGATTTAAAAGTTGTTAATATGGTATCAGATTTGTTATATTATTATGGAATTACAACATTTTGGAGATATACAGTATAGGCTCATGGCATATATAAGAAGTCGCTTAAGACGTTTAATTACCCCATGGCACGAAATCAGTTCTGGAAGTTGGTAAATTTAACTTTGTCTCTATCAAACATAAAAGTAGCCCAATAGCAGGAACTTCTATAAGTATGTTCAGCCTTGACATCAGCACACTGGATATTTAAAAGTTAACGCTCTTATTCATTAGTCCATGATGATTTTTTAAGCAAATTTACATTCAGTAGCTTGCCTTTACTTTCTTAATGACGCTCATATCATTGTGAAAATCAAAGCAAAGCAATCTGCTCTCTGATGTGTTTCCACCTTGAATAGTTACTGTGCAGAGAATGAACAGCAGGCCGCGCAGAGGTTGAGGTGCAACAACTGATCTAGAGTAACACATATCGAGGTGACATAGTGATCTACACCGATGGGTCAGTGGTGACATACAGACGTAGTGGTTGGGGTTTCATCGCGAAGGCTAATGCGGGATGCTTGAATAAGGAGTCTGGCATATGAGGCTACGACCTACAGCGTGAGAATGAATGTGGAGGCAGTAACAGCGGCATTCCGTTGGTTATAGGAGACCACTGCAACACACATTGCATTCATTGCGGACTCAAGGATTATGCTTAGTAAGGTAGAGAAAGTAATGTTTCGTGTGTAACGGCTATCCTCGCTTCAGAGGTCACAGATTATTAGAATTATATGGATATTTTGTCCTGACTATGTGGGTGGGAGTGCGTAGGAATGGACAGGCTGACAGTCTGGCAGAATGCAACTCTTGGTCGTAGATTACGTAAGGACCAGGGAGAGGTGGTTGAGCACCTGTGGGACCAGGTAGAGGAGGCATTGGGAACAGATTGAGAACCCGTGTGTGGAAAGAATGATATTGTGGTGGATCGGCGGGAGTTTTAGAAGAATCTCAAAACTGAGAGGGAAGACCAGGAGAACTTTCAATCATATGGCGGTGGGAACGATTAGTAAGTTGTATGACTCTTTGCTGGCTGTTGAACAAGGGGACTGAGCGCGCATGGGAATATCCTGAGTGCAGTGATATCGGTTATTAGCTCAACTTAGAGGTAGAGGGACGTGCGTGTTCCATTGACCCCAAGAACTATGCCGACGGTAGCGCAGCTACTGGTAGGGCCTTCCCGTGTCGGACAGCTCTAGGGATATGAACCAGATAAAGAAATACAAACCTGCTGCCTTGTAGGTAGACTGGGCACAGCGGAAAGGCTAGAAAACACCACAGATGCTCGTCGAAGCAGAATGTACTGAGCCACAGGCTTAACGAAACAATGCAACACAATTCCCTTAATGACAATGATGAAGTTCAAAAAGCGCATTACGACTGACTTCGAACCCGTAATGTCAGGATTGTGAAACTACATTCACTAACCTCAGTGAAAGACGCCATTAAGCGTGTGTTCATTCATTCATTAATTCATTAGCATGTCCTTTGCAGAAAGTCGCTCAAATAACAACCTTCCGGAAAACTTCTCGGTCATAAGCACAATGTCCCGCGTCTGATACACCCATCGGGAGATCATCTGCCACATCCTGCACCCATCTTCTCTTTGGCCTTCCTCTTCCCGGACATATGCCCCCCACCCCAGCCCACCCCTACTATTGTTCTCTTCAAACCTTCATGATATTTCAGGTGACCAAAATATTTCAATTTTCTTTGTTTTATCGTCTTTAGTAGCCAAACTTCTTCAATATTCAGATCTTGTCGTATGGATGCATCATTTGCTATTTACTGTATAAGCGTGTGTTACTTTAAAGGAAATACACGTTTTCATCTTCAAATGTTAAAATATGACCTAACAATTAAGCATAAGGAGTTGAAGTAACAATCGGAAAACAAGTGGTTGGGTAGTTAGTCGTTAGGCGCGTTCCAACTTCACGACATAAGGGTAACACCATGATGTTCCGTCCCTGTGCCAATAAATATCACACAAAATGCGCCTTAATTTCCCTTGTGAGAAGTGGAACAGACAACGGCCTCGACAAACCAACAGCACGCACGGGCATACATGCGTAAGTCCGTCACTAAAATACATCCTAGGACATGGGTGCGATCATCGGTAATTAAAGAAAGCCATCCTCTTTTTTCTGAGACTAATGCGTTTTTTTTTTTAAACGTTAGCGATTCTGTACTTTCTGAATCATGCATGCTGCGAAGTTAAGAGATGTTAACCTGCTATTGCTAATGCGTTGTATTAATGTTTTTACACATCCATGTGTGGCATAACGCTAACCACCATTATTCATTTACCAAAACATGCCGCAAGAAGAGGAAACAACATTAAAAGAAATTGACTACACAACCGCAAACGGAGACTAGGACTTAAAACTTAACATCGAAACTGGAATTGCACAAGTGACAGATGACGTGGATTCTTGGAAAGATTTCATCAGCAAAGGCTTAAAAAACCATTGGACGGGACAGACACGTGACACGGCTTTCGCGCCAACGCCGGTATAGATTATGATAAGCAGCGCACTCTTGCGAAAACATGCCTGGCGAACAGACGTCAAAAATTGTGTGACCAAATTTTCAAATAGAGGAGGCAGAATGTCTGAATCCCAGGTGAGCTTGTTAGTCCTTAGATTAGACTAAGAACCCGATGTATCAAGTATCAAGTAATGGTAACCCGTGTTTGTAATGTCAATTGAAATGTATTATTATTAATTAAAACCTCTGAAATGTAAAAATGCTCGACTGTAGATTCTAACGACGCAGAGCCGTTCCCGGGCAAAATGACTCTCCAATACTCTCTTCGATGAAACTGCAATCTCTGATATTCTTAGAGATAATTATTAACTTTAAGAAGTGCATTATACTACTACCTTCTATTCTAAACAACTGTGAGAAGTGATGATTCGAAAGCAATCTTGTGCATTTTGTTAGAAACATTGTTAAAGATGCTATCACTACCTACAGCTGAAATGACAGTTCGTATACTAGAACAAGTGCCTTGTTCTAAAAACAGACTTATCTATGCCTATTTACAATCTAGAAAGCTGAGAGAGAAATCAATCTTTCCTTTCTCCTTCATCTATTGAATCAATAGGGTTTGACGGAATAAATATTTATATTTTTGTCAAATTTTAATTAGATAAGGGCACACATGAACTGCATTACATGAGAAAGTTGTGCTTCGCGGAACACCATCACGCGCAGTGAACTTAACTCATTACTCAACATAACTTAAAACACAACACCACTCAACACCACTCATCACCACACAACCCCACACTCAACATCACAACAACAGATAATGGGAGAGAGTTATTAGACACAAGAAGAAGAAGAAGAAGTTAATTGGGAAAACACAGAGAATTATTTATACACGCGATAAACACCACTGAGTGGAAGAACTGTTACAAATGTATGTCATTTATTTACATGCATCTTGACATATTCTCACTCTTGTCACTGTCTTACTGTACACGTTCACTGACCCCAGGTCAAATGAGAACTTACATACAGCAGGAACCAGTTGATACAAGGCGTACACGGTGTGATAAACTCTGACCACCCCAAATTAACCCAACACTAGCTTAGAGAAAAAAGGAGGGGAGGGGAACTAGTTCCTACTTCAGGAATTTAGATTTCTTCCGACCTACTTCTAGAATATTGTATTGGTAGGAATGTATATATTTATGTGAATATTCATCAGTGATCTTGGTGGCTACATACCAACAACCACCCAACACATCAGCAAACTAACCACCTAAATCAGACCTGAAAGAGGGAAGCCGAGAGAAAGAGATGAACCACAAGTGAGATGGAAGATGACTTGGCCATGAGCAAAGTATGGGGAGGCCTTCAGTGGAGCTATACGGGCAGACCTGAAGTGGATCCATCAATCAATGGACCCTGGCTTACCTAATCTTCCAGTCACCAGGTTACATTTTCCTTGGTACACACCACACCCAATTTCAGGAAACTGATAGTTAATTGTTGAATTACCATCACACTTAATATGTACAACATCAAAATGTTTAATATGTTTTCACACTTGTTGACCTCTCATGTATGGATGCTTGTTTATTGATGGTCTCTGTGTGACTGGTCCAATGTGCAACTTTTCTAATGTATCTTGTGTAAATCACAATAGAGATGTATGTACTGGCCAGAAGGCTCAGGCCCAGTCAATAAATGATTAACATGAATTGACCTTCTGTTAATTTATCAGTTCAAACCTATCTGTGAGTCAACAACTTCTTTGTACATCATGTTGTCAGAATCTAATGTGATTGATTATGTGTTTGATTGTTTAACAATAAATCCACTCATAATGACTTACTAAAATGGGGGAGAGAAGACTCTAGATCTATCAACTGCTCAACATCCATGTTTTCTTCATCTAAATCAGGCTGAGAAAATTCTCCAGACTTTCCTCAGATTTGATAAACTAAAAGGGGGCTCCAGAGCTACAGAATCCTTGGAGAAGGTGCAGAATCCCAGTTAGTAATCATTATTCTCACCAGGGCCATAATCTATATCTCCTAGACATACTTAATAGAACGAGGCCTGCAGATAACTCAAGGTTCATATTCTGGGGTTATTGAAGATAGAAGAGAATGGGGCTCTACTTCTTTTGTTAGAGATGGGGCATGCATTACAGTGATCTCCCACTCCCCTCAAAAATATATGACACCATGTAAACTGGTAGGCCGATGACCATTTGGTTGTGTCAGATCTTTTCCTGTCTATGGGACTGTTATTAGTGAAGCTTCCACTCATGCCTTTGGGAACTATTCTTCTATTCCAGTGGCAGTTTAGGATCACTAGTAGTTTCTTGCTGACTTGCAACCCAGTCTTGCTAGCAATTCATATCTAATTCCATCCTCTTTTTTTTTTTTGATGTCGTTTCTAAGGCATTTATTGCCTGTTCCATCTCTTTAATGTATCATACACTCTGTTGTTATCATTACATGTCTGCTCGTCTCTAACCGCTGTTTTTCTGGTATGACATGAGTAGAGTTTTCACTAGCGTAGTTTTCCTCAGTGCATTTGTCTCGTTCTCACTTTAAGCATAATGTTTTCTTTCTAATGTCTATTTGTTTGTCACTGAGTCATCCATTACTCATGGTTTTCACGTCTTCTTATAGTCCATGCCGAGTGGCATTGGTGATCATGCCTGTCCACAACATTCCAGTCTCGTGTGATCATTTTTATTACCGAAGTTGCTCTATGCCATGACGTCAAACTGTTCAGTGTCTTCTCTCTAGGACTCCCTCAGCCCCCCCCCCTCCCCTCCAACATTCCCGATATTACTTCGTACTCCATCTTTCCCATTGTCATGAACATGTCCCTAGAATGAGACGGTTTTCTTCTGATGTCAATAACCAGTTTTCTTTCTATTTTACTGACGGTTGCCCTAAGATATGGACAGATTATTGTCCTGAGAGGTAGACGTTCAGTGTCCTTTACAAACGCGTGTCAACGGGGACAAATGGAATTCGTCGGGACAACTGGGAAGTTTGAACTATAGAGAGACAGGAGAACAAAGTAGAGAAGATTTTACTTTGACACCATGTCATGGAGAAGCATCGGTATTGGAGATAATTGACAGCACTTGAAACAGAAGCAGTAGACATGTAAAATAATTGGTTAGTTGATTGGTAAATTCTTCGAGACTTTTATCTTTTATGTTCGTTGCTTTGGCGTTCAGCTAGTTTGAGGCGCTCTACAGGACATGCGTGTATCGGAGAAGTTGCCTTTAGGGCATGTACATATAGGAGAAATTGCCTTTAGGGCATGTATATATCGGAGTAGTTGCCTTTAGGGCATGTATCTATCGAAGTAGTTGCCTTTAGGGCATGTATCTATTGAAGTAGTCACCTTTAGGGCATGTATCCATTGGAGTAGTTACCTTTAGGGCATGTATCTATCGGAGTAGTCACCTTTAGGGCATGTATCTATCGGAGTAGTTACCTTTAGATCATGTATCTATCGGAGTAGTTACCTTTAGGGCATGTATCTATTGGAGTAGTTGCCTTTAGGGCATGTATCTATTGGAGTAGTTGCCTTTAGGGCATGTATCTATCGGAGCAGCCGCCTCTAGGGCACGTATCTATCGGAGTGAATCTGGTGTATAGATGACTCTCCCGACCTCCTAACGTAATATCATCTCCACGGGGACTCTGTTACAGAGGTCTCTTTACTCTCCCCAAGCTTATAAACCAGCGTGGTCTGCAACACAGGCGTTGGAATTTCACATCCAGCGATTTTGAGCACAGAACATTCAAAGTGGCTAATATTAAACCTCACTGGGTAATGTTCCCTCTAAGAATTTTAGGTATTTTATTGTCAATGCACCCACCTGTAAGCCATGGTAGCTAGTGTCTAGCTACTCTTCTGCTGCCCCGAAGGTCTGGGGTTCCAGCTTCATCGCAGTGGATGCGAATTTGACCCTCAAAGTAAAAATGACCTGAGCTCCATGGTCAACTCAACCTAAATTGGGTACCTGAGGATATCGTGGGAAGTAGAGGTGGTGATGTGACACTGTCGTGAAATGCTGAATGTTAGTGATTCCCAGATCGACGACTGTATACAGCGGACCCAGGTGGGAGAAGAGTTAATGAAACAGAAGGATATAAACAACGGATTGACCAGCGCATGTGTATGTAGGTCAAGGCGGGAGAGTCGACTACAACACAGGTGACATGTAGAGTGGAAAAATTGGTTTGCTACAAAGACAGACAGTATCATGGACCAGCCTATTGCGTTCTGGAGGTAGGTTTGCGACTAAGACTAGACAGCAGAATGCGGTTTGGTTGTATTAAACAATGGAAAAGTTCGAGATCAGAAATTTTCCACTGACAAGGGATAATGAAGTCTGAATTTGCTTTGTCCAGCAATGTCAAGGATTATGCGACATAGACTGAGCTATAAAGAGTAGCCACTTTCTTTGTCAGTTTAGTGTGTGTATTCCCAACTGGACGAGAAGATAGAATTATGTGTCCTGTAATGAAAAGAAATATCCTCCCTTATAATGGGATAAAGTGCTTGGCTGCGGATTAATTTCGATTCGTGGATCTACATTAATTCTATAAAGGAACATAGATGTGTATAAGGTATATTAAAATATAGTTTTAGAATAGGAATATAGATGAGCGTGTATTACCTTTATCATTACATATTATTAGTGGGTGTTTTAGACTGAGGTGAATTCTTATGTCTTATGCTGATGGTGACTTCGAAAGCCTTGTCATTATGGCTGGAGAAGGACACTTGCATAAGTTAGGAGTAAGGGGCGGACGCTTACCACTCGACTTGTTATATTCATCCACAGGTTCCCAGTTTCTAGGGACATTAGAGAAGAAAGGAAAAAATACTCTACTTGAACCAATAAAGTACATACTTAGATCCAGAAAGAACCTAAACAGTTTGTTCAGATGACCAAATACTAACATCCAGTAAAATACAGAAGACTGTATGCTAACACTCATATACCACTGGGGCTCCTAAACAGAAAGAGATGTGAAGGTGGGGCAAGCAGAGACTTCAACCTACATACGACTTGCATACATAGAGTAGAAGGAATAGACAAAGACAATAGTGATAATCATAATAGACAATAGGAAGAACATTGACAATGTGGTGTTTTTTCTCGATGATGGATACTTAATATCATGAAACCGATTTTGGCACAGTCATAAACTTACGGGACTTTTATAGCAATACGGTGACTCAGTGGTGAACAGTTTGTTTTCATTTCACTAACGGATTTACCATCAGACTCAAGCCTACGGATCATCCCGGGTGAGCTCTGTCCTGTTTGATGTGATGTCCTGTAATCGTGAAGAATGACTGGCGAGAAGATACCGCTGATAGACATTCTGAGTTCATTCTGTCACCAACAATAGAATACACTAGCAACTACACAGACAATATCCACCCATACACCAGACATAGTTTTAAATTAAATCTTTTATTTAATGTGGAAAAGAACTGTTGTCGAAGTATGTGTTGAGAGAATAATAGAGAGAGAGTGAAAGAAAGAGATATATGGAAGGGAAGACAGAAGAGAGGAATGTAGACGAAAAGTCAGTCAATAATCCCAACAGATAATCAGTTTAAAGATGTGCATGTTGATCCCACTCTCTTCTCGGGGAAACAACATCACATAATTGGTGGAGCAAGCGGGATACGTACATACACAATACTCATATGACCTAAAAGCATAAAGAGGCATATGCATAGAGAGAGGTACCTGTATATTGGCACAGGCATAGCGGAGTACCTACATGTTGGGACATACGGATTGGAATAAATATAAGTATATATTGATGACTTTTAATGGAAGGACGTCCATTGGATATATGGTGCCATTACATGGATGGTAGAAACATTTCATTAAGGCTGGTGACTTTACAGTGAGAAAGTTCCAGACAGAGTGAATGTGGATAGGTGGTAAGACACATGACATACCTAGTCGCACGGTCACACGTCTACATAAGTCTTTATCCTATATCGCCTCTTGTGGATGAGAGAGTGGTTGTGATGTACTGTGGGGTGTCGTAGGTTTATTATATTAGATAGACATAGATAATGATATAGGTTCTAGGTGGAATATAATTGTATAGTGAGTACTTCTTTTCTGCATTGAGGGATCTTTACTCAACGTGCTGACTTATATGCTGTAACTATGGCAACTCCTAAAGTAACTACAGCAGAACTGAGAGCCAACGGGGAGGAAATTGGGTTAGCTGGTACCGAGCTAACTGATTACATACAAGAAAGAGAGAGAGAGATTCGTAAAGGGGAAAGAGAAGACCGGAAAGCCGAGTTGGAAGTGAGAAGAATAGAGGTGGAGACCAAACGAATGGAAATGGAACAAGAGGCCAAAAAAGTGGAACCTTATATAAAGCACACAGAGGAGAGTTCAGAGAAGGTGAAGGTAGGAACCCAGAGCACCTCGAATTCTCAAGCGAAACGACAGTGGTCTGAAAAGTGGTGTTCGTTTTGTAGGGCGGCCTCCCACAACACAAAAGACTGCAGATCGAAACCTAAAAGTTCTTACTTCGCAGCATGCAAAGTGATTCCTACATCGGTGATCACAGACAAGGCTGAGGTTGGCGAAGGAGAAAGGAACACAAAGGACACACGGAAACCTAGGAAGGGAACATGGTACACTCACTGCCAGTCGATAACACATAATACTGTGGACTGCAGATGCAAGGCAAACGATGCCAATTGCATAACCAACCTCGAGGAATCAAAAGAGGAAGGCAAGGAAACGGTCAAGGAGATGAAAGACACTCAGGACCAAGAGAGACCACCTGTGGTTGAACTGATTGAAGTAAATGGCCAACAGGTTACTTGTCTCTACGATACAGGTTTGGATGGGGAAGCGGTGATAGACGCCAGCTTGGTAAGCCCAGACCAACTTACAGGGGAGACCATAGAGCTAAAGCCGGCAATGAGGAGTGCTGTTACCATGACGCTGCCAATCGCCAAGGTGGAGATTAAATCCAGGTACGTCACGGGCATTATTCCTGCGGCTGTATTAGCTGACTCCCTATTCCCAATGATCATTGGCACGAAATATGTCTTTTTGGGGATGCCCAAACAGCCAACCCACAAGGGAACAGTAGTCAGTGGATCTCAAGGGAAGGAAAAAGAGGCAGAGACACTATGCGACAACTCAGGGATAGGAGAATTGCATACTGCCCAGAGGAAGGATACTACGTTGCATCCTTGCTACAGGAAGCTGCAAAGAAGTGCTGAGCCACCAGAACGGGGACAGTACTTTCTGAAGAATCAACTACTCTATCGGAGAGCTGGGAGGGGAGATAACCTGCATGAGCAGTGGGTGGTTCCAGAGACCCACCGTCCTCACATTCTTCAGAGTGGACACATCATAGGCGAGAATCGACATATGGGTGTCAGAGAGACCTTGCAGAAAATTTCCGGCCATTATTGCTGGCCAGGAATGACCGGAGATGTACGCCGGTGGGTGAAGTCTTGTTCGGAGTGCCAGAAAGCACCACCCAACAAGCGAATTAAGAGGAAACTAGCTCTTAAAGTGGAAGACAAAGTGGAAGTGTGGAGTCCAGCAGAGACCAATATACTCCAAGTAGGATGGAAAGGACCTTATCCTGTGGAAAAGGTGGTGTCCAAGAACATCTACAAAATACGGATCGGGGAAGAGAAGAAAAATCTCCCTAGACATCTCATTAGGAAATATGAAGAGAGATCCGGGAGCAAAGCTTCGCACTTTATGGTGATGGCAGCCATTGGGACAAAGGTTACCAGTCCAGACGAAGACCAGAGATCGCCAGTACAACATAGGAGGGCCTATGGGACAGTACGTGATAGGTCAGATTTACCCAACGACAGGAGGAGGGAAATCACAAGTCAGGGAAAGGACAAGAGTGAAAGTTTCACCGGTAACCAAGTTCAGAAGGGGTGGGTAACGTCGGGAAAAGCGAGAATTACCCAGGACTCCAACCGAAGATTGGCTGACCAGATACAATATCGCCCAAGATGGTCCTGGAAGCAAAAGCCCAGGAGGTTTGGGAAAGACGACTCGGTCCGACGAGGACGAGGCGGAACATCCCCAGAGGAAAAACCGGGGGAAACCAAGAGGACATGGAAGCAGTGTTACAATCAAGATGGGACAATCCGTCTGTATTGTGAGCCGTCGCTGACGCAAGTCGAAAGTAGGTCGACCGGACGTACAGGAGCGAGGAGCCAACACTAGTTTCAGTCGTTAGTAGTATAGTAGGGTGTCAATTAGAGCGCCTACTGGATAATGAGATGAGCCATGTGAGGATCCAATCATATCATCAACACGTGATGTTAATAGCGACTTAGCAGAAGCTCAACGCACGGTGGATGTGATGGACGTTGTTGCTGCAACTGGACTTCACAGTGGAATACATTTTTGGAAAGGAGAATGTAGGAGCAGATTTCTTATCCAGACATCCAGATCCAGAGGAAGAAGCCTAGGGTTGTGGATCATGGGAATCAAACCTACAGTGAGAAAGATTCGACGCGGTCTAATCTCTTAAGGGGGGACCTATGTCGTGAAATGCTGAATGTTAGTGATTCCCAGATCGACGACTGTATACAGCGGACTCAGGTGGGAGAAGAGTTAATGAAACAGAAGGATATAAACAACGGATTGACCAGCGCATGTGTATGTAGGTCAAGGCGGGAGAGTCGATTACAACACAGGTGACATGTAGAGTGGAAAAATTGGTTTGCTACAAAGACAGACAGTATCATGGACCAGCCTATTGCGTTCTAGAGGTAGGTTTGCGACTAAGACTAGACAGCAGAATGCGGTTTGGTTGTATTAAACAATGGAAAAGTTCGAGATCAGAAATTTTCCACTGACAAGGGATAATGAAGTCTGAATTTGCTTTGTCCAGCAATGTCAAGGATTATGCGACATAGACTGAGCTATAAAGAGTAGCCACTTTCTTTGTCAGTTTAGTGTGTGTATTCCCAACTGGACGAGAAGATAGAATTATGTGTCCTGTAATGAAAAGAAATATCCTCCCTTATAATGGGATAAAGTGCTTGGCTGCGGATTAATTTCGATTCGTGGATCTACATTAATTCTATAAAGGAACATAGATGTGTATAAGGTATATTAAAATATAGTTTTAGAATAGGAATATAGATGAGCGTGTATTACCTTTATCATTACATATTATTAGTGGGTGTTTTAGACTGAGGTGAATTCTTATGTCTTATGCTGATGGTGACTTCGAAAGCCTTGTCATTATGGCTGGAGAAGGACACTTGCATAAGTTAGGAGTAAGGGGCGGACGCTTACAACTCGACTTGTTATATTCATCCACAGGTTCCCAGTTTCTAGGGACATTAGAGAAGAAAGGAAAAAATACTCTACTTGAACCAATAAAGTACATACTTAGATCCAGAAAGAACCTAAACAGTTTGTTCAGATGACCAAATACTAACATCCAGTAAAATACAGAAGACTGTATGCTAACACTCATATACCACTGGGGCTCCTAAACAGAAAGAGATGTGAAGGTGGGGCAAGCAGAGACTTCAACCTACATACGACTTGCATACATAGAGTAGAAGGAATAGACAAAGACAATAGTGATAATCATAATAGACAATAGGAAGAACATTGACAATGTGGTGTTTTTTCTCGATGATGGATACTTAATATCATGAAACCGATTTTGGCACAGTCATAAACTTACGGGACTTTTATAGCAATACGGTGACTCAGTGGTGAACAGTTTGTTTTCATTTCACTAACGGATTTACCATCAGACTCAAGCCTACGGATCATCCCGGTTGAGCTCTGTCCTGTTTGATGTGATGTCCTGTAATCGTGAAGAATGACTGGCGAGAAGATACCGCTGATAGACATTCTGAGTTCATTCTGTCACCAACAATAGAATACACTAGCAACTACACAGACAATATCCACCCATACACCAGACATAGTTTTAAATTAAATCTTTTATTTAATGTGGAAAAGAACTGTTGTCGAAGTATGTGTTGAGAGAATAATAGAGAGAGAGTGAAAGAAAGAGATATATGGAAGGGAAGACAGAAGAGAGGAATGTAGACGAAAAGTCAGTCAATAATCCCAACAGATAATCAGTTTAAAGATGTGCATGTTGATCCCACTCTCTTCTCGGGGAAACAACATCACAGACACCACACCACCAAATGTGCCGAATTGTATGGAAAGCATGGGTTTTACAACACATACCCAATTTCTCTTTAGCCGTTCGTGACTAGAGAGACACACGACTTGAACTATAAGAATAACAGAATCATAAAGTTATATAGAGAGACATAAAACGTTGATTAAAGAACAGAATCTTACAGTTATGTATGAGAGACACATAAAACGTCGCATAAACAGCAGAATAATACAGTTATGTAATGAGAGACACATAATAAGACGTCGCATACAGAATAGAATCATATAGCTATATGATGATACACATAGAAAGTTGCGTAAAGAATAGAATCATGCAGTTATATGTTGGGAGACATAGAAAGTTGCATAAAGAATATAATCATGTAATAAAATAATGGGACACATTGACGCATAAAGAATAGAATCTTACAGTTATAAGATTTAGCACATAGAAAATTGCGTTAAGAATAGAATCCAAAAGAATATAAAGAATATTCCTGGAGTAGTATTAAGGTTTAGCATATAGAAAGCATACAAGACACGGTTGCGTGGTCATTAAATATTCTAGTCTCTTAAAAGTATAATGTACAGATCTTTCGTTTATAGCTGACAGCAGTAATGAGGCCGCACGATGGTGGATAATACGAAAATTATTGACATCTTCGACCAGTTAACATCACCTCCGACACACTAATAGTTGTCTTAGAGGCGCCATCTGCGGGAGGACAACATTCTTAACGACATATCTGTCTGGGAAACTATTTAATTGGTGCCATCATCTGCTCAGTGAGTGTGTACATTGCGAGGCTTGTGCGGGCGCGAAATGTCAAAGCATACACTGATTCCAGTCGGTAGTGGAAGCTTCGAGAAGGAACAACAACCCGCCTAAGGTCCTGAAGCAAAGTCTGTGTACTAGGTGTAACAGATTCTGTTCCAAACAAAAAGTAAGTTAGGACCACACAAAAATGGATGGTGAAAAATGGGAAGTTGGGGTGTGTCACAGTTATGACTTTAAAGTTGTTAATATGGTAGCAGGCATGTTGTATTATAACGCAATGACATTTCGACCATATATAAACCGATGGCATGTATGCGAAGTCGCTTAAGACGATTAATCGTCCCATGGCAATTAATCAGTTAAGGGAGCTGCGGTAGTGTAGTTGTTAGACTCTTTCTTGTCTGTCGGCGTGGTGGTCATGGGTTCGAACCAAATTTTAACAATTTGATCCTGGACTTCTAGGTCGACCCAGCTTAGAATGATGAACAGAAAATGTCTTGGGAAGTGAAGAGGTCCGATTGGTCTATATAAATATGGTTCTGGCACCATGTACCCATTACGTGTAGAAGAGCATTTTACTTTACCTACCGGGTTTAGGTTTTGCAGTGTTTGGGAGAGAGGTTAGGGTCTCAGTCTCATCTATCATCATCATCATCATCATTAACATCATCATCATCATCATCATTAACATCATCATCATCATCATCATTAACATCATCATCATCATCATTAACATCATCATCATCATCATCATTAACATCAAGTCTGTTGCGTTACACTGATGCGTCAAGCCTGTGGCATAGTCAGTCAGATTTGGACGAGCATTTTCCTCGGGTTTGTTTTCCTTAGCTTTTGACTGTCCCAAGTCTACCTACAAGGCAGCAGGTGTGTGCCTCTCATTCCTTGGTTCCTGTCGTTTGGGGTCATTGGAAGACGTAAGCGCCTCTACCGTTACAAGGTGAATACACAGCACAAAGGGGGACTCACTTATTACCAGTCACGTGGAAGGCCACGAATCTTGATCTAACACAAATCAATCAGGGGAAGCAAAGAATAGTAACATTATAATCTACCATGTGTGTCGTAAGAGGCGGATAAGGAGGGCAGCGGTGTAGTCGTGAAATAAATACGACTAGTTTCGAGGCGCTCTGCAAACTGTACCACAAAGGCATATAATCCTAGACATGGTTTATTCGGCTACATAATAGTATTAGTATTGATGTCGTCGTATCTTATGCCATCAGGTCCTGGAGCGCTGTTTAGCCAATGCTCTTCAATGTGTGGAATATGGTTCTTTACGTTTCGTTTTATTCAATAAACACAACATCTACGGGAAATAATATAAATATGACTCACTCAATACAAATTAATCAATTTTGATTACAGATTAGTAAGCAAAACAAACAAACAGTACTAACTAACTAACACCGGCACGGTGACATAGTTGTTAACATGACGTTTGATATTCTTCTTCTTCTTCTTCTTCTTCTTCTTCTTCTTCTTCTTCTTCTTCTTCTTCTTCTTCTTCTTCTTCTTCTTCTTCTTCTTCTTCTTCTTCTTCTTCTTAATATTGTTATCATTATTATTACTAAAATGTATAACTGGTTACCCGATGTCTACTGTGAAACACTGTCTAATGCTTTCTTCTCCTTTCACCCCTTATCCCCTATTAAGGCATAGTTCCACAAACAACACACCCCAACCTGCCCATGTCCTCCCCATTTTATTCATTTCTGTCTCTATCTCTTTTCTCCATATAGTCTTTTTAATTTCTTTTGCCCTGCTGCCTTAATTTCTTGTACTGTGTATTCCAGACAAAAGCCTTTCTTGTTATCCTATTCTCAGGTCGTCTCATTGTATGCCCTGTGCAGAACCAGATTCCTCTCTACACCTCTCGGTTCACTGGTATACGCCCAGTTCTCTCATGGGCTCCACCTTCTGTCAAAACACTTTAGTCCGCCTGTAGTCTTAACAGATGCCCTTCTAAAATAACGTGCCCGGAAGTTTCCTGCTGTTGATCTGTGATGTGATAGAGACCCCCAGGCCTGAGTGCACAGAGGGATAAGAGGTCAGCCTTTCCGTCACTTAGTGAGACGACGATCGCAGACGCCGAACCCTTGCCCCAACCTAACCGCTTACAAATCTCCAGGAAGATAATATTAAAGGTAGTTAGTCGCGGTCCCAACTTCACTGCAAAGGACGGCCCCATTATGCTCCGTTCCTGTGCCAGAGAATTTCACACAAAATGCTCCTCACTGCCCCTTGTGAAAAGTAGAACAAACAGGAGTCTCAACAAACCAACAGCTCGCACAGGTATACTATGCATAATGTCGCTGCCAGAATGCCAACAGAAATGTCCGCCACGAAAAATACAGTTCATCGTACGATTTACAAATCGTATTTCGCAGTTACAAATTACAGATTTAGTCTCCTTTTGTGAGGAAGGGCTCGCCCTTGTTGCGTAAAAGCTCTACCCGGGCGGCGTTTGGGGGAGTCCTGGATCTTACTACACCACTGAAGGAGGGTTGAGGTGAGAACGAATACCTTATCCTGTAGAATACTACAGCTGTAAAATTCAAGAACTCATGAAGAAATATGAGTTCATTGTGGGCTTATGATTCATTCGGAGATTAGAGGCAGAAGACAAGAAGTGGAGCAGGTGAGTAACAATCATAGCTGGTACACCATGTGATGACTGCATAGGCAAGGGTCTCCAGTCTTCTTTCTTTATCAATAAAGTCAACTCTCCCGAACAAACACCAGTCAGAATACCACACATAATATCTGTTGTTTAATGTTTTTGTTTCCACAAATTGTTATCGTAAATCTCTTCGTTCTATGATCTGCTTCATGGCTTAAACACTTACACTAAAGTTGTTCTAGGAAAATATTAGTATGTTCCACTGGAGTAGCTTGCATCTTGATGGTTCCGTCGCCCGGCTACTGAGTGAGTGCGTGGCGCGACACTGTGAGCTGTGAGTTTCGTATGAAGTGCTTTTGAATCTGCCCGAGGTTTTTTGGAACGTGACTGCATGTTCGGAGCGATGGCAGATGGCTATGTCCCAGAGTTGACCGGTTTTTGCCTTATGCAGAAAAGCGTGGCTGCTGGGCTTCTGGTTGACTGCTACTGCCATCGACGATGAACTGTATTTCGTGGACTGTGTGGGTGAACATCTAGGAAACATCCAGATGGGAAAATGACTGCAGACTCCATCAGAAATGAACTGGGTGTTTTGTGGGGGACTATTGTGTTGACATTCTGGCGGCGGCATTATGCACAGTGTATCTGTGCGGGCTGTTGTTTGTCGAGACTCCTGTCTTTTTCACTTTTCACATTGGGCAGTGGGGAGCGTTTTGTGTGATATTCACTGGCACAGGAACAGAGCATAATGGAGACGACCCGTTGCTGTGAAGTTGGAACTGCGACTAACTAACTAACTAACTAACTAGCTTGCATCGCTCGAAAAGAGCAAGATTAAGAGCATACCATGGGCTTTCCTCCCACGGCATACCGCTGTGCAAGGACATGAACAGGCTGATAGACTGACTGAAGAGTAGTTATAATTAGGGTTCATCACAACTTCAGATTAATAATGTCCGGACCGAATCAGCCTCACTTGGTATATTTTGTTTTTAGATTATAACATTTGCTATCTTATCAAACTATTGATTTACTCATCCTCTTTGGATCGGGGGGCGAGCACTGGGGTTCGTCACCTTGGTGGCCATCTGTTGTGCAGGCTCCACAATGTCCTCTTCCCGCTGGAGACGTTGTGTTCAATCTCAGCTGAGAATATACGGTTCTGCATCAGTAGCAGATATGTTTTTTTTTCGTTCGCTCGCTTGAATTCAATCATAGTTCATACACGTGCTATTACTTCTATTGCATTGGGCTGGATTTTGCTTGTGGATTAGCTTTATTTATTATCAGTGTCTTGCCACCAGGTGAATCTCGGCCTTTCGGCTAAGATCAAAGCGTCGATCTAGCTGGGCTTGATCTGGCCACTTCCACCAGCAGAGACCGCCATCCGAATGACACACAGAGACGTGGAATCTCAGGGGGCGGCTCTTGTCCCCGGGGAACCGCGAACCCTTTAAAACATCATTTTAAAATAAAACGGTATAGGTGAAGCCATCAGTGAAAGGAAATATCGTGCATAGGAATCATGAGTATCTGCTTGAAAATATGTACGAGGGTGAGTCAATAAGTCAGTCACACAGTTCTGTGGGATGGCAGGTAAATGTAGTTGGTGTTTTCTACAGGTGGCATTAGGTGACAGCAACATCGAACTTTATATTCCCGTTCGTCACGTGGCGCTAGGCTCATGCGCATGCGCAGCGCATAAACAAAATGGCGACCGTACTTACGGATTGTACAACAAAAGAGCAACGTGCTGTTGTGCACTTTTTTGTTGACAAAAAGACTGCCTGCAAAAGACATTCATAAAGAATTGCTTCCTATTTATGCTGACAAATGTTTGTCCCGTAAAGCGGTGCATAGCTACGTAGAAACATTTTCTCAAGGACGCTCTGAAATTGTTGCTGAAATCCGATCTAGTAGTGCTGTTGAGATTGCAACAGAAACATCCATGCAGCGGGTGGAGGAGATGATTCGATGTGACAGGCGAGTAACGTCCACCTTACAGATCCGACTTAGCCCCCTAGCGATTTCCACCTTTTTGGTCCACTGAAAACCCACCTTGGCGGGAGACATTTCGCGAATGACGCCGAAGTTGAATGTGAAGTGAAAACGTGGTTTAGAAAACAGAGCGCGCAGTTCTATGCAGCCGCTTTGGAAGGACTGATAAAACGATGGGATAAGTGCATCAATGTTGGTGGAAATTATGTTGAGAAATAAAGGGACTATGTATGTATAAAAATAAACTGGTTTCATGATGTTATCATATTTATTTATTTGTCTACAGCCATTTGTGACTTACTTATTAACTTCCCCTCGAATATGCATTCTAATACACCATAATTTACATTGCATAAGGTGTAATATGAATGACTGTGCAGTCAAATTTTGCCGGTCCAAGTTTTGTATTCACCCTCTGTAAAATTCATGCAACATAATAGGTAAATACAATATTTTCAAACACTGCACAGTCATTAAAAATACACCCTATACTAGCAATACTCAAAATAATTTTCATTTATAACTTCTCCTAGCTCTGTAGCCGGCTCTCTGACTAAGATGTTATGAATGCAATTCGTAATCTCACATACTGCGTTCGAAACACAGCTGCGGACGATTTGAAAGCAGACTCCCTTGCGTAGGTTTTCATGCAATTCTATGAGTGCATATCGTTCATAAAGCAATGGCAAACTTACTGAACGTAAACTTGACTAGGAATCTCACCCAGCCCAGAAATGCTGGAATTTGCTGTTACGTCCTGTAAAGGATATGCAACCAACTTTATTTTCCAGCTCTGTAATATGTAAAATGGGGAGATTATTTTAATTACTGCAGTTATTTATCACTTTTTACCATTAAATTCACCATTCTATCGCATCCTATTATAAGCATCTACTCCGATATCAATTATGCCATTTATTTACTTGTTCATCTGATTTACTTTCCTTATCAAATATGGCTTACTTCCCTTCTAAATATAACCCCAGTACTATCCGATTTGTTTCTCTCTCTGCCAGTTTAACAATGACTGTACTTGACCGCCTTTCCAACAATCTTGTTTTCCATTATCACCAGCGTCAGCCCAATCATTAGGACTCGAACATGGTGTTTCAACAAGCGGCACAGCTGAATGGGCATACTTAAAGTGGAGCTGCGTTGTTTCCTGTCTGGCTGAAGTACTGGTGCAAAGGTCAGCTATGTCGCAAAATAACACCATTTCTGGCAACGCTCGCAGGTAAATTGATTTTGCGTTACTATTCTTTTTTTAAATTCCCGCCGTGGTAATTATATACTGTGATAATGGCTATTTTCGTTTTTTTACCCTTTTTGTCGTTTCTTACATTTTACTGGGTTCTTTTCTCGGGTTCCTACAAGTGTAATGCATTACTTTTTCTGTTTCCATTATCATATATTATATGCTTGACACTTGCCGCTCCATTGGCAGGCTATTTCTGTGGATGGTAAAGAAGAAATGGTGGCGTTTGGAGGGGTCTTTTTGTCTAGCAAGGTAGTGTAAGAAGGAAAGAGGGAAGGGACTGGTAACTGAATTAGGTATGGCTATGAGCTGATTAATGTTACATTCTTGACATTTTAATGTCTATTGTGGGGTTACTTTTAATGCAACACACGCACACACACACACATACACACACACATATGCATACAAACACACATACACACACACACACATCTCACCATCACCACCATATCATTGTCGTCATCATCATCACCATCAGCAATGCCATCATCAAAATACCAACCCCACCACCATGATCGCCATCATCGTCATCATTATCACCATCAAGAATGCCATCTCCATAAATTCCACCAAAACCACAGCCACCATCACCACTGTCAGCGACAGCATTGTCGTCGTCCAACTCGCGGTCATCATTTAACACCATCATAACTATAGACAGCATCATCGTCGTTGTTACCGTAATTTAATATCACTACTGCAACCATCAACATCGTCACGATTTAGGGGCTGAGTGGTCTCGAGGTATGGTGTCCGCCTCGAGTGCTGGAGGTCCCGGATTCAAGTCCCGGTGAGGACCGAGATTTTTTCACGTGGACTTCTAGTAACAACATTTCCCCTGGTCTCTGGGTAGTGAGATCGGACGCCCGTGTGTATTGTTGCGCACGTAAAAAATCCCTTGGCAGTTTGAAATCGAAAAAGAGTAGGCTAACGGCGCTGCCCGGGCACAATTTCGAGTTAAAAATCTACCCAAAGTATTTCAGAATCCTCGCCGGTGCTACGGAGCTCGTGCACTGAGCTGAGCTTCTCCGGACTCAGTCTTGAGTTTGGAGTAGAACGGAGCACTTATGGGTTACACCCGTGTGCCGTGATGATCTTTCGACTAAACTAAACTAAACTATCACGATCATTATCGTCATCCTGATGATTATTATCAACACATTCTCAAAACCATGATCATCATCACCACATCATCATATTCTCAATACTAATCCCATCATCGTAAATCAATATTATCACCACATCATCATCATCAATATTATCATCAGATTCGTACTATCAATAATATCACCAAATCCTTAATACCAACATTATAACATCTTTAATAGCAACATCATTATCACATCTTCCATACTAAAATCATCAGTGCTTACTCAGTAACATCATCATAATCATCATCATCATATTACCACCATCATTATCGCCATTAACACAGCTTTAAAAAAGCCATCATATAATCTTCAACATTATCATCAACATCTTCATCAGAGGCATCATCATTTCAACACAATTATCATCATTATCATCACATCTTCAACATCATTATGATCATTAATATAAACACCATAACCATTATTATTATCATCATAATTACCATATATTTCACAATACAGTAATCGCCGTCATCAAACACTAAATATCACCACATTCATCATCATTATTATTACATCCTTAACAATACTATTATTATTATCCAATTTCACCAAGGCCATCATCATCATCATCACCATCATAACTCCTGCTGAAACTAATGCTACTAATATTATTAATATTACTGTTAATATTTGTCACAAGGTTGTTATGACAGAGTGTCAGATAGAAGTGGCTGTGGTTGTGACTAGTGGTATATCTGTATGAACACTCTGCAGGTATACTTATGAACAGTTACAGGCACTGGATAACACAGTTGTCGCGCACATAATTTTATTAATGACACAGGTACATGAAGAAAAAACATAAAAGAATTTCCAGGCGCAGTCTCGGTATAGATGGATGAACTGACTTAATTGTCTCGGACTATATCCTCGTGTCCGAAATCCCAGAATGCCTGGCTCAGATTCACTTCTCAGCCCATACGCCAAATAACTTGCTAGTCTTCAGTAAATGTAGCCCACACTGAATAATTTTCCTGAATGCCACTTTCTTGGCTGGTGCCCCTTGCTCAGCATAAAATCCACTGCTTGAAAAACCACCAGGCGGAGTTCTCCCTAACTCTGCCACAACCCCACTGCCCTTCATTTTCTCAGACTTCTCTCTTTATCCCCTCTTTGCGGACCCCCAATGAAACACATCATTTAACCCCTTGCACTCCAATTAAAATTCTTCTAACATAACATTTCTGAGTTTCCCTTTGTCCCTTAGCTTACTCTAACGTTTTCCCTGTGCCTCCGTGACTTAGGCTGACATCTCCATGATATACCCTCGATTGTGTTTAGCCCTTCCCCACCCCTCATTGTTTGTGGCATTACTACCTCAACCTTTTCTGACCTAACATCCGCCTATTACTTCTCTGACCCAGTTACCCTTGCTAGTATTAGCAAATTCTTAACTAGTCCGTTCACCCCAGATTTGCATAAACAAACGCACGTTACAATATTATTACTATTACTATTTGTACAACAACAACAAAAACAACGAATACTTCTACTACTGCTATATTTACCACCACCACCACCGCCACCACCACCACCACCACCACCACCACCACCACCACCACCACCACCACCACCACCACCACCACCACTACCACCACCACCACCACCACCATTACTACTACTACTACTACTATACTACTACTACTACTACTACTACTACTACTACTACTACTACTACTACTACTACTACTACTACTACTACTATTACAACTACTTTTACTACATCCACTACTACTACTGCTTATTCTATTACTCCTACTTTTCCTACAATAACAACAACTACTGCTGCTACTACTGCTGCTGCTACTACTACTACTACTACTACTACTACTACTACTACTACTACTACTACTACTACTACTACTACTACTACTACTACTACTACTACTACTACTACTACTTCTACTACTACTACTACTACTACTACTACTGCTGCTGCTGCTACTACTGCTGCTACTACTACTACTACTACTACTACTAGTAGTAGCAGCAGTAGTAATAGTAGTAGTAGTAGCAGCAGTAGTAGCGGTAGTAGTTGTTGTTATTGTAGGACAAGTAGGAGTAATAGAATAAGCAGTAGTAGTAGTAGTAGTAGTAGTAGTAGTAGTAGTAGTAGTAGTAGTAGTAGTAGTAGTAGTAGTAGTAGTAGTAGTAGTAGTAGTAGTAGTAGTAGTAGTAGTAGCAACACTACAACTAATAATAGTAATAATAACAATAATATTAACAGCAACTTTGCTATTTATTCATGCACAGAAGCAACTCCCCAGAACTGTGGATCCCCTATGTCCTGATTGGTGTGAGCTGCGTGACGTTCCTGGCCGTACATTTCTGGTGCTATCACAAGAGGAATCGGGAGAGGTACTACATCAACTACTACTACTACTACTACTACTACAGTGTCTAGTTTAAACCATGTGTCTACAACTGTTAGCATTTGTGTGCTAACTGGGCGCCGTTTTCACAAGATCCATAAATTTAAATATTAGTGTTCGAACATTTCTTCATACCTTTTTCTTCAGTTGCCTGGCCCTGAGAAACACGGGCGATCATGATTCTGTCGTCAACTCTGTCATTTGGTACTTTGATAAAGGCCGTGAGTAGTATAGAACGACAAAAGCACGTCTTTTTTTGAGGCGCAAAAGCGATTTGCGCCTCAAAGGGCGATAACTCCGGTTAATTACCACCTCAAAGGGCGATAACTCATTTTTAAAAAGTCAAGGGCGATAACTCTTTTAATAGGCGTGGTCCGAGTAGGTGTGGTGGTCAGAGTAGGTGTGGTCTAGTGACCCACTTAAATTGTAGGTACTGTAACAACATAAAAATACAAAATAACAAACGAGTCAAGTAAGGTATATATTTTTTATTAAACCATGTATAGACAATACAATGCATATTAAATAAGTAATGGCATAGTCGAGATATTATCACTGTCAACCAACCCATTAAATTGTAGGTACTATAACAACATAAAAAAAAAAAAAAATACAACAATAAAGAAAACAAACGAGTCAAGTAAGGTATATGTTTTTAATAAATCATGTATAGACACAGTTATAAATTGTTTTTCTTGGCGGCGTGTGGGAACCGGGTGAACTTTTTTTTTTTGGCGGCGTGTGGGAACGGGTCTATTTTTTTTTTTTTTTTTTTGACGGGTGTCTGTGAAAGTAATTAAGGTAATATTTAGTTGGTTCTGTACTGGAAAGAGAGGGTGTGAAGAGAAAGTTATTTTTGGTTACGTATATGAATGTGTATGTGTAGTGATAAACAAGGGTGTGATGGGTGGTGGTTTCTACTCAAGGATATATGGTGGTGGCGTATATGAATGTGTATGCATGGTGATGTATACACAAGGGTGTGATGGGTATATGGTGGTTACGTATATGAATGTGTTAGTATGCGTGGTGTAGTGATAAACAAGGGTGTGATGGATATCTGGTGGTTACGTATATGAATGTGTATGTGTAGTGATGTATAAACAAGGGTGTGATGGGTCGTGGTTTCTACTCATGGGTTGGATATATAGTGGTGGCGTATATGAATGTATTAGTATGTGTGGTGAGTAATGTATAAACAAGGGTGTGATGGGTCGTGGTTATACTCGACGAAGTAAGAGGTGGTTACTATCATCTGAACAGTGTGATAGTAGTGAAGGTAAAGGGTGGTATATTCACTACCATCATTACAAAGGAAAGCATATAAAGTTATAATGGGTATGGTGGTAAGGGGTATTAGTGATCAAGTAGGAGTGATATAGGGGTGGTCATAAATATAATAAGAGGTGTTCGCAGTTACACACTGGTCAACAAGTGGTCAAGTGGTCAAGTAAGGGTCAAGTAGTCAAGTAAGGAAACTTTAGGGAAAAGTGATTGTAATGATATGGTGGTGATTAAAGAGTGGTAAATTAGTGGTCAATCAGTGGTCAAGCAGTGGTCAAGTAAGGAGAATTTTAGGGGAAATTGGTCATAGTGACATGGTAATGTTTAAATTAGTGGTAAATTAGTGGTCAAGTAGTGGTCAAGTGAGGAAAATTTTAGGGAAATTTTAGTGAAAAGTGATTGTAATGATATGGTGGTGATTAAAGAGTGGTAAATTAATGGTCAAACAGTGGTCAAGCAGTGGTCAAGTGGTCAAGTAAGGAAAATTTTAGGGAAAATTGGTCGTAGTGACATGGTGATGCTTAAATTAGTGGTAAATTAGTGGTCAAGTAGTGGTCAAGCGGTGGTTAAGTGAGGAAAATTTTAGGGAAATTTTAGGGAAAAGTGATTGTAATGAGATGGTGATGATCAAAGAATGGTAAATTAGTGGTCAAGTAGTGGTCAAGCAATGGTCAAGTGGTCAAGTGAAGAAATTTTAGGGGACAAGTGATTGTAAGGATATGGTGATGATTAAAGGGTGGTAAATTAGTGGTCAAACAGTGGTCAAGCGGTCAAGTAAGGAAAATTTTAGGGAAATTTTAGGGAAAAGTGGTTATAATGATATGGTGATGATTAAAGGGTGGTAAATTAGTGGTCAAGTAGTGGTCAACCAATGGTCAAGTAGTGGTCAAGTGGTCGAGTGACCACTTAAATTGTAGAGGACGATGTCCCTAAGATTATGGTAGTGGTTAAAGTGATCGATGGCATAGTCAAGTAGCGGTCAACCAGTGGTCAAGTGGTCGAATGAACACTTAAAAGGTAGAGAAAAGTACGTATATTGAAACGGTGATGGTAAAAGGGTCGACAACGTGGTCAAACAGTGGTTAAGTAGTGCTCAACCAGTGGTCAACCGCTCAAGTGAGAAAATTGTAGGGTATGGTACGTGTAGTGAAACAGAGAGGGATAAATTAAGTAGTGACGTTGTCAAGTAGTGATCAAGTAGCGGGCAAGTACTGGTCAAATGGTCGAGTGACCACTTAAATTATAAGGGAAAGTACGTGTAGTGAACCTGTGTTGGTTAAAGTGATCGATGACGTGATCAAGTAGTGGCCAAGTAGAGGTAAATGGTAGAGTGACTACTTAAATTGTCGGTGAAAGTAGGTATAGTGACATGGTGATGATCAAGAGTTGGTCAAGTGGTGTTCAAATAGTGGTCAAGTAGTGGTCAAGTAGTCAAATGAGCACTTAAATTATAGGGTATGGTACGTGTAGTGACACGGTGATGGTAAAATAAGTAAGGACATGGTCAAATAGTGGTCAAGTACTGGTGAAGTAGTGATCAAGTGGTCGAATGATCACTTAAATTGTAGGGTATGGTATGTGTAGTGACATGATGATGGTTAAAGTGAGCGATGATATGATCAAGTCGTTAGGCCGACTGCTAAGTTCAGAAAGTAATGTCCTTACTATCGGCAATTTCCCTGACAGGAGCGCCTCGAGCACTGATTTTTTGTATTGGTCAATAGCACCTAGAGGTACACTCGACACACATGGACAATAGTTACACCCGACCAAAGATGGCGGAGCACTCTATCACACACGGGTTATTGCTACAACCAGACGACGTCTTATATGCTAAGACTGGTCAAATATGGCGTCACATCCGGTCACATGTGTAATGGTACATCCGAGACACAGGCTCACTAACTAAAACCAGTCAAAAAATTCCCTGCTTCCGATCACATGTATAAGGGTACAGCCACTAACGGAGTTAATGACTAAACCGGTCAAAGATGGTGATGGATCCAGTGACACGAATAACGATACACGTGGAACACGTGGCTAATAACCGAAACGTTCAATGACGGTGGTGCATCCGGTAACAGGGGTAATGGGACATCTGAGACACGTGGTTAAGCGGGAAACTATAGAAAAAGGGTGGCCTATCGGTTGTCGAGTCAGGGAACCTAACTTATGATGATCACTGTGTATAGGAGTGAATCCGAAGGGTAAAATGGTCACCCCCTTCTCTCTCTCTTTTCTATAACCGTGTAGTCCTAGTGTTATCCGGTTACACCAAAGGACATCCGGGCATCAACACAACAAACTGCCCCGATTCAGCCTTAGGCAATGCACGTAACATGACAGGTCACATGTCCGCCGTCATAACCAGCGACGTTATCACGTATCAAATTAGACACCCACACTTTCATTTCCTTTCTATGTGGCCATAGTATCTTTACATCTTTCTCCAGAAAGCCATTTCCAAGACCAATATATGTTTTTTTTTCAGTGTACCTGCTCAGTGCCACACTTCACAACCAGACAAAAGTACACCTTCTATGTACCACTTCATCCGTCAAATAAGAATATATGTTAGACAAAATATTAAAATTATTGGTCAAATACAGAAATATCTCGTCCAAACTAATAAAAAGTACGAACCTTTGTTAACCTATTGGGAAAAATATCAATCAAGTAGGAAAGTTTGTTAGTCAAATAGAAAAAAATATTGACCACGTAACGATATATGAATACTTATGAAAAGTAGGGAAATTTGTTAGTCAAATGAGAAAAAAAGAAGAAAAAAGATTGACCAAGTAACGAAAGACCCCACCAAACTTATGAAAAGTACGAAACTTTGTTAAGCAAGTATGAAAATGTATCGACCAAACAGAGAAATATATCACCCAAAATTATAAAAAAGTAGGAACATATGTTAACCAAATGGAAAATATCTTGGCCAAAGAGGAAACTTTGTTAACCAAATGTGAACAAACAAAACAAATATTGATCAAGTAAAGAAATAACTCCTCCAAATTTATGAAAAGTACGAAACCTTGGTACCCAAAGGCGACAAATGTAGGTCAAATACTGAAATATCTCGTCCAAACTTATGAAAGGTAGAAAATTGTCTTAACCAACTGGGGTAAATATTACTCAAACTAAGAAACATGTCGACTGAAGTAGGAAATTACGTGAACCAAAGTAATAAAATTGTTGGTCAAATACGAAAAAGTATCGGTCAAACTTATAGATGTCTCGTTTAAACTTATAACATATATGAAAATTTGTTAGGTAAAGGTGAAAAATATTGGCCAAGTAATGTAATATCGCATCCGAACTTATAAAATGTACGAGTTAACCAAAGGCGAAAAGGCCAAAATACGAAATATCTCGACCAAGCTTATAAAAATCTAGGAAAAAATATGACAACTAAAATATTGATCAAAAGGTATCAATCCAAACATTATAAAAATTACCAAATATGAAAAACATCAGCCAAAGACATAAATATTTCAACTAAACTTATAAATAAGGCAACAAAACTTGTGAAAATTTTTGGTCAAGTACAGAAATAGCTAGGGAAAAAACTAAGTCCACAAAACTAAGAAAAGAAAAATGTAACTTCAGTAGTCAAATGTGTCTTGAAGTTTTATCTGAAAAGACATTTCACAATACATAATCAGCACCACTTTCCTTGTTTTACGTTACCGAAGGCCTTCACCGTATCTGGTACAGAAACCCATATACATCACTCATCTCTCCACACTCTTGGTTTCTTTCTAATACAAAGTGGTCACATCACCAAGAACTTCAAACCTCCATGGTACACGTGCTCCATTGAAACACCCATGACAGTTAACATCATGTATGGCCATGTAATCTGTGAGTCCATTGGGGATAGTTCATCCGAGTATTCGTCAACAAAGATCCATTTCCCATGGACTCAAAGATTACATGGCCATACATGATGTTAACTGTCATGGGTGTTTCAATGGAGCACGTGTACCATGGAGGTTTGAAGTTCTTGGTGATGTGACCACTTTGTATTAGAAAGAAACCAAGAGTGTGGAGAGATGAGTGATGTATATGGGTTTCTGTACCAGATACGGTGAAGGCCTTCGGTAACGTAAAACAAGGAAAGTGGTGCTGATTATGTATTGTGAAATGTCTTTTCAGATAAAACTTCAAGACACATTTGACTACTGAAGTTACATTTTTCTTTTCTTAGTTTTGTGGACTTAGTTTTTTCCCTAGCTATTTCTGTACTTGACCAAAAATTTTCACAAGTTTTGTTGCCTTATTTATAAGTTTAGTTGAAATATTTATGTCTTTGGCTGATGTTTTTCATATTTGGTAATTTTTATAATGTTTGGATTGATACCTTTTGATCAATATTTTAGTTGTCATATTTTTTCCTAGATTTTTATAAGCTTGGTCGAGATATTTCGTATTTTGGCCTTTTCGCCTTTGGTTAACTCGTACATTTTATAAGTTCGGATGCGATATTACATTACTTGGCCAATATTTTTCACCTTTACCTAACAAATTTTCATATATGTTATAAGTTTAAACGAGACATCTATAAGTTTGACCGATACTTTTTCGTATTTGACCAACAATTTTATTACTTTGGTTCACGTAATTTCCTACTTCAGTCGACATGTTTCTTAGTTTGAGTAATATTTACCCCAGTTGGTTAAGACAATTTTCTACCTTTCATAAGTTTGGACGAGATATTTCAGTATTTGACCTACATTTGTCGCCTTTGGGTACCAAGGTTTCGTACTTTTCATAAATTTGGAGGAGTTATTTCTTTACTTGATCAATATTTGTTTTGTTTGTTCACATTTGGTTAACAAAGTTTCCTCTTTGGCCAAGATATTTTCCATTTGGTTAACATATGTTCCTACTTTTTTATAATTTTGGGTGATATATTTCTCTGTTTGGTCGATACATTTTCATACTTGCTTAACAAAGTTTCGTACTTTTCATAAATTTGGTGGGGTCTTTCGTTACTTGGTCAATCTTTTTTTTTTTTTTTTTCTCAGTTGACTAACAAATTTCCCTACTTTTCATAAGTATTCATATATCGTTACGTGGTCAATATTTTTTTCTATTTGACTAACAAACTTTCCTACTTGATTGATATTTTTCCCAATAGGTTAACAAAGGTTCGTACTTTTTATTAGTTTGGACGAGATATTTCTGTATTTGACCAATAATTTTAATATTTTGTCTAACATATATTCTTATTTGACGGATGAAGTGGTACATAGAAGGTGTACTTTTGTCTGGTTGTGAAGTGTGGCACTGAGCAGGCACACTGAAAAAAAAACATATATTGGTCTTGGAAATGGCTTTCTGGAGAAAGATGTAAAGATACTATGGCCACATAGAAAGGAAATGAAAGTGTGGGTGTCTAATTTGATACGTGATAACGTCGCTGGTTATGACGGCGGACATGTGACCTGTCATGTTACGTGCATTGCCTAAGGCTGAATCGGGGCAGTTTGTTGTGTTGATGCCCGGATGTCCTTTGGTGTAACCGGATAACACTAGGACTACACGGTTATAGAAAAGAGAGAGAGAAGGGGGTGACCATTTTACCCTTCGGATTCACTCCTATACACAGTGATCATCATAAGTTAGGTTCCCTGACTCGACAACCGATAGGCCACCCTTTTTCTATAGTTTCCCGCTTAACCACGTGTCTCAGATGTCCCATTACCCCTGTTACCGGATGCACCACCGTCATTGAACGTTTCGGTTATTAGCCACGTGTTCCACGTGTATCGTTATTCATGTCACTGGATCCATCACCATCTTTGACCGGTTTAGTCATTAACTCCGTTAGTGGCTGTACCCTTATACATGTGATCGGAAGCAGGGAATTCTTTGACTGGTTTTAGTTAGTGAGCCTGTGTCTCGGATGTACCATTACACATGTGACCGGATGTGACGCCATATTTGACCAGTCTTAGCATATAAGACGTCGTCTGGTTGTAGCAATAACCCGTGTGTGATAGAGTGCTCCGCCATCTTTGGTCGGGTGTAACTATTGTCCATGTGTGTCGAGTGTACCTCTAGGTGCTATTGACCAATACAAAAAATCAGTGCTCGGGGCGCTCCTGTCAGGGAAATTGCCGATAGTAAGGACATTACTTTCTGAACTTAGCAGTCGGCCTAACGACTTGATCATATCATCGCTCACTTTAACCATCATCATGTCACTACACATACCATACCCTACAATTTAAGTGATCATTCGACCACTTGATCACTACTTCACCAGTACTTGACCACTATTTGACCATGTCCTTACTTATTTTACCATCACCGTGTCACTACACGTACCATACCCTATAATTTAAGTGCTCATTTGACTACTTGACCACTACTTGACCACTATTTGAACACCACTTGACCAACTCTTGATCATCACCATGTCACTATACCTACTTTCACCGACAATTTAAGTAGTCGAACACCACTTGACCAACTCTTGATCATCACCATGTCACTATACCTACTTTCACCGACAATTTAAGTAGTCACTCTACCATTTACCCCTACTTGGCCACTACTTGATCACGTCATCGATCACTTTAACCAACACAGGTTCACTACACGTACTTTCCCTTATAATTTAAGTGGTCACTCGACCATTTGACCAGTACTTGCCCGCTACTTGATCACTACTTGACAACGTCACTACTTAATTTATCCCTCTCTGTTTCACTACACGTACCATACCCTACAATTTTCTCACTTGAGCGGTTGACCACTGGTTGAGCACTACTTAACCACTGTTTGACCACGTTGTCGACCCTTTTACCATCACCGTTTCAATATACGTACTTTTCTCTACCTTTTAAGTGTTCATTCGACCACTTGACCACTGGTTGACCGCTACTTGACTATGCCATCGATCACTTTAACCACTACCATAATCTTAGGGACATCGTCCTCTACAATTTAAGTGGTCACTCGACCACTTGACCACTACTTGACCATTGGTTGACCACTACTTGACCACTAATTTACCACCCTTTAATCATCACCATATCATTATAACCACTTTTCCCTAAAATTTCCCTAAAATTTTCCTTACTTGACCGCTTGACCACTGTTTGACCACTAATTTACCACCCTTTAATCATCACCATATCCTTACAATCACTTGTCCCCTAAAATTTCTTCACTTGACCACTTGACCATTGCTTGACCACTACTTGACCACTAATTTACCATTCTTTGATCATCACCATCTCATTACAATCACTTTTCCCTAAAATTTCCCTAAAATTTTCCTCACTTAACCACCGCTTGACCACTACTTGACCACTACTTGACCACTAATTTACCACTAATTTAAGCATCACCATGTCACTACGACCAATTTTCCCTAAAATTTTCCTTACTTGACCACTGCTTGACCACTGCTTGACCATTAATTTACCACTCTTTAATCACCACCATATCATTACAATCACTTTTCACTAAAATTTCCCTAAAATTTTCCTCACTTGACCACTACTTGACCACTAATTTACCACTAATTTAAACATTACCATGTCACTATGACCAATTTCCCCTAAAATTTTCCTTACTTGACCACTGCTTGACCACTGATTGACCACTAATTTACCACTCTTTAATCGTGTTGCTAATATTAGTATTTTGTTGCCCAGATGTTTAAATCGTTAACTAAAGTTAAAGCTAGTTGCATATCCTTTACATGACGTTGTTTTTGCTGTTGTGATCTCTTGGCAAGTTTACGTTCAGTAGTTTGCCGTTGTTTTCTTTAACTACCGGAATAAAATACTTAATTTTGGGCATAAATAATGTATTTACGTTTCGAACTAGAGATGTGTGTATATTTTCGGATGTCATTTCCTTAATTTTCAACACATTATTATAGGGACACTTGACAAAAACAAAATGGGTTACAGCTAATTTTTTATTATTGTTCAAACTGTTTGAAATATGCCGATGTCAGCTGCTTGTGGTAGTTAATGAGTTAATTTGTTCACACATCGTTTTCTGTATTTCTCTGCCTCGCTTGTCTATAATTGTCTCATGTACAGCTAATTTCTCTATTCCACTTTTTATGTTGATATGCCACGCACATTTCATTTGTCTGTATCTTATGATGATATGCCCCACACATTCCATTTGTATGAATCTTATGTTGATATGCCCCACACATTTCATTTGTCTGTACCTTATGTTCACATGCACATTTCGTGTTTCTGTATCTTAGGGTTTTAATGAGCGATCTCAGTTCTTGAAAGCTAGGCGTTTATTTTTTTCTCTGTTCACGATACTCTCATTTTCCTACAAAATTCCCACCTCCTTTTCCTCCGGTTTCTTCATCTTGTTATTGTTCATTGTCCAGCACTCGTCACCATGCAGAAGAACATGTTATAAATTACTGTTCAGTAAGGTCATGTCTGTATGCGTACTGATATTTCTGTTTTTATTGACGTTACTCAGTTTTGTACAAAAATTGGTTTGAAAAAGTATTTGATAACATATTGTATGGATATAAAATATAGATAATGGTTTTAAAGCTTGTCGGGACACTTACATAAAAGCATTATCATACAGCAGTAAATGTCGTAGTAACACACACGTGACTCTACTTTGGGAGGTGGGATGATTGACTTGCTTCGGCCATTTAACTCAATAAACTTGAACAAAATCCCGTAACTAAATTATAATAGGCTCATGCCTGACTGGGGAGCTTTAATGAAAGCGGATAATCTAATCTTATCGTCTCAGCATGTTCCTCTTATACCTTGCGGTGTCGAGGTGAAGTATAAACAGTGGGAGAGTGCCCGTTTATGGGCTTCATGTACCAAGATTACCATGGGCTGCTAATTTCTCTGTCCGTAGTTTATGCGGTCGGCCTCTTCTTCTGCTTCCATGTGATTTGTACATCATTGCTTGTTGTGGTATACAACAATTGTGGTTAGTAGGTAACCTGATTACACGGCCAAACCATTTCACTTGCTGACTTCTAATAAAATCTAGCGCTGCCATAACCCCCACCATAGTCGTGATTTCTTCATTTCTGATGTTCTCTTTTCTTGATACATTGAGTATTCTTCACAGGAATCTCATTCCTGTTGTTGTGATTTTTCTTTTCTCTTTTTCTGTCAATGTCCAGGTTTGGCATTGGTAGCATAGAGTTGGTAGGAAGATTATGTTGTAAAGTGCTTTCTTAGTAAATGTTCATACGTGTTTGTCCTTTAGTATTGGTGCCATTTGTCCAATGAGTTGGTTTGCTTTATTGCATCTATTTTCGATCTCGTCTTTTGATTTGCCATTTGATCATATTAACTTCCTATGTACTTAAAGCTTTGTACTTGTTTCAGGGGGTGTTCATTTAGATGAATCTTTTGTTTTTATTCTTTGGTTATAATCATTACCTCTGTTTTACGGATGCTAATTTTCAAGTTAAGTTCCTTACACACTTTGTTTAGACTATTCGTGTGATCTTGTAATTTTGAAGCACATAATAGTCACTCTATAATCTACCATGCATGACACAAGAGACAACCAAGGAGGGTTGACATGGGACTGGCTATCTCATCCTTTGGAAAATGTAGCTGCAAAATTCAACCAGCCACGGACAAGTTTATAAATGCCATATATCCTACACGCCAAAAGGTGTTTCAGCGCATACATTACTTGACTACTATATTATTGCTTTCTTTCTATAGTAACATGAACTTATTATTGGTTCATCCCTAGAATCCTAACCATCGCATCATGTGTTCTCTAACACTTTCAATTTAGTTCAGCGCATGTTAAAGACATCTGGCTTCCCCATTTATCACATCCTATGTGTATTTAGTCTGTTTGAAAGTAATGCTTTTAAGAGTATTCGCAATTCTCCCCTCCCTCCCCCCTTCACTCCCACTATACATGTCACATCTTCTGTGAATGAAAGTTTTAAAAAAAAGTTATTTGCATGTCCTTTACAGGACGGGTCATTGACTCCAATAGTTTTGGGGTGTTTGTGATTTATTAGACAATTTTTTACGCACAGTAGTTTGCCATTCTTTGCCGAACGACGGACGCCTTGTACCATCAAAATCAGTGCAAAGTGGTCTGCTTCCAAATTTGCCCGCAACAGATTTCGAACACTCGACTCCGTGTGTCGGGACATGGTGAAACGCGATCACTGCTCCTGGACCACGTGAATGAAAGAGTTAATGAATCTTACATTATAACCAGGGGGAAAATGTTTCATAACAATTACCGATCATGAATTCTGACCTATTTTAGAAGTTTGGGCACTGTGGCCTCAAACAGGGCCCGGAGGTCAGCATGGACGAATTGATAAGAGCGCGTAATCAGGTCGCACGAAACAGCACCAATATTGAATGCGTCTGGCGTACTGTGGAATGTCAAAAAAGAAATAGGGAGATGCATCCCCAGATTCTATAATAATAGCCAACTGTTATAAGAAACGTGAAATGCCTCGATAAGACTTGCTGTGGGTATAGACTAGTTATAAAGTGATATTTCCTAACAGAGGCCAATAGAGCACTGCAAACTTACCGAACTTCCGAGAGGAGATCACTCACTCTTTGTACACCGAAAGTCCGCGTGGGTATCCAGCCACATTCAGCTCCATAGTGGTATTGTCCCTTGACAAGTAATGTCAATGAAAACACACATAAAAAGAGTTAAACACCAAGTAACAAGTAAATAAACAACTCTTGAGTATAACCTATAACAATATATAGTGATAACATGGGGGAAGGGAAGTGTGTGTATGCTCATGTGGCATAGCATATTATTACACAACCACAATAAAAAATGAGTTATAACATCTCAATAAAAGGCATACTAATTATATCTAATTAGTTAATTAACGGTCCAGGAGGTGTCACGCCAAAGCGATCAAACTAACACCATCATAGTTCCATTGAGATGCCAAAGGTTTCCTAGATCACATCAGGTGGTGTCGCTTCTTCTTCTTCTTTTTCTTTTTGTACGCTCGCTTAAACTCGAGCGTAGTCCTTATACACTGTTTAAAGTAGTAAAGGACTGAGTTTTGCGTGTGGGCTTGCTTTCCCTTTTACCGGTGTCCCTCGCCATTCAGGCGAGCCCACTCCGGCTTCAGAGGTAGGTGGTGTAGCTTAGTTCATGTCTAAAGCATAAGGGATAAAAGTCCATGTTCTAAAGCACACGGAGTGAACATCAATTTTCTAAAGTACATGGACGAATTTCCATGTTCTAAAGTACACGAGTGAATGTCCATTTTCTAAAATACACAGATGAATGTCCATCTTATAAAATCTGTGGGTGCGAATGTTCATTCCTAAAACACAGGGGTGCGAATGTTCATTTCTATATGGGAGTCAGAATGTGTTGGCACTGGGAAACCATGACGTAGTAATAAAAGGCCCAGCGGCATTTACCGTGCTGGATTTGTTGTTCCGACAATGGATAGGCCAGTGATGATTAAGGGAGAATCACTCTTCCCACATGGGAAATATCCCATTTTCAGCTAAACAAAGACCATCTTTTCCTGTAGAAAATATGTGCCGAAAAATATAACCATACCCACAGAAACAAGTGAAAAAGAAAAGGGAAAAAGAGGAAGAGGGAAAGGAAAAGAAAGAGAGAGAGAGAGAGAGAGAGAGAGAGAGAGAGAGAGAGAGAGAGAGAGAGAGAGAGAGAAACGAGAGAAAGAGAGAGAAAAGAGAAAGAGAGAATGTGAAGTGATTGTGACACAAGGGTGGGCCAGTTAGACCTGGCCCCATTAGGCCCCATCATCTCAACATCTGATGCAGTCCTTCACTCCTTATATTGACACAATATGTCTCTCTCACTCCTGCCTTGTGAATGTGAATCATTCTATTGCTCTCCAGACTCTATCAGCAAGGGTTATGCCATTTCTCCGTCGTGGTATTGACTCTTTTCTCCCGTAACCTCATATCATATGTATAAGGTAACACCACATCATATTTATACATTTATAAATGAACTCATTATTGATTCTTTATGCATGAATACACATACAAAGAAACATAGTCTCCCCTGAACGTAAAGACCAGAAAACGAGATTTTCCAGAAAAGTATCTCCGTAAAAGAAGACACATGATCTTTTAGAAAGTAGCAAGGTAGATCTTTTCCCAATCATTATCTACACAGAAAGACTGAATAAATAGAGAACAGGAAGGTCATCCCTTATAAAAAGCATGAACTGACCAGAAAGACATCCCTTCACTATCTCTCTAAGTCAAAGAAAATGCACCTAATTCTCCGAGAATTACTTTAGATCTTCACAAAGAAAACTCTACTATGAATTCAGATCTACTCAATTTAACTGTAATAGTCTTAAGTATATTCCTATGGTTTCCAACTTACCAAAAACCATTATGAATTAAAAGAAACTACACCACAACAGCCGAACCGGCCAACACGTCCTGTCTTGGCAAATCATTCGGGCAACTGAACGCAAACAATGCATTTCTCCTGCCGACATCTCTTGAGCTGTTTCATTAATATAATTTATGTTAACATGAATTTTCCTGGTTGCACCAGTGAAAAGCCCAATTTAAGCGCAAACAGTGATGTCACGCAGATGGGGATGATATTCCTGGAATTGTTGGGGGAAAAGTGTGGGGGGGGGGGGGGGAGGGGGGGGGAGAGAGAAATTTCTCAGTTGTCTACCCCTATCCTTGCAAGCGTTAATTCTCAGTGACAACGTGTTGGCGATGTCTATTTCAAGCCTCTGTTCACAACTCCGGCGTTGCTAATTTTCTAAAAGGGGGAATAAATGGCCGTGGGGTTGGGGGGGGGGGGGGGTTATTGCCACCGTTAAGAATCCAGGAGTGTCCCGTCTTCACGCTGTGAACTTTGAAACAATTTTCCCTCTCTATTCGGAAGGGGGTTGATTAGCTCTGGCATTATAAATGTTTAGAAATGTCACACGTACCAACAACACAATGTTAACTTTATAATTTCCTGAGTAAAGGACGATATGACCAGATTTGGCTGCAAGCTAGTGGTTCAATTGTATCACAAAGAAGATACCTAATGACGACGATGCGCCAGGAGTATATCTTAATGCCAGAGATAACATTCTTATCATCACCTTTTCCACAATTGTTACCAAACTTGAATCTGAAATGAGAAGAAGTTAGTTAGTTGCATATCCTCTACATGACTTCGCAGTCAACACCAGCATTGTCATAAATAAACTTACTAATGAGTTTTACAAACTCAAAACTACATGAACCCACTGGCAGAGATGCGCCAGACGTGTATGTGAATGCCAGAGATAAAATTCTGATCATCGCCTTTTACACAATTGTTGCCAAACTTGAATCTGAGATGGGAAGAAGTTAGTTATATATCCTTCACATGACGTCGCAGTCAATCTCTTGATTCTTTGGCTGTTTGCGATTTCTTGGCAAGTTTACGTTCAGTAGTTTGCCATTGATTTCAGAATGAGAAGAAGAGGTGAGAAGTAGCAGAGGGATTTTATTTTCCAAGTGATGTGTCACATAATGTCACTTTTTTATCGACTGAAATAGAAAGGTATTCTTAGCGTTGTCAAAATCTGATTGATACCTAGCCGCCTCTATGGCGAAGGAGTTACAGAAGCGATTCGTAATCCGGCATACCGCATTGGAAACACAGCTGCGGGCGAATGGCAGCAGATTGCCTTGCTTTGGTTTTCATAAAAGCGGTAAGAATGCTGGTCGTTCAGAAAGCAATGTAAACTACTGAACTTAAACTTGCCAAGAAATCACAAACAGCCAAAAATGCCGAGATTGAATGCGACGTACTGTACAGGATATGCTACTAATTTAGTTTATCAAGAGAATTTGAACAAGATTGCCTCATCCTAGCCTGAGTAGGTTCACTTATCTCTGCTACAAAAGTTTATTTTTATCAGAAAAGCAAAACGAAATAAAAACAATTCATTCATGCTTAACTCTAAGAAATAATTGTAGAAAACGTTATTCAGTGTGTCTTTGCCAATGTAGACATTTTCTTTCAATCAATCATTCATGTGCTGTCTCCACAATTAAAACTCTGTCTCTCGCTTTGATTGTACATTATAGCAAATTGCTGTTCGTCAATCTCTTAATACTATCTTCCAACTTTGTATTTGCTGTCATATGTGTTTATAACATTCATGGTCATACATTGCTTAGCCGAGTGTTCATTTTCAAAGTTGAAGCAGATTAAAATCCATACAGAGCAGCAATGCCAGAAGGCTGGCGGGATGTCTTGTCTCTGATAAGTTCAGAAGATGTGTTACGCAACGTTTGTTTTGAGAATCTGATCAAGGGTCGTGCAATCAAAGGACAAAACTGTTCAAACTTCATTACAGTGGAAGTATGCACAGAGAAGCATGATTTTCTATCTTACTTAAGTTGTATTTCATTTGGAATAATACAGTAGCATTTCGCGGTTTATTATTGTTTATATTCGGAATTGTATGCACATAGAAGCTATCCTTGTGCTACCGGGACAAAAGGGAGGCAGGAAACAGTTACAATGTATCCATCCATGCATGACGTGAGAGGACACAAAGGATGGTTGCCGTAAGGCTGGCTACGTCATCCCAAAGACAAATCCAACCACTCATTCACAAGCTTACACAGGACAGCGTGAGTTGGTGGGAGGTCTATTCTCAGTTGGGAGATGAAAGATAATAATAGACAAGAAATTTCACGCGCGTAAGGGGTTTCCCCCAAGAAACACGGTTTATATTAGTTATCATCATCATGCTTCGCAACTACTCTTGACAACACAACCATCTTTAGATTATCATGTAATGATATATATGTTAGTTGCATATCCTTTACAGGACGTCGTAGTCAATCCATTAATTTTATGGCTGTTCGTGATTTCTTGACAAGTTTACGTTCTGTAGTTTGTCATTGCTTTCTGAACGAGTGACACTCATGCCATTGTGTTGAAGCCAGCGCAAGGCGACCTGCTTACAAATTGCCCACAGCTGTGTTCGGTATGTGGTATGCGGGATTACCAGTTGCATTCGTAACCCCTCCGCCATACAGCAGACTATGTAACGATATCCTGTAATGATATTAACGTGTTTTTTTTTCTACCTTCTGAAAACAGGTACTTACGTAAAAGAGATGAGACAAGAGTCAAGTCCGGTCTGCTTGAGAGACGGAGAATAACTACACTAATGCTGGCAAAATATCAGTCTGATTTGGGTGAGAAATAAACATGTTTATACACACAAACACAACTGTTTGAGAACATGCATCTTTCCTGTGGCACCATAGCGTGTGCGCTATTGACCATTTTGTAATCACCAAAAACGAACATAGGGGACTTTAATCATGATCATGATCACCATGATCATGATCATGATCATGATCATGATCATGATCATGATCATCATCATCATCATCATCATCATCATCATCATCATCATCATCATCATCATCATCATCATCATCATCATCATCATCATCATCAGCACAGCTGTCCGTGAAGCTGAGTATTGAGTAATAGTTATAACACAGGTTCTTTTTCTCTAACCATTGATTTGAAAGATGCACAATAAACCCAGAGCACATTGGGGTGTGGAGTGGTAGGCGAACATCTATACCAGACCAAAGTACCATCAAATGAGATATTCAGCTCTCTTTTCAGTTTCGTTACTTTCTCACAATTCTGCGCTAATCAGTTTACAAGGATTATCAAGCCCTACGTTGCAGCTGAGGGAAGAAAATCAAGGCTTTTGAGCGTAATTATTAAAGATTTAAAAAAAAAATAATAACGTAGACGAGAAAAAGAAAGCTAACGACAATCTACAAGACTTAAACATGGAAGCTATCTCAATCCTAAACAGCATCTGTCTAGGAAACTGGAATACTGTGGCCACATCTTCTTTTTCATTGTTCGTTCAGAATGTTTATTTTGGACGTACTAGCGTTGGGTCTGCTTACAGCAGAGCTGTGATACTTTGGCCACATTAAACTGCACAGTAATTTTTAAAGAACAGTAATGGAAGGCGTGGTTCCCGGGAGAAGAGGCAGCTGTCGATCAACACGATAGTGGTTGCATGACCTTAAAGAATGCAATGGGCATGAAAATGCACGAGGCAGGAGAACTGGTGAAGGATCGAAAATCTGTAAGGCGGTTTGTGATTAGAGCGATATTCTGCAAATGATTTGCTACTTGATGATGATGATGATGATGATGATAATGATGATGATGATGATGATGATGATGATGATGATGGCTGTTAACTTCAGCTTGAAGTCCTGTATGTCGGATGAAAGCATCCTGTTGTCCAACATCAGTGTGACGTCATACCGGACTGAGGTTTGCGTGAGTATCCGTTGTCCCATGTCCGGCTTATTGGTGTGCAGACTGGTGGTTCCTCGCCGTGCAGGCAGATACTCTCGGAAGAATCAGCGATCCTACAACGTTAGCCAGGACCCCGAAGGGACCTGTTGCCCAAGACGCACGACTAGGACGTGTTAGTACGTCTTGGGCAGTATAGAACCTGGCCCTGGTGCCTTGGAAACACTTCTGCGTCCCGATGATGATAATGATGATGATGATGATGATGATGAGGATGAGGATGATGATGATGATGATGATGATGATGATGATGATGATGATGATGATGATGATGATGATGATGATATGTAGTTATAAACTACACTCACTCAGATGACGATTGAACCGTGATTACTGTGCTGCGAAACCAGTACAGCATCTGTGTTATGTTATGTTGTCACTGCGCCAAATCAAAGTATCCGCTAACTGTTCCCATGAGGATTTGGCTGTGGCATCTCCTCTCTTGACATCGAAGGTGACATCGCGGTGCTTGGTCCGGTTTCGCTTGTGTAGTCGGACTAGCGTCAGTCTCATCAGTAGCCGCCAGCGGAGGTCGTGCTGCGTTTATTATACCAGCCTGTTCATGCTTTTCCCATTTGTATTGCGGACCCGGCTGGTCCGCGCGTTCATTGCCTTTCACTCTGGTATGTCCTGGTGGTTACATCCAGGTGAGTGATGTGAAGCGCGATTTCCGGATACCGCTAAACAATTCAGTGCAGCTTCTATAATGCCAGCAGTGACTTTAACTCTTAATTCACACACTATAATTTCTTTTGTTATATAAGATAATTTTAGTCTAATTTTACAACTGAGTCCAGAACCGACAGCTCAGCAGTCGAGACATTTTCATGCGTGCTCTGTCCTTATCTGTGACAGCCAGCGAAGAGTCTCAATTGGTACCAACCAGTCTGATTATGTGTCCATATTGCCTTTCCTCGGAGTAAAGAGTGTCAATGATATGTCCCCCCCCCCCCCCCCCCCACTACTAATAGTATTTAATTAACTGATTGGTTCAAGAAGAGTTTTCATTGTACAGTAAGATGGCACTAGAAGGCTTTCAGTTTCGTCATCTTCACGAGGTTCCCAATGTTTGCTTACTAGAATTCACATTTGCTGTACATATTCTATGTCACCACAGCAGTGATATTTTATGATATTAGTAACGACGTTACTATTTCATTCATTTGTGCATTTATCGATTGCTACTTCTTTCTTATCTGCAATATGTCGATTACTTAGTTTCATCAGAAATAGTTCTATTAACAAGTAAAATGAACAGTAAGTAGAAATTAAAAGTAGGGCGAAGCTGAAAATACTAGAATACTTAACTCTAACGTTAAATCCAACATTAATTTATGGAAGCGAATCATGGATGTTTGCTAGATAAGGGAGGAATTATGTGGAAGCTACGGAGATGTGTTTTTATAGAAGAATTATGAGAACACCGTGGACGGATAGAAACAGCAATGAATATATCTTGAAAGAAGTTAACTCACAATAAAACTGGTTACTCGCAGCAGGAGAAGACAGTCTACATTTATTTTGGGCATGTCATGTGGAGGGGAAAGCTGGGATATGTCGTCAAAACAGGAAAGTTGGAGGGGGGAAGAGGTAGGGGAAACCTAGAGAAAAGATGCTGGACAGTTTGACATTATGGCATGGAGGAACATCTGTATCAGAAATGATTGGCAGTGTAAGATCAGAGGGTTGTAGACAGACATGGGTGCTACACGACAGGGACTATGAGAAGAAGAACGTTAATTCAGCACTATATTGTATCAGAAATGATTGGCAGTACAAGATGAGAGGGTTGTAGATAGACATGGTCGCTACACGACAGGGACTATGAGAAGAAGAACGTTAAATCAGTACTGTTGTGTAGATCAGGAAAAAGGAGAACAATGAAAACGAATAATATGTTGCGCCATTTATTGTCTGGCATATTTCGCTGCAACTCGTCAAGTCACTCTACATTTGAGCACTTGTTTATTGTTCGTCTGCGTTAGCATTAAGGCGGTTCCATCCGGTTATATGCAAACAGAAAACGTTCTTGTTAAATTTAAAATTACCTCGAGGATAACAGATGTTCCACATTGGAGCAATACCCACGACTGTGTGTTTTAATTGTTTCAGCTGAAGTATTATTGATTGATCCGCTTCACGTGATATATAACTCCGCAGTATACACCCGACGACAACCAGCGATTATGTCAGGCAGCATATTGTGTTTAGCTGTCTGTGTGTACATTCACTAAGGGAATAACTTGTTTTGAACAAATATAACAATTACCAATAAACAGCATACCTTCATTAACAGATGACTGCGCAGAGTTAAGTTAGTTGTATATCCTTTACACGACGTCGCAGTCAACCCCAGCAAATTTTGGCTGTTTGTGATTTCTTAGCAAGTTTACGTCCAGTAGTTTGCCATTGCTTTCTGAACCACCGGCACTCGTACCATTTTTACGAATATCAATGCAAGACGGTCTGCTGCCAAATCGCCCGCAGCTGTGTTTCGAACGCGATATGGGGTATTACGAACTGCGTCGTTAACACCTTCGCCAGGTAGCCGGTTACAGTGTACAGGCTTGTGTATATTCTGTCTTCTCCTAAATACTGGGAGAACTCATATATTCTGTCTTCTCCTCCATACTTTACTTCTGGGAGAACGCGTATATTCTGTCTTCTCCTCCATACTTTACTTCTGGGAGAACGAGTATATTCTGTCTTATCCTCCATACTTTACTGGGAGAACAGGCAGCGGTCAATCAACACGACGGTAGACGCAAGGCATTAAAGACCCACTAGGCATGAAGACATGCGGGAGGCAGAACTGGTGAGAGCGACGTTCTGCAAAGGTTTTACTGCTTGGTGATGGGTCAATCAATCAATCATTCAATCAGTCAGGTGCCATCTCCACAATGAAAGCTCGCTGCAATTGATTTTAAATGAATCTCAAACACCCTGTGTTTCTCGCCCTCGTGTTAGAGGCAGATCTAACAACTGTATATTTCACTGCATTCTTCTTCCTTTCCGCACTCCGTATTGATTTCTCCCCTTGCCTGGACTGCATATAATATACACAGACAATAGCGTTCGGATATCAAAGCCCGCTGACTCCAGAATACACATCCTGTACGTCGAGATTAGTTGTAACATAAACACCAGATAATCTTCCAACGTTGTGTTTCCTTGTATACGCGTACTTATGGTGATTATCTTCCCTCGTTGTTTCCTTGTATACGCGTACTTACCCTTGTGTGACTTGGATTAAAGGTCTTTGGGTATACTATAAGTGTCAGCTTTATTATAAATATTTGCTTTCTGAGAGCCTCGGCAGTACTAGAATACTTGCCTCCGGCACGGTGCTCGTGTGGTCAAATCTCTATCGACACTGGGAAGGTTTTTTCCTTAATTGACCTGGTCGACCCAGGTTAAAATTGGTACCTGGAAATGTCCTGGCGAGAAAGGCGGGGTGATGTCGATCATGTCATGCATCGAGAATCGATTGGTTTGTGAAAATATAGAGCCAGCATTAAGCTGTGTAAACTTGTCCTTAATATACGCTTTATATATATATATGTTTATATTGATATTTATATTGCACCTTGAGAGCAACTCGCCACTGATCGGGTTGCATGGAGGAGGAAAAATCGGAAATTGAATAACGACAAAGGACATGATTCCAGATAGGTCACACACCGAGGGTGTAAAACGTCGGATGGTGCGTGATGGTAGAAATGACCATGTGTTCACATACATCCATTGTGGAAGAACATTTACCGCGCGTATTGCTCTGATCAGTCACGTTCGCTACCGCCATGGGTTGTAGTTATTAACGCTGTTTTTTGTTTTTGTTTTTAAAGCACTATGTAACAAACTATCATCTTTCAAGACGGCTAGGTGCCAGTAGTGTATTGTATATAAACACTTGAGAAAATCACGGGAGCTAAATTTAACAGGACAGGATTATTTCGAGTAACATCCCCTGTTGCTACTGTAACATTTCCAGTGGCCATTGCTTTGGGGCCTGTCGGTAATGAAATTCTTAAAACACTACCATTCAAGGTCTTATTCTGCCATTCATTCCCTTTGTGCTGTGCAGAGCAGAAACACGAGCTGGTTACAACCTAATATACATCTCTAAAGATAACACGTTCTGGTAATGTTCTTTCACATCCAGCTAGTTTCTTAGCTTGGGTAAATGGACCAGTACTCTGCAAAACAATTCCCATGGCGATGAAACTTGTGCACTGGATCTGGAGGAAACTCGGTACGCCAACTACACTCCGATAGATGCAAGCCTTGTTCAAGGAAGTTAAACGCCTGAACACCAATGCATCTTATTTACGAGTTTAAAACTTCCCGTATTCCAGTTGATTATTCATCATCATCAAGTGCCATGCCGGCTGGCGTAGGCGTTCATGTCTTTCCACAGATCTCTGTCTTTCTTTGGTTTTCTGGATTAACTCTGCTGATATTATTCCTCCATGTCACCGTCTCAATCTATCTAGCATCATTTCTCTTAGTGCATCATTTCTCTTAGTGCTTCCTATGTAAATGTATAATGCTCTTGATGAACGAAAGACGAGTGATTGGAAGGGCCGAATGTAAGACGGGCCCGCGCGCCCAATTTGTGACCCTAATAAAGTTGATTTGATTTGATTTGATTTGATTTGATTTAGTCTGCCTCTGCCTCTCTCCCCCTCGATCATTCCAGTTGTCACTATGTTCTCCGGTGCCTCTCTTCTCAACACATGACCAAAGAAAGCTTTTGTCTCTTTCTTATTGTTGTATATAATGTTCTCGTTTCATTAGCCTCTTTCAGGCAGTCGTTGTTAGTTACTTTGGTATGTACGGTCTTAGTCAGATATGGCTGAGCTACCGTATGACAGTAGACGGTACTACCTGCTTTCTGTTAGAGCCGAATGTTGGGCGGCGCTCACCAAACCCGATACCCCACATTATGCCAACGGCTTCGGGCAATTGGGAGAGTACGTTTGGGAAGTCTTACCCTAGTATAGTGGTTCTCAACCGGTGGTTAATTCCCCCCCCCCCCTGGGGGGGGGGGGGGGGATTTTAGGGTTTCTAGGGGGGAATTAAGATTATTTCAAGATCGCGTTAATATAAGAACCGATTACTTTATATTGTTTTTCCCTCCCTACTGTACGGTTCTGTACGTCTCACACTTCTAAAATTCATTTTATAAAGTAAGTAGACCCACAAATCACGTTTTAAGTGGACGTCTAGACTTGTTTTAGTATGTGCTATTAAATTTAGCTTCTATTATTACGTATAATGTGTAAGGGCGGGGCGGGATTTTTAGGTAGGAAATACGAAAGGGGGGAATGACGTTCTGAAATTATGGTGAAGGGGGGCACGGACCAAAAAAGGTTGAGAACCACTGCCCTAGTGCGAGGAAATGCAACCTAAAGACTAAATGTCATGGCAGGGCAGACCAGGCCCTAAACCTTGATCGACAATTGGTCTAGAATGGAAGCTCCGACAAGGCTTAAGGTGGGCGGTAGCTGATCAGTGACACCTGTAGGTGTCTCTCACGGTCAGAGGCAACCGTGGCGCCCCATGTCTACTCCAACTGACAAGGACTTATAACCGGTAACTGCTACCTCTCGCTTTGATTCTGAGACCGGTTAAGACCAGGGATGGAGTAATACTTCTCCAAAGCACAAAGCCTGGGCTAAAATATAGAAACCATGTGTTGTCCAAGCTGCATGATCCCTCTCTCGGCCTGCCTAGTTCACTCCAGAGGAATGGTAACACCAATACATCTAGAACAAGATAAGCTGCAGAAGCTGCCGGATCAGCAAAGCAATTCTCTAACTGTCCACCTGTCTAAGTTTCGATCCTAGACCAGCTGCCAACCAAGGCTTAGGGCCTGGTCTGCCCTGCCATGCCATTTTGTCTTTAGGTTTCATTTCCTCGCACCAGGATAAGACTTGTACCCTCCCAATTGCGCTCTTCCACCCGAAGCCGTTGGCACATTGTGGGGTGTCGGATTCGGCAAGCGCCCCCCAACATTCGGCGCTGACAGAAAGTAGGTTACGGTAGCTCAGTCATATCTGACAAAGACCAGACTTTATTAGCTCATCTGTATACACGAGACTTGCGAGTTTGTTAAGTTTCACCATGAAGTATGTCAATTATAATATAATTATTTAAGTGTGTCTTGTAAAGAAAATTCAGTAATTCTGTTTGGAACATGAAAACCTATGTAGCACGAACTACTTGTAAAGAGCACAAGACATGTTTGCAATGTCCATCATGGCACGAGAGATGTTTGCAACGTCTATAATATGCTTGCTAAGGTCACAATGGCACATATATTTGCTAGCCCACCATGACACATGAGATGTTTGTTAAGTCTACCATGGCACAATGGGACTAACCTAAACTAAACAGAAGAATATGTCGTATGTCATAGAAACAAAAATAATAAAATAAGAGGTTCTGGAAAACCTGGGAATGATAGAAGAATTGATTAAATAAATAAAAAATAGAGGCTTGTGAAACATTTCGGCCACATTAAAAGACATAACACTACTATACAAACCATACTAGAGCGTAAGGCTGAAAACAAAGCGAGCAAGAGGTAGACAGCGATATAAGTAGGAAGATAAATAACATCAAGAGATGGACGCACACAAATCTGATAGAATGTACGATCAAGGCGAGATACAGGTACTGTTCGAGATCCACTGCAGCCAACCTTCATTATGGAGACGGCACCTGACCGATTGATTGATTGGTGTATTTATTCCACTGGACTAACAAACAAAAACAGTTACAACACATGAGTCAACATTTCATCCAGCATTCTTGCATTTCCGCCGACTTTCCTTCTCTGTGGTGTTCTGGGTCTCTCTATTGATGATCTTCCACAACACCATCACTTTAGTCCATCATCTCTCTCGGCTTGCCTCTGCCGCTGCCAGTATGGACCTTTGCTGTGGTGTTCTGGGTCTCTCTATTGATGATCTTCCACAACACCATCACTTTAGTCCATCATCTCTCTCGGCTTGCCTCTGCCGCTGCCAGTGTGGACCTTTGCTGTGGTCGCTATATTCTTCAATGTTCATCACCTCATTATATGACCAAAGAAGACTGTCCCCTGTTTATAGCTGCCTTCTAATTTCAATAGCTTCTTGCAGACAATTGTAGTTAATTTCTCAGGCAGTCTAAAGTAATCACACCAATCTCCTGTCTTCATCTCCCCAGTCTATCTCGATCTTCTCCGTCCATCTCCATCCTCCCCGTTTATCTCCATCTTCCCCGTCCATCTCCATCTCCCCCTTCTATCTCCAATTCCCCCTTCTATCCCCATCTCCTTCGTCTATCTCCATCTTCCCGTCTATCTCCATCTCCCCTGACTATCTCAATCTCTCTCAACCAAAAGCTGACTTCGCGAGACAAATCTGTACCACAAATTGGACATAGCTTTAATTTAGCGAAATAAATATGTTCCACAAATTGGACAGTCTATAGAGAACATAAGTCATTTAAGCCAGCCTTTGTTTGATTACCTCAATTATCACCAGCGGTGAAAATCAGGTTAAAATAACTCAAACAATTTGACAGACAAATAAAGGTTATTTAGAAGATCTCTTCTAATGAAAAAAAAATTATACTGACTTTCAGATGATTCAGGACATAAGCTAAGTGACAATTCTGTATTTTTCAAAATGTAGTTCTATCAGAATGTGTGTGTTTTGGTTTTTAACGAAGGCTTTTTAGCCACATCATTCATCACGGTTTTTGTAACGCTGACCATTTCCACTTTCCGTTGTTTTATTTTATTTTTTTTTTCATTTTATGAAAGAAGGTTGTGACAACCGGGAGTATTTGTGGAAGTAGAGATAGAGGAAAACAGCGTGCGATAATTCTTGACAGTCTTGTGTCATTGCACGGAAGTGAGTCAACACATGAACTGATCCAAGCTGTCGGAGATCGTAATTTGTGGAGAAGTGTGACGCCAGCCGCCAAGGCACTGAATGATTATGAAAATGTTTCACACAGCATCTTTTGGAAACATGTTGAAATGCCTCAGTTAATTTAACACTCTGGTAAAGGCAGTCCTTGGGCCTATGCTGTAGTTTGGGCGTGAAAAGTTAGGCTTTTACATATTCTAGGCTACGACATAACTAGGTCGGATGGTCAGGTCCCTTTCTCTTCGCCTGTTGTGTCAAGAAAATCCTTAGAAATTGTCAGAAAAGATCCGGGATGCAGATTATTAGGTTGTGTTTGTCCCAGAGCTGTACCGGTCGAAGAAAAAATCCCGAACTCCGTCACAGCTGAGGATTGAACTAAGACCACAGTTATGGTGTGCAAGCTCACTAACTACATTGCTACAGCCACTTCTCGTCTTCTTGTCTTCCTCTCCTCCTCACCCACTTCTTCTTTTTCTCCTTCCCCCTCTTTTTGTTGTTGTTGTTGTTCATGCTGTTGTCGTTGTTGTTGCTGTTGTTGCTGTTGTTGCTGTTGTTGCTGTTGTTGCTGTTGTTGCTGTGTTTTGTTCCTCTTCTTCTTCTTCTTCTTCTTCTTCTTCTTCTTCTTCTTCTTCTTCTTCTTCTTCTTCTTCTTCTTCTTCTTCTTCTTCTTCTTCTTCTTCTTCTTCTTCTTCTTCTTCTTCTTCTGCCTGGTCTTGAGCAGGCATCGACGATCACGACTCCCTGCCATCTAATATTCTCATTAATTTGGTTTTCTTGATAACAAATGTCATTTTTTTCGTGACACCGAATTTTCTTTACCATGATAATAAATATCATGTTTTATGCTTGGAGGAACATCCAAGCTGCTTGGTTATGCAGATGATATAGATATTATAGGGCAAAGTGAACAAAAGACATTGGAAATATTGACTCACTTAAAGGGAAAAGCCCAACAGATGGGGCTGGTTATCAACCAAGATAAGACAGAATATATGGTAATTTCAAGAGACGGAATGGCTAGAAACTCTGGCCACATACAAATAGATAATATGACCATTAAAAGAACGGAAACATACAAATACCTGGGTACAATCTTCAACTGCTCCAACATCATAAGGGAAGAAATACAAACTAGAATCAACTCTGGAAATAAGATATACTATGCACTACAACATCTACTAAAATCAAAGGCGCTATCTCGTAACACCAAAATCACAATATACAAAACACTGATCAGACCAGTTGTGCTGTATGGCTCTGAAACCTGGAGTACAACGAAAAGAGACGAAGCCTTGTTACAAACCTTTGAGAACAAAATTTTAAGACGCATCTTTGGACCCATTAGGGATACACAAAGTGGAGAGTGGAAAAGAAGAAGTAACAAAGACATTTATGATCTGTTTAAGTCCCCGCTAATCACTGGTATCATGAAGGCTAATAGACTACAATGGCTGGGGCATATAGAAAGAATGGAAGATAATAGGGAAACAAAACTCGCTTACACTCAGGAAATAAATGACCGTAGACCCCGAGGTAGACCAAGAAGGCGGTGGAGAGATAATACATGTACAGACCTACAAGCACTTGGAATCAACGACTGGCAAGAGAAGGTCCACCAGAGAGACGAATGGAGACGGATTGTATTTGCAGCAAAGAACCTCAATGGCTCGGAACGCTGAAGAAGAAGAAGAAGATATGTCCTTCTTCGTGATAGTGAGTGGCACCTTGCAGTCTTGACAGACCAAAGTATGTGAGTTGGAATGTGGTCAAAATTCCATCACAATGCCTGGGCAGAGCTTCAGAGAAACATGTGGTGCCCAAACGACATGTTCCCTCTCTCGGCCTTGCCTTGTGTTTTCCAGAGGAATGGGTAATCAATACGTCTGGCGCAAGGTAGGCTGCAGACGCTGGCGGCTCAGCGTCAAACCTCCGAGACATATGTCCTTTTTCGTGATAACAAATGTCTTTTTCTTGTTAACAAATGTCCTTTTTCATGATAACACATGTCCTTTTTTCACGATAACAAATGTGCTTTTTCATGATAACATATGTCCTTGTTGATAACAAATTTCCTCTTTCATGATAACAAATGTCGTATTCCATGTTGCAGGCATCATTAAAAAAGAGAAAGCTATGGACCTAACTCGGCTGTTCTACGACAACGGCGTTGACGTCATATTCGATGAATACGATTACTATAGGAGCATAAGTACCAATAAGCATCGCGTTATTCATAGTTCAACGGTTGAAGCCAGGGATAAAGAACTCACCTTGGCTTCATCACAAGCGTCGGGTGACACCGAAACGACATCTACAATCACAAAGGCTATTGCCAGTTCGCAAACATGGCCGCTGGTAACGGAGCGCAAGAATACACCTTACAACGCACACAGAAGAAGTAGTAAGGAAGATTCTGCGAAAGAGATCTCAGCAGGGACGAAAAGCATAACAACAACAGATCGTTGTGATAAAGATAATGTAATTTACACATCCGCAACAAGAGATAAACAGCAGAATCAGGTTATCGCTGATGTGTTTATCCCACCAGGGATGACAAAAACAGACAGGTATAGCGTAAACAATCCAGAAACACTTTCAGCTCCGCAGACGCGGTTTGGGCAAGATAAAACAGACCAGACTAATGTACTCACGATGTCTCCGCCATCAACATCCTATCCCAGGATCTTTTACACAAGTCTCATTTCATCCCCTTCTGCGCAGTCTTCGTTTTTCTCTGTCTTCACGCCAAAACATAAGAAAAGGCGCTATTACAGTTCTTCCATTGAAGACACAAGCAGTGATCAGTTTGGGACTAATGAGAATATCCTTCCGAAACCTGGGGAATTTTCTAGACTCTACAATGCAGACCCGGTGTGTTCTGTTCAGGATGCAGTCTACATTTCGGGCAAAAACAGTGAGGGTGTCCTGTTAGACAACTGTGAAAAGCCCTTTGTCAGACAGCTGGAGTCTACAGCCCAAGGTTTGACGACGGATAAAGGCTTGACTTTTGCAGAGGAAGGTCAGGAGTATGGGAGCATTGGTTACAATTCTGAAAATGAACAAGCTCAGATGATTCCCTTACACGATCATAGTCGTCATAATTCACATAACATTATTGACCAAAGTGAAGTTGGCAATTCATGCTATACAAGCCACGAGAACCCTATATATTCTTCACTGTCTGACAACAGTGAACATGTGAATGTTAGGGAAAATACCATTGTTGAATCTGTGACGGATTCAAACATTGATAACGTGTGTAGTTCCCAGAATAGTGTTTATCAACAAAATGTTATTGTTCCTTTTCCAGAAAAGTCATATTTAAATATTGTGTCCAAGAACCCAGGGAAGGCGCGAGCAAACACCAGGAGACACGACTCAACTCACATCTCATGTTCCAAACCAAAGCCAGGGAAGTTAACAAAAAGGAATACAATAGACAACCACATGGACACGCTAAAACCTCAGCCATCAAACAGTAGAAGTCACGACGCTAGCCTGCACCATGAGTCACTTCCCTTGTTTCATCTTTCAGAGATACCCAGCCCACAAAATGTACCATGCGGGTCCTCCTTTGACAAAGAGGTGCCAGAAAACACAGAGTCCTGTGTTGATTATGTTGGAGGGAGTGATTTGAACACCCCGAACAATAATGAAACAGTAAACACCACTCAAGGTAAACCCACCGTGGTTAACACCATTCCAAAAACACCTACACTTCGGAGCTTAGACAGGGGTCTTGTCTTTCAAAACAGCAAAAGGAAACTGGGCGTGAACTCGGAGTAGAGCGTCTGTGAACTCCTCATGGACCAAGCCAAGCATCCTTGTGTAGTGGGTGTTTTGCAGAAAACGTTCTCCTTATTGCGCGCAGAAAGGCTTTTATATCTCTTGCCATTTCTTCAGCCCCATGCACCCTCATGTCCAAGGTGTCTATACTATCCTGTGTCCATCTCCGTGCTGGCAGACCCCAGCCTCTTCCACCAGAAATCTTACCCTCCATTGCTGTTCTTGCCAAGCCACTGTGGTGTATGACATAGCTAAAATAAGGAGTCTCTGTCGTGAAATGGATACGCCGTCTGCCTCGATCTCTAATGTCGTGGGTTCGTTACCTGGACTGCGACGTTTAGACAACTTAAATGTTTCCGTAGACTCACTTAAGTCATCGCTGCAGCTACGGAGTTCGTGATTAATGCAATGCTCACGGATAATGGCTTACCGTTCTAAAGAGTAGAATATATGGACAAGAAAATCCAGATGCTGTGGAGACGGAAGTACAGTCTTTGATCTTCGAGAATTCTTTCAAGGGTGATGCTGTCATTTACACAGATGGATCTGTCTTTCGACAAGTGAGAAGTTCGTGGGCTTTTACGGCTCATGCTGGAGGGTGTATTATTAAGGAAGATTCTGTGGCATTTGCGCTGACTATGAGTAGCCTGACTATGGAAGTCGTGGCAGTAAGTAAAGCAATAACATGGCTCGAGACACAGACCTTCACTCGGGCATGCTTCCTTATGGCTCAATGAGTATGCTCAGGAAGATAGAGATTTGTTGGATCCGAAGACAGTGATTGGTGTCTCTGGGGCGGTCACGACGAGCAAAGATTAGTTTCATTGTCGTGCCAGGGCATGCGGGAGTACAAGGAAATGGGCAGGCTGACAAGCTCGCAGGTAAGGCTTCTGTGGAGGACGGACGAGCCATGGACCAGGCTGACACTCTGAGTGCTCCACGAGAGGTAAAACTTTTGCGAGAACCAAGTGATGACTGTGAATCTACAACCATGGTCAGACTGTGAGAACAGCATGTTAAAAGAGGTGTGGCCAAACAAGAACACTACGCAGGAAGCAAAAGAAGATTAATAAACCAACACAGAACTGGTGTCGTCAGTTGCTACACGCTGTGGGATTTGCCGAGAAGGGGATCCGAGCATTTATGGACTGAATGGTTCGATGTGCAATGAGGATGATTTGTCGACTAACTAACTAACTAACTAACTAACTAACTAACTAACCAACTAGCTAGCTAACAAAGTGAGACCGTGCTAGATGAAGTAAAATTCGGTACAATGAAGTCGAACCTCTCAACTTTAGTAGTTTATGGCCAGAGTATTTTATTATCAGACACATCCTACTGTTTATATGATCCACTCTCGGAACTGCAGTGTTCAGATTTTGTGTTACACACAAATATCATTCGGGGAACACTTTGAGGCCACCAAGACAGATCTTGTAACATGTCTGTATTTTACTTCTTCTTCTTTGGCCACGATATTCCAAGAACATTTCTGTAATATTGAAACTCAAAAACCTCCATGTTTTAAATAGTGATTCCACAGCGGTCAATGACCCCATGAAATTGTCACAGGAAAGATGCATGTTCTCAAAACCATTACTTTAACTTGTTTTTTTGGTGCTGTGTCGTAGATTTCTAATACGGTTTAGTCTCGGCATTGCAATAGCCACATAGTTAGTTGCATATCCTTTACAGGACGTCGCAGTCAACACCAGCGTCTTTTGCTGTTGTGATTTCTTGGCAAGTTTACGTTCAGTAGTTTGCCATTGCTTTCTGAGCGACTGGCACCCATGTTCTGTGCTGTTCTGTTGTTTGTCCATCAAGAATGATGATGAACTTCATTTCATCCAGTGGGGTTGAAAGTATGGAGCCGTGAGTTCTAAGATGGCTGATAAGGCCTATTTTGGCTCGAAATGTTCTTCGACAATGTGGACAAAGAATGCTTGACGTTTCTGGAGGAGGATTTTCTGCTATGGTTTTTCTGTTCTGTCTTTTCTTCACAGCTCTTGCAGTCCTGGTTGCCTCACACGTGACTGCACCCTTGCGTAATGATGCACGCCACGAATTTCGGTCTCTGGCTGCAGTCTCCCTGGTGTCAGGATGAATTCCAAAAGCTTCAGTGATATTGCCAGCGTCTTTAAAGCGTTTCCTCTGGCCGCCTTGGGAGCGTTTACCGCAACGCAACTCGCCGTAAAAAAATTCGTTTAGGGAGCCTGTGATCTGGCACCCATACCATTTTGTAAAAGAACCAACGCAAGGCGGTCTGTTGCCAATTAGCCCACAGCTATGTTTCGAACGCGGGTATGCGGGATTACGAAGTGCGTCTGTAACTCCTTTTCCACAGAGCAGGCTTAACCATATCGTAGATTCCTAATATTGTTTAACCTCGGCATTGCTATAACCATATCATAGATTTCTAATACGGATTAACCTCTGATTAGCTATAACCAGACAATGCAGGTTTATCAATAGCCCCCTTATTCCATAACACTAGTAAAAATGATGTGTGAAGGATAGAACAAGCAGTGGACGTGTGGTGGTGATGTGTGGTGTTGATGTGTGGTGTTGATGTGTGGTGTTGATGTGTGCTGGTGATATGTGTGATGTGTGGGAAGGACTGAGACAGCTGGCAGTGTTTGTCGTAATTTAACGTATGACGGATTTGAATAACGAAGACAGAAACAATAGATGACATAATTTATTGCCTGGCATATTTCACAGCATCCCGGTAGATCCTAACTGCAGAATTCGCACAACATGAATCAAAGCAATGAGACAAGTCGGTACTTGTGCTTTCTTTCACCCCAAACAAAAGGGAATCCCAGGGTATGACGTCACATCCAGGGGTTCCCTGTGTTGCGCCGAACATTCAGGGGGTTTCCGTGTGTTGCGCCGTAGCTCGGTGCGCAATTCTATGCGGCGGCGGTGTTGCGCTATTCTTTCACTTTCCGGTTAGGGTTAGGGTTAGGGGGTAGGGATAGGATTAGGATTAGGGTTAGGGTTAGGGTTAGTGTGTGTACCCTACCCCTAATCCTAATCCTAACCCTACCCCCTAACCAAAACCCTAACCGGAAAGTGATTGCAGGACCGATGCAAATGAGGATCGAAGGGAGACAGAAACGGTTGCCACAGCCCAAAGAAACAACACTGTGGTGTGGGGCAATTGAAACGCACCGACACGCACTCCACCCGAACACAGAGGAGATCACCGTCGGCACTAAATATAGCTGGTGACTCTAAATATAGCTGGCAAAGTTTGTTTGGGGTGAAAGAAAGCAAAAGTACCGACAAATCTTTCAAGCTAAAATGTAGTGTACATAAATATACAGTGTGAAGAACTGATCGTTATAGTTGCTTAGATTGTTGGTGTGATGTTCTTTGGGGGTTGGTTTGTGTATCGACGGTTGATTGGGAGGTTGGTGTATTGGTGGTGCGATGATTAGTTGGTGTTTTGATAGCTGATTGGATGGATTATTGGTCAGTGGTTTTGGTAGCTGATTAGATGGTTGGTTATTTGGTGTTTTGATAATTGATTGGATGGGTGGTTGGTTTATGTTTTGATAGTTGACTGGATGGGGATGGGGGTGTTTAGTTGGTGTTTTTATAATTGATTATTTTGGTGGCTGGTTGGTGTTTTTGACAGTTGATTGGATAGGTGGTAGGATGCGATTTGGTAGTTGATTGGATGGGTCGTTTGTCATTGTTTTGATAGATGGTTAAATGGTTGGTTATTGGGTGTTGTGATAGTTGATTGGATGGGTGGTGATTTTAGGAACTAACTGAATGGGTGGTTGATCAGTGTTTCGCTAATTGATTGAATTGGTAATTGGTTGGTGTTTTGACAGCTGGTTGGATTGGTGGTAGTTGGTGTTTTGGCAGTTGATTTGGTTGGTGATGGGTTGGTGTTTTGGTAGTCGATTGGGTTAGTGGTTGGTTGGTGTTTTGACAGATGATTTGACTGGTGGTAGTTGGTGTTTTGGTAGCTGATTGGATGTGTGGTTGGTCATGTTTTAGTAGCTGATTAGATGGTTTATTATTTGGTGTTTTGATAATCGATTGCATGGGTGGTTGGTGTTTTGATAGTTGGTTAAATGTGTGGTGTTTTTAGGAACCAATTGGATAGGTGGTGGGTCAGGGTTGATTGGGTTGGTAGTTTGTTAGTGTTTTGGCAGTTGATTGGAGTGGTGATAGTTGGTGTTTTAGTAGTTGATTGAGTTGGTGGTTGGTTGGATTTTTGGTAGTTGATTGGATGGGTGGCTGTTTGGTTAGCGGGATGGTTAGTTGGCTAGTTCAATAGTTGTCTGGTTAATTAGATTGTTGATGGGTTAGTTGCGTGGTTGAATGGTTTTGTTTATTGGTTAGATGGCTGGCTGGTTAATTCCTTGGTTACGTCGATGGCGTGTTGGTAAGTTGAGTGGTTAGTTGGTTGATGGTTAATCAGTTGGATGATTGATTGGTTAGCTGAATGGTTAGTTGGAATATTGGATAGTTAATGCAATGGCTCCGTGGCGAAGAAGTTACGGACGCAGTTCGTACTCCCGCATATCGCATTCAAAACACAGCTACGGGTGATTTGGCAGCAGATCGCATTGTGTTGGATTTTTACGAAATGGTATGGGTGCTGGTCGTTCAGGGAACAATGGCAAATTACTGAACGTAAACGTGTCCAGGAATCACGAACAGCCAAATAATGCTGGAGTTGACTGCTACGTCCTGTAAAGGATATGTAATTAACCTTTAAAAAAATGCAATGGCTGTTTGAGAACCCCCATCATATCCAGCTGGTCATTCTTATACTGTTGATGACTTGATCCATGTTGAACTCAAGCAGCACGCTCAACATCTCAAGCAACATTTCAAATCTGTCCATCCTAGAACTCAAGCAGCACCCGCTCAATATCTCAGGTACGCCTCAAATCTGTCCATCCTAGAACTCAAGCAGCACGCGCTCAATATCTCAGGTACGCCTCAAATCTGTCCATCCTAGAACGCAAGCAGCACGCTCAACATCTCAAGCAACGTCTCAAACCTGTCCGCGAGCTTTACAAGAAGTTGGGTACAAGAATTGAACGCATGTAGTCTGCAATTTCATCGGGCATTGCTGGTACCCTCTTGAAATCCTCACCTACCTACATGGATTCGAGTCCGTGACCACTAGAACTGCTGACGAAAGCTAGGCTTTTGTTTTTTAATTTACCCAAAATCCTTGGATGGGAGGCGAGCGTTGATGGCCAACTGCTGGGAACGCTCGACAATACCCTTCCTCTACCTGCTGGAGACATTGTGCGCAATCTCAGCTGAGAATGTGCGGTTCTGCATTAGTGGCATTTTCAATCGTTTGACATTGTGAACGAGGAATTTCTGGAAGCCATCGAGGCAGACGTGCTGGCACTTCTTCCAGGTACCGTAACCAAAGTTTGAACTCTTGTGTTGACCGCTGACCCTTCACCTCATGCTGTTGTCAATACCCTCAGGGTTGCGCCAGTTTGGCATGATTTTGCCATATCTGTCGGACTGGTGGTGAGTGAACTGCTGTGTCCATTTCTTCACGATGTTTAAATTCACATGTGGTCTAATAGCAGCCATGATAGATCTGTTTGAGTATCCAACAATAAGAAACAGACTCTCGCCGCTACTCTACCTCGGCTCCCTTAGATAACAAATAATGGATATAAATTATACACACGCCCTGTCAAATTACACAATCATCGTTATCAAGTGTATCATACGTTGGGATGGGTTTCTCGTCTTCGATGATTCCCCTTCGTAGTGGTGTCACTACCGTTTGTTGCTTGCTTTAATGCATGAGATGTTTTCGGTGACATGTCTCGGCACATCTGTACAGCAACTGGATTCCTTGGTTGATCTCTTCGTCACTTGCCAGGGATTTTGTCATGCAATATTGTGTTTAATATATCTCCATTACAAATATCAAAACCAAGCCATTATGTCACATGCTTATCTATTGCTTTGGTTAAATCTGTATGTGCGTTTATGTCTTGCAGATTATTATTATTTGTAACGTGGCCATAAAATGTCATCGTTTCATTGATCATCGTGTGTGGACTAAGAAAACTGTTGAATGTGCTCTGTGGTGTCTGCCCTCTGTACAGCCAGTTCAGAAAAATGCAAGGGCCAACTGAATCAATACTGAAATCCAAGCAGTGTGAAACTAAAGAGAGTTTCCAAGACAACGGTAGAATTCAAAATGAGAACTGGCTTGGCCGTATCAAAGGCAGCGATTGATATAATAATTGTAATACCAAGAGGAAGGAGGATGCGGAGTAGGCAAACAAGAGAAGCAGCAGCAGAAGCAGAAGAAGGTGGATGAGGAGAAGGAGGAAGAGGAGGAAGGAGAGGGAGGAGGAGGGGAAGAAGGGGAGAAGGAGGAGGCGAGGAGAAGCAGGAGTAATAAGTGGCAGTGAAAGAAGAAGAGGGAGATGAAGACGAAGACTTTTAAGAATTAAAATTTTTTTTTAAACCCTTTTGTGCCTCTTGTGGTTCTTCATCACTTATGTTGATGCTCAAATTATTTAATTTGATGTCCATAAGATAGTTAAATTGATGTTCATAAGATACTTAAATTGATGTTCATAAGATACTTACATTGATGTTCATAGGGTAATTAAATTGATGGCCATAAGTTACTTAAGTTGATGTTCATACGGTACTTAAGTCGATGTTGACAAGACACTTAAGATGTGACTCGTCGACTGCAAAAAGTAACCATTGCTTGCTTACAAAAAGTATTGGGGAGCTTGTCAAGCCAGACACCACTACCTCATAACACACACACACACACACACACACACACACACACACACACACACACACAGACAGAGACACACACACACTTCACCAACCCACCCACCCACACTCACACACAACGGGGCTTCAAATCAAAACCTTAAAATTGTGAAAAAAAATTGCAATAGCCGTGCCATTGTCTTGTAACCTGTCAATATTATTGTGAAGACAAAAATCTGTACCTGTCTTTATGACGTCATCGTGTGTGTCTGCACCGTTATGTTACGTGCTGAACACATTTTACACCCTTAACAACAATAATGACAGGTTACAAGACAATGGCATAGCTATTGTAATTTCTATCACACTTGTTAGGTTTCCATTTGTAGCACCCTCATGTATATACAATTATATGTAATTGTCCCCGGAAATTGTTTTTCCTCGCCTACTCTTGGTTTTGCCGCGCTCTGTGGCCAAAGGCTTGCGAACGCGGTTCGTGAGCCGGGTACCAGGCATTCGAAACTCAGCTGCGACCGATTTGTGCTGCAGACCGTGTCGCGTTGTGTTATAACGTGCTGGTATGGGAGCCGGTCGTTCAGAAAGCAATAGCAAACTACTGAACGTAAAAACTTGCCTAGTACATCAACAGCAGCTGAAAAATGCTGGTGTTGACTGCAACGTCCTGCAAGGGATAAGAAACATTAAAAAAAAAAAAACTCTTGGTTTAGGCGGCGCGGTGGCTAGCAGGCTTGACCACCATATCAGCGGTCATGTGATCGAAGTCTCTGCCAATCGGACTGTGTAAAATTGATGATGTGGATCCGGCCTAAACCCGGGTACCAGACAATATCGTAGGAAGTACAGTTGTAAAGTGTGTGTGTGTGTGTGTGTGTGTGTGTGTGTGTGTGTGCGTGCGTATGTGAGCGTGTAAGTGTGCGTGTGTAAGTGTTTGTGTGCATGCGTGTGTGTGTGTGTGTGTGTGTGTTGAGAGGTTCGCTTTGATACTCTAATTGTTTATACATTGCCCGCGCTTTTGCCAAAAGCAATAGAATATTGTTGAAATCACGTAACATTTGACAATACCTATTTTAACGTCTCATTTATCTCTCCCTATGTCATTACTTGTTACATGTTGTTGAGTGTATGTTTGATCCTTCTTGTGCTCATTTGGGTTACTGTGTCACTTCTGTCATTATGAGTTGACTAATCAAATAAATATTTTTTTTTTAAACTGTCCCAAAAACAAAAAAAAAAACCTCCACCTGCACAGGTAAGACTTGTATCGTGTTGTTTAAGGTTATGAAGACTGCAACTGTATTTTTTGTAATAAAACTAAATAAATAAAAGATAATAGAAATAAAAGAATAAATACACATGTTTTTACAGGAATGAATTTGAACACGGAGACAAAACCAAAGACACAATAGCCAGTTTAACATTACCGTGGTAGACAATTCACATTAGTATATGCGTATGTGTGATATATTTCAGCTTGAAGCATTTATCTTTTTTTGCTTTAGTCTATATTGTACAGTATGAAACTGACGAGATGTAGCAAAATATGCCAGACAATAAATCGTGCAATCTATTGTTTGTGTCTTCACTGTTCAAAGAAAAAAACTTGCATAATAAGAAGGACAAATTGTTACAGGTAAATGACATTCTTCTTTTCCTTGTGATTGGATACTGAGGACAGTTGCATCTCAGTGTTAGTTATTACGCATTTGAACACTGATCCTAGATTGTATTCCTGCACTTCCCGGGAAGGTAACCCGACCAACAAATGCCTGAAGAAGTCGGATGTGTCGGCCGAAAGATTCAAATATCGCAGCTCTGCTGTAAATAGGCACAACACAATTACTTCTAAAAAAAACATTCGGGACGAACGCAATAGAAGAAGTTTTCCTGCACTTGAACATTTATAATTCCCGGGCAGCATGTCGAATGGGTAAGAGCGTTCGTTCTTAAACATCCGGTGTGCTGATGTCGAGGTAGCGGGTTCAACCCCTACATCGGTCATTTGGACTAAAATGTTGACTTCTTGTTTTTGATTTGGGGAGGTAAATTACAAGTACCTCTGAAGTCGGAGTCGGTTCACCTGATGGCGAGGGACACTGGTAGTATGGAAAGCTAATCCACCCGCAAAAATCAGTCCAGTACACTGGAAGTAGTAGGACGTGTATGGACTACGCTTGAGCTCATAGCGAGAGAACATGACACCCACATGAAATCAAAAACTGCGTGTAAGTGAAGCACATCAATGACTCTCTCCACGCCTTGAGGAGTATATTGATTATGTTGAGGAGTATATTGATTATGTTGAGGACTATATTGATTATGTTAAGGAGTATATTAATTATGTTGAGGAGTATATTGATTATGTTGGTCGGTGTCTGTAGCTCAGGGGTTAGTGAACGCAGTTTTACCATTTCCTGGCGTACCAGGTAGAGGGTTCAGATTCAGCTTCGGGCTATTTAGGGGCAAACGTCGCTTTTCGTTGATTCTGTGGTATGAGCGTCTGCCGTTCAAAATGCAATGGCAAACTTAACACCAAAATAATTGCATTTCCTTTACAGAATATCGCAGTGAACCCATGTATTTTTTGGCTGTTGTCGATTTCTTGGCAAGTGTACGTTCAGTAATTTGCCAATGCTTTCTGAATGACCGGCACTCATACCACTGTATGAAAATCAGCGCAGAGCGATTTGCTTCAAAATCTCCCGTAGCTATGTTTCGAGGAATTGCTAATTGCGTCCGTAACTCCTTCACCAGAGCGACGGCTAATGGCAAACTTCTGAACGTATATCTCAAACAGCCAAAACATGCAGAGGTTGATTGCAAAGTCCTGCAAAAGAACATGTAATGATCTTGACTAATCGTATATTGTTATAGACTACTCAGAACTCTATATGTGATGTGGTCAATTTCACGCGACCGCCATTACTTTAAAGGAAATGTCATTGTATCACGTTTTGGCCGGGTCTGACTGGGAACCCATATCGGTTGGGGAAAGAGAGCGAATCCCCGTTCAAAAGGATTCGACCACATGAATATCAGGCGGGCCGACAGGATTGCTAGCCACTAGCTGCCACGATTGCCGTCAACTGCTTATGGTAATAGTAATGTATTGTCGCTGTGTATATGTGTGGTAATGACATTCCTTGTTGTGGCTGTTGCTCTCGTTGTGAAATGTATACAGCTTTGTTATACCGCCTAATCATGAAATAAATTGATCGATATTTCTGTACATTTTTGTTCTGACTTCTTAGTTTTTCAACGAGCAGTATGAAGATCCCCTGCCGGCTTGTTAGGCCAGTCTCAGGTTTAGAACAAAAATCTGACCATAGGGAGTCCATCCCCTATGACGAGCCAAATCCCCGTTAGCCCATGGCCTCGCGGTCATGGTTTCCTAGTCTACACCAACTCATTGGACAAATGACACCAATACTAAAGAACAAACATGTATCAATAACTAACAAGAAAGCACTTTGCAACACAATCTTCCTACCAACTCTATGTTACCAATGCCAAACCTGGACAATGACAGAAAAAGAGCAAAGAAAAATCACAACACCAGAAATGAGATTCCTGAGAAGAATATTGAATGTATCAAGAAGAGATCAGATCAGAAATGAAGAAATCAGGACTAAAGTGCGGGTTATAGCTGCACTAGATTGTATTAGAAGGCAGCAAGTCAAATGGTTTGACCATGCAAGTAGGTTACCAACTAACAGTATACCACAACAAGCAATGATGTACTGACCAGAGGGAAGCAGAGGAAGAGGCCGACCACGTAAACGATGGACGCAGGGAATAACAGAGTCCATGGGAATATCGATACATGAAGCCCATAATCGGGCACTCTCACGATGTTTATACTTCACCTCGACACCGCAAGGTACAAGAGGAACATGATGAGGTGAGATGAGATGTGTTCTGCCTTGGTCGTATGTAGTTGGCTGGGTAGACGATATATGGAATGTAAGAAAAGTACGTGCATGTGTAACTCATTCAGTCTAACCGTCTGTTAACTTGTAACTACCCCAATATGAATCGCGTTCGAAATACAACTACAGACAATTTGGCAGCAGACAATCTTGCGTTGTTTTTTTTTTTAATGAAATTGTATGGGTGCCGGTCGTTCAGAAAACAATGGCAAACTACTGAACGTAAACTTGCCAAGAGATCACGAACAGCACAAACAATATGCTGGAGTTGACTGCGACATCCTGTAAAGGATATGAAATAACTTTAGCTTTAACCCAAAAAAAAAGCAGCGACTGGCCGAGTGGCTAGTATCTCGGATTTTCCTTCGAGAGACCCGGGTTCGAATCCTAGGTAAGGTGTGGATTTTTTTCTGACGGGGGCATAACGTAAACTCTAACCTGCACAGTTCGCGGCGACTGCACTAGCCAGGCGGCCTTAATTCTACAGGCTCAAGACGTCCCCCTCCCCCGCCATACACCGCTAGGTGGCAGTAAATGACAGTTTCTTAAAAACCCCAGTATGGACGATTGGTGCATGTGTAACTCATCCAGTCTATCTGTCCATTAAGGTTTATCCACCCCAACATGGACGAAGATCACAGCTGACTTATTGGTTAATACTCCTGCCTTGGAGCCAATGGTCCGGCACCCATCGCATAGCTGAAGCAATATTATCTGTTATCGACCAGTACGGTTCCGGGTTGATACCAGGTACTAGACAATGATCAGAATTGCCCGGAAGCTGTTAGGAAAGGAAGAAAGGAACGAAGGAACGAACGAAAAAACTTTAATTTCAAAGGATCACACACTGGGCTCGCAGGCCCGTCTTACATTTGGTCCTTCCAGTCGCTCATCTTTCGCACACCAGTTATCTATCATGAATGTTGCATTTACATTAAAAACAAACATTGTGAAATTAATGTTGTAAATACCCACCAAATGTAAACAATTTATATTTTAAAGGAAAAAAAGACGAAGAGCCAAGAACTGGCAACACCATCCCACATGTAGTGACCTAGAATATGCGAAGGTCTAACATTTTTCAAGTCAAGGGCAGTCACTGCTACTTGGCTAACTTTACCGTTTATACGGACATTAGCTTGTGGTCCACACTTTACGTGGAGAAAAGGTTATTTTTGTGTTTTTTATTTTGAGCCTAGTCTGTAGGTACAAGTGAGTTGAGTCTGTGTTTGTGTGGTATAATGTTGGTAGAATATTAGCATTACGAGAGGGCTTCAAATGAAAACCTTAAAAGTGTGGTAGAAATTACAATAATCATGCTATGGTCATGTAACCTGTCAATATTGTTGTTAAGGATGTTAAGAGTGTTAAGTGAGTGACATCGCGGTGCAGATGAACACGGTGAAGTCATAGGATAGTTTAGAGATGGGCGTCCCATTTTTGACATGTACCAAAGAGGAGCAGCGTTCTGTTACCTGTTTTTGAGCAATGAAGAAGTAGAACCTATAGACATTCGTCGGCGAATGAAGGTCCAATGTGGTTATGCATGTCTGTCAGTCCCGCAAGTGTATGAGTGGAGCAGAAAGTTGTAAAACGGCGTGACTTCTGTGACAGACTGTTTCCAGAGTGGTTACACACGGCACCAAGAATATTTTTTTTCAACAGAACGTCAAGCACTTTATCGGCACTAGGGGATTTGCATTGAACGCAGTGATGACTACATCGAAAAATGATAATTTGTTCATTACATTTTTAGAATAAATTCACCCCGAAACAATTTTAAGGTTTTCATTTGAAGCCCCTCATAGATCTGATACTTGATGTTCCCCTAGCTACATAGTCAGAGATTCTTTATCTTCCCTTACCTATAAAGTCAGAGATGTTTGTTCCTCCCTTAACTAGCTTGCTTGCTTGTGTTCGTTGGCTTGAGCTCCAACGCGAAGTCCTGTATGTCGGATGAAGGCATCCTGTTGTCCAACATCAGTGTGATGTCATACAGGACCTGAGTTTTGCGTGAGTATCCGTTGTCCCATGTCTGGCTTATTGGTATGCAGACTGGTGGTTCCTCGCCGTACAGGCAGACACTCTCCGACTTCGGAGGAATCGGCGATCCTATTGACCTTAGCCAGGACCCCGAAGGGACCTGTTGCCCAGGACGCTCGACGAGGACGCGTCAATAGGTCTTGGCCAGTATATACCCGGCCCTGGTGCCTTGGAAACACATCTGCGTCCCCTCACTTAACTAGATAGTTAGAGATTCTTTGTCTTCCCCTAGCTATATAGTCAGAGGTTCTTTGTCTTCCCCTAGCTAAATAGTCAGAGATTCTTTGTCTTCCTATAGCTATATAGTCAAAGATTCTTTGTCTTACCCTAGCTATATAGTCAGAGATTCTTTGCCTTCCCCTAGCTATATAGACAGAGATTCTTTGTCTTCCCCTAGCTATACAGACAGAGATTCTTTGTCTTCACCTAGCCATATAGACAGAAATTCTTTGTCTTCACCTAGTTATAAAGTGGGAGATGAATTGCCTTCCCCTAGCTATATAGTGAGATATTCTGTGTCTTCACTTAGCTATATAGTTAGAGATGCTTGATCTTCCCCTAGCCATATAGTCAGAGACGGTCTTCCCCTAGCTATATAGTGTGAGATTGTTGATCTTCCCGTAGCTATATAGTCATAGATTCTTTAATATATATAATATAAATTTAATTAGATTCTTATTAACTGCACCTAGCTATATAGTCATAGATTCTTGGATTTCCCAGGTTAAATAGTCATAAATTCTTTGTCTTATCTTAGCTGTGCAGCCAGAGATTCTTGTTCTTCCTAGGGGAAGACAAATAGTCTCTGACTATATGGCTAGGGGAAGATCAAGCATCTCTAACTATATAGCTAAGTGAAGACAAAGAATATCTCACTATATAGCTAGGTGAAGATAGAGAATCTATGGCTATATAGCTAGGTGACAAAGAATCTCCGACTATCATAGATTTTTGGTATTCCTTTAGCCCGATAGTCAGCAATTCTTTCTCTTCCCTAAGCTCTATAGCCAGAGTCTTGGTTTGAAGACACAATGCAGCAGCTGATAGAACAGTTCCCAGAAAACTTGGACCAACACAGTTTTAAATGACGAGTGCAGTGACTTGCCAACTGCCACTATACTATAACACTTGCCAAACAGAACCACAAAAAATGTACAACATATCTCTCATTAAAAGAAGAATCCGTACAAGAACATCAATAAATTTGCTCGGATAATCTCATGCAAACCCTGAAAAAACACTAACGATTTTTTACAAGAGCATATCCTTTACAGGACGTCGCAGTCAATCTCTGCAATTCTTTGCTGTTTGTGATTTATTGGCAAGTTTACGTTCAGTAGTTTGCCATTGCTTTCTGAATGACCTGCACTCATACCAGTGTATAAAAATCAACGCAAGGCGGTCTGCTTTCAAAACGCCCGCAGCTGTGTTTCGAACGCGGTATGCGGACTTACGATTTTCATTCTCAAACCCCTAGGACACATGACCGGCTAAAGGAGATAAAAAGCTTTTGAAACAACCTAAAACCACAGAATCACGTGTCGAGACAATTCAGCAAAACTAAATAATATAGAAATTACAGCAAGCTGCACAATAAGACTGAAAATTCAAGATAGAAGGTGGGACGTGAAATATGAAACTAACATGTGAAACATTATGTTCATGTCAACGATAATGGCATACAAAATTAACATTAATTATCTATTACTCATTACACTTTTACAAAGGATTTGCCTTTTATATCTGTCTGTCCTTCTACCCAATGAGTTGTCTGTGTGTCTGTCTGTTAGTCTGTCAATTCTTCTATCCATTCATCTCTCCATCTATCCACCCGTCCGTCTGTCTGTTCACCTGCTTTAGTGCTATCGGCCTATAAAACTAATAACAGTGCATAAATAAATACACAGTATTGTTTGGCGCTTATAGAAGTAGAACAATGAAGTAGAGATAAGAGGACGCACTAGACAACATAACATTGGAAAGGTATAGTTACAGATCGGGATTCGAACCTGCCACCTCCAAATGACAGCACACATCGCTGCATCAACAAGTGTATTACGAGGCATCGCGTAAAACTAATATGTCACATAATCTGCCCTCACACGCATAGCGTGGTTTACATACCAACAACGAACAGCGCCGCCATTTCCCTAATCTCAACAGATGTGTTACATCTCGCGGCGTTTTTGTCACTTTCTTCAACACATATGTTACATCACGCGGCGTTTTGTCACTCTTTCTTCAAACATATGTTACATCAATCGGCGTTTTTGTCACTCATTTTTTAACACATGTGTTACATCAATCTGCGTTTTTTGTCACTCTTTTTTCAACACATGTGTTACATCAATCTGCGTTTTTTTTTCACTCTTTTTTCAATACATGTGTTACATCAATCGGCGTTTTTGTCACTCTTTTTTCAACACATGTGTTACATCAATCGGCGTTTTTGTCACTCTTTTTTTTTCAACACATGTGTTACACCATTCGACGTTTTTGTCACTCTTTTTTTCAACATATGTGTTACATCAATTGGCGTTTTGTCACTCTTTTTTCAACATATGTTTTACATCACGCGGCGTTTTTGTCTCTCTTTTTACAATAAATATCTTACATCGCGATGCATTTTTGTCACTCTTTTTTTTAACAGATGTGTTACATCATGCGACGTTTTTGTCACTCTTTTTACAACAGATGCAAAACAGACAGACCATAGAGCCTATAGCAGTGGCTGCCAGCCCGGCATACGAGATGTAGTGCTTGATTTTTTCGTTCCTGGCATCAACGACGATCAATTTCATTGACGCGATTCGAACAGCCTTCTTCCAGCAACTGTAAAATAAGAGAAATAATCACGCGACTACTTATAAAAAGCAAAGTAGGAATAGCTTAATTATCTTTCTTTCTTTCTTTCTTTCTTTCTTTCTTTCTTTCTTTCTTTCTTTCTTTCTTTCTTTCTTTCTTTCCCTCGCTTTGAGTTTAAACATAGTCCATAAACATGATACAACCATTAGTAGTTCCTACCACTGGGAGTGCACTGAACTGATGTCTACGGTTGAATTAGCTTTCCCTACAACCAATAATCTGGTGTAGGATGTTGATTGAAAAATTTATAGAAGTTAAGAGAAACAAATATGCATAACCTCTATATATGATTGCATCTAAAAATTGATGGGGAAGACCTTAGACTTGTGAAAAAAACATATACTGGAAACAACAAGCTGCCATAAGGATTAATAATGAAATAGGCCAATATCAGCCTATTAAGAGAGGTGTGAGCAGGGATATGTAATGTCTCCAGATGTTTGTTTCCCTCTACACTGAAAATATTTTCAGAAATGTAGAAGATATGAAAGGAATCATAATTGGAGGACGAAACATCAATAACATAAGATATGGGGATGATACAGTGTTGATTGCAAACAATGAGCAATATAGTAGATGCGTTTGCAAAACACAGTGAACAACTAGGGTTAAAATTAAATTGTAAGAAGACACAGATTATGGTCGTCACTAGGAAAGAGGAAATACCACAAGTAAATGGGGATATTCTCAAACATGTGAATCGGTACAATTATCTAGGAACAGTCATAGATTAGAACAACAATCGCCATGGCGAAGGCAGCCTTTTGCAAGATGGAAAACGTACTGACTAATAAAAGGTTGTCAATTGCAACGAGAAACAGAGTGTTGAGATGTTATATAGAAGCTGTGCTTTTGTATGGATGTGAAGCATGGACAATGAGAAAACAGGTTTAAAAATATCTTATGGCTGTAGAAATGTGGTTACTGACGGAAATGCAAAGAATACCATGGACAGGCGGAAAAAACCAATAACCAAGTCCTACAAGAAACAAATGAAAATCGTAAACTGATTTGAGAAATTAGACGTAAACAGTCAACACTTGTTGGCCATGTTATGAGAAGAAATACAATGGAGAACTTGGTTACAACTGGCAAGATCGGGTGCGGGGGGGGGGGGGAGAGAACAAGGGGAAGGCAGAGAAGTAAAAACCTGGATGGCTTGGCAATGTGGCATGGTAGAGAAAGGAACACGGAGCTGATCCACAACTCTGGTGATCGAGTGAGATGGCGAAACATGACCGCCCACGCTTATTGGCATGGCACATGATGACTATGAAGGTATTCAATTACAAACAGTACCTATTGCCTCCAAGTCTTAACATGGAGTCTGTCCGTTAGTGTAACATGTTGGTAGTAACAAATATAAAAAGGTTAAGTAGCTAAAGAACCTATGACAGGTCTAGCAAGCCGGTAGGGAATTTACTTGATCCTGCACAAATACTGCTCACGAATCATGGAGGAAAAGCGCTAGTCACAGGCGCTGGAACTTTAATAATCCCATCCCCACGACGCCTAACGGCATTGGTGGAAGACAACGACAGCCCATTGATTGTAGAAAATGACAATAGTCTCCACTCCGTGTATCCTGTGGTCATAGTTTTGGACATGAGTAGATGTATTATGGCGGTTTGGGGCCAAAACAACCGGGGCACCACAGGAGCGCCAAAACAACAGCCCCCTAGGGATCCAACCCCCGGGGCCCCGCCCCCCTAGGCCCCGGGGCGCCATCCTCCCGGAGCGCACGCACGGGTCACCTACAGGTGACCGAGCCGTTGATTTAGAGGGTATCATCCGATGACATACCAAGATGCGTACCGCGAAGAACAACTGTAAGTGGCTACGGCTACATTCCACAGAGCCCTGCAATCGTAGCTGTATGAGGGACTACTGCAAAGTCCATGCAGTGCTAATACGGAAGGGCTCATTTATTAAACCATGTCAGAAGTGTGGGAAGGGAGTCAACAACCTCCTAGAACTATGCAAAGAATGTGGATATGACAAGGAGTATCACCGAATCTGGTATGAAGAGAGGGTAAAGGACTATAATGCAGAGATTCGGCGAATTGCTAAGATTATAGTGGATTGAACTTTCAATTAGAGAGATGTAAAGTCATCAGTGTACTTACACACTCACCTGTTAGAGACTGACTGATCTGTGTATTTAGCCATGCCTACGCTGGTTCAGCTGAAACAGCAAGCCCGCGAGTATGGCATGCCATACAGTGGGAGGAGGAAGGCCGTTCTTGAGGGGGAAATATCCAGAGCGCGTGAGATGGCTAGGGCCTCCCTGCTCGAGAAGAACCCCAATCTACATGGGGCACGACTTGAAGCAGGGATTACCACCGCTCTGAGATTTGTACATGGCACCGCCGCCGACCGAGCCGCGATCGTCGCCGAGCGACGACACCGCGCCCAGCAGCGTACTCAACGACACGCTGACCTCGAAGCAGAGTTTCTTGCCCGAGTTGATAGAGTGCGAGATGAAGTGGCTGAGAGGCGTTCCGCTTTAAGTCGCGACGCACCTGAATTGAAACTCGCCCGGGAGATTGAGGGGAGCCTGAGAAAATATGAAGCAATCGTCCCAGAAGGTAGCAACTATGATGAACCTGCAACATTTATGATTTCGATGGAGCCCGCCATCAAAGCCATGGTGATAAAAGGGTTGGGGGATTATGGCAGTGTTAAAATGCAGCTGTATCTCCATCTAAAATACTATCGCACCACCCCAGAAGGTGAAGAGATTACAGCAATCGCCACCCATGGAAGCAGGAACTATGAAGTACTGCACGAGGGGGAAACTGCTGAGGGGCTGGACCTGGCCATAGCCAAGATATTCGCTGACAGTGAAGCATTCACCGAACAGGGCTCGGATTGGCACTATGATGAGTGTGTGCAGCTCGACCTCTACATCGCAAAATACCAACCATTCCGAGGGTCTAGTTACTTCGCGACCCCCAGCTTCATCCCACCACGCAGTGTTGTGAATGTGAAGAATGAGGACAACCGCTGCTTTGAATGGGCCATACTCTCAGCGCTCTACCCAGTAGCACATGGAGAGCATCCTGATAGGCTCAACAAGTATAGCACCCACCTGGGAGAGCTAAACTTTGAAGGAATCGAGTTCCCTGTGCAGCTATCCAGTATTGCTAAGTTTGAAAAACAGAATCCTACCATAGCCATCCGGGTCTTTGGGTGGAAAGAAGGACCGACCATACTCCGAACCAACAAACTCCAGCGCACCCAAATCAACCTCATGCTCCTACGCAAGGATGAGAATAGACACTATGTCTGGGTCAAGGATGTGGGGCGGCTTCTGTATGGAAACAGCAAACATGAGGGTAAGAAGTATCCATGCCTCAACTGCCTCCATGTACACTTCACTCAGGAAACCCTGGACCGGCATGAACCACTCTGCCAAGGCATCAACACAGCCTGCCAGGTGAATGTCATGCCTAAAGAGGGAAAGATGAATTTCAAGTCCCTCCAGAAACAGATGAGGGCACCATACATCATATACGCAGACTTTGAGACCTTGAACGTTCCAGTACATGGTGCGGCAATGGATCCAAGCCAGAGCAACACGCGACAACTTGCCCAGCAGCCCCCCTGCGGCTTCGGCTACACCATTGTACGCTGCGACGGGCTCACCACAAACCCTGTCGTATATCGGGGGGAGGATGCTGCCGACGAATTCCTCAAACGCTTGGGACAAGAGCAGGCCACCATCCACCACAAGTTACAGCGGCCGGCTCTGATGGTGCTGGGGCAAAAAGACCGTGAAGACTTTGCCTCCGCCACCACCTGCCACATCTGTAAAGAGCCGCTGGAGGAGGACAAGGTGAGAGACCACTGCCATATTACAGGCAAATACCGGGGCGCTGCCCACAATGTCTGTAATCTAGCATGGCGCATCAACAGAGACAAGCTGAGGATACCTGTAGTCTTTCACAACCTCAGAGGATACGACTCCCATATCATCATGCAAGCGGCTGGCCGTCTGGACTGGGGAAAAAGAACAGTCTACAAGAAGAAGAAAAACGGCCAATGGCAAACCAAACAAGTAGACAACACAACAATCACCTGCATACCAAACACCCTAGAGAAGTACGCCTCCTTCACCATCGGACAGCTGCAATTCATTGACAGCCTACAGTTCATGAATAGCTCTCTAGACACCCTGGTAGGGAACCTCAGCGAGCTGGCACATTGTGGCAAATCAATGGCTCTGACACGTAGAGGCAACGACATAATCTCAAGATGTGAGACGTGCAACACTGAGAAGCACACCCCATGGGCTGTCTTAATGAGCAAGTTCAGGACCACACTAAGCCAGAGTCAGTCACACCTCCTTCTCCGCAAGGGTGTATACCCTTACGAATACATGGACAGCTTCGAGCGCTTTGCAGAGGACTGCCTATCACCCAAAGAGGCCTTCTACAGCAAGCTCACCCGAGAAGGCATCAGTGACTCAGACTATGCCCACGCCCAGAAAGTGTGGCCGGAGCTCGATTGCAAAACACTCGGAGGCTACCATGACCTATACCTGAAAACAGACGTCGGTCTGTTGGCTGATATGTTCGAGGCATTCCGAGACACCTGTATGGAGGTATATCAGCTCGACCCAGCCCACTACATCAGTGCACCCGGCCTGGCATGGGACGCACTCCTAAAAAAGACGAAGGTGCAACTCGAGCTCCTAACCGACTTGGATATGCACCTCCTCTTTGAGAAGGGTCTCCGAGGGGGTGTGGCCATGGTCTCCAAGCGGTATGCTAAGGCCAACAACCCCAAGACTTCAGACTATGACCCCACAACACCCAATTCATGGATCATGTACCTCGATGCAAATAACCTGTATGGATGGGCCATGATGGAATACCTCCCCACTGGCGGGTTCCAATGGGCCAATCCAACTCTCGAGGAGGTACTCAACACCCCCGACAACGCCCCAGAGGGATGGCTTGTTGAGGTTGATATGAAGTACCCAGCGCATCTACATGAAGCCCACAGCGACTATCCGCTAGCTCCAGAAACCATGACCGTCCCAGAGGCCTGGTTGAGCAGCTATCAGCGCGAGCTCCAGAACAAACTGGGGGGTAAGTTCACGGAGCAAACAAAGCTGGTACCTCACCTCCACAACAAGGAGCGATACGTCGTCCACTACCGCAATCTCAAACTCTATCACAGCCTCGGTCTAGAGATCACCCAGATCCACCGAGCCATCAAGTTCAGTCAGTCCCAATGGATGAAGCCCTACATAGAGATGAACACCTCTCTACGAGCCCAAGCCAAATCGGAATTTGAGAAGGACTTCTTTAAGCTGATGAACAATGCCGTCTTTGGGAAGAGTATGGAGAATGTTCGCAAGCGTATCAGAGTCAACCTTGTCAGAGGCGCCGAGACTGACCGACTCCGAAAATTAATCGCCAGCCCCAACTACGAATCGTGTAGAATCTTCGATGGTGGACTGGCGGCGGTGCACAGCATCAAGAACAAGGTCCAGCTGAATAAACCCGTCTATTGTGGGCAGGCCATCCTGGACCTATCCAAGCACCTCATGTACGACTTCTGGTACAACCGGCTTAAACCCCAATACGGTAATAGACTCCAGCTCTGCTACACTGATACTGACTCCCTTCTACTTCAGGTGGAGACTGAGGATGTGTACGCGGACATGAAGGCTCACCCCGACTGGTACGACTTCTCAGATTATCCACGTGGCCACCCCAACCATTCGACTGCGAATAAAAAGGTGGTCGGCAAATTCAAAGACGAGTGCAATGGTCGTCCGATAGCCGAGTTCGTCGGTCTCAGACCAAAGATGTACTCAATCCTAGAGGAGACCATCAACATTAAGAAAGCCAAAGGAGTGGCTCGGACAGTTGTGAAGAAGGACCTCAGACACGAACACTACAAGGACAGCCTGTTCAGCCGGCGGGAATACAAACACACACAGGTGGCCATACAAAGCAAGGGCCACCAGATAGGAGTTTATGAGATGAATAAAACATCTCTGAGCCCCATGGACACGAAAAAGTGGATTTGTGCTGATGGTATCAACACTAGGGCCTACGGCCACCTAGAATCCTGCTAGGGGGTAGCTGCGTGTCTGGGGAGACAACGAGCAGCTCCTCGCGCACAAAACCACGAGCCGGTCCATCCACTAAGTAGTAAAGAGAGGGCCGCCCCTCTTGCTGGGTGATATGACTAATCTTGTGCATGGTCAGCGACCATGTAGGATCAGTGGCCCGACGCTGGCCCCCTTCAAGCTCGCCCGCCGAATAGAGATACCTGACCTGCGAGTCGGCCGGAATCAAAGGTTCCTTACACCCGATAGCGCGGCGGGCTGGCGCGGCTGGAGCGTGGGAGACGGACGAATCCTTAATTGCCTCAGCCGGCTTCCTACCAGTCAAACGCGTCACCTCATTATTGATCGCAGCGACTACCTGGGGTAGAGCTCTCACCCATTCGACCGACCGTTCATCTGAGCCTCGGGCAGCGAGTAACAACTCCTGGGCATATTGGGCCCCGAACAGTCTCTCTGCCAGAGTGCGGTTGAACCGCTCGACAATGGCCTGCTGACGATGGTTCCCTGCCTGCCCACGGCGTACCTGTGTCTTATGCTTAGCCACCAACTGACTGACGGCACCCATAAACTCCCGCCCAGGGTCAATCTGCAAAAGATTAGGCCATCTGAGCGGCCCGCGTTTATAGATCCGCCCAAGTGCTGATGCGACCGCTTCGCTACTCTTATCTGTTAGCGGCTCAGCCTCCTTGTAGCGCGAGGCAACATCAACCACCGTCAAGGCATACCTATAGGTCCTGGCCGTGCGGCCAGAACCAACGCGATCATGTGGGAGAAACAAAAGATCTGCCTGATGGACAGCATTCGGTGTGGACTCGGCGATGTGGGGTCGTGGAATATAGCGAGGCCGCGGCAGGTAGATTTGCCAGATAGCCTGCTTCTGAAGCCACTCCCTAGCCACAGTCTCGCTAACCTTAGCTGCCGCGGCCAGCTTCTTCACAACGGAATGCCCTTTCCAATAACCTTGCGGGCTGTAGTAAACACGCTCCATTATTGTAAGGCCATATCATATATCTCTATAACAACCACCCCAAGAGGGAGCCCAAGATGGGGATGTCCTTGATTGGTGAGTTGGGCCCCAGGATGAGTCCTTTCCCACTAACAATCTGACTCTTCCTTCCACCACACACAATGCAGGTGCCACGCTTAACCGACCGCCCATTCTTCATCCTGCTAATCGTCCCACCCTTAGTGGGGGTCTGTCTCTTACACCGAAAACAATACATGTTGATATACTGCAGATGTCTATATATTCAAAACGCGGGCGCGCCCATACCAAAGCGGCTCTTGGCAGACATCAGGGCCGAGACTATGCGGGCATCGCGACTCTCCCAGTCGGGGGCAGACGCTGCAATATTTTCAGCCGCCGCGGCTAGGACATCATCAGCAACGTTGCGGTTAGATGTATCGCTATGAGCCGCATAAGCAATGTCGTGAGCCTTGCAGGCGCGGTCGAGTGTGTTGACCCCCTCATAGCCTTGGGCCATCCGCTTATCTAGTTTAGTGAAAGGGCCGCAGTAGCTATATTTCCCTGTATTCTGGAACGAGCCTCCAGGAACATCCTCAGAGCTGACGCCCTCGGGTAGCCTCATATGCAGCTCAGGCAAAGGCAACATATTCAGCGCTTTGTTGAGGAGCCCCATACCAACAATCTGGCTCTTCTTAGCACCACAAACTTCACAGAGACCGCGCCTGGTTATTCGACGATTTTTCAGCACAACCTCCGACTCCTCCAGCGTAGGAGTCTGCTTCTTACAGCGCAGGCAATACATATTGAAGATATTGCAAATATGTATATATTTAAAATGGAGATAACCAACTACGACCTTGAGAACAAAGCCTGCCACCACCACCACTGGCTGCTGCCAGACACCGTTCGTTGTGTTGTGTGCGGGCCATCGGGGTGCGGAAAAACAAACATGATGCTCAACCTACTACTGAAGCCGGGCTACCTAAACTATGACCGGCTGCACCTGTACTCGAAGTCTTTGGGGCAGGACAAGTACCAATTCCTCCAGGATTGGGCCGAGTCTGTTGGGCAGGTCGCGGGGCAAAATATTGCCTCCTGCCATAGCTCAGCCGAAGACATCATCCCCGTCGATGACTTAAACCCTGAAGAGAGAGCTGTCATGGTCTTTGACGATGTCATGCTGGAGAAGCAGGGGCCGATCGAGAAGTACTTCTGCCAGGGCCGGCACGGTGGTGCCGACACATTCTACCTAACCCAGAGCTTCTTCAGAATTCCCAAGCAGGCCATCCGTGACAATGCCAATCTATTGGTGATCTTTAACCAAGACACGAAGAACCTGCGTGCCATCCACGACTCCTATGTTGGTGGTGATATGCCCTTTGATGAATTCCGGGAGTTCTTCACAGAGTGCACTAGCAAACCTTACGGTTTCGCAGTAATCGACCTGACCAGCAAGGCCCACGATGGCAAATACCGCTGTGGGTTCGATCGGTTCTATATCCCAAAGTCTTCTATTTAGATATATATGTCATTGTGATAGCAACAACATGTGGGCTGATGTGACTAACCAAGCAAAGCGTAACGCTTTTGTGAAGGATTATCTAGCACGTCGGGACCGCCTGAAGCAGCGGTTTCTGGCGGAGAGGGTGGGGGAAGCAGATTTACAACAGGAGGCAGCCAAACTCTTCACACCAATTACTAAAACTGTAGTAGATAGGTCAGCACAACAAACAGGGGCAATAAGCCAAATAGTCAAAGCTCAGACCGGTGAATTGGCAAAAATAGCAGACAAACAGACCAGTGCATTGGCTATACGAACAAACAAACAAGCTAACGAGCTAGCTCAGGCCATTGTGGCATTGAACAGGACCATTGAGGACAGAGCCAGAGCCCTGGAGGAGGCCAGAGCAGAGGAGGCCAGAGCAGAGGAGGCCATAGCCCCAGTGGCTCCTCCAGAAGCTATTATAATTGACATGGATCAGGGCATAGATGAGGATGTTCTTAACAAATACGACTTCCCAAAGCCTAGCGCACTCATCAACACACCAGATGCAGACATTCAAAAGCTTCTTGACATGACCGTAAAACTTAATTCACACACGCTCGGGGGGAAGAAGAAGAAGAAGGGTATCACTAGGGTGGAGATTGAACAAATAGATGAAGAAATTGCAGCTATAAAAGCATACAGGGAGCGTGTTAAAACTATATTAGACAATCGACAAGAGGTTATCGTCCGTGGGTATGGGTTGAAACTCCGAGGGAGCAAATTCGGCACCCTAACTATTGATCCCGCAGCTCTGGCCGCGGGCCGGCTGCAAGCCTTTGATGGGGGCACCCTAGTATTGTCGGCTCCGGCCGATGAGACATTGTACGATCTCCTAACCAAGCGGTTCGTCAAAACAAGACAATACACCCCACAGGCTATTGAGACATTTAGCCGGCTGGCCCAACTTGCCAAAATACCAGTCTATAATAGAAAGGGAAAAAAATACGGACTAATCCGAGGTAGTGGTGTATTATACTACAACGACCCTAACACTCTGGTGGAGCGCCTAGCCTTGTTAGTGGCCTCAAAGGAGGCGGGGAATACAGGTGTTGACACAGAAATATCTGCGATATTGGATGAGCTTATGCGTAGTGGAGTGATCTCTACGGAGCAGGTCATCAAGTTGAACAGAAGAATCTTCATTCATTAAACATGGAGCTTCAAGTGTTGAAGGACATCCGCGACCGGCTCACCGCGATGGAGGTGCGACTCGCACCGAAGGAGAATATGTCCCTGGTGGTGACGTCGGATAAAAGCGACTGGACAACCTACTACTCCCCAGCGCTGTACCTTGACCCCCAGAAGTCATATGAGCTGGCCTTGCTGAATCTAGAGACCTACAACTCCATCAGCAATGTTAACTCCACCAACAATACTTTCATCTACCGTGTGGGGAAGAAGGAGTGGAAAACCATCACTATAGAAGAGGGGGCTTATGAGCTCGCCCAGATCAATAGAGAGATTCAAAGAAAGATGGAGGAGGTCAAGGATTGGGATGAGAAGGCTGAGGAGAAATATTACATCACCATAGGACCCAACCCTTCAACCCTTCGGGCTTTTGTAAAGATAACCAACCCAGACTATGAGGTTGATATGGGTGCTTCGTCTTTGCGTAAAATACTGGGGTTCGACCCACAAATACTGACTAAGGGCTATAAAGAAGGGGAGAAACCAATTGACATCTTCCATGTGAATAGCATTCTGGTCAATTGTAATGTGGTGAGTGGGTCTTACCTCGGTGGGGGATCCCACCCCACCATCTACTCATTCTTCCCCAACGTGTGCCCTGGTTATAAGATCTTAGAGTCTCCCAGAACTGCCGTCTACCTCCCTATCACCCAAGCTGGTAGTATACACAGCATACGCGTCTGGTTGACTGACCAAGACGGCGCACAATTAAACTTTAGAGGCGAGCAAATAACTATAAGGCTACATATTCGCAGTGTGTAACCATGTATGTTTTCCCAAGACGTCGGAGACGGGTAGGTGGGGGGATGTTCGATTGGTTGGGCTCGGCAGCTCGGGCGGTTGGAAGTCTGGTCTCTTCAGGTGCTAAGGCGATACCCAGTGCCGTCAGTAAAGTTGCCAAATTTGTTGGCAGCCCCATAGTTAGGAATGTGGCCAAGACGACGGAGTCTGTGGCCTCCGCAGGCGCGGCTGCCAAGAAGCTGGTGGACGCGCTCAGGCCTTTGCCGCCCCAGCTGAAGAGGGAACTCACAGCTAAGAGCGCTGAGGTTTTAAAGCAGCTCGCTGTCCAGCCCACAGTCCAGCCCGATGTCCTGCCCAGTCTGGAGTCGTTGGACATCGCCAGCCGGGGTGGAGGTTTCAAGACAATTAGAGATAAGTCTAGACGTTTATAATATCACCATGGACGAGCAACGCACTTCCATGCTTGAAATTTCCGAGCCCGTGCATGTTGATGAGGGTATTGAATCCTTTGAGTATCGGGAGTATGAGTCGCAGAACCCAGCTGCCCTCAACCAGAATAACACCATCCAAATTGATATACATGCTCAGGATGCCTTCACTCTCCCCTCCAAGAGCTATCTTCTAGTAGAAGGCAAGCTCAGAACATTTCGAGAGGAACACTATGACGCGAACACTCAGGCGGCTTTGGTTAACAATGCTGTTGCGTTCATGTTTGGTAAAATGCGTTACCAACTTAACAACAACACCATCGATGATGTGTCATATCCGGGGCAGGCCACCACCATGATGACTCTTCTATCGTGTGGGGAGGACTTTGCTTGGGGCGAAGGCCTCAATATGGGTTGGTATAAGGACTCTGATGTGGGGGCTGCTGCGGCGGGGAATTCTGGTTGGGAAAGACGGCGGCTTACCATGATGGGTAAACCTACAACTCCGGGCAACTTCAGTTTCTGTGTTCCACTCAAATATTTCTTTGGGTTTTGCAATGATTATGAGAAGGTGCTCTATGGTGTTAAGCAGTCCCTACTGTTAGATCACCAGAGTGATGCCCATGCCATCCATCGTGCGGCGGCGGCGCCTGAGGGTAAAATCGAACTGTCCAAGATCGCCTGGATGATGCCTCATGTTATACCCTCTCTGAGCTATATGAGCTCGCTCATGACCCTGATAGAGAATAAGGTTAGAGTGCCTGTGGCTTTCCGCGCCTTACAGTGTGATAGCTTGGCGGTGCCGCAGTCCACATCCTTCACCTGGCAGTTGGGGGTTAAATCCCAAACAGAGAAACCTCGGTGGATCCTGGTGGCTTTTCAAACAGGTCGTGAAAACGACCAGGTGAAGAACAGTGCCGTATTTGACCATGTGAAGGTGAAGAATATTCACGCCCTGATCAACAGCGCGAGCTATCCACTAGTAGATATGAACATCGACTTCGCAGAGTATAAAACCTCTCGGGCTTACAAAGCTTTTGCCGACTTCAAGGAGGCGTTCTATGGTATTACAGCTCGGGAGTCGTCCAACTTGGTGAGTCCTATGGATTTCGTGGCGCTCTACCCCATACATGTTATTGATATGCGCGCCCAGTCTGAAGCCATTAAGAACAGTGTTCAGGCTATCACCCTCAAGGTGGTATTTGACGCTGCTGTGCCTGCAGACACCAAGGCTTTCGCTGTGGTCATTGCAGATAAGTCTCTGTTCTTAGAATCTGACGGCAGGAAGTTTACTACAGTCTTGAATTAAACACTAGAGATATAGTGAAATAACTATGGCATTGGTATCATATGGGCTGAGCCTCTCTCCGGGGCAGAAAGAGACGTTGGTCAAGGCGGCGAAAGACGGCACTGGTGCCACCCTACGCCTGGGTGTGGGGCAGCTGCACGGTGTTGATAAAGTCGGCCTGACCCAGCGTCAGATTAACCACATTAAGAAGAATGTTGCTGCGGGTTCTGGGGCTGAGCTGGCCTTCTCGAAGAGCCAGATAAAAAAGATGGTTAAGGTGGGTGGGTTTTTCCCCGCCTTGGGGGCTGTGATCCCTCTCTTGGCTAAGGCGCTCCCCTGGCTGGGTGGTCTGGGGGGCTTGATGGGTGGAGCTGCTGGTGTGGCACAGGCAGTTGATCAGGCTCGTCATAACCGGGCGATGGAGGGTCGGGGTTTTGGGGATGACCTTCTGGGTAGGGTGATGCGTGAAGTGGGTGGTGTGACTCGCAGTATTGAACCATTTGGCCGCCCGAGGAAGGGTCAGGGTTTAGTAGAGGATGTTATGAAGTTGGCAGGGCAACCAATGTTGGGGGGTTTAGGAGAGGATGTTTTGAAGTTGGTGTTGGCCAACCAACCCGGTCTTAGGGATATGCTGGGGGTGGGGGGTAAGGGTGTGTACCTAGCTAGAGGTGGTAAGGGGATGAAAAAAAGGAAGCATTAAGCAACTTTGATATTGAGAAGGCGGCTAAGGATATACCCCACTTCCGCGGTGTGTTTATGCGCGATGGTCTTCCCGCAGCTCTACACAGCCCGGAATGCGGGATTGTCAATCTAGACTCATCAGAGGGTGAGGGGACCCACTGGGTGGCTTATTACAGGGCGGGGCCTATGGCGGTTTACTTCGATAGTTTCGGGCTTGACCCTCCCCAGGAGATCCTGGATTATCTAGGGTGCCCCGTGCGCACCCAGACTTTTCAGTTGCAGAGGGCAGACGATGTGATCTGTGGTCATTTATGTCTTCATGTGCTTCGTGGGCTGGCGGGCGGGCAGCAATTTGAAGACATAATACTGCGTATGGTATAGACCATGTCTGTTGGAAAGTGTAACGGAGGAGGGGCTGTTGTCCAGCTTAGCCGAGCTGGGCTCGTGAGCAAGTATGGGGACACTATGCAAGGTACACTATCCATGGGTGGGTTTCGCCTCACTAATGTGGGGGAGCCTTCGGGGCCTAGTGATGCTGCTACACGTGGTTTTACGGAGCGACTCTCTAAACAGGGAACAATGACAGAGGAACTCAATATGAGCACCCATAGAATCACCAATGTCGCTGAACCGGTTGGGGAGCAAGATGCGGCCACTAAAAAATATGTTGATGTGCAACATAGGGCTTCGCTGTTAAATACCCAGTCTTTGGGTAAGACCTACTGGAATGCTACAAAAATATATATAGAAGGCCGATTCGGTGGTGATTGGGCGTTGTGGTTTGAGGTAAAAAATCCCTATCTTGTATTGAAAGGTAATTCCCTTTACCTTTCAAATATGGGAGTACTACCATGCATACTTAACTCCATTGATGGGGTATATGTAGGCTATGAGTATGGCCAGTTCTACCTTAAAGGTGATGATGATGAAGATGATGTTCACACCCTTAGTTTGGAGGTGTACAGCCGGCCCAAGCCTGCATACATCGATCGCCCCATCCCAGGGAGCAAACTATATATCAAGCTCCTTCTTAAGAAAGGGCCTTTTACAAATTGGGGGGATGTTATGCCGGGCCTTCAAGTAAAATCTCTGGCTCGTGAGGCGGAGGGTTGGGTTATTATTACCTTCGGTGAAAAAGTGGAAGTTACTGATGACCGAATTATAGTAAATATACTTAAGGATTCTAAGGGTGTTGATACCATCAATCTGAGAGAAGTTAAGGTTTCACCATGGGTTCATCTTATAAAACTTTTGTATACCCACAACTCTGTCACTGAGGAGGATTCAAAACGCATAATCGCGAATTGAATATATAGATGTGTGTGGTTAATATACAATGGCGCCCGACCAGACCTTTCGTCTTCAAGAGATCACTAGACTACAGAAGAGCTTGGAGGCTGAGCATGAAAAACGGTCTCTATTGTATAAGAAGTACCATCGGGTTGTGAATGTCTTGGATGGGATTGATACAGCACTGCTTACGGTGAGTGTGGGTCTTCTGTCAACTGCCATTGCAGTCCCTGTTGTCTTCGGTCTAGAGATAGGCGCTCTCGTATGTGGACTATTGGGGGCGGCCGGCAAGTTGGTGACCCACAGATGTGCACTTAAAGCCAAGAAGCATGATGAAATCAGGATTTTGGTTGAATCGAAACTTTCAACAATCTCCGATCTTGTCTCGGCGGCCTTGCAGGACCAGGAAATTTCTGATGCGGAATTTAAATTAATTCTGAATGAATCAGTGAAATTTCGACAACTACAGGCTGAAATTCGGCGCAAAGTTTCTGTCGACTTGCACCAGAAAAAAGAGCTTACTGACTTCACCCCACCAGCCAGAAGCCCGCCTGCTAGATAGCTCGCTAGATAGCGCGCTCTTTTTTCATAGCCTCTTTCTGAACACCACTCGAGGGCCGCGCAATTTTCTTAGCGAGAAAAAATTGTCCCGCTCGCGCGGCTCATAAAACTTGTCACGCTGAAACAAAACGATCTCGCTTGCTCCATTCAGTCACACTACTTCCGGTGTGATCGTTTTAAGCGGAAGTGTGTTGACTGGCGCGAAAGTTTGGTTTTATCCAGAGCGAAAATGTATGTTGCAGAACCACACATCGTGCAGCCACCGATACATCGCCGCTCCAAGATTCACTATCCCAGTCAGCTTCAAATTGACAGGCTAGACATTCACCCGTTCTACACATCCTCCTCAGCGATTGTTTCCAAACAGTCTGGTGGAACTCCTAAGGACCTCCAACCCCAAGGTGTATGAATGATTATAGTTCCCCCACTTATTCTTCTGCCTTGACGTTGTATGATTCGGAGATGATAGTCGCAAAAGCGTCGTCTTGAGGGCTTTCCGCAAAAGGTTGTGGGGCTCTTGAACCACTGGCAGGTAGGCATGTTTCTGAAACACAATCCAGTTTCATACCTCTATATGGGAGCAGTTTGATGTCAGTCTTTCTCTCAAACTCCCAAATCATCCTATGGAAGGTGTCTAGTGTACAACGCTCACACATCTCATAAGGGCGCTTAACCCCCCTCTCACAGAATATACACTCTTCTATAGTCACACCCCGCTTCACCTGCGCATTGTGCCTTGAACAGAAAAGACCAACGCAAGACCGGCCGCAGCGCAGCTCTGTGCCGAGTTTGAGCCACTCACAACCATTCATCTTGATATACCCTTGGAGGTTGTAGCTCTAATTCACTTACGATGGTGCATTATAATACGACGACGTCCCCTGCGCGACTCTTCAAATCTTTGGTAGTTGCACCAAACCCCTGGGGGGTGGTAGTGGGTCCACTCTCCTTCAGCATTCCTCCAACAGTACATACGCTGTCGTGTTGGATTCGCTTTTAACCACTGATGTGTGTCCATGGTGTGTACCCCATACATACTATAGCTCTAAGTAGCGCTCCGGGAGGATGGCGCCCCGGGGCCTAGGGGGGCGGGGCCCCGGGGGTTGGATCCCTAGGGGGCTGTTGTTTTGGCGCTCCTGTGGTGCCCCGGTTGTTTTGGCCCCAAACCGCCATAATACATCTACTACATGGCAAATCTGGCGAAGGGTTAACGATTTTCTCCGTAATCCCGTATATCCACGTGAAAAACATAGCTGCGCGAGATTCGGCAGCGGATCGCGTCGCGTTGGTTACTTACAGGGTATGTGAGCCGGTCGCTCAGAAAGCAATGGCAAACTACTGAGCGTAATCTTGCCAAGAACATCAACAGCAGCTGAAAATGTTAGTGTTGGATGCAACGTCCTGTAAGGGATATGCAACTTAACAAAAAAAATCCACGCAATCAGTTCACATCAAATGAAAACTACCATGTGCTTTGCCAGCTGGCGTAGGCGTTCATGTCTCTCCACATATCTTCGTCTTTGATGTTCTGGCTAAATTCTGCTGATGATATTCCGCCATGCCACCGTCTCAAACCATCCAGCATCATTTCTCTTGGTCTATCTCTGCATCTCTGGGGGTGGGGTGTTGTGTGGGAGGGGAGATGAGTGTGGGCGAGGGATGTGTGTGTGTATGGGTGAGGGGGGTGTGGTTGGCTGGGTTGTTGGGGTGTGAATGTTAGTGGGTAGATGGGGGTGAGTGTGTTGATGGGTTGGTGGAGGATGTGTGGGTGTAATTGGTTGAGGGATGAGTACGTGAGTGGGGGATGTGTGTGGGGATGAGTGTATGGGTGGGGAAGATGTGTGTGTGTGGGTGGGGAGATGTGTGTGGGTGTGGTATGTGCAGATGGTGGAGTGTGTGTGGGTGGGAGGTGTGTGTTTATTGATGTAATTGTGTTGGTGGGTTGGGATGTGTGTGTGCGGGATATGTGTATGGTGGGGATGTATGTGTGTGGATGGGGATGTATGTGTGTTGGTGGAGGGTGTGTGTGCGTGGGGGATGCGTGATTAAGGGATGTGTGGTTGAGGGATGGGTGATTAGGGGGTGGGTGGGTGGAGGATGTATGGATGGGTGAGTGTGTGTAGGCTGGAGGATGGGTGGGGGATGTGTGTGTTGGTGAGTTCGGGAGTGTGGGTGGGTGGGAGATAGAGTGGGTGGATGGGGGGATAGAGTGGGTCGGGGATGTGTGTAAGGTGGATGTGTGTAAGTGGGGATGTGTGGGCGGGTGCGGGATTTGTGCGAGGGTAGGTGCGGGATGTGTAGGTTGGCGGGGGAGATGTGTGGGTGGTGGATGTGTCGTTGGGGGGTGTGTGTTTGGCTGAGTGGTTGGAGGTGTGTGGGTGGGCGATGGAGTATATGTGGATGAGTGAGTGTTGGTGGGTTATGAGATGGGTGGAGGGTGTGTGTGTGTGGGTGGGGAGATGTGTGGTAGGTGGAGGATGTGCGTGGGTGGGGGATATGTGAGTGGGGGATGGGTGGGTGCATGTATGTGTGCCTGGGGATGTATGTCGGTGGGGACGTGTGTGTGTGGGGTGGTGGGTGGGAAGATGTGTGTAGGTAGGGGGATATGTGTGGGTGTGGGAAGTGTGGGTGGGGGATCGGTGGATGGGTGGGGGGATTTATGTGTGCATGGAGGAGTGTGTGGTTGGGTGGGGGATGTGTGGGGGATGTGTGGGTGGATGGGAGATGTGTGGGTGGGTAGGGTTATGTCTCATAACATGTAATATGCATTGTTTATGTCTGCAACATTCATTTGACAATGTTTTTTTCCTATGTGAATGAATTATGCACTATTGATGAACGAAAGATGAGTGACTGGAAGGGCCGAATGTAAGTCGGGCCTGCATGCCCAATTTGTTATTCTTTGAAAATAAAGTGCGTTCGTTCGTTCGTTCGTTATTTCTCTTCCGCTCGATCTCTTCAGTTGTCACGATGTTCGTCAATGCCTCTCTTCTCATCACAGGACCAAAGAAAGCTGGTTGTCTTTGTTTTGTTTTTTTTAAATATTATTATTATTGTTGTATATAGCCGGTCTCCCTGGTCGAGAAGTTAGCAGCTTTTCCCGTAACCCCGAATACTCTCGTGGTTGACGTGAATTGGAAGCGGTTCGAGTCGCGCCATGACTTATGAGAGTATGGAGCCGGTCGCTCAGAAAGTCGTGGCGTGCTGATGAGCGTAATCTAGCCTAGGAATCAACATGCAGCTGAAAGATGCTGGTGTTGACAGCAATATCCTGAAACAGGATGGAAACGCGGAAAAAAGAAAGAAAAGAAATGTTGTATATAAAGTTCTAGTTTCATTAGCCTCTTTCGGGCAGTAGTTGTTAGTTACTCTGGCGGTCCAAGGACTTCCCATCATTCGTCTCAGGAAACACATAAATCCATACTGGATTGAAAAGCAGAGAGGGGTCAGCAAGAGGTAGCAATTGATAATATAACACCAAACGATGGACAACCAGAACAGTGTACCGCCAGAGTGAGGGACAGACAGTGTTGAAGACCCACTACAGCTCACTTTCAGTGTGGACAATATAAAATAACACAAAGTAATGCAGCTTTACATAACAGAATTACGACACATACAGGACGTTGCGGCGACTAGCCTTCGTCAGCAAACAAATACATACACAAAACACAACATATAGTACAGGAGTAGATCCTCCGGTGACTACACAAAGGCATAAGGACGGGATGAGAAGAATAAAAAGATGAAAATAAAAATGAGAGCAATGAAGAAATAATGTCCACCTTCAAATATAAAACAAAAACATGTGACACCTTCAGTGCGAAGGCTGGACTGTATCGCTAGATTTACATAATAATGAGTAATAACGGAGACCTGCGTGACAGAGGTTCAGCCAGCTTAGACTTTCTCTGATGACCGCGGCATAGTGGATTCGTTCCCCCACGCCGACTAGATGCACTTACACGTTGACTTCTCGTCCTTGCCTTGGTGATGTAAATTACAAGTAGCTCTGAAGTCAGAGGAGATTCGCCTGAGGGACACTGGTAATAGAGAAAGATAACCCTCACGTAAAATCACTCCGGTGACCTCAATAGTAGTATCGAATGTGTGCACTACGTCCGAGGTCAAAGCTAACGAGAGCAAAACAAACATGTAACAACCAGGTGTCCTGTTAAATTCCCGAGAGAAGACTGGACTCAACAAGCACATCTTTAAACTTATTATCTGTTGGGATTATTGACTGACTTTGGTCTACACTCCTCTCTTCTGTCTTCCCTTCCATATATCTATTTCTTTCACTCTCTCTATTATTCCCTCAACACATACTCCGACAACAGTTCCTTTCAACGATAAGATAAAAGATTTATTAATAAAAACTATGTCTGGTGTATGTATGGATATTGTCTATGTAGTTGGTATGTTCTTCTAGTGTGGTTGCCAGTTATGAACTCTGAATGTCTATCAGCGTTGTTGTTTCTCGCCCTTTCATTCTTCAAGATCACAGGACAGCACATCAAACAGGACAGAGCTCACCCGGGATGATCCGTATGCTTGAATCTGATGGTAAATCCGTGATTGAATGCAAAAAACAAAAACTGTTCACCACTGAGTCAAGGTACCGTAATAAAAGTCCCGTAAGTTTATGAATGCACCTGAATCTGTTTCATGACGATAAGTATCCATCATCGAAAAACCACCACATCGTCACAGTTCTTCTTATAGTCTTTTAGTAATAGCACTGTTCTTACTTGTCTATTCTTTCTTCATTATACATATAAGATGTATGTAGTTTTAAGTATCCCTGCTTGCCACAGGTTACCCTCTCTTCCCTTTCAGGGCCTTAGTGGTATATTCGTTTGAGCATACAGTGTTCTGTATTTTATTTAACTTATTTCTTTCTTCATCGTAAATATGTTCATATTCTGTTTGGTTCCATGTAAGTACTTTATTTGTTCAAGGGTATTCCTCTTCATCTCTTCTCTGCTTTCACTAGGAGAGTGGAACCTGGAAAAGTATAACAAATCCAGTGATAAGCAGCCGCCCCTTTCTACTACTTATGCAAGTGTCCTTCTCCAGCCATAATGACAAGGCTTCCGAAGTGAACACCCGCATAAGACATATGAATTCACCAAAGTCTAAACTATCTACTAATAGAAAGCAATGGTAAATGCTATTCCTTCACATCTATATTCCTATGCTAAACTATATCTAATATCTTTATACCTTATTTAGGCATCTATGTTCCTGTAATCGAAAAAACACTTAGCGAATACCACACTATTATCCCCTCTTTCCATCATTAGGGACGTGTATTTCTATTCCCACTCAAGAACATATCTCCTTCAGGTCAGTTTGGAACACACACTAAACTTACACAAAGAATTGACCCTCTTTATATCGGTCATTTTTGCCGCATAGTCCTTGACATTGCTGGACACCTCACATCCAGACTGCATTATCATTGTTAGTGGAAAATTACAGCTCGGGGCCGTTTCACATCCATACTGCAATATGCTTGTCCAATAATACTGTCGGCCTTTGTCCCAAACCAATCTTTCCACTCGACCCTTTTACCTGCGCGGTTAGCCGGCCCCTTCTCCTGTCTTGACCTATTAACACATGCGCCTGGTCTCTCCTTTGTTAACCCTTCTCCTACCTGGGTAGTCGGTGTATGCAGTCGTCCATCTGGGAATCATTAACTCTTCAGTATTTCACGACACCAGGTACTGACTTGTATACATCGGTGTGTAACAAATGTGTAACAACCAGGTACTGACTTGTATACATCGGTGTGTAACAAACGTGTAACAACCAGGTACTCACTTGTAACATCGGTGTGTAACAAACGTGTAACAACCAGGTACTGACTCGTATACATCGGTGTGTAACAAACATGTAACAACCAGGTACTGACTTGTATACATCGGTGTGTAACAAACATGTAACAACCAGGTACTGACTTGTATACATCGGTGTGTAACACACGTGTAACAACCAGGTACTGACTTGTATACATCGGTGTGTAACACACGTGTAACAACCAGGTACTGACTCGTATACATCGGTGTGTAACAAACATGTAACAACCAGGTACTGACTTGTATACATCGGTGTGTAACAAACATGTAACAACCAGGTACTGACTTGTATACATCGGTGTGTAACACACGTGTAACAACCAGGTACTGACTCGTATACATCGGTGTGTAACAAACATGTAACAACCAGGTACTGACTTGTATACATCGGTGTGTAACAAACATGTAACAACCAGGTACTGACTTGTATACATTGGTGTGTAACAAACATGTAACAACCAGGTACTGACTTGTATACATCGGTGTGTAACAAACGTGTAACAACCAGGTACTGACTTGTATACATCGGTGTCACTCAGCAGCAGTGGCTTGAAGTGTAGTCTACTGAGACTGTCCACCCACACACGGCCTCTGGTCAGTTTCTTAATCTCAATAGGATCCACCTCTCTTTCCCCTCTAGCCCAGTGTATCATGTTTGGAATATTCTCTCTGAAACAATCACACAATTGTTCACTTTCTCCCTTAGTCTAGTATATCATGCTTGGAACATTCTCTCAGAAACAATAATCACACAATTGTTCACTTTCCCCCTTAGTCCAGTGTATTTTGTTTGGAATATTCTCTCTGACACCATCATACAGTTGTTAACTTTCTTCCTTAGTCCAGTATAGCCGGTCTCCCTGGCGTAGGTGTTAAAGACGTTGTTCGCAATCACGTATACTCTCGTACGAAACGAAGATTCGGCAGCGTATCGGGTCGCGTTGGTTACTTACAGAGGTATGTGAGCCGGCCGTTCATAAAGCAATGGCAAACTATTGAATGTAAACTTGCCAAGACATCAACAGCAGCTGGGACGCAGAGGTGTTGCCAAGGCACCAGGGCCGGGTTATATACTGGCCAAGACCTATTGACGCGTACTCGTCGAGCGTCCTGGGCAACAGGTCTCTTCGGGGTCCTGGCTAAAGTCAGTAGGATCGCCGATTCCTCCGAAGTCGAAGAGTGTCTGCCTGTACGGCGAGGAACCACTAGTCTGCACACCAATAAGCCAGACATGGGACAACGGATACTCACGCAAACCTCAGGTCCTGTATGACATCACACTGATGTTGGACAACAGGATGCCTTCATCCGACATACAGGACTTCGCGTTGGAGCTCAAGCCAACGAACACAAGCAAGCAAGCAAGCATCAACAGCAGCTGAAACATGCTGGTGTTGACTGCGATGCCCTGTAGAGGATATGCGAAAAAAAGTCCAGCGTAACGTTTTTGGAACATTCTCTCTGAAACCATCATACAGTTATTCATTTTCTCCTTTAGTCCAGTGTATCTTGTTTGGAATATTTTCTCTCAAACCATCAAACAGTTATTTATTTTCTCTGATAGTCCAGTGTATCGTGTTTGGAATATTTTCTCTGAAACCATCATTCAGTTGTTAATTTTCTCCCTTAGTCCAGTGTATCATATTATACTTTTGCTCCACCAAATTATGATATAATTGTTCAGCTTCTTCCCTGGTCAAGTAGATCATGATTGGAAACTGCTCTCTGTAACAACCTCACAATTGTCTAGTGTATCATGTCTGGCTAATGTTTCTTGAAATAATCATGCATTTTGTAATAGTCTTTCCCTGTCAATAGTATCTTGTTTAGGCTATGCTCTCTGAAATAATCATGAAATTATACATTTTCTCCCTAACTCGGTGTTATGTTTGGATTGTGGTGTCTGAAATAATCATACAAATGTTCACTTTCTTCCTGTAGATCAGTTGTATCATGTTTCGTTTATGTTTCCTGGAATAATCATACAATTGTTTACTTTCTTACCTAGCTCAGTGTATCATATTTGAACATGCTTTCATAAATAATCATGCAACCGTTCAGTCTCTTCATTAGCCCGGTGTAGCATGTTTCGAATATCTTCTCCGAAACAATCATACAAGCGGGCTTCAAATGAAAACTTTAAATGTGTGTGTGTGTGTGTGCGTGCGCGCGCGCGCGATATATAGTCACCACTGCGTTAATGCAAGTCCTCCATCGCCAATTAAAATGATTGGATTCCTGTCGAATAAAAAACACTCTCTTGGTGTGCCTGACCTAGTCGTGAACAGTCTGTCACAGAAGTCACTCCGTTTTGAAACCCACTACTCCACTCATACACTTGCTTGACTGACAGGCATACATCACCATACTGGATCTCATTCACCGATGAATTTCTATAGGTTTCACCCTTCATTGATTTTTTTTTTTTTTTTAAACGGATAACAGAACGCTGTTCCTCTTTGGTGCTTGTCAAAAGTGGGGTGGTCATCTTTAAACTGTCCTTATAACGTCACCGTGTTCGCCTGTACCATGATGTCACGTGCTTAACACAACTGACATCCCTAATAACAATATTGACAGGTTACAAAACAATGGCATGGTTATTTTAATTTCTATCATATTTTTACGGTTTTCATTTGAAGCGCCCGCCTACTATTGGATATACGTAGCACTAGATCAAACGCAAGCGGTATATCATGCACTAACAATTCACGGGTACGGATTATGGGACATGCATCCAACAGACACTCTCTACGTTTGAGTGTTGAATGGGAGCTTGCCACTCTGTCCCAATGATGCCTGTCGTCACCTTTCTCATCACACTTTGTGAGTCCGTTACAACTACTACATGCGTGTGCTGTTTGTTCTGCAGCTAGCAGAACAAGATGAGGTGAATAACTAAATAAAAACAAGTAATCACCTCGATTGTAACCTTCAAAATGTTGACACTGATAAATAAAATATAAGCTGAGAGTAGCAATCTGGTGAAATCTATACACACCACGGTGTTAACGAACGTCCGGAAAAGTGATGCATGTCTGTATCTCCTGGGAATGTGCGAGTGGAGCGGGAAATTCCGAAACACCACGAGTCCTGAGTCAGCTTCTTCTCTGTGAGCTTGTCTTGATCGATGCCGGTCAGAAAAAGTCACTTTCAGAGTTCTTCCACGCAAGTTAAAAAAATTAACTGTATGACATTGTACAGGACGTCGCAATCAACGCCAGTATTTGTTTTTGGCTGTGAATTTCCAGTCAATTTTACTTTCAGTAGTCTGCCACGGCTTTCTGAACACCGGAAGCTCATACCATTGTAAAAAATCAACGCAAAGCTGTCTGCTTCCAAATAGCCTGCGACTGACCTGGAACCAGGTATGTTGAGATTATAACACTGCGCTCAATGCCCCTTAACCACAGACGCAGCCATGCGCAATAAGAAGTATGTTTCTAATTGACGTCCCTCATACATTGCTAAATACAAAAATCATCTTCATCATCCTTTCACCACACAGGAACTTCATAATCACTCCATGTCAACCAACATGGTGCAGAATTTAGCAGGCGAAGGTAATTTCGCCCAGCCTCTTACTTAATTCCGAGCCGCGGTAGAGCCCGCAGGCCGGGTGGTCATGAGTTCGAACCGACATTTGGAAGACATTTTTAATTCATCTGCTCTACCCAACCTTAAATGTGCACCAGGAAATGTCGCTGGACGTCAAGTCGGCCGGCTTAAAAATGACATCATCATCTAACTAATACCCATTGGCCTAAGAATATGAGTCTAGCGCAGTATTTTCTATAAGCCTAGTAGAGTGTATAGATGTCCTTTACTGTTGTTTTCTTTAGCAGCAGTTATCAAGATATCTCTAGATTGTACTGCCAGTTCATCAGGTGTCATTTCCTCTTGTACAGACATCAAGACCCCAAAACGATTCCTAACTTCTACTTTGTATGCATCTGGTATTTTTGTGAGATCAAAACGAAGTGGCCTTGGTCCTCGGGTAAGCTTCTTGAGTTTTAATTTCAGATCTGCTTCTAATAACTGATGATCTGTATCACAGTCTGCACTTCGTATTGTTTTTGCAGATGTCATGCTTGATCTCCATCTTCTTTGTATTAAAATATAATCTATCTGATTTTTGGTAATACTGTTTGGGGACTTCCACGTGAAGAGTCTTCTTGGGTGTTGTTTAAAAAGTGTGTTTCACATATATAAAGCAACTATTTAATGTTGCATTACAATGATAAGAGGATCGACTTCATTGCACAGTGTTTTATCCCATATGGCTCGGTCTCTCTCCGCAGGGCGGCCTGCCGAAAGCGTCGCTCCAGCGACGACCACCAGGAGTCTCCAAGAAAACTGCACTCGTGAACAGAACGACGTAAGCCGCAATCGAACCCATAACCTTCGGAGCGCGAGGCATTTGGTGTAACCACTTCGCCGCCGATACTACCTCTGCAGGACGTTGCAATCGACCCCAGGTTGATTATCTAGGCAATTTTACGTAGAATAGTTTGCCATTTATTTCCGAACCACAAACACCGTTGCCGTCTCAGTGTACCAGAAGCTTTAAGTTGTAAGGGGGCTAAGTGGTCTCGAGGTTTGGTGTCCGCCTTGAGTGTTGGAGGTCCCGGGTTCAAGCCCCGGTGAGGGCTGGGATTTTTTCACGTGGACTTCTAGTAGCAAAATTTCCCCTGGTCTCTGGGTAGTGAGATCGGACGTCCGTATGTATTGTTGCGCACATAAAACATCCCTTGGCAGTTGGAAATTAAAAAAAGGGTAACCTAACGGCGTTGCCCACGCAAAATTTCGAGTTAAAAACCCAAAGTATTTCAGGATCCTCGCCGGTGCTACGGAGTTCGTGCACTGAGCTGAGATTCTCCGGCCTCAGGCTTGAGTTAGGAGTAGAACGGAGCTTATGGGTTACACCCGTGTGCCGTGATGTTGATCCGTCGACTAAACTAAACTAATCTAAACTAAACTAAACTAAACTAAACTAAACTAAACAAGACAATAACCAGAAGGGAAGAGAGAAGACACAAAGCAAGACATGTTTCCCACGAACACAATCTGCACTCACGTGGGGCAGTTCAGCAACAGGTGCGACTGCTCAGGTTCGTACAGGACTTTTCTCTTCAGCAGGGACGGCAGCACGGGTTTACTTTTCATGGAGTGGAATCCGGCCTCTATCACCTCCACCACTTTTCCAGACTCGTCAGTAACTGGCCATTGGAGTTTGATACATCATGGTTTAGATAATGTTACTATGTCTCTTCCTTCAATAGGTGGATATACTCGTGTGGTTTCTTTCTTTCTTTCTTTCTTTCTTTTTTTCTTTTTTGTTTCTCTTTCCCTCTTTCTTTCTTTCGTCTGTCTGTCTAACAGCCTTCATGCCTACCTTTATTTCTTTCTGCCTCCTGCCCAATTTCTTTCTTTCTTTCTTTCTTTCTTTCTTTCTTTTTCTTTCTCTTTCCCTCTTTAAAGTGTTTCCGCTAATTAAAAATGGCTCAATCGATAATAGCGTCTTGGGTAATTATAGACCTATTTCCTTACTATTGTCGCTATCAAAACCACTAGAAAAACACATTCATAAAATAACGTTACACCATTTAATTAACAACGATCTAATAATTAACAGTCAATCTGGGTTTCGACCTAAATATTCTTGCCAAAGTGCTCTAACAAAAATGACCGATAACTGGCACTTAAACATCAACAACGGTAGAATTTGTGGAGCGGTGTTTGTAGACTTTAAAAAAGCTTTTGATATGGTAGATCACGATATTTTAATTAGAAAACTAAAACAAATGAAGATAAGCACCAACATGGTGAACATAATTACGTCATTTCTATCCGACAGACAACAAGTCGTGTCCTTCAACAACTGTCTATCAAGACCCACACAGCTTAATATTGGCGTGCCTCAGGGCTCAATACTAGGTCCGCTGCTTTTTGCAGTTTATATTAATGATCTTCCTTTATATATCAATACAACTTGTGATCTATTTGCAGACGACTGTACTATATATACTAGTCAAGAAAACAGTAGTGAATTAGAGAATTCTTTACAAAAGGAACTCGATAATCTTACTAGATGGAGCAATGAAAACCGCACGCAAATTAACATCGACAAAACCAAATCCATGCTAATAACGACCAGACAAAAACTACAGACACTAGCCATAACTGGATCATCGCTCGAACTCCGCTTGGGCACGTTACCTATAGTTAATGTGAATGAACATAAAACACTAGGTCTTTTAATTGACAGCCATTTGAGCTGGAGCCCTCATGTTCACGTTCTTACCAAGAAAATAGCACAAAAAGTTTACCAACTTGCTAAAATGCAGCACTTCCTGGACGAAAGCACACGAAAAATATTCTACATATGCTATATCCAATCACATCTCGATTACTGTTCCACAGTTTGGGATGGTTGCCTTAATCTAATTTAAAACGACTATGTTCTCTACAAAACCGCGCTATTCGTCTGGTTTCTGGTAGAAAGCACGTTGAAAGCAATAATTTGTACAGTCATCTAAGACTTCTTCCACTTCAAAAGCGCTTCCTTTTCAACAAAGCAAAATTAGTGAACAAAATTATATCTCAGAATACCCCAGAGTATCTTCTGCCGCTGATTCAATCTAATGCAATGAACAGCAAGCACCTAAATTTGTTACATGTCTCAAAGCCTAGATTGGACCTATACAAAACATGTTTCGCCTATTCTGGTGCGCACTTATGGAATGATCTGCCTCCAGATCTGAAAACTCCAATGAGTTTCTACACATTTAACCGAAAACTCTTTCAATACTTAATCCATACCGACTATATGCCACCATAATTCATTTACTGGTATAATTGTTCATTATAATCGTTCATTATAATTGTTTAACAATAATTGTTCACTATATATGTGTGTGCGTGTGGGAGCGAGAGAGAGAGAGAGAGAGAGAGAGAGTGAGAGAGAGAGAGAGAGAGAAAGAGAGAAAGAGAGAGAGAAAGTGGGTGTCAGAGCGAGTGAGAGAGTGAATGTGTGTGTGTGTGTGTGTGTGTGTGCACGTGGGAGCGTGTGTGTGGAGAGAGTGATTGAGCGAAAAATGGTAGGGGAATGTGTCAGTGCATGCATTCGTACGTGTATGTGTGAGAGTAAGTGAGGGAGTGTGTGCGTGCGTGCATGCGTTCATGCGTATGTGTATGTGTGAGAGAGTGTGATTGAGAGAGTGAGTGTGTGTGTGAAGGATTGTGTGTGAGAGAGTGAGACAGCTCGAGAGTTGATGTGTTAGTGTGTGTGTGTGTGTGTGTGTGTGTGTGTGTGTGTGTGTGATCGCGCGCATGCGTGTTAGTGTGTGTATATGAAAGAATACAGAGAGAGAGAGAGAGTGAAAGAGAGAGAGAGAGAGAGAAAGAGAGAGCTGAGCAGATGCATGTCATGTAACACGCATGTTATGTAACACGCGAATCCATATGTTTGTGTATTCTCATCTGTCATATTATCAGTTAAATACCATTTGATTTTATCATGTATAATATATACTTATGTACATTACTGTAGTTTGAGTGAGAGAGTCAGTGAGTGTGAATGAGAGACAGAATGAGTGAGCGTGAGAGTGAATGTGTGTGTGTGTGTGTGTGTGTGTGTGTGTGTGTGCCTTCTCTGTGTGTATCTCTGTGTGTGGGAGCATCACTATGTTTACGTCACATACTTTTTATGTACACATTTTTCTCCATATTTAACATTTTAAAGAGACTGCTCATGACAATTGTCAGTGTATGTGTGTGAGTAAAGTGTGGGAGTTTGTTCATACTAGTTTCAATTCTAACGTGAGACATGTTGTATGTGTCTAGATGTGAGGAGGTGTGAGTGTGTGTGGAGGATGTGTGTGAGTGTGGGGATATGTGTGGGTGAGGGATGTGGGGGTGGGGGTATGCGTTTGGATGGGTTGGGGTGTGTGGGTTTTTGTGGGTAGTGATATTTGTGGGTGTTGGCGGTATGTGTGGATGGATGTGTGGGGGGGGGGAAAGTAGGGGTGTGGGAATGGGTGTGGGGGATGTGTGTATGGGTGGAGGATATGTGTATGGGACGGGTGTGGGGTGTGTGTTTTATGTGGGTGGTGATGTGTGGGTGGTTTTAGGAAGTATGTGTGTGTGGCGGGGTTGTGTGGGTAGGGGATTGTGTTGGGTGGATTGGGGATGCAAGGGCGGGTCGGGAGAAGTGTATGGTGTGTGGGTTTGAGATATGTGTGCGGTGTGTTGGTGGGGGTTGTGTGCATGGTGTGTGGTGGGGGTGTGGTGGTATGGGTGAGGATATGTGTGTGGGTGGGGGATAGTGTGTGGTGTCGGGGATGTGTGTGATGGGTTCGGGGAATGTGTGTATGGGTGGGGTGGTTGGGGGAAGTATGTGGGGGGGTGTGGGTGGGAGATGTGTGCGTGGATGGGGAATGTGTGGGTGGGGGTGTGTAAGTGGCTTAGGGATGTGTAGGTGGGTGAGGGATGTGTATGTGTCGGGGTGGGATGCGTGAGTGGGTGGAGGATGTGTGTGGGTAGGGGTATTGTGATCGAGAGATGTTTGGTTGGGGGTGGGTGGGTGGTGCTTAGTGGAGGATGTGTGCGTGAGTGAGTGTGTGTTTGTGGACAGGTAGGAAATGCGTGTGTGGGTGGGGAGAGGTGTGTGGTGTGTTGGTTAGGGATATTGTGTGGGTGAGGTATGTGTGTGTGGATGGGGGATTTTTGTGGTGTGTGGTTGGGGGTATATGTGTGGGTGTGTGTGGGAATATTGTGCGGTATGTGGGTGGGGGATATGTGTGTGGTGTGTAGGTGGGGATGTGTGGTGGTATGTGGGTGTGGGATGTGTTGGTGAGGGATATGTGTGTGTGTGTGCGGAGCGTGGGTTGGGAATATTGCGTGGTAGGGGATGTATGTGATGTGCGGGTGGGGGATTGGGTTAAGGCATGTATGGGTGGGTGGAGGATGTATGTGTGGGTGGTGGGGTGTGTGTGTGAGTGGATTGGGGATGTATGGGTGGTTAGGGAGATGTGTGTGTGGGGGGGGGGGGTAGGGAGATGTCAGTTGGTGGGGATGTGTGGGTTGGTGGGGGATTGTGTGCTTGGGTGGTGAATATGTGGTCAATGGAGATGTGGCTGGGGGATGGGTGGTTTGAGGTGTGGATGGGGAGAGGATGTGTGGGTTGGTGGGGGAATGCTTGTGGGTGGCGAGTGTGTTTTGGTTGGGGGAACAGGTGAGGGGACAGTGTGTGGGTGGGGGATGTGCGGAAGGGGGATGGATCGGTTGGTGGGGTATGTATGTGTCCCTTGGTGTGCGTGTGTGTGGGTAGGTGGGGGTGTTGTGTGGGTGGGGTGATGTATGGGTAGGTGGGAGATGGGCCTCATAACATGGTAATTTGCCTTGTTTATGTTTACAACATTCATTTCACAATGTTTATTTTTCTTCCTATGTAAATGTATAATGCTCTTGATGAATGAAAGACGAGTGATTGGAAGGGCCGAATGTAAGACGGGCCTGCGCGCCCAATTTGTGACCCTAATAAAGTTGATTTGAAGTTGATTTGATTTGATTTGATTTTCTTTCTTTGTTTGTCTGTCTAACTGTCTCCATGCCTACCTTTCTTTCTTTCTGCCTCCTGCCCAATGTCTTTCTTTCTTTCTTTCTTTCTTTCTTTCTTTCTTCTGTCTGTCTGTCTGTCAGTCTGTCTGTCTGTCTGTCTGTCTGTCTGTCTGTCTGTCTCACTGTCTTTCTTCCTTTTTCTTTCTCTTTCCCTCTTTCTTTCTTTCTTTCGTATGTCTATCTAACTGTTTCCTTCTGCCTCCTGCCCAATTTCTTCCTTTCTTTCTTTCTTTCTTTCTTTTTTTCTTTTTTCTTTCTCTTTCCCTCTTTCTTTCTTTCGTCTGTCTGTCTAACTGTCTCCATGCCTTTCTTTGTTTGTTTCTTTCTTTCTTTCTTTCTTTCTGTTTCACAGATCTCAACGCAAGTAGTCAAGCTATGAACGCCTGACTTCAGCTATCTCTTTTGCTTCACATTCAGTGCCTCATCATATTCGAAGACTATTTTGGAAACATCACAACTTCAGCAAGTTAGCTAATAACAAATCTATGCGTGAAACGCAGCCAGTGACCTACTTACTTGTGGAGATAGGTGGGTCAGTGGGACAAGGTTCCTGACATGGGACAAGCAGAGTCTCACTCTCGCGCATACTGATCTCCGACATTTTCCGGATATGATGTGGCAAGGCCGTTGAATGACAAGGAACTCCTTCTGGGTAGAGAACCATGAGAGGATAATCTCGAGGGAAGACTGGGATGTCCTGATAAATTTTCTGAGGAAACCATTTCACAGCAAACTTGTGATCAGACACTGTTGCTGCATTGTTCTGGTGTTTACAGATGACATAGAAGTGTACATAAAGTGTTAAAGATTGTAAGGATAAGGAACTCAACGGGAGAAAGACACTTAGGAGTTGAGATCTTAGTAGGCCATCCCCTATAGCAGGGGCGAGAAAAAATTTTTCTGCCAAGGGTTAATTGGATATTTATAAAAGTATTCGTGAGCCATACAAAAGCACCCACTTAAAAAATTTTTTTTAATGTTTTGCATATCCTTTACAGGACATCGCTGTCAACATCAGCATCTTTCAGCTGATTGTTGATTTCTTGGCAAGATTACGCTCAGTAGTTTGCCATTGCTTTCTGAGCGGCCGGCTCACATACCACGTAAGTTACCGGCGCGATTCGAACCACTGCTGATTCTCACCGTCGTCACGTTACTTACGAGAGTATACGAGATTACGGAGAAAAGTTGCTAACCTCTAGGCTAGGAAGCCGGCACTTAAAAATTAGCCTGCCATATTTGGTCAAACATTTAATTAACTCATGCCTAATGTGAATTGGAACTGTTCTATTTGGTGAGGCGTATAATGTTAGCTGGTATCGACTATGTTGCTATTCGCAACTGCTTTTCCAGGACTGTGTTGGTTAGTCTGGTGTGCAAACGACTCTGTGATAGTAAGTGGGCCGGACTTTCCACGCACCTGGCCTATAGTATCGAAAAGTGAGGCAGAAAATTGTGTTTGAAGAGAGTAATGCTTCTCGTGCTCAGAAACCTTCTTTTGTGCATAAAGCAGGGTTTCCGTGCAGAGCTCTTGATCCTCTCTCCAAACTCAGAAACCAGCGGGATGTTTTAGATCGGTACCGGAACTTCACATAAAATCAGAATGTATTGAGGGAGGTTATCATTCGGCACAGCACATATGTCCTGGGTGAAACCAGGCCTGGGCCGGCAGTATTTCCTCCATTGTGTTAGTCCACAGATTCCAACTCAATCTTCATCATTATCATCCAGTGCCTTGCCGGTTCGCGTGGGCGATCATGCATCTCCATAAACTGCGTCTCCAACAGCATGGATTAGTTTGTGCGTTGACTCCCTTGCGTGCCATGACACAAGACTGTCAATAAATTTCTCACGCTGTCTTCCTCTATCTCTCTTTCTACAAATCTTTCCGCTTGTCATAACCTGTTCCTATTTTTGTCTTCTCACAATGTGGCCAAAAACGATTACTGCTTCTTTCTGATGTTTGTGATAAGTTGTCTTTGCGACTTAGCCTCCCTCAAACATATTTTCTGTAGATGTCATTTCATGTTCACTGTACAATCAAAACAAAGCATGAGACATTACGCAACCTTGTCTGACGCCCTTCTTTATACAACTTAATGTACAGAAGAAAACCTAAGTGAGAACAAAACACAGAAAACACGAAACATAATGGATGGAAACTTAATATTGTTGGGCAGTGACGAGAAAATCTATACTTCTTCTTCTTCTTCAGCATTCCGAGCCATTGAGGTTATTTGCTGCAGATACAATCCGTCTCCATTCGTCTCTCTGGTCGACCTTCTCTTGCCAATCGCTGATTCCATGTGCTTGTAGGTCTGTATGTATATTATCTCTCCACCGTCTTCTTGGTCTACCTCGGGGTCTTAGTTAGTTAGTTAGTTAGTTAGTCACGGTTCCAACTTCACAGCAACGGGTCGTCCCATTATGCTCCGTTCCTGTGCCAGTGAATATCACCTCGGGGTCTACGGTCATTTATGTCCTGAGTGTTTCTATATTTTCTATATTCTTTCTATATGCCCCAGCCAGAGAAAACCTCTACTACTTTAAAAAAAAAAAAAAAAAAAACTAACATTAATGGGAGGGGGAGGGGAAGACAGCAGAGACAATATGCAAGTTAATCTTGAATCATGATACCACGGCTAGATAGAGTCCGGGATCTTGAATGGAATATGTCTAGACATAAGAAAACATTATATAAATGCTTGTCGAAGTCTGACACACTGACCTTAGATGTGCTTAACTAGGTGTGACACACTCTCCCCAAAAGAGGGCCAAAGAAGAACAAGAACTACCACGGTCTGAAAATATAAATCAATCAAGTGCCGACTTCACAATAAAGGTTTTCTGGCATTCATTCCCTACACCTTCTGTATATTGCTTTGAGTACACTTGTACAGCCAGCTATTTTTCGATCTCTTGATGTTCTCTCCAACCTCTATTGTCTCCTAACTCTTGCTCTCCTGCCTGGAGGGGGGGGGGGGGGGGTTGTAAATATCAGTATGTGCAAACAAACATAGCACGAAGGCTCTGAGGAAAGAAGATACACACTCTGTGTCAATATACCCAGTGAATCAGTATATGTGAAATCCTAGCACTTCATATTCCTACGACTGTATCTGACTTGGAATTCATTACCAACATCATTTGCATCTTGTGTCCTGTCTACTGGCTATGGCGTTGATGCCTCTCCACAGATCTCCGTCCTTGGTGTTCTGGATCAAATGTGCTGGTGAGATTCTTCCATGCCACCGTGTCTCTGAAAGTACTGGAGAATCATCATGTTCTCGTAGCTCGAGGATGGATGGGGTATTCCTAACTACACCTCCACATGGTACAAAATGGCAAACACACCATGGTGTGGCAAACACACCGCTACGGACCTAGTATCCACCGCGATCAGTGGACAACTCTGCAGGTAAGCAAAGTAGGGCACTCGTCCTGACAGTCGGATACGGAAGTCACCAGAAGTGGTAACATACCCTCGTGGGGAGGTCAACCACATTACTATCCCAAAATTTCATTTAATTCTACAGGTTTGGAATTAACTCTATCGGCATCTCTCCTTCTCTCAATCTCCCACTCTCTTTCTCTCTACCCCCCCCCCCCCCTCTCTCTCAATGCCGCCCTCTCTCTCCCTGCCTCTCTCTCCGTGCCCTTCTTTTCTCTCTCTCTCCCTGCCTCTCTCTTCTGGTCGCTCTCTCTTTCTCTCCATTACCTCTTTCTCTTCCTGTCCCTCTCTCTCATTGCCTTTCTCTCCCTGCCTCTCTCCCTGCCTCTCTCCCGCTATCTCTCCCTACCTGTCTCTTTCCCCTCTCTCCTACCCCCTGTCCCTGCCTCTCTCTCCCTCCCTGCCTCTCTCTCCTCTCTCTCCCTCCCTCCCCACCCCTCTCTCCTCTCTCCCTGTTTCTCTCTTTCTCCCCTCTTCCTCTCTCTCTCTCTCTCTCTCTCTCTCTCTCTCTCTCTCTCTCTCTGAGGGCGACAGCACACTCACCTTAACTGTGCACTGTCCTATCCGTGGCCTCTCTCCCAGCCTGTCGCAGGTGTTACATTCGCCCCACGGCGCCCACATTGTGAATACCCGAAGGTTTTGATGCAATAGGAAGGTTTCGGGCGTCAGCGGATCCTCTCCTAATCTCAACTATATCATAACAAGACACCAGTTTTACCATCAATAAAATATGCACGATATTAAATTATGACATGAGATATCTCATTTGTTCATATGGGGATAGTGCACAGCAATTGTATAACCTCGTCAGTGAATACTCTCCTCTCTCGCTCTCTCTATCTCCAACTTTCTCTCTATGTATATATCTCTCTGTCCCTATCTCTCTGTCTCTATCTCCCTCTCTCCGTATCTATCTCTTTATCTCTCCCTCCCCCCATTTCTCTCTGTCTCCATCTTACCCTGTCCATCTCCCAACCTTTCTCTATTTTGTCTCTATAACTCTATTTGCATTCCCCCGTTTTTGTGTCTATATATATCTCTCTATCTCCTATCTTTCGTTCTCTCTCTTTATTACTCTAAGTTATTCTCTATCTTTCTTTGTCTCTGTCTGTCTGTCTGTCTCTCTCTCTATATATTTTTAATATTTTTCAACGTCTCTCTTCATCTCTCTATTTCACTCTGTCTTTCTTTGTCTCTCACTGTCTCACTATATTTCTCTATATAAATCAGCCCCTATATATCATTCTCTATGTGTCTCTTTTTGTCTCTTCCTGTCTTTACATCTCTCTCTCTATCTCTCTCTCTCTCTGTCTCTCTGTCTCTCTCTCTCTCTGTCTCTCTCTCTCTCTCTCAGTCTCAATTCTTCTGCCAGTATGGTATTTCCATAACATTAAATTAACTATTTATGCTGGCCGTTAATGATGTTGACTAGAAAACAAGACATAACATAAACAGGAGTCTCCTGTCTTTTCCACTTTTCACATGGGGCAGTGAGGAGCATTTTATGTGATATTCACTGGCACAGGAACGGAGCATAATGGGGACGACATGTTGCTGTGAAGTTGGAAACGCGACTAACTAACTAACTAACTAACTAACTAACTAACTAACTAACTAACTAACTAACTAACTGACAAGACATAACATAGCACCATCTCTGTATGTGATGTCCACGAATTGATCTCAATATTTTGACTTTCAGCGACGGAGTATCGAAGACAAGTCATATCTACTTGTGTACATGCATGTGTGTGTGTGTGTGTGTGTGTGTGTGTGTGTGTGTGTGTGTGTGTGTTTGTGTGTGTGTTTGTGTGTGTGTGTGTGTTTAATGTGTATATGCATGAATCAGGACATATTGAGGGAAGCTGAGTCACAAAGACAACTTACTACAAACATCAGAAAGAAGCAGTCATAATTTGTTTGGCGACAGTATGAGAAGACAAAAACTCGAACATGTGGTGACAACAGGAAAGATTTGTTGAAAGAGAGATAGAGGAAGAAAGTGTGAGAAAATTCTTGACAGTCTTGTGTCCTGGCACGGAAGGGAGTCAGCACACGAATTGATCCATGCCGTCGGAGATTTCAATTTCTGGAGAAGCATAATCGCCCACTTCAGCCGGTAAGACACTGGATCATGATGATTATTACTATGCATGTGTATGGTGTGCGTTGTGTGCGAACCTGCGCGCGTTGCAGTGTATATCTACGTGCAGACGTTCAATGCTGGCAACGTGAGAAAGCACACGAGACTTACACTCCTCCTTTTGTCGGTGAGGAAGACGTCCAGTTGATAGATGGCGATGTAGTCACGCCGCTCCAGGCAGAAGTACTGACCTGGGGGTAGAACATGCGTTAATGGTGTGTATATATGGCTAGAATATAAACTTACAGATGTTTTGTGTGACTTAATGACTGATTGGTTGATAGATGGCGATATAATCACGCCGCTCCAGGCATAAGTACTGACCTGGCGGTAGAACATGCGTTAATGGTGTGTATATATGGCTAGAATATAAACTTACAGATGTTTTGTGTGACTTATTGACTGATTGATTGATGATTGGTTCTATGTGACGTCGTCATTGTCTTTTTGTTCGTCTTCTTCTTTTTCTTCTTCCACTCATCCTCCTGTTTTTCCTTCATCGCTTTCCTTATTCTTCTTCTTCTTCTTCTTCTTCTTCTTCTTCTTCTTCTTCTTCTTCTTCTTCTTCTTCTTCTTCTTCTTCTTCTTCTTCCTCTTCTTCTTCGTCTCCTACTCATTGGCTGTTGTCCTGGTAATGTTTGCAAAGAAGTCTGTTGTTGTTTGTATGTAATTGGGAGCCAATGATCTTATTATTTGAATGAATCAATCATTGAATGGCTAACTGTTTTCATCAATATGTGAATTATATATTGTCTGGATCGCTGATAATGTCAATGGCTGTTTTTATTATTATTATTATTATTATTATTATTATTATTATTATTATTATTATTATTTTGAGTGACTGAATTATTGTCGATGACTATTTTCACCACACTATCATCAATCTGTGGTGCATATCAATCATCGCCAGGACCTAATGTTTCATCATCAGCATGTATCAGATTCCGTGCAGAACGTGGCCCGCCGAAAATTGTCTCTGTCCTTTAGCAGTTCTCCCGCCTCATGCACCGTCATGCCCAGGGTGTCTGCAATGTCCCGTGTCCATCGTCGTGCTGGTCGACCCCAGCCTCTTCCACGAACCACGCCTTCCATCATATGCTGTCCCAACTACTGTATCATTTAACATGGCTAAAGTATCCCAGCATCCAAATGTTCACATCCTGTCGATGGCGGGAAATGCTTTCGTCATGGTTAACTGTCTGTTCCGTGGCGAAGAGATTACGAATGCAGTTCGTAATCCCGCATACCCGCGTTTAAACACAACTGTGAGTGGTTTGGCAGCATACCGCCTTGCGTTGTTTTTGTTTTTTTTACGAAATGGTATTGGTTCTGGTCGTTCAGTGAGGAATGGCAAACTACTGAACGTAAACTTGCCAAGAGATCACAACTGCAAAAGATGCTGGTGTTGACTGCAACGTCCTGTAAAAGATATGCAACTAACTTGGTTAACCGAATATGTGTCATGGGGTGGTTCATCGTCTAAAGCAATTTCCCGTATAGGTCGTCGGCTTATATATCGCCGAAATGTTGTCATTGCGAAATGTTATCTACATTAAAAATATAAATACAGTAGTTTTTTACCCATAGCAACTTGCTTTAATTTGATATTTAATGTAACATTTCTGCTACCATATTAACAACTATGAGGCCATAACTGTGAAACACTCCTACTACCCATTTTCCAACATCCATTTTTGTTTGCGCCAAACCTACGTTTTGTTTGGCGATGAATATGTTAAGAACTTGTCTGTAACATCCACATTGAAAAGTCATATCTGTATTCTTTGGTGATTGCGAAATAGTCCCTAACACACCCGTGGGCTGAAACAGGAAACACGCATGTTCTCAGAATAATCCACGAACACACCCGTGAGCTGAAACAGGAAACACGCATGTTCTCAGAATAATCCACGAACACACCCGTGAGCTGAAACAGGAAACACGCATGTTCTCAGAAAAGTTACTTTAATTTGGTTGCTGGTGTTGTATCAAAGGCTCTTAATAGATTATGTGCCAAACAGAAAGGTAGCTTGGACCAAACCATGATAGATGGCGGAAAATGAGTAGTTGCATGTCACAGTTATGACGTAGAAGTTGTCAATAATGGTAACAGACATCTTGTATTACAACGCAATTACAACATATCAGCGATATATAAGCCCATGTCAGATATGGGCAGTCGATTAAGATGATAAATCATCTCATAGCATTTAATCACTTGATTTAAAAAAAAATTCAGTTGAATATCAGTAATCAGTTGATATTGTTAAACAAATGCACTGTTATAGACAGAGTCTTCTTCTTTCTTCTTCTCCCCCCCCCCCTCCCCCCCCCCCCCCCAACTGGGGCTAGGCTGCCCAATCAAACCACGCCCAGCTGTCTTATTTATTGCTATCCCCTGCAGCTTCTTCCGTTTCTTCCCAATATTATCCATCCCTGTAATTCTATTCTCCAAGTGTTTTTAGGTTTCTCGCTAGTTCGTTTGCCTTGTGGATTCCAGACAAGAGAGTGTCTAGTCACATTGTCTTCAGGGTTTCTCAGAGTGTGCCTAACTTGTTTGAACATTCCAGAGTCTTGTTGATTATGGAGCCGAGAGATTGAACGTTTGTGTGAATTTTCAATTTCTTTATTGTTGATGGTGATTTTTGGTTGGCATACAGTTTTGCCCGTAAACACTATAACTGGGTTTTTCTTGAAGGTTAAACCCCAAAAAATCTCAATTTGTCTACTATAAGACACAATCAACCCTGCTAGTCCTCTCGCACTGTTTGAGCGAAGGGTTCTGTCATCTGTATGTCTGTCTTCTGTATGTCTGTCATCTGTATGTCTGTCATCTGTATATCTGTCATCTGTATATCTGTCATCTGTATGCCTGTCATCTGTATGTCTGTCTTCTATGATTGGATTTCCACAAATTATCAATGGATTAAAATTGTCTCTGCTCTCATCATTCTTGACTTTACTAACTGCTTGTTCTGCATAGACGCTGAACAGGTAGGGGAAGAGAATGCAGTCTTATAGAACCAATGTGATCTTTCACCGGCTACTCTGACAGCTGCTTATTGTTCGTAATATAATGAGTCTATTAAGTGGGTCAAATGTATTGAAACACAACATCACTCATGATGTTTCGTAGTTTCTAATGTTGAGCACAGTTCAAGGCCTTACTGTATTCTTAATCCCGTGCTGGAAGGAAAATTCTAAGGAAATCTAGTAAGAGATAGACATCGATACTAGTGGTCAGATGACATCTTGACATAAACGATCAGCGAGCGGTATGTCAGAATGCACAACTGGAACGGAAGACAGAATGTGTTGACGATCTTAGTTAGTTAGTTAGTTAGTCGCAGTTCCAACTTCACAGCAACGGGTCGTCCCCATTATGCCCCGTTCCTGTGCCAGTGAATATCACACAAAATGCTCCCCACTGCCCAATGTGAAAAGTGGAAAAGACAGGAGTCTCGACAAAAAATAGCCCGCACAGATACACTGTGCATAATGCCGCCACCAGAATGTCAACACAATAGTCCCCCACAAAACACCCAGTTCATTTCTGATGGAATCGGCAGTCATGTTCCCATCTGGATGTTTCCTAGATGTTCACCCACACAGTCCACGAAAATACAGTTCATCGTCGATGGCAGTGGCAGTCAACCAGAAGCCCAGCAGCCACGCATTTCTGCATAAGGCAAAAACCGGTCAACTCTGGGACATAGCCATCTGCCATCGCTCCGAACATGCAGTCACGTTCCAAAAGACCTCGGGCAGAGTCAAAAGCATTTCACACGAAACTCACAGCTCACAGTGTCGCGCCATGCACTCACTCAGTAGCAGGGTGACGGAACCATCAAGCCTCCTTAGTCGCCTCTTTCGACATGCGTGGTAGGCTGCAGTGTTGCTATTCTTTGCTTCCCTTATGGGCCCCGGCAACTTGTGTTGACGATCTATTGCAGCCAACCTTCATTCTTAAGGTAGATCTTAATTAACTCATTGGTAGGTTGACTGCATGATTGCGGATCCTTTGTAAGACTGAATTTAAATTATCTAAGCCTCACGCATATGCATTCAGCTCATCCGAGATTGAAATAGGCATGCAACGTTTGGAGTGAGCTTTGTGCAGAAACTGTACCCCTGATCAGGTACCCCAATACTACCACACAGGACCTGAGTTGCAGAGCTCTCGTTCCTCTCGAAGCTAGAAAAATCAGATTCGTATGCAACACTGTTACCGGAACCTCAAATTTGCGGAGAGGAATATTAGAAGCTACCCAGGTCACCATTCAATACAGGCCATACGGCCTGACTGTGATTAATCTTACGTCAGTCATGTTTCGATTTCATTCGATATTTACGAAAAATAAAAAAAGACTTCGACCTCGTTCAACCTGCTTCTACAGCATTGCTTATAATTGAGGTCCATTTGTGTGTGTGTGTATGTAATTATGTGTGTGTGTGTGCGCGCGTGCGTGTGTGTGTGTGTGCGCGTGCGTGCGCGCTGATTTTGATTAACTTTCATGTCTTTGCTCTCTTTTGTGTTAGTCCTAAACAGGACCGGCCATGTGTTTCCATCTGTGTTGGTCGGGTTCTGTTGACACTTAAGGGGCTTACGTTGATTGGCATTTTCTTTTTGCGTTGAGTTAGTCCTGATGAGAACTGGACCCGAGGAGGACCTGCCAGATTCAGTAGCCATCAGTAACTTGCAGAGGGGGTGCGGGGGTGTGACGGCCCCGGACATCGAGCCGGGAGGGAGAGGGGGCAGCACAGTGCAGTCGGAGGGGAGGAGGAATGAATGAGGTAAAGAACAATTTAGGGGCATCCAATCAAGGGGTTGGCCCCGGGCATCAAAGAACCTCTGCACGCCACTGGTAGCCATAATGTCAGTAATGTTTCCATCATGCATTTTATGTTCCGCATTGTCAATAAACTCCAACTACATGCCCAAAGGGAGACTGAATGATAATTATAATACAACTGATGATGATTCTAGTGGCATGCGTATGCTCATGAAAAGCTGGTGTGAGAAATGTACCCAACCTGCATCACTCAAGTCGATTTTCTCAATGAGAAGCGTATAGTCTTTGGACATATGTATCCGCTCGCTCTCCAAAACCTCTTCTAGAGTGGAAGTTTCATGTCGGAGAACTTGCCACATGGCTTTCTGAGAATCCTCGCTTTGATCAGGCCGGTAGCTGGCAGTCGGGGGTGGAACAGACAACAAGATTCAGTTAATGCCCATTACATGCAATCACATTGTTGAATAACATGGTCAAACTGTCAATACTAGTTATAAACGACATGTTTTTTTTCCGTTGCGTTCGCTCGCTTTGAAATTAAACGTAGTTCACCAGTGCTGCTAAGTCTGGTAAACTGGACTGATTTTTGCGTCTTGTTTAGCTTTCCCTGTTACCAGTGTCCCTCGTCACCAAGCGAACCTACTCCGACTTCTGAGTTACTTGTTATTTATGTCCCCATATCAAGGACGAGAAATCAACATTATAGTCTAAGTGACCGGTGATGAGGTCATACCCGCTACCTCAACATCCACTCACCGGAAGTTTAAGAGCTAGCACTCTTGTCCATTCGGCCCCACTGACCTCCATTAATGACATAATGAGAACAGACGACTTAAAGGACACTTAGGAATCTGCTGACTTTTCAAGACTGAAAGAGATGGAGGTGAAACGGGACATGAATATTGTGTTCAGGGTATAAGTTAAACTTAGTTGCAGGTCCTCTATATAACGTTGTAGTCAAGCACATCATTTATTGGCTTTTTGTGATTTACTGGCAATGTTAGTTCAGTAGCTTGCCATTTTTTTCTGAAAGACCGACTCCTCATACCAATGAAATCCAGTAAAGCTATCTGTTTCCAAATCCCCCGCAGCTAATATCGAAGCCGCGTCTCGGTATGATGGGGAATTATGAAACTGCGAGTCTCACTATCCCACAAAGACGGTTAAGAGCACCATTCATTTCATAAATCAACACAGAATTGGTACCATCAGCCGTTATGCGCTGGCGGGGAAGTTAAGGGGAAGACTGGGGCGTCCTTGGACCTGTTCAGAGTGCGATGACGATGTTCCCCACTAATCACTAACATTGTGAGATGAGGTCCCATGTCTCTACTCTTACGAGGGTTCCTTTTCAAACTTAGAGCATATTCAAACACCTATTTTATTACTAAGGGTGTCGAAGCGGAGCGCTATCAAGCTTCTGACCTATTGCTACAGCTGGACAAGCCAAACTCAGTCAAAGACTACGCTCACTTTTCAGATGATACGCATGTTAAACAAATCGTGATTTTAGTTGCATGTCCTTCAGAGGACGTCGCAAACAACCCCAGTATTTTTAGGGGAAAAGGGGGAAGTGTTTGTGATTTTCTAGGTAATTTTACGCGTATTAGTTCGCCATTGTTTCTGTCCATCCAGCATCGTCAGGTGCGTGGGTTCTTGTGTGAGCACAGTGGGCCAAGCCGTGTTCCCAGGCACCTTTTGATGGTGTAACATGAACAGTTAAAGGATCTCGCTCGTATCGTTGCCATAGAGACAGGTTGGTGATTTAGCTCCACACACAGCGTAGAGCTGGCTCCGAGGCGAAAGTTTTACGAACTCAATTCGCAATACCGCGAACTGCGGACATCTAGCCTTCTTAGATGAGGGCGAACATTTCACAGGAGGCCACGCAGGTTGCGCACGTTAATAATCTTCGACAACAGATGCTTCACATTGCAACATTACATGTGATTGTGTGTTTTAAGTTTGTCGGCTAAATGATTCATTTATTCATGTCACATTTTATACAACTCTGCAGTAATCACCTGACGAGATGCTGCGAAATATTCCAGGCAATAAACCATGCAGCATATTGTTTGCGGCTTCTGTATATAAAATCCTTTGGCAGTCAAAAAAGAGTATTCCCAATATACCGCTGCCCGGACAACATTTCCATTTGAAGACATATCCTCAAAATAATATTTATGGCACGTGTGATTCTGGTACACATACATCCCGACTCTCGCCGATGCTATGGAGTTGGTGCTCTGTGCTGAGATTCTCCGCGTGTGATCTATTGGGGGAAGACTGGAGTGCTTGTAGAGATATCTCCGTGGCCAAAGGTTTGCTAACGCGGTTCGTGATCCGCTTATCTGGCGTTCGAAACGCAGCCGCGGCGGATTTGTGCCGCGTTGTGTTATAACGTGTTGGTATGGAAGCCGGTCGTTCAGAAAGCATTGGCAAACTATAAAATATCCTTTACAGGACATCGCTGTCAACATCAGCATCCTTCAGCTGATTGTTGATTTCATGGCAAGATTTCGCTCAGTAGTTTGCCATTGCTTTCTGAGCGACCGGCTCCATACTCTCATAAATCACTGGCGCGACTCAAACCGCTTCCAATTCTGGTGCGCTCACGTTAACCACGAGAGTATTCGGGGTTACGGAGAAAGCTGCTAACCCCTCGACCAGGGATCCCGGCAATGGCAAACTACTGAACATAAAAATTTGCCAAGTACATCAACAGCAGCCGAAAAATGCTGGTGTTGACTGCAACGTCCTGAAAGCAAAATGCAACACACACACAAAATAATAAAAGCCATCCGTTGCTGAAACCGATATCCGCGGTAGCCTCGTAGCTAGTCGCTCTCCTTCAGGCCAGATGGTAGTGGGTTCGATCCGCGTGTCGGCAGATTCAATTTTTTTTTAAAATTAATCCGGGCCTGCATGTTGACCCAGGCTAAAATTGTACCAGGAATTGTCTTGGGAAGTAAAGGCGATACTGACCACATCACCCATAGAGAGGAGACAAGTCAATAAAGCATGGGTCTAGAACAAATACCCACTGCGCATAAAAGGGTCCTTTACATTTTTCTTCACCAAATCCCATCTGTACTTATGACACAGAACAAAGCTTGGGTACTTTACATATCACATATAACAAAGCATATTTACTTTACTTACCACATAGAACAAAGCATCAGTACTATACTTACCACACAGAACAAAACATCTGTACTTTACTTACCACACAGAACAAGGCTTCTTTACTTTAATTACAACACAGAACAAGGCATCTGTACTTTACTTATCACACAGAACAGAGCATCTTTACTATACTTATCACAGAGAACAAAACATCTGTACTATTCTTACCACACAGAACAAAGCATCTGCACTTTCTCTCCTTCAACAGCAAGCAGAGCCTTAATTGGAAATTCCTCCTTATGTATAGTTTTTATCTTTTCCTTAAGACACGTATAGTAAGTGTCAAACATCTTCTTGATTTCCTTCTTGGACGCCTTCCACATGGCTTCCCCTTTACTGACGTGTTCCTTCAATGACGCTTTGACGTTGCTCAGAAACCTACGACCTTTCAACCCTGGCTTAGCATCCTCCTGAGACGTGTCTGCAGAGTGGTCCATATTTGCTTCTGAATACACCTGGTTAAAATGGATCTGGTCAATCGTATCTTCCTCCTCTTCGCTGTCGTCGAGAGATTCCTCTTTCCCGCGTTCCCAAGGTTCATTGCCTTCACGAGAAAAATCTTCATAACGTTTGCGTCGGATAATGATTGATTCGTTCCTTGATGATACGTGTAGACTTTTAATTATATCCGAGCCAAAAAGTTGATTGATACCCTTTTTGATATCTTTTAGTGACGACTCAAAGTGATGTATGATGGGATGAAAATTATTCTCCTTGTCTGAAACCGAAACACCTGAGCGATTTTCCGAGAAGCTTCTATGCGTGACATTGTTAACGATTAACGCTGATGTCTCAGTGCTATGTTTCCATACATACGACACTACCAGGAGACATAATTGTACATATAATACTGGCTGCCATGTCCAGCTGAGACATTTTACTAGAGCCATTGTGTTGCAGCATAAAATCTAATTTGCCAGAAAAATAACTCCTCTATTTGTGAAGTCAAAACTGTTTGTGAAGTGTTAACAAGATTGACTGGTCACGTCGTCCTCTTTTTGTGAAGTGTTAACAAGATTGACTGATCAGACCGTTCTCTATTTGTTAAGCTTTTAAAAGATTAACTGGTCACGTAGTCCTCTATTTGTGAAGTGTTACAAGATCGACTGATCGGGTCGTCCTCTATTTGTGAAGTCTTTTTTTTTCTTCATAAGATTGACTTATCGGGTCGTGCTCTGTTTGTGAAGTTTTTGCTAGGGTACAGTTTCACTTAGAAAGATGGAGTCAACCCTGGTACCAGAAAAGTTTTAAAGTTAAACAATCTGAAAACACTTGTCTGAACTTTGTTTTCATCTACGAGTCAACCCTAGACTTCACATTAAATGCTGGCAGCCCTGCAAATGGCTAATGCTAAACAAATATTATCATTATGGACAGCAATATTGATAACTGAAAGCTGTAATTACATTCTGAAGTGAAGACTTCAAAAACGAAGCAAGTCTTGAGGTCGTACATAAAATGCAAAAATTATGTGGTTGTCTGTCGTCTGTTCCATAACAAGGGAGTGAAGTATCAGCTAACAATGTACAATATGGATATACGCTTTGAGAGTATAATGTATGGGGTTATTCTTTTTAAAAGTGTAAATGACGTCATTACTTCCATCAAGAAACAGTTGAAAATTGATTCGAGATATTAGACGTGGGCAGTCAAACTGTGTTGAGAGGAAATTAATTTTAAAACTTAGCAACAACTGTCAAAATTGAACAGAGCAAGGGAAAGACAGAAAGATAAATACTTGGATGGCTTAGCCGCAAGACATAATCTGGACAAGAACACAAGATTCCCTTAGATTCTGGTAATCGTGTGAGATAGCGAACCATGACTGTCCTAGCTTTTCGATATGATACATTATCATTATGATTACGAAATGATGCCATTATATTGTAGAGCAGGTATTCTATTTCTTCGGATTCTGGACTGAAAGCACAAGTAAGCGATCATGAGTCTTCAATAATACTGTATTTGGCATTTGTTGTTTTGATGAGTTCTAATCAGCTGCACGGTGTTTACATGCATGGCGGTGTAACCACTCGAGAATCCTCTGTTATAATTTTCTCTTCAGGATCATTTTGAGTTCGAAGTGTCTATTCATAGCACACTATGTATAAAGTATTCCTTTATACATAGTTGAACTGTCCGGCTGGTCACGTGATTGACAAAGTCACGTGACTTAACGTACGTGACGTCATCGGGACATGTGTGTGGCTATATTATACATTTTCGTAGATTCGAGAACGTGTTGTCAATAGCATAGTGGATAGTGTCTCCGCCCGATGGGCGAGAGCACAAGGTTCGTTTCCTTGCCGGACATTTTTTTTTTAAATTGTTCAGCAATTAATTGGGTGAAAGTCAATCCTTTATCTCTTTGGGTTTGTGGGGTTATATGCAAATTTTTTATATTTATGATTGTGTTGTTTAAAGTGAGTGTAAGTAAGTTAGTCTTTCCTCTTGAGCCCTGACTGTACTGGACTTAGGTATCAGTACAGAGCAGGGTAGGTGGTCGCTTCTATAATCCCCAAGGACACTCCATTTTATGTCTGATGCCGCCTCTTGTGATACAAGTGCCAGGTCGATGGCCGTGTCAGAGTGCCCCGGTCTCATTGCCTGCCTAGTTGGTGTCCCATCATTTAGACAGACAACATTCGTCTCAAGCGAGGCCTCAGCAAGAGCAGTGCCATGTGTGTTCTCTCCCGACTTGTCCCACTCTTTGGAGCATGCACCGAAGCAACCACATATCGGATATTGATGTATTGGGGATACCAATATGGAAAATTATTCTTGATATTTAAACAGCCATACTTCAACTATGTATAAAGTATTCCATTATTCATACTTCACTATGCATAAAGTATTCCTTTATTCATACTTCACTATGTATAAAGTATTCCTTTATTCATACTTCACTATGTATAAAGTCTCCCTTTTGAGTTTGCTTATATTATTATTTTTTGCCCTGGTTTTGAAGTTTTCCATTTACATCGCTCTCTGTCGTTTCTGTCTCACAAGCCCTATATTTTCCTTTCATACAGATAGTTTAGTTATCCAACTCTTCTGTTAATGTGCCTGATAAATTTCATTTAAATGTTTTCCCTGTTGCTGTGACGAGGGCCGCTGATGTAACACCTTGATGTTTCTTGTAATATGTCTACGAGATTCTCAAAATTCTTCTCACAAACAACAGTTGTACTGGTTCCAATTTCTTCAATATTTCATTACTCAGTGGTAAAAGCTCTGAGGAGTAGCAAGTACGACAGGAGGCTTCCGGTCATCAAAAGTTGACTCCTCATGACTCCCGGGCGTCTTTCTCCTGCAGTACATATCCATGTTCGAGAAGTTCGTTTATCGTACTTATCCCACATCGACATCGCTAGATGTGTCTGCCATCCTCGAGGGACGAACATAAGTCACGAGGTGCAGCTACCGGCGTTATCACTGCACCGTGCCACTCCGGGAAAAATCTAGATTCTGTCCCTGGCAGTCTGTCTCAGTCTTCACATTCACCCTGATGGAATTTGCCTCAGTCTTCCTCTCAATCCTGGTGAATTTTGACTCAGTCTTTCCCTATATCTTTGTGAAGCTTATCTCAGTCTTCCTCTACATCTTTGTGAAGCTTATCTCAGTCTTCCCCTACATCTTTGTGAAGCTTATCTCAGTCTTCCCCTACATCTTTGTGAAGCTTATCTCAGTCTTCCCCTACATCTTTGTGAAGCTTATCTCAGTCTTCCCCTACATCTTTGTGAAGCTTATCTCAGTCTTCCCCTACATCTTTGTGAAGCTTATCTCAGTCTTCCCCTACATCTTTGTGAAGCTTATCTCAGTCTTCCCCTACATCTTTGTGAAGCTTATCTCAGTCTTCCCCTACATCTTGGTGAATTTTGTCTCAGTCTTCTCCTCCATCTTGGTGAATTTTGTCTGAGTCTTCTCTTCCATCTTGGTGAATATTGTCTCAGTCTTCTCCTCCATCTTGGTGAATTTTGTCTCAGTCTTACCCGCCATTCTTGTGAAGTTTGCCTTAGGCCTCACATCCACCCTGCTACCACTACCTCCATTAAGCAAACATAAATGCTACCCCAACAACACATACAATGACATTTATAACATCACCACCACCAACAATAACAACACCACCACAAACTATAACAGCACCACCAATAACTATAACATCACCACCACCAACTATAACATCACCACCAACAACTATAACATCACCACCAACAACAATAACAACACCACCAACTATAACATCACCACCACCAACAATAACAACACCATCACCAACTATAACATCACCACCACCAACAATAATAACACCACCACCAACTATAACATCACCAACAACAACTATAACATCACCACCACCAACTATAACATCACCACCACCAACTATAACATCACCACCACCAACAATACATCACCACCAACAACTATAACATCACCACCATCAACTATAACAGCACCACCAACAACTATAACATCACCACCACCAAATATAACATCACCACCACCAACTATAACATCACCACCACCAACAATACATCACCACCATCAACTATAACATCACCACCAACAACAATAACATAACCATCACCACAATTAGCTACTTTAACAACACCAACGACAGCAATGCCGCCAGCACCACCAGCATGAACAACAACAAGAACCACATTATTACCATCATCGAATCACCAACCACAGTAGTTGTAATAATAACAACAACAATTCTATGGAAACAGCTAATTTATTTTAGAATGATAAGTAATCACACATATGTAATAGCCGCACGCATAAGTAATAACAACGTACTCAAATAATAACAGCACACCCAGGAAAAAAAAGTACACATATAAGTAAAAATAGCACACATAAGTAAAAACAAAATATATAAATAATAAAAGCACACATAAGTAATAGCAACGCAATCAAGTAACAACAAAACACCCAGGTTTACAAAAATAAAAATAAAAACACATAAGTAAAAACAGCACACATAAGTAAAAACAAAATATATAAATAATAACAACACACATAAGGAATAATAATTTTAACTTTGTTAATAAGTAAATTCGGGCGGAGGAGTGTGATTGGGAGGGTACAAGCCTTACCCTAGTGCGAGGAAATGCAATCTAAAGACTAAATGTCATGGCAGGCAGACCAGATCCTAAGGTTTGGTCGACAACTGTTCTAGGATGGAGGCTTCGACGGGCGGACAGTTAGAGTATTGCTTTGCTGATCCGGCAGCTTCTTCAGCTTGTCTTGTTCCAGATGTATTGGTGTTACCTTTCCTCTGGAGTAAACTAGGCAGGCCGAGAGAGGGATCATGCTGCATGGGCAACACATGATCTCTATATTCAGCACAAGCTTTGCGTTTTGGAGAAGTATAACTCCATTTTACAAACTATCGTCTGTCAAGATGGTAAGGTGCCAGTCAGTCAATAAGTAAACTGGGGCGGGGAGTCGGAGGTCATCCTTAAATTTGGTTGATAAGGCAATGATTCCAAAGTTGATGTTTGCTTATACTGATAGCGTTTCTCGGTATGTGGTTGTGTGACATTGCCTAGAACTGGAGAACATTATGACAACTGGCAAGATCGAGGGGAAGAGAACAAGGGGAAGGCAGAGACGTAAACACCTGGATGGCTTGGCCACGTGGCATGATCGAGACAGGAACGTTGAGCTGCTCCACGATTCTGGTGATCGCGTGAGATGGCTGAACATGACCACCCACGCTTATCGGCATGGCACACGATGATGATGATGAAATGCCTTATTCTTGTTGAATTTTGAGTCTTTATTTACCCTGACCTAGGGGTTAACGTCTTTCTCCGTAAGCCCGTATATTCTCGTGAGTAACGTAACCTGCGCGAGAATCGGTAGTGTTTCTCGCAGCGTTGACAACATACGGGGTGTGTAAGCCGGTCGCTCAGAAAGCAATGGCAAACTACTGAGCGTAATCTTGCCTGGTACATCAAAAGCAGCTGAAAAATGATGTTGACTGCAACGTCCTGTAAGGGATATGCAAAAAAAAAAAAACTCACGTATTTGAGAAAGGGTAACATTATGCTAGCAAAGATAGATTCGCAGAAGTAACCCTATGGGAAGACTGAGAGCATGCTTTGTTTCTAGCTATACAGATCCCTTTTGGGATCACGTGTATATTGCAGAAGAACAGACAGATCATCATTACCTGGAGATAATGGTGTTGCAGGGAGTGACTAGAGATGCTGACCGACACTCAGCACTCCGATGAAAGGTCTGACGGACACATAATATTAAAATAGTGTTAAACTATAACATTTAGCACAGTGCAGGACCCTTTTCCACGCTCTGACGCGTATTGGGTATAAGGTGATAGCTCGATATTTTGAATAGACCAATGGTAGCTCGATATTTTGTATAGACCAATCGTAGCAAGATATTTTGTATAGACCAATCGTAGCTCGATATATTTTGTATAGATCAATCGTAGCTCGATATTTTTGGTGTCAGGTCTTAGTCAGATATGACTGAGCTACCGTATAACAGTAGACGGTACTACCTGCTTTCTGTTAGCGCCGAACGTTGGGCAGCGCTTACCAAACCCGACACACCGCATTGTACCAACGGCTTCGGGCGGAAGAGCGCAGTTGGGAGGGTACAAGCCTTACCCTGGAGCGAGGAAATGCAACCTAAAGACAAAATGTCATGGCAAGGCAGATCAGACCCTAAGCCTTGGTTGGCGACTGGTCTAGGATCGAAGCTCCGACAGGCGGACAGTTAGAGCAATGCTTTGTTGATCCGGCAGCTTCTGCAGCTTGTCTTGTTCCAGATGTAGAGGTGTTACCTTTCCTCTGGAGTGAACTAGGTAGGCCGAGAGAGGGATCATCAGCCTTCCTGCTTCAATGGGTGCTTGGGGCTTGGACAAAATCTGAATCGCACGCTGTAAAACCAATGCACCAGGTACTAATAAAAAGAAAAATAGAACCTCACTCTACAGCTTGCAACCTGGAACGTGAGAACCATGTGTCCAGGATTTTCCACTGACTTGACCAATATTAACGATGTGAGAAAAACGGCTGTGATTAATGCCGAACTCAGTCGTCTTAACATTAATATTGCTGGCCTGCAGGAGACTCGCCTCGCTGAGGAAGGGTCACTCAGGGAAAACAATTACATCTTTTTTTTTGGAAGGGTAGAGAGCAGGCAGAAAAAAGGTAACACGGTGTCGGCTTTGCAGTGAAGAATTCGCTACTGGGAATGATTGAAATTCCAGCAGGAGGAAATGAAAGACTATTATCCTTGCGCTTGGCAACCTCTTGTGGTTTTGCCACCATTATTACTGCATATGCACCGACACTCGATTCCTCTTATGATGTGAAGGATTCGTTCTATGAGGAGTTAGACTCCGTGATCAAGGCAGTTCCAAAATCTGACTACATTTATATGCTCAGTGATTTCAATGCTCGTGTGGGCAAGGACTCGAGTTCATGGCCAGTGTACCTTAGAAAATACAACATCGGTAGCATGAATGAAAATGGGCAAAGGCTGCTGGAGCATTGCACCAGAAATGACCTATGTATTACAAACTCCTTTTTTAAAACAAAAGGGCTGCATAAGGTCACATGGAAACATCCAAGATCCGGCCATTGGCACCAGCTGGACTTCATCATCACACGGAGACAACATTTGAACCATATATCATTGACTCGAAGTTACCACAGTGCTGACTGTGATACGGATCATTCTTTGGTTGTTCCAAGAGTTAGACTGAGACCAAAGAGAATCTACGCAGCTAAACACAAATCTCGCCCCAGGATTAATATTATTAACACTCACGATCCTGAAAAGTGCTTTCAGTTTCAACAGCAACTTGAAGGCGCTTTCACTGATACACCAGAAAATTGTACAGTAAACGAAAAGTGGGGTCAACTTAAGGAAACCCTTTATAAAACTGCCGTAGGGATTTACGGCACTGTGGATCATAAGAGGCAGGACTGGTTTGCGGCAAACAGCCAGACTCTGCAGCCCTTGATTGATAAGAAGAAGATAACTCTCTTAAGAAACAAGGAAAGACCAACGCGTAACACTCTGAGTGAGCTAAAGCAAGCTAGGAAGGATGTGCAAAAGGCTGCCAGGCAGTGTGCAAATGATTATTGGATCAAGTTATGTGAGTCCATTCAAATCGCAAGCGAAAAGGGAAACATCAGAAGCATGTATGAAGGAATAAAGAAAGCCTGTGGTCCAGTGATCAAAATAAGTGCACCATTGAAAACCTTGACTGGAGAAATCATAACTGATAAGAAACAGCAGATGGACAGATGGGTAGAGCACTATTTGGAGCTTTACTCAAGTGAGACCAAACTAGCGGATGATGCCCTCAACGCCATAGAGGCTCTACCAACTCTTGACCACCTGGACACACTTCCCACCATAACAGAAGTTAAGTGTGCTATAAATGAACTTGCATCTGGCAAGGCTCCAGGTAAAGATGGGATTCCAATAGAGGTTATCAGGAGTGGGCAAGACACACTCACTCTACAGATCCACCAGCTAATAGAGCTATGCTGGCGAGAAGGACAAGTCCCACAGGATTTCAAAGATTCAAGCATCATAACACTGTACAAGAACAAGGGCGATCGGAGCGACTGCAACACCTATAGGGGTATCTCACTTCTGTTTATTGTTGGAAAATTATTTGCCAGAATTGTTCTGCGCAGACTTCAAGTCCTAGGAGATCAAGTCTACCCCGAATCACAGTGTGGCTTTCGACAGAACCGGTCTACCATTGATATGATATTCTCATTGCGACAGATGCAAGAAAAATGCCGTGAACAGAATCAACCACTGTTTATTGCCTTCATCGACCTCACAAAGGCATTTGATTTGGTCAGTCGTGAGGGTCTGTTCAAGGCACTAAAGAAGATTGGCTGCCCACCAACTCTTCTGTCCATTGTGGAATCGTTCCACACAGGCATGAAGGGTATAATCAAGTTTGATGGTGCAACTTGTGAAGCGTTTGAAATCAAGAGTGGAATTAAGCCAGGTTGTGTACTAGCTCCCACCCTCTTTGGAATATACTTTTCACTTCTACTGAAATATGCCTTTCGTGATCAGGATGGTGGTATATACATTCACTCACGCTCAGATGGCGGCCTCTACAATGCTCAGAGATTGAAGGCCAAGACTAAAATTAGGAGGGTACTGATGAGAGAGTTGTTTTTTGCAGATGATGCTGCAGTTACGACCCACTCTGAGGAAGAATTGCAATTTCCACTATCTGCATTCTCCAATGCTTGTTCTGAATTTGGTTTAACAATTAGCAAAAAGAAGACACAGATTATGTCACAAGGTACACATGGGGTACCATCAATCTTTGTTGACGTTTGCGAACAAACAAACAAACATTTTAGGGAAAGCTAATTCACACAAAATTCAGTCCAGTGCACTGGAAGTAGTAGTATGTGTATGGACTACGTTTGAGTTCAAAGCGAGCGAAAGGAAATTTTAAAAAAAAATTAACGGAAAAGAAACAATTAACATAAAAAACCTGCGACAAGAAATGATGGTCTCCCATTTAGAAATTTGGATCTTAAGTCCTAGTTATTAAGAGTAGTGACTTGTGAAGAGAATTAGCAAATAAACGTTGTATTGTCACTGATATTGGCATATTAACTGATTTAGTGACGAAGGATACTATATCGCCAAATATGCCCTCCCATTTGGACAGAAAGATGATATATCGCCATACTAGAGTCATCGTGTTATGTGTTTTGTTTCGTGGTGTTTTTCGCAATTTCAATACTCACTTAATGGAAATTTACGTTATAATACTTGTTTGTTCATATTGTTGTGTGCTATATATGGTTCAAACATATTTTGTGTGTGGCAGTAAATCAGTTAAGGTTTCCTTCCGCCCCTTTTGGCCGACTTTTTATCGTCTTTCAATGCTGGAAGAGTTGGTACTGCAGATGTGACAACACGGCCTGTTTCTGCTGGACTTGTCTGGAGAGTTTGTGTGGGTAAAATCATCTTTCGAATTTCTGCAACAACGTTTTGTATATCTGCGTTCTGGGCACGAATATCTCTCATCTCCTCCCATTGTTTCTTCATGACATCACGCATGCTTTCTATCTCTTTTCTGACTACCAGCTGCACCTGTTGGAGATAAGCAAAGACAGATCTGTCATAATTTAGAATGGAAAGGTAATCCCATGGATATACTGGCTCTGTGATGTCAAGTGTTCAAGTAACGTCATGACATTTTTGCACGGCCTAAAGGCGAGTTGAATATATCGACTCACACATATCCTATCTGGCAGTTTGGCAGCCGAACTATACTTACACTTTGTAGCAAAAGAGCGCCTTTCTAAACTGGTTTGAACCCCATTTCTGTTAACTCCTGTCAACAAAGGAGTTAAATATTGGGCACAACCCACTACTGGCAACGCTGATCGTATTCTGGTATGAACCTAAGGCCCATCCACGTCAATGTGGAAGCACTAGACTCGAGTTTCGCTCTCGTTTGAGCTCGTCAGTAGTGCATATCCTTGACCGGGCCCAGAAACAAACCCCAAGTCACTGGCGTGTGAAGCGGGTGTGTAAACACTAGACCACGCGGTACACGCTGGACACGGCCAAATTATTACAGCAGAATATTACAACGTTACCCATCGTAGGCTGTAGCTCAAGATTTGCCCGATAGCCGCGACTGACGTCCGTCAATAGACGTGGACCCGAACGATCAGGTCTTCTCACTGGCAAGGCACACCAGGCTGCCTAAAGTCCAGCGAGCAATAATGAAATTGATTTATTTGGTTGTTTCGGGATTTAAGATTTAAATATTAGCACAACCCACTACTGGCAACGCTCATCGTATTCTGGTATGAACCTAAGGCCTATCCACGTCAATGTGGAAGCACTACACTCGAGTTTCGCTCTCGTTTGAGCTCGTCAGTAGTGCATATCCTTGACCGGACCCGGTCTAGTCTAGTGCTTCGCAGTCAACACCAGCATTTTTTGCTGTTGTGATGTCTTGGCAAGTTTACGTTCAATAGTTTACAATTGCTTTCTGAACGACCGCAAGGTGGTTTGGTGCCAAATCGTCTGCAGCTGTGTTTCGAACGTGGGTAAGCGGAATTACGAATTGCGTCTGTAACCCCAGAGCCACGGTGCGGGCAATTAAACATTATTTAGTATAATTAAAATAGTGTTTGTACTATAATATTAATTACCACTTAACTATATAATCCTAGCACTACTATAGTACCAGTATTATATTTTATAGTACTTAATTATTTAATACTAGAACTATAATATTAATTAGTGTTTAATTATATAATTCTAGCACTGTAATATTATCTACTACGTAATTATATAGTACTATTTTTACTATTATTTTTACTATATTTACTAGTACTATTATCATTCCATCCACGGATAGCCGTTCAAGCTAGGACACAGATAAGTGAAATTAATACTTTCATGTAGTGTCTTTCGTATATGTGTTAGTATATTTTTGTTTGTTTGTTCTGTGCTGACGAAGGCTTTGGCCGCAACGTCCATTTTGTTTGTTGTAGTCGTGCTGTGGTAAAGCTCACAATCTACTTCTCGTTTTTCAGTGATTCATTCATTGCTTATATAGTCCTAGCATTATATTATATAGTACTTAATTATATAGTACTGTTTAAGTTTAGTTTCATATACTTTACAGAACGTCGCAGCCAACCCCAGCATTTTTTTGGCTGGGCTGTTGTGATCTCTTGGCACGTTTACGCAACGCAAGGTGGTCTGCTTCCAAATCTCCCGCAGCCGGGTTTCGAACGCGGTATGCTGGATTACGAATTGCTTCCATAACCCCTACGCCACAGAGCCGGTACTATACTAATATATCGTACTCAATTATACAGTACTAGTATTATAATGTCTCCCTGGCCTAGGGTTTGCGACTTTCTCCGTAATACTGTATACTCTCGAGGGTAATGTGACGTGTGCGAGAATCGGTAGCGGTTCTCTCCTCGCCGGTAACAGTGAAAATATATTCAGAAATATAGAAGATATGGAAGGAATCAACATTGGGGGAAGATGCATCAATAACAGATATGCAGATGATACAGTCTTGATTGCAGACAATGAACAGGACCTGCAAAATTTAGTAGATGCGGCTGTTGCACACATTGAACAACTAGGGTTAGAACTGAATATTAAGAAGACACAGATTATGGTCGTCACTGGGAAGAAGGAAATACCACAATGTGATATACGAGTAGATGGGCATATTCTTAAACAAGTGAATCGATACTGTTATCTCGGCACAGTCATAACATCTGATGCGAGATGCCTTGAAGAGATTAGAACAAGAATTGCCATTGCGAAGGTAGCCTTTTGCAAGATGGAAAACATACTGACCAATAAAAAGATATCAATTGAAACGAGAAAAAGAGTGTTGAGATGCTACATAGAACCTGTCCTTTTGTATTGATGTGAAGCGTGGACAATAAGCAGTCAAGCTGAAAAACAGCTGATGACTGTGGAAATGTGGTTTCTGCGGAAAATGCAAAGAATATCATGGACGGACAGAAAAACCAATGAACAAGTCCTTCAAGAAACAAATGAAGATCGTAAACTGATTAGAGTCATTAGACGTAGACAGTCAAAATTTTTTGGGCATGTTATGAGAAGAAATGACTTGGAGAACTTGGTGACAACTGGCAAGATCGAAGGGAGGAGACCAAGAGGAAGACCGAGAAGTAAATACCTGGATGGCTTGGCCACGTGGCATGGTCGAGACAGGAACACGGAGCTGATCCACGACTCTGGTGATCGAGTGAGATGGCAGAACATGACCGCCTACGCTTACCGGCATGGATGGATGGATATATTGTTTTGTGTTATGATAGAACTGTTTCACGTCTTTGATTATTATGATACCGCAGTTTCACATCGGATACTATTATAATACCACAGTTTTACATTTTGGAATATTAGATTTTTTACAATTTCACATATTGGACTATTATGATACCACAATTTCACATCTTGGACTATTATGATACCACAGTTTCACATCTTGGACTATTATGATACACCAGTTTCACATCTTGGAATATTAGATTTTTTACAATTTCACATATTGGACTATTATGATACCACACTTTCACATCTTGGACTATTATGATACCATAGTTTCACATCTTGGACTATTATGATACCACAGTTTCACATCTTGGACAGTTATTATACGGCACTTTTACAATTTAAGAAACATCAAATACACCTGAAAGATTGTTTTACCTGTTGTAAGTCATCCTGAAACTTTTGCTGTATGTTACTTCTGTCATTCTCCATCAGACGCATCATTCCTTGCTGCTCCACGATCTTGTCCTTTGCTTTCAGCAGTTCGTGTTCGAGTGTGGCCAGGTGCTCCCTCAAGCTGCTCACCTTTGGTTTTGTGAGAATCAGTCAGACACAGTTAGAACATGCTCATCTTTGGTTTTGTGAGGATCAGTCAGAACAGTTAGAACATGCTTACCTTTGATTTTGTAAGAATCAGTCAGACATAGTTAGAACATGCTCACCTTTGGTTTTGTGAGAATCACTCAGACATAGTTAGAACCTGCACAACTTTGGTTTTGTGAGAATCAGTCAGACATAGTTAGAACATGCTCACCTTTGGTTTTGTTAGAATCAGTCAGACACAGTTAGAACATGCTCACCTTTGGTTTTGTGAGAATCACTCAGACTCAGTTATAACATGCTTACCTTTGATTTTGTGAGAATCAGTCAGACACAGTTAGAACCTGCACAAATTTGGTTTTGTGAGAATCAATCAGACATATTTAGAACATGCTCACCTTTGGTTTTGTGAGAATCAGTCAGACATTCATTCTGAATGGCCGACGCTCATATCATTGTGAAAATGAAGGCAAAACTATCTGATCCCAAACCTCCTCCAGCCGACTTGCTTGCTTGTGTTCGTTGGCTTGAGCTCCAACGCGAAGTCCTGTATGTCGGATGAAGGCATCCTGTTGTCCAACATCAGTGTGGTTTCATACAGGACCTGAGGTTTGCGTGAGTATCCGTTGTCCCATGTCTGGCTTATTGGTGTGCAGACTGGTGGTTCCTCGCCGTACAGGCCGACACTCTCCGACTTCGGAGGAACTCCAGCCGACTTAAAATTGAAGGTCTGCATATGCAAACGGATGACACAGTTTTGATGGTAGTTTAATGGCCGTTTTGATGGTAACTTTGATGGCAGTTTTGATGGCAATTTGAAAGTAGTTTGCAAACTATTCTGGATAAGGTGTAGGGGGAGAATGTTAAAAAGGATTATCATTAAACTCTAGCACAAAAGAATGCATGATAATTTTTTTAAAGCAAAAACCCAATCATGACACATTTCAAGAGAGCACAAGTTCTAATCATGGCACATTCCAAGAGAGCACAAGTTTCAATCAAGACACATTTCAAGAAAGCAAAAGTTCCAACCATGACACATTTCAAAAAAGCACAAATTCCAACCATGACACATTTCAAGAAAGCACACATTCCAACCATGACACATTTCATGAAAGCACAAATTCTATTCATATCACATTTCAAGAAAGCACACATTCCAACCATTACACATTTCAAGAAAACACAAATTCCAAACATGACACATTTCATGAAAGCACAAATTCCAATCATGACACATTTCAAGAAAGAACAAAAAACCACTTCGCCACTACGCCACGAAGACTACCTAAGAAAGAACAAATTCCAGTCATGACACATTTCACGAAAGCAAAAGTTCCAACAATGACACATTTCAAGAAAGGACATGTTCCAATCATGGCAGCTTTCAAGAAGGCACTCGCGTATAGTAAAAGCACCAAAATCAATCGTTTTCTAGACGAGACTGTGCAGTGACATGTGTAGTGATAGAGAAAATAATGGTTACATCCGAAGCTATTTTACAAGAATGAGTGACGTCATGATAAGCAGAAACATAGTAAAAGTAATACAATGGTGTGACAGAATCGATAGAGTAGAGCACATGGAGAGAACTAAACCGGAGGACACTATAACTAGGCACTCTCTTGTCTGGAATCCACAAGGCAAACAAGATAACGGAAGACCTAAGAATAGCCGGAGACGGAAATGAGTTAGTTAGTTAGTTAGTTAGTTAGTTAGTTAGTTAGTTATTTAGTTAGCTGGCTAGTTAGTTAGTTAGTTAGTTAGTTAGTTAGTTAGTTAGTTAGTTAGTTAGTTGTTTGGTTGGTTAGTTAGTTAGTTAGTTAGTTAGTTAGTTAGTTAGTTAGTTAGTTAGTTAGTTAGTTAGTAAGTTAGTTAGTTAGTTAGTGTTAGTTAATTAATAGTTAGTTAGTTAGTTAGTTAATTAGTTAGTTAGTTAGTTAGGTAGCTAGCTAGTTAGTTAGTCAGTTAGTATGTCAGTCAGTCAGTCAGTCAGTCAGTCAGTCAGTCAGTCACTCAATCAGTCAGTTAATTAGTTAGTTAGTCACTCATGTGAAAGACCTTTATGATGATTCAAGAGAAGAACAGTATGATCATCGGAATAATAATGAAGGACCATCAAGTTTGAAGATGGAAGTTCAGAATGCTCTTAACCATATGAAAACTAGCAACATCCCGGGTACAGATATTATCACAATAGAAATTACCAATGCCTTAGAAGAATATGGAATAGACCAAGTCATCAGCCTGCTGAACGCAATATACGATACTGGAGATATGCCTCCTGAATTATGTAATTCTATATTTATTGCAATCCCGAAGAAATTGGGAGCCTTGGAATGTGATCAAAATCAAAAAATTTGTATAATGAGCCACGCCACAAAGATTTTGCTGAGAATTACCATGCAAAGAGTTAGGAAGAAAATACAACCCGAAATAGGAGAAGAACAATGTGGGTTTGTAGTAGTCAAGGGCACAGTAAATGCTGTGTATATACTGAAAACAGTAATTTAATGTTCTATAGAAGTAAACAAAGATCTACACCTCTGCTTTATTGACTACACAAAGGCTTTCAATAAAGTGAGACATGTCGACATGATAAGGATGCTTGAAGATCTACAAATTGATGGAAAAGACCTTAGACTTGTAAAAAAAAAAACGTATATTGGAAATAACAAGCTGCCATCAGAATTGATAATGAAGTAGGTCATTATCAGCCTATTAAAAGAGATGTGAGACAGGGATGTATGTCTCCAGATCTGTTTTCCCTGTACAGTGAAAATATTTTCAGAAATAAAGAAGATATGGAAGGAATTAACATTGCGGAACGATACATCAATAACATTACATATGCAGATGATACATTCTTGATTGCAGACAATGAACAGGACTTGCAACATTTAGTAAATGCGGTTGTTGCGCACAGTGAACAACAAGGGTTAGAAATGAATAGTTAGAAGACACAGATTATGGTAATCACTGGGAAGAAGGAAATTCCACAATGTGATATACGAGTAAATTGGCATGTTCTTAAGCAAATGAATCGGTACAGTTATCTCGGAACAGTCATAACATCTGATGGGAGATGCCTTGAAGAGATTAGAACAAAAATTTTCATTGCGAAGGTAGCCTTTTGCAAGATGAAAAACATACTGACCAATAAAAAGATATCAATTGAAAGGAGAAAGCGAGTGTTGAGGTGCTACATAGAACCTATACTCTTGTATGGGTGTGAAGCGTGAACAATGAGCAGACAAGCTGAAAAACACCTGATGGCTGTGGAAATGTGGTTTCTGAGGAAAATGCAAAGAATACCATGGACAGACAGAAAATTTAAATGAACAAGTCCTTCAAGAAACAAATGAAGATCATAAACTGATTTAAGACATAGACTTTAGACAGTCAAAATGTTTTGGGCATGTTGAGAAGAAATGATTTGGAGAACTTGGTGACAACTCGCAAGATCGAAGGGAAGAGACCAAGGGAAAGACCAAGATGTAAATATCTGGATGGCTTGGCCACGTAGCATGGTCGAGACAGAACATGGAGCTGAACCACGACTCTAGTAATCGAGTGAGATGACAAAACATGACCGCCCACGCTTATCGGCATGGCACATGATGGATGGAGTCACGCAGTCAGTTAGTTAGTTAGTTAGTTAGTTAGTTAGTTAGTTATCTGTTGGGGTATCATGCTTGCACTCCTGACATGTCTATAGGAGCTCAGTCTCCCCTCCCCCTCCCCCACCCCGACATATGCATCAGCGTCCGGAGTCTGATAGTGTCAATTCTAAGGCAAGATGTCGGTGTCACGGAAAAAACTGCAGTTTAGTGATTCCTTGATAACTTACATATTAAAATACAAGGAAGGAGGAGGGTTAACCATTGTGTACTTCATTCTGAGAGGAGGAATAAAATTAACGATCATTGACCTACGAATATAAAAATAGGATCCAGGTGTTCGCCGAGTCATTGCTTGACGATCTGACCGGACACGGGAAACGGTACGATCGCGCTGGGGGAAACTTCGACACCGGACAAACACAGCGGGAGACGGTGATCAGAGAATAGATTTCTTTGAAGTATTTCGCGTACGGGGAACGGAGGAACAGCGTAACAACGGAGGAAACGAACAACTAACCACGACGTGATTTCTCCGCTGTTTGATGGGCAGGATACGGCAAATTTGATTGTGGATCAAACAATCAACGGGGGATTGGACACTTGTTATAAATAAGTAGCAACTGGGGTTGCTAGTTAGTGTGTGTTCCAAACTGGGCTGAATGAGATATGCTCCTGAGTGGGGAAAGAAATACACGTCCCTAATGGTTTAAAGAAGAGGGGATATTAGTGTGTTATTCGCTAGTGTATTTCGATTCTAGGAGGATAAGTGCATATATAAGGTATTAGAATCTTCGTGTAATAGTAGCATAGGGATATAGGTGTTTGTTCTTAACGTGTGAAATTGCATTCGTTTATCTAGTCGTGTAAACTTTAGTGCACTCAGAAATCGTATGTCCGTATGTTTTTCGGAGGTTTTTCAGTATGGCTAGAGAAGGACTCTCACATAAGAAAATTATATGAAGCAGACTCATATCACCAGATTACCTATCTTCTCCACAGGTTTAAATCCCCCTATTGAAATCAGAGAAGAGATGAAGGTTACTGCACTTGAGCAAATAAAGTACCTACTTAGAACCAACAAGAACATAGACATGTTTTAATATGAAGAAGTGATAACTTAACGTCAAATACAGAGCACTGTATGCTCAAACGAATATACAACTAAACCCCTTAAAAGGAAAAGACGTTAACCTGTGGCAAGCAGGGATACTTAAAACTGCATGCAATTGCACTGTGCCGAAACATTAAACTTTATTAACAATAGACATGGTGTAGAACATTCTTAGTAACTCTAGACAATGTTGGATAGTGGCGGTGTGTATTCAGAGGTGGATTATAATACCTTCCAAACGGGAAATATATGAACTTCAGTGACTTACCAAATCGGATTATTTTCTGGTGATAAGACATTGAACAGTTGTTTTCTTCAAGAATTGGATTAATTCTCGACTCAAGCAGGAGGAGATCATTCAGGGTGAGATCACTCCATTTCTGTGTGTGCTGTCCTGTGTTTTGGCCGACAGAAAAGGCGAGAAGAACTACGGCACATACGAAGTCAACCGTCCTATCTTGCATTCACACTAGCAGACAATACCAACTACATATACACAGTCCATACATACACCAGACATAGTTTTTTTTTAATTAATAAATCTTTTATTTATCGTTGAAAGGAACTGTTGTCGGAGTATGTGTTGAGGGAATAATCGAGAGAGTGAAAGAAATAGATATATGGAAAGGAAGACAGAAGGGGGGAGTGTAGACAGAAGTCAGTCAATAATCTCAACAGATAATAAGTTTGAAGATGTGCTTGTTGATTCCACATTCCTCCCGGGAAAACAAGTGACAGGCGGGACACCTTTTCGTACGTTAAGATTAAAAAGTACATTTTCCCAATTGTTTGTCTCTAGTGTGAGTGTCTTGATGAAATGGAGTTTGGACTGTGCAACGGAGTACGTGCACGTGTGTCATGACTCCCTTCGACGTGTCATCGACGTCTGGCGGTGAAAAGTCATGCTGTAGTTTTCAATGTGTTTGTTAAAAAGGTAGTCTGCCATTGCTCCCTTTTTGGCAGTGACCTCTCAGGTCGGTGACCAGGCCCATTGACTATACTAAGAGATCATCTGCATAAAGTCGCCAGCTCTGCTGCTCTCCAACTTAATACACTACCTGCTATCATGGTTTGGGGTTACCCTGGTTGATTGGTGTTAAACGGGTACTGTGGGGTTACCCTGGTTGAATGGGGTTAAACGGGTACTGAGCCTTGTCTAGGGATTCCTGTAAGGTTGACTGGGGCTAGTCGGGTACTCAACCTTGCCTGACCGGTTGACTGGGACTAAAAGGGTTCTCAGCCTTGCCCAAGAATATCCTGAAAGATTGACTGGGGCTAAATGAGTACTCAACACTGCCCAAGGAGGAAGGTTGACTGGGGCTAAATGGGTACTCAGCACTGCCCAAGGAGGAAGGTTGACTGGGGCTAAATGGGTACACAGCATTGCCCAAGGAGGAAGGTTGACTGGGGCTAAATGGGTACACAGCATTGCCCAAGGAGGAAGGTTGACTGGGGCTAAATGGGTACTCAACACTGCCCAAGAATGTCCTGACAGATGGTAATGGAAAGGGGGTACCATACTTCTCCTCCGGCATGGGATACCCCCACCCCGCTGACAACATATAATTACAGTTGCAATATAAACTCGACACTTACTTCTGTTCGAAGCTGCACAATTTCCTTGTCCTTTTCTGTAACGGGTTGTTGTGTCTTGATATCAGATATCGTATCTAGTTGACCTGAGATGAATGTGACAGTTTTTATTCGTTGTTTATGAATATTGTGTCATTTTGTAGCTTCATATTGGAGACTCATTAGACAGATCAGAACGTATATTCTGAATCTTTCTCTTACTGCACTACAAGTAACATGTAGTGTCAATCATAAATTTATCAGTCAATAGCAATACATACAGATTCTGGAAAAACAATTTCCATTCACTCGCTTTGAACACTTTGGCTACTACTTCTACGCTCGTAGTGCACTGGATTGATTTTTGCATCTTGATTAGCTTTTCCTATTACCAGTGTTCCCTCGCCAACAGGCAAACCCACTCCGACTTCTGAGGAACTTGTGATTTACGTCTTCATGTAGGGGTTGAACACGTTACCCCGGCATCAGCACACCGGATGGTTAAGAAAGAGCACTCATATCCATTCTAGAAGAATATATAGGGTGTATTTTTAATGACTGTGTGGTGTTTGAAAATACTGCAGGTCCAAGTTTTGTATTTACCTTTTATGTTGTATGAACTGTACAGAGGGTGAATTCAAAACTTGGACCGGCAATATTTCCAAATACTGCACAGTCATTAAAAAATATACCCTATATATAGCTAATGATAATAATTACGGTTGTTTCTGGTTTGGTTTTGCTTTATTTCGTTCTTTACTATCGCCAGTTATCTTCGCTTTTGTCTTTTTCATTAACCCATGTTTTCTGGCCTTCCATTCTTCCTTCCATCATTACTGCTTGTTTTATCTCCGTCCTTTCTCCCTTGATTTGATTCGTGTTTTCCTCCACGCCGTCCTTTTTTCCTATCATCTGTTCATTCTTTCCATAATGCCTTCCTTGCTTCATACATTCCTTCCGATTGTCTGTTCTCATTCCCTAAAACTGCACATGCGTATTTCTTCTTTCACCGTTTATGCCCCATTTATTATACCTTTAACCAACACTTCAAGCTGCCCTATCCTTAGTTTAGTTTAGATCAACATCACGGCACACAGGTGTAACCCATAAGTGCTCCGTTCTCCTCCTAACTAAAACCTGAGTCTGGAGAAACTCAGCTCAGTGAAAACGAACTCCGTAGCACCGGCGAGGATCCTGAAATACTTTGGGTAGATTTTTAACTCGAAATGTTTGCCCGGGTAGCGCCAATAGGCTACAGTTTTTCAACTTCCAACTGCCAAGGGATTTTTTTACGTGCGCAACAATACACACGGACGTCTGATCTCACTACCCAGAGACCAGGGTAAATTGTATTACTAGAAGTCCACGAGAAAAAAATCCCGGTCCTCACCGGGGCTTGAACCTCCAGCACTCGAGGCGGACACCATACCTCGAGACCACGCAGCCCCCGATCCTTATGTCCTACCCTTAGTTATCACATGCAGCTCCGTCTATATGCACCTCATATGCCTCTGCCTCTCTTTTATTTGTGATGTTAAGTGCTGGAAAGCCCCGGTTAACGTCGGGTTACGTTCTTGGAAAACGCGACTTTAAGTGAAACGACGTATAGCGAAACACTATTTCCTATAGAATTAAATGACATATAGTGTATTATGTAATGTTTATTTTGATGGTTGTTGATATTTATTGGCTAAATAGAGGTGGGTTGGAGTGCGAGTGGTAGAGTTATCAGGACGTAGAGGCATTAAAACCACGACCCTCTCCAAAACTATCATCAGCACTACTAGTACTGCTCTCACCCGCTTTCATAGCTAGATCTGAATAGAGAGACTTTGCTTTCTCTTGGATAGCCATTTTGCTCACAGGCATATTCCGTTGGTTATGGTCTTCAATTTAGACGGCCAATAGTACTTCCATGTTCTCCATAAGAGTACTTCTGGTACGAGTGATCTTGGATGCACTCAAAGGGTTACGTTTCTAGCACCCTCATTGATTTTGTCAGCACCTGCACGAATTGTCCTTACCGTGTTTGGAGGTAAACCATGGACTTTACCGATATCAACAGCCCGATCGCCAGCCTCAAAACGAAGTAACACGTCTAATTTCACCTCAAGAGTAACACATTTTCTGGTTCTCTTACAATCAGACACACTATCAGCACTTACTGTGCTCTTTGAACTCATATTTATTGGTGATTGCACGAAAAAAATCCAGAAAAAACGCAATGCACAAAATGTAAAATGGCGACATCAACGCGGCATAGCAACACAGGTGACGCTGTTATGGCGGAACGTAGCGACGTAAAGTGAAGTTATGTCACATTGTGACAACGACATTATAGCGAAACGAATTAAACCGAAGCGACGTATAACGGGGCCTTGCTGAATGGCTCTATTTCATCTGCCCTGTGGTTTCCAGACAAAGTCATTTCCGGTTATACCATTCTCAGGTTTGATCAGTGTATGTTCTAAACAACTACAGCGTCTTTTCTTCGTCTAAAGGTGCGCATTTAGTAAGTATTTATTAGTGACCGTTGCTTATTTGCTCTTTGCTGTGTTCGAATTGTACAACAAACCAATACAAATGGAATATTAACAACCGCAGTGCATTGTTCATGTGACATCTTCAAACGATGTTATCGCATAGTGTCCACCATCCATTATGTGCCATGCCGATAAGCGTGGGCGGTCATGTTCTGCCATCTCACTCTATCACCAAAGTCGTGGATCAACTCCGTGTTCCTGTCTCGACCATGCCACGTGGCCAAGCCATCCAGGTGTTTACTTCTCGGTCTTCCCCTTGGTCTCTTCCCTTCGATCTTGCCAGTTGTCACCAAGTTCTCCAATCCATTTCTTCTCATAACATGCCCAACAAATTTTGACTGTCTACGTCTAATGACTCTAATCAGTTTACGCATAGTGTATCTTTCAATATTTTAAAATTCAAATTCACTTAGTGAATTTAAACATATTCTGTTAGTGGATTTAACCACAGACACCACACACAAAGTATTGCTCGATTTCTTGCCTGGCATATTTCGCTGCGTCTCGGCAGCAACAAACTGCAGAGTTATATATCATATTTAATGCCTAATACTTCATGTGTGCCGGTTACACGACTTTCTCCGTAATCTCGTATACTCTCGTAAGTAACGTGACGTTGCGTGAGGATTGGTAGCGGTTCTCTCCGAGTCGGTAACTTACGGGGTATTTGAGCCGGTTATTCAGAAAGCAATGGCAAACTACTGAGCGTAATCTTGCCTAGAAATCAACAATCAGCTGAAAGATGCTGATGTTGACAGCGATGTCCTGTAAAAGATATGCGAAGAAAAAAAAAATTCCTGTGTACAAGACTGATTTTTGCGTGTGGATTAGCTTTCGTTATTACCAGAGCCCCACGCCATCAGGCGAACCCACCCCAATTTATGAGGTTCTTGTAATTTACGTCACCAAGTCAAGAACGACAAGTCAACATTTTAGCCCAACTGACAATCAAATCCCTCGGTAAGGTGTAGGATTTTTTTCTACCGGGGGCAAAAAGAAAAGCCTAACCTGCAGTTCGCGGTGACTGCACTAGCCAGGCGGCCTTAATTCTTCAGGCTCAAAGACCCCTCTGACATACACCGCAAGGTACTATATTGGCAGTAAATAGCAGTTTGACAGTTGGACAGACCGATGTAGGGGTTGAACCCGCAACCTCAGCATCAGCACACCGGATGTGTAAGAGTGAGCTCTTTTATCCATTCGATCATGCTGTCTTCCACAGTTTCGATTATTAAAATAAAGTTACTTGCGTATCCCTTACAGAACGTTGCTGTCAATCCCATAATCATTGGCTGTTTGTGATTTCTTGGCAAGTTTATGTTCAGTAGTTTGCTTTTGCTTTCTGAACTACCCGCACTCATGCCATCTATGAAAACCAACGCAAGGCGGTCAGCTGCAAATCTCCCACAGCTGTGTTACGAACACAGTATGCAGGATTACGAATTGCGTCCCGTAACACCTTCAACACAGAACCGGTTTTGAATATGAAGCGTAGTGATTAAAGAGTTCATGATATTGCAAACAAATATTTAAAAAAAAAAAAAAAAACCAGAATACAAAAAGCAAACCAGACTGGCTAACAGATAGCAGCACATACATTGAATGTCATCGGCAAACTTCTTGGAAGCTTCCACATCCTTTCTCAGTTGATTGACATACTGCTGCAGACGGTGGATTTCTGTGTTCTTATGTTTATTTTCTTTCGACTGTTTCTGTTTATGAATAAACAGAAATGGATAACAAAGCGTGTGAAATTATTGCTCTAGTAGGTGTCCGTATTAACATATCGAGCAGTTGAGTTTGTAGCTCTTTAGCAATTAAACACAGGTTAACTAATACGTGCGTGTGTGTGTGTGTGTGTGTGTGTGTGTTTGTTGGTGTGCGTGTGTGGGGGTGTGGGTCTTTGTGTATGTGTATCAGTGTGTGTGCTTGTGTACCTCTCAGTGTGTGCATGTGTGTGTGTGTGTGTGTGTGTGTGTGTGTGTGTGTTGTGTGTGTGTGTGTGTGCGCGCGCGCAGCTTATGTGGTATAATCGGTTTCAGGTACAGTGTATATATTTAATGACTGTGCAGTGTTTGAAAATATTGCCGGTCCAAGTTTTGTGTTTACCTATTATGTTGCATGAACGTTATAGAGGGTGAATACAAAACTTGGACCGGCAATATTTTCAAACACTGCACTGTCATTAAAAATACACCCTATATATTTATGTATCAAAGTGTGTACCTTGTTTGTATTTCTTGGTGTAATTTATGTACCAACGTTTAAACTTTGATTGTATTTCTTGGTGGCACTAACGAACAAACGTGTGTACCTTCTTTATATTTCTTGTATATACCAACGTTTGTAACGTTCAAACTTCAAATAACCTGTTCAGACTCGTCATAATTTATCACTTGTAATAATCAATTGCCCGCTCCGTGGGGAAGGAGTTACGGGTGCGGTGTGTGATCCCGTATTTCCTCGTTCGAAAAACAGCTGCGCGAGATTTGACAGCAGACCGTGTTGCGTTGATTTTTTACGAAAATTGTATTGGTGCCGGTTGTTGAGAAAGCAATGCCAAAGTACTGAACGTAAACTTGCCAAGATATCACAATAGCAAAACAAAAAAAATTCTGGTGTTGACTGCAACGTCCTGTAAAAGATGTGCAACTAACATTTTTTAAATTTAAATATTCAGTTGTCATGGAATTTTTATAAGCATCATCATCATCATCATCATCATCATCATCATCATCATCATCATCATCATCATCATCATCATCATCATCATCATCATCATTATCATCACGCAGCATGTCGTTTCCCCCCCCCCCCCAGCAGAACGTTGCTCTTATCGCGTCAGACCCAAAAATGTCCTGATCACTTGCCAGTTCTTCTGCCAGATGTCGTCCCCTCATGCCCACTGTGCAATGTTATGTTTCCATCTTCTGCCAGATGTCGTCCCCTCATGCCCACTGTGCAATGTTATGTTTCCATCTTCTGCCAGATGTCGTCCCCTCATGCCCACTGTGCAATGTTATGTTTCCATCTTCGTACTAGTCGACCCGTGCCACTTCTTCCGGAAACGATTTCTTCCGTCACTGTTTTGTCCAAGTCACTGTGAAATCCAAGACTGCCAAAGAATGTTAGTTTTCGAGACATGAGCCAGTTCTCATCTATGTTTAGATCTTGTAGACTTCCAGCATTTTACTTCTCTTTGACCCACAGCCTTCTAGGAACTTTTATGTAACATTTAAAAGAAAAAGCCCCAAAAGTTTTCTTTAGCAATTGCGAAATTAGTTCGTAACACATCATCATCATTACTGTAATCTCACCATCATTACTGTAACCATCACCATCATTACTGTAACCATCACCATTATTACTGCAACCTCACCATCACAAGCATGGAGGTCGGTAGGGGAGACTGGGGAGAAATGGACATAGGGGAGAAATGGACCACCCCCTCTCTGGCCCCTGGCTGTGATGCAATGAAAGTGAAACCATAATAAGTTTGTTTTCCACATCAAACATAGTCCGAATTTTTCATTTGCCATCGACTTCCCGCACAGGTCGTTCCCACGCAAAGTTTGAAAAATTTTCTGCACTAAAGTTTCTTTTTCCAGTTAAAGACACCATCGTAAAGCAGACGCATAGTCAGGAATCAGGACAAGGTAATTACGTTAATATCTTTATTTACTTGTTATTTAAGAGTTCATATAAAAAATATAGCATATAATATTAGATTTAAGAGACTTTATGGCTGAATAGTTTAATACATTGATGGGGGAGAAATGGACCGGTTCATTTCTCCCCATGGTTCATTTCTCCCCATAGAAGAAATTGACAAGACAGTCTGTTGTTATTAAAAGTGTTGAAGATTGCATTCGAATATCAGCATTATTGATTCTTTTTAATACTGGGGTCTAAATCTAGACCAATAAAACTGTTAACAAATTTGATTTCAGTGATTTATTAAAGATGCACGCCATTCGTGCTATGATCAGTATTTCTTTGCAAATGATAGGCCTACCATTCTAAATGTTATATAATTCTGTCACTCTTTTGTTTCAGATGCCAAGATTGTACATCAGAAACACCAACAAGGGTCTCGTTACGGAGGAACGTATGAGAGAAGCTGTTAATGCTGTGAAAAATGGAATGAAAGTGAGGAAAGCTGCAAGGGAGTACGGCATTGCTCGCTCTACCCTCAATAACAATCTTACAAAAGACAGAGAAGGAAATGGTCTGCCTACTAGACTCGTACCAAATTATAGGCATAGCCTTGTTTTCACAGCTAAGCAAGAAGCTGATTTTGCTAGTTACTTGAAAGATTGTGCAAGAATGTTCCATGGACTCACAACTAAAAACGTTCGTATTTTGGCGTACGAGATGGCGAAAGTCAATAACATTGCACATCCTTTAAGCTGGGATGAGCAAATGATGGCAGGGAATGACTGGCTTTGTGGATTTTTGCGACGGAATCCCGAGCTGACCATAAGGCAACCTGAGGCAACATCTCTGGCTAGAGCTACAGCTTTCAACAAACATAATATTTGCACCTTCTTCAACATTGTGAAGGAAACCATTACAAAACTAAATGTGAGTGGAGCTCAAATCTACAATTTGGATGAGTCAGGTCTGACCACTGTACAGAAAGTGCCAAAAGTAATTGCCCCACGAGGAGTGAAGCAAATAGACCAGGTGACATCCAGAGAAAGAGGAGAACTGGTCACAATCTGTTGCATTGTGTCAGCTGCGGGTCACATTATCCCTCCAGTTTTTGTGTTTCCCAGAAAAATGTTTAAGAATTTTATGCTTGCTGGAGCACCTGAAGGTTCCCTTGGCCTTGTGAATGAATCAGGTTGGATGACCCGTGATAATTTCGTCAAAGTTATAAATCACTTCATTAAGCATTCAAGACCTTCCAAAGACTTCCCTTTGATTTTGATCTTGGATAATCACGATTCTCACATTTCATTTGAATCACTTGAACAGTGCAAGAAAAACAACATTCATGTGATCACGTTGCCACCACACACCTCATCTAAAACTCAGCCCTTGGACCGTTCAGTTTTTGGACCCATGAAGTCGGTCTACAACATTGCGTGTGATTCATGGATGATGAAAAATGTTGGGACACCACTGACAATCTATCAAGCTGCAAATCTAGGAGGCCACGCTTTTCTTAAAGCGGCAACTCCCATTAACATTCAATCAGGCTTTGCAGTGTCAGGTATTTGGCCCTTTAACGAAGATGTTTTTACAGAAGATGATTTTATGCCTTCAGAAATAACGAACAGGCCCATCAGCAAGGACAGTGAAAATGCCACTTTAGAAAGCAATGAACAGACAGGATCAGCATCTCCACATTGTGGTACCAGCACAGATCAAACTGCACAAGAATTTCATGAAAATCAGAAAGAGTGTAATGTTGAGAACCTTGTAGATGACTTGCAGGAAATATCAGGGAGTTGTAACAGAGGTTGGGTTTTAGGTGGGAAAAGGCTACAGCACGACTGAGCATCGGGATGGAATGGGAGGAGAGATGCTCAAGTCGTGACGTAGTTTGTTGTCAAGAATGAGTTTACATCTGAACCTAGCCCTAGAAGGCAGGCCGTCAACACGTTTGTATTCTACCATGATATTGTATCGGCTATAACGTTTAATAAAGTTGATTTAGAATTTCTACAAGACTTGTTAAGCCATCGTTTCATCATACACTGTTATATATGGCTTAAATGGAGCCGTTTGACCAGGATTCTGGACTTTGCCGTCGCGGACGCAATGTGAAGTACTAAGAAACAGCAGAGAACTTTTAATGAACACCTTTCTCAGCTTGCGGCAACAAGAAAAGGAGGGAATCTAGAATCTTGTTGGAAGTAATAATCAAAAGATCCAGACCAGACTACCTTTTGAGGCCTGCAACTTAGAACAAGCGTTTTTTCCCGACCAGGCGATTGGAATACCTATTGAAATCAGTTTTTGGATGGAGCTACCATCTACCATCGTAGGATTGTTAGAATCGGGGGCTGTTTATTATCGTGCTCTGGAGTGACCGAACTGTTGTCAATATCCTGTGAGTTTTGACCTGCCGTCATTGCAGCCGTTGTTTTAACCTAGCTTGTCTGAAGGTCACTTGCTTGCTGGAGGACTGAGGAAATTTTTCTGCTCTCAAAATATAAAACAGTGGCCACTGCGTCGTCTGTGAAACTTACAGCAACCAAAAGCCCGGCTAGGGGTGGTTGTCTGTAAATATTTTCGGAATTCTGCTATCAAGAATCTTAAATTTGCTAACAGAACATCTTGTCAACTGAAGGTCAACTGTCAACTTGAACAAGAATGTTGCTGAAGGTCAATCCAGTTTGATCGTTGTCTCGAGCGAACAAGAATTTTGCTGAAGGTCAATCCAGTTTGATCGTTGTCTCGAGCGAACAAGAATTTTGCTGAAGGTCAATCCAGTCTGATCATTGTTTCAGGTGAGCAAGAATTTTTCAATTCCTCAATCAAGTTCAGCCCTTGCCTCAAATCAAATTTGCGGAAGTTAATCAAAAACTTTAAGACTTAATCATCTAGAATCAAAAATCAAAAATTTTCCAGGATGGTGATGAATTCGGACAACTCGTTTCATCAAATCAAATATTATCTAAGATCTGTGGACAATGTTAAAAAGTTTTTGAGCTCTCTTGCAACTGAATCGTTATAGGAAAAGAAAATCAGGACAGCAGCTAAATACTTCATTCCTTCATTGATTGGCCCATATCTTTTTGACGCAGTCAGACTATCTCTGGGCTCCGCTGCATATGAGAGCTAATCCTTTTGGGCTCTGTTGCGTGTGAGTCGTTCTCAAGACGTCGATTTGATGTACCCCAACCGGGGCGAAGTCAGAAGCCAGAAGTCTGGTAGGGACCCAACCAGGGGTTGAAGTATTGAGGCATCCTAAGAAGAGAAACTACCTGAAGAGTGCGAGATCCCTTGGAAGACGGAATTACCTGAAGTGCGCGATTGGTTTCAACTTATACAGACTCCAGGCGTTTAAGTTCAACCTGACGGCGAACCTAGAGGAGTACGTCTTGCTTGAATCGGGAACCGAGAGTAGGGTAATCAGTAAACCTATTAGCTGGTCGAACTGTTCTTGGTGTATAAGGTAAATGTGATTTGTATTTCTTAAATTAGCTGGTTACAAATGTGAAATTGATTGTTTGTTTTGTACAATAATATTTCAGCATGACGAAACAGGATTCATTGGCACAAGTTTTGACGGGGGTAGGAACAGCAGTAGGTAGACTTCATACGGTTATAAAACAACAAGAAATGGCAACTGAAATTGTTAAGTTTAGTGGACAGGCCAGAGAGTTTAAGAAATGGATAACTTCCATAGAGAAATATGCATATTTAGTGTCTGCATCAGATGAAGAGAATATGAGACTTGCTTATAAGGCGGCAACAGAACCGGTTTCGGATCATATCAGAAGAAAATTAGAGGCTAGAGTAGATGAGACATGGGAACAATTCAAAGAAGACCTGGCACACAAATACGCGGAAATAACAGATCCACAACATGCGTTTTCGGTATTGAGGCAGTCTAAACAAAATAATGGAGAGACGGTACAATTGTTCAGCAATAGGTTGATTAACCTGGCTGAAGAGGCATTCTTGGGACAGAATGTACGAGGAGAAGAGGTGGAGAGGATGTTAGTCGGGATTTTTGTGGATGGCATAAAATCCGATGGACTGAAGTTTAAGCTGATGAGAGAAAACCCCGAGAGGTTGTCACAAGCTGTAGATATTGCAGTACAAGAAGAAAATTTGAGACGTAGATTTAGATTGAGAACAGGACGAGAAATAGGAACTAGTCGAGAAGATAGAATTGAGGAGCCTATGGAGATAGGACAAACGAGGTTCGGATGGAATAGGAGAGGAGGTGTACATACGTTACAAGGTAGTAATAGAAATGCGTATGAGGAAAGAAGACAAATGAGGTATTCTACCGGTGAGACAGTGGGTAAAACAAATAACACAAATGTAGTCTGTTGGTTTTGTGGTCAACGCGGACACGTTTCTCGTTTTTGTGGTAACAGGCATGTCCAGTCGAATACACAGAGTAGAAATGGCAATAGCAGGTTAAATAGGAATCCTGAAGATAGACACAGAAATTTTACAGGTACAAGAACACAGGGAAACGGGAGCCCTGCCTATTAAATAGGACCTGTGATAGGAGGGAAAATAATACGGTCCCAAGGTTTAAAGAATATGTTAATAACAGGCATAGTAGAACGAACAGAGAATACTTTCAACTAGATGAAGTCAAACAGTTTACAGAAAATAAAACAGATTATAGCTCATGTATAATAGAAGTAGGAAAGTATAGAGTTCGTACATTAATTGATTCGGGAGCTCAGGTTAGTGTGGTAAAAGAAAGTTTTCTATACAAAATAGTGAGAAATTGTAGAATATTTAAGAGTCATAATAATCTTCACTCTGTTACAGGACAGAATTTACAAGTAATTGGACAAACAATGATAAATTTTAAGTTAGGAGGGCTCAACGTAAGACATCTTTTTCATGTAGTGAAAGGTTTAAATAGAAACATGCTGTTAGGGAGAGATTTTTTAATAAAAAATGGAGTAAGACTTTTCTTTGATTTACATAAATTAAAATTCAAGGACGTCTATGTAGATATGGAAGAAGACATGCATATATCAGCACTAGTTAGAGTTAAAATGTCCACGACATTAAAACCAGAGTCGGTTAATTTGATACAAGCAAAGGTAAAGAGAAACCCATATTATGTGGCAGGAGACACAGTCAGAATCACTGAGTTGCAAGAGGAAGTAATTGATGAGCCTGGTTTGGAAGTTCCGGATGGAATAATAGCGTTAGATAAACACTTAACCTTTCCAGTAATGGTGATTAACAACACAGGTAGAGAAATTAAATTATACAGAGGGTGTGTAGTAGCTAAACTGGAACATAACATTAGTGATATATTGGCAACAGATAGAGTAGAAATGCTGGGAGCAGACTATTCACAAACTTCTAGTGAAAGAATTAATAACAGACGCGGACGCGGAAGTAGAGGGAACGCACAAATGGATGAATTGATCCATCCATTCGGAAGAAATACAGCCCAAATACATTCACTAGACAAAAGGACAAGAGAACAAGAATTGTTGGCACAGTTAAAAGCTCCACCAAAAAATAAGAAAGTATTAGAACAACTTATAAAAGAAAACCAGGATGTGTTTGCAATTAATGATTTAGAATTAGGAAGGACAAAAACAGTTACAATGGAAATAGATACGGGAGACCATCCACCAATTAGTTTAAAACCATATAGAACTCCCTTAAGAAATAGAGAAATTGTCGAAAAAGCAATAGAAGATATGTTGAAAGCAGGAATAATAAGATCAAAGTCAGAGTGGTCGTCTCCGATTGTAATTGTAGCCAAACCTGATGGTTCAAGTCGGTTCTGCTGTGACTATCGGGCGTTGAACAAAATCACTAAGAATGTAGCGTACCCACTGCCGGTGATTGATGATATTTTAGGGTTGCTTAATGGCTCTACATTTTTCACGACACTGGACGCAAGATCAGGATTCTGGTGTATCCCGATGTCGAAGGACGCTCAAAAGAAAAGTGCTTTCTGCACTCATATGGGTTCCTACGAATTTTTACGAATGCCATTCGGGGTTCGAACGGCTCCATCTCATTACATGTTGTTAATAAATGAAGTACTAGAGGGTATGCAAAAGTTTGCCCTGGCATACATAGACGATATTCTTATCTATACGGCAGGCGATGTAGAAGATCACTTAAAACATGTAAGGTTAGTATTCGACAGGTTAAGAGTACATGATGTGAAATTAAAGCTTAGTAAGTGCGAGTTTTTAAAAACAGAAACAAAATATTTGGGATATATTATAAATAGAGACGGAATTAAACCGGACCAAGACAAGATAAAGGTTATTAAAGAGTTACCTCCTCCAACTAACGTAAAAGAAGTGCGTGCGTTTATAGGAACTTGTGGGTACTATAGGCGCTTTATCCCAGCGTTTTCAAAGATAGCAGAACCTATTACGAATTTAACGGGCAAATACGCTAGATTTAAGTGGGATGATGAGTGTCAAAAAGCGTTTGAGTTCTTAAAAAACAGTTTAACAGTGGTACCGCTATTGACGCATCCAGATTTGAATAAACAGTTAATATTATACACAGATGCTTCTGATAATGCTATAGGAGCGTGTTTGGTTCAACCATATGAAGGAAAAGAATCTGGAATACCAGGGGTTAAAAATGAAAGGCCAATTTATTTCTTGTCTCATAAGCTTAGCAGGTCTCAACGGAAATGGACTACTATTGAGAAGGAGGCTTATGCAATACACTATGCTGTACAGAAATTAAATTACTACTTACATAATGCAAATTTTGTTATTAGAACTGACCATATGCCTTTAAAGTCTCTATTAGAAGCTCCAGTGCAGAACAGGAAAATACAGACCTGGGCGTTGAATCTACAAGGATACAATGCCAGAGTTGAATATATTCCAGGTAGGATTAACACGTGTGCTGATTTATTGTCTAGGATCCCCTATCCACAGTCATCAGGTGACACAGAAGATGAAGGTGAACCAGAGATCGACGACCGAAACTGGCAAGTAAATATATTAGACTCTGCCATAATAAATAGAGAAGAGTTTGAGAGTTTACCATCGGATCAAGAGGTTGAACCTAGAGCAGAAGACCCACATTTAACACAGTTTAATATGAAAGAAGAACAAGAATTAGATCCAAAAGTATTACAAATGAAACAGAAATTAAAAGAAACGGAAGAGAATAAATATAAGAAGAATTACTTAGTTTTACAAGAAGATGAACAGTTATATTATATGACCGAAAAGAGTGAACAGCTAAGGAAATATATTCCCACACATTTGGAAAATGAAGTTTTAAAAGCATATCATGATGAGAATGGTCATCTCGGTCGTGATAAATTGGTGAAAGCGCTTACGAGTAAATATTATTGGCCGAACTTATTCAAGTCTGCCTGTAAATATGTAGATAAGTGTGAAAGATGCAGATTAAGGAATATGAAAGCAATTAAGTGTCCATTACAAGATACAGATATTCCTCAGTTTCCAATGCAAAAGATTAGTTTAGATATATCAGGTCCTCACCCTAGGACATTGTCAGGGAACGTGTATTTAATTCATATAGTGGACGTCTACAGTCTTTGGCCGGAAGTTTATGCAATACCAGATAAGAGTGCAGATACTGTCATTAATATTTTTTTTACAAGAATTCGTACAAAGATTTAGTTGTCCACAAAGTATACTTACGGATAATGGTAAAGAATTTGTAAATAAAAAATTTGAAAAGTTATTAAAAGATTTGAATATAAAACATATAAAGACCTCATACTATAGACCTTCTTCAAATGCTAAGAACGAACGTCAACATAGGACGTTATACGACGTTATAGCAAAGATTGTTGATGAACATGAAAAAGATTGGGATCTATTCTTAGGACCTGCCCTTAGCGCTATTCGCACAAATCAAAATGAGAGCACGGGGTTTTCACCATTCTATTTAATACACGGGAGAGAACCAATACTACCTATAGATAATCTATTAAAACCAAGACGGAAATATATTGGGGAAGACTTTCAAGAAACCATAATACAGGAAATGCATAAGGCACACGTAAGATTAAAGAATAATATAATTAAAGCTAGAGAAAGACAGAAAAAGTACAAAAACGTAAATACAAGCTTACAGGAGTTTAAAGTAGGCGATAGAGTTTATTACAAGAAGCATAGAAGGAACTCTAAATTTGATGCTCGTTGGGTCCCAGGTTATTACGTTTTGGAAAAGCTAGGAAATGTATCGTATAATATCAAGAACCAGGTTACGGGACATGTGGCAAGGGCACACGTGGAACACTTAAGAAGAGATGACGATGAGAAGGAAAATGATAATTATAATAATAATTATTGTTCAGACACCGGATACTTAGTTGAACGAGTCGTCAGGGGAACTACAATAACCCCAGGTTTTAGAAAAGATCCAGCACACAGTCAGTTAAAAACAACTCCAGTTTACGATGATGCTCAAGAACAGACAATACCGAAAACGATAGAAGAAGGAAATGTGAATGAGAGTCATTATGATAGTATAGAGTCTATGGAAGAGGAAGTAGGTGCTCCATTTAAGAATACTAGACAAGCGACAAAAAGAAGAATGGATAAACAAAGAGAAAGAGAAGTGAAAAGACAGAGGAGAATTAGAGAATATTCAACAAGCGGTGAAGATATGCCTTTACTAGAAAGGTCCTTAAGAAATAATGATAGACAAATTAGATGGGATATTGAACGGAAGAGATTAGCGGCTGCTAGCGAGAGACATACAGATGAAGAAGAAGAAATGGATGAGAAGTCAGAGTCAAATAGTAGTATGGAGGAAGCTGATAGGTTATACGAGGAGGAGGATATTGATGTGGAAATAGCACTTATTCAAAGAAACTTGGAGTTATTGAAGAAGTGGAAACGTAGGAGGTAAATGGATAGAAAATATTGCAGATAGCAAAATATGAGAAAAGAGATACTGGATGAAGTATATGAGACGGTGGAAATAGAAAAGGCTTCTGTTGATACTTTTCATAAGTGATCTTGAGGAGTAGTTAAGCATTAAGATAACTAATATGGATGTAGGTTCGAGTGAGACATATATATTTTGTTTCTCTCTCTGTGATGGAATGGCTGGTTGATTATATGTTAAACTTCTTATCAGATAGATAAGTTAGTCAATGTTACAGCAGTTAGATGTACTCTATAGTAAATAGACAAGTGTTGATTGGTGCTAAGAAATACCGTGGTTGGTGGTAATGAATAAGTAGTTATAAGAATATGTGGAACAAATCCAGAAGAAACAGTTGGTGTGTCGAACCACAGGTTCTGTTGGTAGATAATACGCTCATTGTTAGTTAAAGACTTTTGTGAGAAGAATAGATATTGTTTTAAGTTGGAAATTGGTCTGTAGATAGCAGATATATATATATATAATTGGCAGTGAGTTGTTTTAGTTTCTCGGTTATAAAAACAATGGAATGACTTGAGTGGATAGATATGAGTTACATTGATTCGTATAGGAGGACAATGTTGCTTAGGCACTGTAAGTAGGTAGTTCTATGTGAGTTAATTTTGTTTGAAAACCTTCTCTTTAGCGAGAAGACAGTTGTTTTATTGAGTTTGAGTTTTAAATGCCTCATATATAATATGTTTTTTTTTTTGCTTGATTTGGTCCTGTGAAATGATGGTTGTTATGCGATTTTAGAATAGGATTATTGTGTTCCTAGATTTTCCGTACAAACTATTGGTCCGTAAAAGAGACCAATAGTGATAGGTAGTAATAGAATATTTTCTTTTGATTTGATAAATTGCATGTTATGTCATTTTAAAGTCTGTTTTCTTTGAATGAGTTGGGGGGTATGATGCTTGCTTGCTTGTGTTCGTTGGCTTGAGCTCCAAGGCGAAGTCCTGTATGTCGGATGAAGGCATCCTGTTGTCCAACATCAGTGTGATGTCATACAGGACCTGAGTTTTGCGTGAGTATCCGTTGTCCCATGTCTGGCTTATTGGTGTGCAGACTGGTGGTTCCTCGCCGTACAGGCAGACACTCTCCGACTTCGGAGGAATCGGCGATCCTACTGACTTTAGCCAGGACCCCGAAGGGACCTGTTGCCCAGGACGCTCGACGAGGACGCGTCAATAGATCTTGGCCAGTATATAACCCGGCCCTGGTGCCTTGGAAACACCTCTGCGTCCCGGGGGGGGGGGGGGGGGGTATGATATCTTATTTTGATTTTATTTCGTTTAATTTAATTAAGTTGTTTTGTGTACCTAGTTATAAATTTAATTAAATAAGTTATTTTTCAAGTAGTTATGGTGTTGGCTGGAATAAAGAAAATATATGAGGGCTAATAGAGAGACACATACTGAGGGCTAATAGAGAGACATATAGATAGTCGGCATGAAGAGGTTCTTATGGATATGAAGTATTAGAAAATAAAATAGGAGCTGCATTGAAGTCAGCATTATATGAAGAAAAAGGAGGGGAAGACTGTGAATGGCAGCATATAAGCGGGAGTGTTGATATAGGTAGACAAAGAAGCACATTATGGGATGTGACGGGGAAGATATAGGAGCTGTGAAATACCAGCGTTTATTAAATTAAAAATGTTCATAGAATATGAACATTGGCTTGTGGTAAAGGATGAGGTAACGGAAATATAGACAAGATTGTGGATGGCAATATAAATGTTGAATATATAAATGTTGAGAAAACGTATGACAACTTGATTTATAGAGAACAAAGATCTATTTCATAAGATGTATTTTAAAAAATTGTTGTACAAAATTTTTTTTATTGGCCAGGGAGGTAAATGTGATCATGTTGACTATTCCTTCTTTATGCTTTTCACTGGGTGCGCACCCCTTCTTTACTTTTTCTAACTACGTTATTTCTGTTTGTCCTGTGTTGTGAAAGAGTGAGGGATTTCATAATGCCATGTGTACAATAACGATTATACGAGCTATTATTCTTATGATATGTATATTTGATACAGGAACTTGAGGTGCCAAGAACGAACCCGAAATACCTAGTGGATTACTATATGGTTTGGGGAAAGAGTTACGAATAGATTGGTTTACTTAAAATAGCGTGGTTTGAGGAGATTAGAGGAACGGTGGGAAGTAAGGAAAGGGAAGAAGGAAGGTTTAGTTTAAAAAAAAAAAAAAAAAAAAGGGTAACCATATGTGGTATGAGGTATTGTATAAAGTTGAGATTTATATGTGTCAAAGTATGAAGAGGCAGAAACGAAGAAGAAGTTTATAGTGGGTTACTATATGACAATATGACAGGGAGAAGGGTTAAAGAATAGAATAATTACTCAAATTGGAGTTGGTTTAGGGAAGATTAGAGGAACTGTGGGAGGTAAGGAAAAAGAGGGAATAGAGTAAGGGAATTGGGAGTAAAGAATTTTTCCTTTACAGGAAAAATTCTTTAGAAAACATAGGGAGGTGTAACAGAAGTTGGGTTTTAGGTGGGAAAAGGCTACAGCACGACTGAGTATCGGGATGGAATGGGAGGAGAGATGCTCAAGTCGTGACGTAGTTTGTTGTCAAGAATGAGTTTACATCTGAACCTAGCCCTAGAAGGCAGGCCGTCAACACGTTTGTATTCTACCATGATATTGTATCGGCTATAACGTTTAATAAAGTTGATTTAGAATTTCTACAAGACTTGTTAAGCCATCGTTTCATCATACACTGTTATAGAGTCTTCAACATAAAGCTACTTCTTCCTTTACTTCGCCTCATGTTTTCAGAGGACTACCAAAAGCTGGTCCGCGAAAAGATTCAAATAATATGAGGAAAAGAGGAAAAACTATGCTGGCTACTTCTACGCCAGAAATGGATCGAATTAGGGAAAGAGCGGTGATGAAAGAAAAGGCAGCAAAAGTTCCACCCAAAAAGGCAAAGAGACAGCTGCTGAAAGAACTTGATGTTGATTCAGATCCAGAAACTGACATTTCGTTTTGTGATGACACAGATTCTGATGTTTCATTTGGTGAAAATGAGGAGTGTACGGTTAGCTTGACTGGTGTGCGTGAGGTTCTTGAAGGCCAGTGTGTGCTATGTGAATATGGAACAAAGAAGACTTCTGTTTACTATGTAGGAATTGTAAGGGGAGACATTGATGATGATGGTGATGTTGAGGTAGAGTTCTTGCGCAAGAGTGAGAAGGTTGCTGGTAAATTTGTTAAGCCTAAGGTAGAAGATGTCGCCAGTGTCTCAATTACATGTATTAAAGCACAGATTACTAGATCTACAATCACTGGAACCACTTCTAGGACCAAAGATGGCTATGTCTTCAAAGAAATTCTTGCAGGCATAAATGTTCGATAAAACTTTATATTAGATTAATATATCATATTAAACTTTTTTTACTGTCGCTTAAAATAATTAAAAATAACTGCAAATATCCTTTTAATGATTATTTATTTCTTATAGCAATATGGATGAGTTGTTGCTGCTTCTTTTTAAAAAAGGTCCATTTCTCCCCACTATGGTCCATTGCTCCCCACGTGCTGGTCCATTTCACCCCAATGGTGGTCAATTTCTCCCCATGTTCATATACATTTTTGAAATGCATTTTGTAAAGAAACATACAGAAATAGATTGCTAAATGTTTTCCCCTTTTAAAATAAATGAATGTACAACATTTTAGTCATGGTTTTGTTATGTTTCGATAAAATCTGTTCCGGTGATGAGCAAAAATTGAAAACTACAAAATTGCTGGTCCATTTCTCCCCAGTCTCCCCTATAGCCAAATGGAAAAGAGCGCTCGCTCTTAAACTTCAGCTCCTACACCGCTTAGTTGGGATAACATGTTGACTTATCGTCCTTGACTTGGGGACGTAAATTACAAGTACCTCAGAAGTCGGAGTTGGTTCGAGGGACACTGGCAATAGGGAAAGCTAATTCGCATACAAAAGTCAGTCCAGTTCACTAGAAATAGTGGTACGTCTTCGGACTTTGCTTGATTTCAAAGCGAGCGAGAGCAAAAATACAAACACAAAAAAATCACTACCACCATCTTCATCATTATTAAATACCTTGCTAACAGGCGTGGGCAATTCTGCCTATCAACAGCGCCCGTGCTCCAGCAGAATATATGAATTCATGTGCATGCCACGATGAAAGAACTGCTAGAATCTTCACTCGCTCCACACCGCTGTATCTGTCCCACTAACCCACTCGTTGGGACTAGATATGCCCGTGTTTCTGTGTTCGTATTCAGTTATAAAATCTCCGCCGTGGAGCAAACACGGCAGGTGGTTTCTGATCGTCAGAAGCGGTCCCCCTTCCCCGAATATTTCGGCCCGTTTATCCTCTTAACATTCTCTAAGGGGCGGGCCCGTCCGGGTTATGCATCGGGACGTCTTCTCTCCTGCCGTGCAAGACGTTCGGTCGATCTCCTCTACTCGTGCCCACTTTGCATTCTGGTGGCATTGGGGAACTTGATCTCCACCCTGAGACTTTCGGAAGGTTGCTCGGATACGTCACTGAGGACATCGACTTGAGTTTTCTCAGCACTGTGGGTTTTTTCCTGGCTGAGATCATCTGACGTCTTATGTATATCTCTGTCAAGGGATCGCTATCGTGCTTACTGTGACGCACCCTCGTACTTCCTTCGTCCAGCATGAACTTTCTTTCCTTGTTAGGGGGCGAAGCCTGTACCACAAACGCATGCCCAATTGTTAGTGACAAAAACTCCACCGCGGAGCAAACACGACAGGGGCCTCTGATCGTCAGAAGTAGTCCCTCTTCCTCGAATATTTCGGCCTGTTTATCCTCTTAACATTCTCGGGGGGGGGGGGGCGTCCGGGTCATGACTCCGGGCGTCTTTCCCCTGCCGTGCGAGACGTTCGGTCGATTTCGTTATCCTTGTTGTTGTGCTTGTCCCTAAGCTGTTAACATGTCCACTCTCAAACCTCCCCTCCCTCAGTGAGTTTTCAAATTTTAGTAGACCTTTTCAAACGGTGCATTAGGTCATTGGGCATATGGTGCTAGATCCACACTTGTATAGACCAATCAGCACTCGCTATGTAATGTGGTCAGTATCACTCCTGGCCATTTCCTGGTAACAATTTTAGTCCGGGTTGACTGGAAGCCAGGGTACATTTTAAAAATTCGAATCTGCCCCGTTGATATTTAGACCCGTGATTATTGGGCCGTCTAACCACTACGCTTCCGGGGATCCCATTTCAAATTGTGTAATATATAATTTTTATATTGAGCGTTCTTGAAAACCCGAATTAACAGGGGGGGGGGGGGGGGGGGGGAACGTGATAAATACAAAACTCTATGAAAAAATTACATGATGTAAATGACAAGCGAACATAGCTTCTGTTACCGTTATAATTGCCTCTTTCTTTTCCAAATCTGACTTTAAATGATTAATTTCCGTCTCCTTTGCCTCAAGCTGTTGTTTGCCCTCTTCCTGTATTTCTTTCTTGCTAATTTCCCGTTGCTTTGAATCGACGTCGACTCTCATGTGTAGAATCTCTATCTTCGACAAAAGTCGTCTGTTTACATCCATTACCTGAAATTTAAAAGAAAAACACGTTCTGATGCAGCAATTTATACGTGTAGCAATATAAATTTGTAGTAATTTACACTTGTAGCAATTTGCACTTGTAGCAATTTACAAACACACATTGCTATAATCAAGTGCCCTGTCGATTGGCCTTGGTGTTTATGTCACTGCATAGATCTCAGTCCTTGATGTTCTGTATCGATTATGGTGATGATACGTCTCCATGACACCGTCTCAGTCCATCCAGCATCATTTCTCTTGATCTCCACTTGCGTGATTTACCACTAATTTGCCCCGTCGTTATGGGATGTTCTAGGGCCACAATTTTCATTACGTCACCAAAGATTGCTGTTTGTCTCTTTCTTGTAGTTGTATGTAATGTTCTAGTTACATCGGCCCCTTCCAGGCAATCGTTGTTACTTACATTGGCAGTCCAAGGCATTAGCAACTTTCGCCTCAGGAACCCCATCTCCGTTGTTTCCAAGCTTCTCCTGCTTTGTTCGTTCACACTCCATGTACTCCATGATTTTCTGCCATACAGAAAAACAGGTTCTACATAAAATTTCACCATCTCTATCTGACATTCAATGATAGTGATTTATTACATTAAATACCTTTTATTTTCTGAAATGCAGCTGTTTCTTGAACTATTATGCTCTTAATCTCTGTCACGCAACTCCCAGCCGATGTTATGAGACAAACATGACACACACATAACAAAAACCCAGACAAAGAGGGGCAAATACACTTAAATATGTGAGATCACATGCCATCTCCGTGGTCGTTCGTCCAATCCTTATTCACGCGGGAATTTTGTTTTTATTGACCTAGACTCCCATGTTCTCATCTCATCTCATCTAATTTCATCTCATCTCATCTCATCTAATTTCATCTCATCTCATCTAATTTAATCTCATCTCATCTAATTTCATCTCATCTCATCTAATTTCATCTCATCTCATCTAATTGCATCTCATCTCATCTAATTGCATCTCATCTCATCTAATTTAATCTCCTCTCATCTCATCTTGTTCCTCTAAATATAATGCTAGACACAGTAAACGATTAAATATATTACACATTCCGAAGCCTAGGATTGACTTATACAAAACAAGCTTAACGTACTCTGCAGCTCAGCTGTGGAACAATCTTCCACTAGAAATCAAAGACATCACCAATCCCTATTCATATAATCGCAAATTATTTGAACACTATCTCAGTAGGGATTATCTTCCCCCTTAATAGTACAAATAATAATAATAATAGTATAACAGCCAGTCCCATTTTGGTAGGCCAGTATATTCCACATGGCTAAAAACAAGTGTCACACCATTAGCTAATATTACTAAGTAGTATAGTATTGATGTTCGCATTTTGCCCATGCCTTTATAATGCATATCTTTTATATTGTTGCTGTTCTCTGATAGCCTTGAATGATGTGTGAATGAAATAATGTATGAAAGAGAGTGATAGAAGGGCAGAATATTAGACGGGCCTGCATGCCCAATTCTTAACCCTTTGAAAATAAAGTTTGTTCGTTCGTTCGTTCGTTCGTTCGTTCGTTCTTGTACCTTGCGTGTCTTGGTGAAGCATAAACAGCGGAAGAGTGCACGCTTATGGGCATCATACATCAAAATCCCCATGGACTCTATTATTTCTTCTGTCCATCGTTTACATTATTGGCCTCTTCTTCTGGTTCCATCTGGTTTCAGGTTCACCCATCCTACCATGACTATCATCACATTCCCTGACATGTAAAGACCCTGTGTGAATTGGATCACATCAAGGAGGCTCCGTGACGAAGTGGTTTTAACGCTGCGAAGAATGTGGGTTCGATTCCCGTCTACTTCGTTCGGTTCACGAGTGTAATTTCTTGGATGCTCCTGGGGGTCGTCGCTGGAGCTACGGAGTGTCACAGTCCTAGATCTCTAGGAGATTGAAACTCGGGCTCATACAGGCAACAAACTCCGTTCAGATACAATCGAGCATCATTTATTTACATTTATATTACAGTACGCTGGCGAAGCGAGTTTTCACAAGCCAGCAATTAGCAAGTTGCGTATCACAGGAGTTTACAATGAACATGATTATCACAACAACTCTAGCAGCTATCTAACATGTGTATAAGACCCCTAAAACACTTGGGTCTGAAACTATCAAGTCCCCTTAAGGTAAGCCCTGTTGCTTCCTCGATGTCCAGTCCGTGTCTGTCCTTCCACACGTGTCGCAATCCGACACGGGTGGTAACTCTCTCTGAGTTTCTCGTGGACCCCGCAATCGGCGGGCCCCATCAGTGTCCACGTGGCTGTGGACACACTGACCGTTCCTTCGAGAAGGCTCTAAATTATTCGAGCCTTCGAGTGACTCGGTTCTTTCCCTTTAGCTGGATTTATATCCCTTCGCCAGTGTCTCGTTCTTTTAGGTTGGTACCGCCCTTAGGTGAGGCTGTGACAGGAGTCCCCCTCCCCCCTGCTTTGATGGGTTATTCTATGGTAATTAGTTCTGTACTAATTCTGTCACAGTATCACATAAAGTCGGTGTTTGTAGTTTGGTGGATAGTAACTTGGCAACTTACATATCTGCATCGCCAACTCATGTATTCTCCCATACACCACTTTAAGATGATTGCTGAAGAGGTCTCTCTCTTCTATGTTCTTAAACATGCTTATCTGACCGAAGTACCGTGACGTTTCCCAGTTGTTTTTACAACCGCGCCCTTCTCAAGTATCCATATGATACCAAGATATTAAAACTCTGTGTGAGAGAGTTTTAACAAGACAAATGTCTTGGCTATTTAAGTACACCTGCAAATCTTGTCCTGTGTGTGTATTTCGATACATTTTTACTTCCGTATGTTGTATAATGCTGGATATGTAGTTATGCTGTTGTTTTATCACATCTGACTACGTGTTCCTGTTGGCTTGTTTGTGTATTGAGTGATATGTTGCTGTTTCTAATAAAGTGACTGTATTTTAATTGTTAGTGTTCAGTTTTGAGTTTGTATAACGTGTGTGCTCACTGTGTGGTTTATCTCCAAGCGTCACGAGTTGGGATATCCTTTGTCATGAATTACCACAATGTGTGTAATGCATGATCGGGGCATTCCAAGCAGTGGCGCTTAGATGTAATGTATTAAACATGTATCAACAATTTAGACAGGTAATACATTTTTACATGAAGACGCAGACAAATTAAAATAAATACGTTTTGCGTACAATTTGTCCGCTCAGTATATCGCTCTCTCATTTAATTCATTCACTCTGTCATTCATACGTATTTCATACAAGATAGTATTTTGTTAAAATATATAGATAAAGTTGAGGTAAGTGTTATTGCCCTTAGAAAAATGGATTAGGCGATATGTTCCCTTTAAAGTAACAAGTAATTTTTGTACGTGTAATCAAAAAATGGTTTATAATGTAAATAGCAAAAAATTGTATAGGAAAATATTTCACCTATGAGTGGACAAACCTGTAATATTATGGTAGAAAATCTACAAGTTATAGGTTGACATATTTTATATACATAATAATTAAATACAAGTGTAATACATATTACCTAATAGTAACTTAATTAACTAACTAACTCCAACGACGATGTGTGTTGTCCTCCTGTTGTCCGTGTGTCGTGCCATCAATGTTAACAGTTAATATAGCTGTCCCTTGCCTGTTGTAATCGACGTAGTTCTATTCCGGCTGTTTGCGAAGTTTCTTAGCAATAGCGAGTATGCAGTGTTCTTAATTTTTTTACAGATGACTGTCAGTTCACTGGTTGAAATCATTTCACAGATATTATATATCGCTCGGATTGTTTTTAACGCCTTGGCACTTGGTAATATAGGGTTCTCAAAGTTTCATGTTCGTGGGTGTTATACGTAACCTATTCGTTTGGGCGTTGATACTTCTGAATGAAAGTTCTCTAGTCGGTGTAGCGGTACAGTGTTCTATGAAACAGACTAAAACATCACAGCTTCTTGTATGGCGAATAGTTAATGTGCCTAGTGTTCGTCTGCTGGTGCATTAGTTTGCCGTGATAAAAAGTCAGCAATAATGTTATCAGTGCCCTTGATATGGCGGATTTCTAAGTCGAAATCCTGAAGAAGAAGACACCATCTTTCCAAACGATGGTTCTTTGGAACACCTTGCTTAAGTACCAGCAGTGGCGAACTATCGGTTAAAACAACAAAATGCGAACCTAAGAGGAACTTAAATAATCGACGCATACAAAAAAGTAGACTTAATGCCTCCAACTCAACTGTGGAGTAATGGATCTCTGCCTTTTTCAGCTTGCGGCTGACGTAGAGTATCGGATGTCTCGTGCCTTGATATTCTTGCATCAGGCACCCTCCAATTGCGATAGCACTCGAATCTGTGGTTATAATAAAGGGTATATCTATGTTTGGTAATCTTAATACTGGTGGGTTTGAAAAAATTGATTTCAATTTGCACATTGCATCCTCTAAGCGGATACTCTTACAAAATTTTTCTGGATGATCTTTTGTCAACAGATTAGAAAAAACTGATGTGAGTTCTGCCCAGTTTGGTATAAACTTGGCATAATAGTTTATGAGACCTAATAAGCTTCTAACCTGTTTCTTTGTAGTTGGAACTTCTAGGTTGAGAATTTTTGATACGATTTTATCATCTGTCAATAGTTTGCCTTCGGAAATCCTATGACCTAGGAAGTCTATCTCTTTATAGCCTATTTCAACCTTGGAAGGTTTGATAGTAAGTCTAAAACGCAAGATTTGGTTAAAGACTTGTTGGAGAGTAAATAAGTGAGAAGTCATGTTTGAAGAATGGATACATATATCATCAATATAAGATTGCACGTCCTTGATGCCGTGTAATAGCAGTCTAGTTAACCTGAAAAATGTGGCGGGAGCGTTCTTGAGACCAAACGGAAGATATCTCCATTCGTACAGCCCAAGGGGTGTAGCGAATGCTGTTATATGCCTTGAAGAGGGGTCTAGTGGTACTTGCCAGTAACCTTTAGCTAAATCAAGCTTAGAAAATAAGGATGATTGAGACATATTTAAAATGAGGTCTTCACAGCTGTTCATTGGCTCAGCATCTGTCGTGGTTATGGTATTTAATTTCCTATAATCTATGCACAAACGAATGGTTTTGTCCTTCTTTTTCACCAGGACAATTGGCGAAGAATATTGGGACACAGATTTCTGTATTATTCTATTTTTCTCTAAGTCCAAAATTTCTTTATCTAAATTTGCTCTATAATGTAAAGGAATCGAATATGGTCTACATTTGATCGGTGTTAGATCTGTCAACACAATTGAATGCGTTATTTTGTCAGTCCGTCCAGGTTTGTTTGAGAAGATAGTTCTATAGTCGTTCAGAAGAGACAAAATGTCTTGTCGCTGCTGTTGTGTCAAGGTGTCAGAGATTTGTATGTCATTCATAGTACTGTCGTCGTTCATAATTGGTACTGGAATTTCTGTATTGTCTGAGTCCGTCTGATTTATTACTGACGCTACTGTTTGTAAATTGTCTTCAATGTCATTGTCGTCGTCGTCGAGACTAATAGTTGTCAATGTGTCGTTAACTTGGTCGTAATTGTCGTTATCCCATCTTGTCGGTACTGTGAGTATGTTGTCGTCGTCTTCGTTGTCACAGGAATGAGTCGTTAACGATGCTTCGTTTGTCGGGGTGTCATTCAGTCGGGTAACTGCCGTTTCGTTTCTGTTGTCATTCTTGTCAGTCTGGTTATTGCCATCTGTTATCTGCGTCTGCTTGTCCGTGTCAATGTAATTTCTAGAATAGTATGGTTTTAACATATTTACATGGAATATTTTCAACTTTCCATTCACAGAAATTTCGTAGTCAACTTCCGAAATTCTTCTCACAACTTTAAATGGTCCCTGCCAAGAGGTTGATAGTAAATCTATCTTGTCAGGTAGTAATAGTAAAATATCTTGATTTGGTTGTAATACAATCGTTTTTGCCCCTTTGTTGGCGTACTGCCTGTACCTAAAACCTTTCTCCTGTAATGATGTTCTGGCCAGTATACAGGATCTAATGATTTTGTCTCTGGTGTCAGTGACCAAATCATAGGTGGAAACTGGTAATTGGGTGTTTACGGGTTGTGATATTAAATCTTTATAAATAGTGAGAGGTCCTCTTGGGTTCGCTCCATATATCAATTCGAACGGAGAGAACCCCGTACTTGATTGTGGGACTTCTCTGTATGCGAACAGCACCCATGGGAGAAGTATATCCCAATCGGCTGGATTTTCAGCTCTCACTTTGGATAACATATGTTTTAGGTCCCCATTTAATTTTTCGCAAATTCCGTTCGCGGCCGGTCGATAGGGCCTTGTAAAACATTGTTTTATGCCTAGTAACTTAGTTACCGATTGGGTGGCATTAGATATGATCTGATATTATTTTCTCCGGAAAGCCAAAACGGGTGAATAACTGCAATAATACGTCCGTCACATCCTTAGAGGAGATAGATTTTAATGGAATCATTTCTGCCCATCTTGAACATAAATCAACAAATGTAAAAATGTATCTATTTCCTTTGTTTGAGATGTGGTTCAAAGGACCTACTAAATCAACCGCCACGATTTGAAATGGTCTCGAGGCAGTTGTGGTTGATTGAATTTCTGCCGTAGGGTTTTTTCCCTTTTTGATCAGTTTTTGACAGGTATCACATGATTTACAATGGGTTTTTATGTCTTGGCGAAATTTCGGCCAATAAAATTGACTCACTGGCGCTGGTGTTTTCGTAACCCATATGACCTCCGAAAGGTGAGTCTTGGGCTATATGTAGCACTTTTTCACGATGTGCCTGAGGCAAAACCACTTGCTGTATCGTGGTTTGGTCTCTGGTGTATAATCTCGTTAGAACATTATTATTTAGTCTAAATGTCCAAGAAGCGTTTTTGGTTAATTTTGGCTTTAATCCTACTAGCCGAAAATATTGCGAAAGCGTTGAATCTGCTTTTTGTTCTTCTATAAACTCGGTGGTGGTAATAATAGGTAAGATGATTTGTAGTGCCTCCTGAAGTTGGTCCGTGTGGGTTTTGTGTGTCGTTTGTCTTGTTACTATATTAGTGTGTTGTGTGTGTTGTTGCACATTTACAGGCTCAATAATTTGTGGATCGATGGCGTCCTCAGTTCGAGGTGTTAATTTGATGGTATCTTTGAAAGATTCGACCGCCCCTGTATTCTGCACCTCTGTGAATTCGTTTCGAATTACGTCATCGGTTGTCTCCCTTGTGCTTTTGGCAGTTTGAGACAAGCACGCGTGGTTTTTCACTTTGGAATCGTTGTTTGGTTTTTGGACACAGTTTTTCTGTTCCCATTCTCTGATTTCCTTTTCAGAGCAAGATCTTATGTTGGGAAGATTCCCAAGGATGATTTCAGCGGCAGGATTTTCTAGTACTGCGCATAGCACTTGTCCTGATATAAAAGGTGTCCGAATTTCGGCAAGTGCTAGGGGGTATCTTTCGATCGTGCCTGCGAATGTGCGACACGTTACGTATTTGTGTGTGTAGTCTTTGTCACTAACTAATGTTCTCTTAATTCCACAAAGAGTCGCTCCGGAATCTCGTATTAATGTACATTGTTTGTTATTTACAAAACCTGTTGCATAATTTAATTTGCCTGTTGGTGTTAAGGCTGCGTTGGCCATTTCGTTAGAAACTGGGATTGTGTGGCCGCATAACAAAGTTGTATCAAGCTGAAATTTTCTACAGGTGTTACATTTGTTATCAGTGATGGTGTCAATGATTTGTACTGCATTGCCTAACTCACTCGAACTTTCATTCTGGATGTCGCATTCGTTCTGTTGTTCAATTTCTTCATCTGAGGTTGTGTCTATTAATGCGGCATTGGCCTGCTTTAACATCTTTCTCCCATCACAAAGTTTTGAATAATGGCCATAGCTCGAGCAAAAAAAAACATTTAACCGCTCTCTGATATGCGTTCCTTTTGTTCTTTTGTTTTCCCACTACCATTTGGAGATGATGTGGATAATTTGGTGATTTGTCGCACATCGCGTACTCTTCGTGTGTCAGATGACAATACTGACATTTGATTGGTTTTGTGAACTTAGAGCGTTGTTTGAACTTATATTCATTTGGTTTTGAATATTTGGTGTTTGTAACTGCTGCTGTTTCATTTTGGCTCATGTTTAACTGGAAAATATCGCGGTTCGCTGTAAAATATGCGCTCCCCTTGGTTTCTATTTCTTGGATAGTTTTACAATCCATTTGTCTCAAAAATTTAGAAAAAGGTGTTGAAATTGTGCTAATAATTTTATCAATTATAATTAGCTCTTTCAGTTTATCATGGTTGTTATTTGTTTTTGCTGAGGTTATCCATTTTGTACAAATATCCTGCACAGTAGACACGTAGTCAATGAAGGTTTGATTAGGTAGAGGGGCTAATTTTGAGAACTGAAGTTGATAGCCTGCTGTATCTAGTGAGAAATGTTGGAGTATTCTTTGCTTTAAATAATCATAATCTTTCCTCATATCTTGTGGAACTGTCTCTATCACTTTTAAGGGCTCTAATGCTAAATTTCTCATCAGAATAAATGACCAGTCGACTTTTGCGACCTTATGGTAAGTCATCAAACACTCGAAGTTCTCTAAGTATGCGCTTATAGAATCTCCTGAACAAAACGCTTTGACAAGGCCTTTATATTTGTTGTATTTTTGTTCATCTTCTTTACTTCTAATTTTGTTTACTGACATTTCTAAGTTGGAGTCAATTTCCATTTGTTTTAGTTTTATCTGTGTCTCTGCATTTAATTGGGCTTGTTTGGTCGCGGCCTCAAGCTCCATTTTCTTCTCTTCCATTTGCATCTGCATCTTTTCTCTTTCTGCTTGCATCTTTTTCTCTTCTGCCTCAATTTGCATCTGTATCTTTTTCTCTTCTTTTTCTGCTTGCATTTTTTTCTCTTCTCTTTCTGCTTGTATCTTTTTCTCTTCTCTTTCCGTTGCTCTTTCTTCTCGTGCAATATTTTCTGAATGTGTCTTTTGTGCCCATTCTGACAGTTTTTCTTCTTTATATCCTAATTTAATACCTAATTCAATGCACTGTTCTAATGTTGACATCTTGTATTTTAGTTATTGTTTACTTTCTTGAAATTAAATCCCTTTGAAATCAGTTTGGGTGTACAAAAGTTGGTTATCTCCCCTTAATGTTTACATTCAAATTTATATGAGAAGATTTACTTGGTTACAAGATTAGCATATGCATACAAATCAATACATAGAAAAAATGATACAATGAATGAGGGTGAGTATCGCTTAGGGATGTAATGAGCATGAAATGAAACTCATCTTATTTTCCCTGAGCTCTCGACTGTAGACTTGTTTTCTCGCCACTGCTGGAGTACAGGTTACATACACGATATTTCGCGGAACAATCTGATGTTGGAATCAAAAATAAATTACAGTCATGTCAAATTTCATAAACATTATCATCAGTTCAAATATTTTTGTAGAGGGACTATAATCGCTCATTCACAGATAGCTGCAAAGTTTTTTAACTTTGTCATGTATTAAAGTTGATATATAATTTTTTTACTTGGCAAAACCAAGAGCTGTTTGAAAAGTAAAGCTTGTGTATGCCAAAACCGGCGCTTGCCCCCAAATAGCCTGTCACAGTCCTAGATCTCTAGGGGATTGAAACTCGGGCTCATACAGGCAACAAACTCCGTTCAGATACAATCGAGCATCATTTATTTACATTTATATTACAGTACGCTGGCGAAGCGAGTTTTCACAAGCCAGCAATTAGCAAGTTGCGTATCACAGGAGTTTACAATGAACATGATTATCACAACAACTCTAGCAGCTATCTAACATATGTATAAGACCCCTAAAACACTTGGGTCTGAAACTATCAAGTCCCCTTAAGGTAAGCCCTGTTGCTTCCTCGATGTCCAGTCCGTGTCTGTCCTTCCACACGTGTCGCAATCCGACACGGGTGGTAACTCTCTCTGAGTTTCTCGTGGACCCCGCAATCGGCGGGCCCCATCAGTGTCCACGTGGCTGTGGACACACTGACCGTTCCTTCGAGAAGGCTCTAGATTATTCGAGCCTTCGAGTGACTCGGTTCTTTCCCTTTAGCTGGATTTATATCCCTTCGCCAGTATCTCGTTCTTTTAGGTTGGTACCGCCCTTAGGTGAGGCTGTGACACGGAGTTCGTGCTTTGTGCGACGCTTTCTGAAGGCTTGCCCTGAGGAAACAAACCGAGAAACCTGGTGCAGTGCTGTCAATCTTCTGGTCTTTTGAACCTTGTTTTCTGAATCTAGTATTCGGTTCTCGGGTGCAGTTTATTCGGAGACCATCGGGTGTCGCCGTCTGAGCTGTGGAGTTCGTGTTCTGTGCCAGGGTTTTGACAGGTGGTTAGCTACTTTGTGGGGTGCGACCGAGCTGTGTGGGATCAAACCCAGCGCAATGAAAGTAGACCCTCTTGACTTTTAGTCGGTTTGTATTTTATGTTCAGATTTAAGAAATGATGACGGAGGAGGAACAGTAAAATCATCATCATCATCATCATCATCATCATCATCATCATCATCATCATCATCGTCATCATCATCATCATCACCATCATCATCAGTAGCAGAAGAAGAAGAAGAAGAAGAAGAAGAAGAAGAAGAAGAAGAAGAAGAAGAAGAAGAAGAAGAAGAAGAAGAAGAAGAAGAAGAAGAAGAAGAAGAAGAAGAAGAAGAAGAAGAAGAAGAAGAAGAAGAAGAAGAAGAAGAAGAAGAAGGAGGAGGAGGAGGAGGAGGAGGGGAAGGAGGAGGATGAGGAAGAGGACGACGACGACGAGGACGACGACGAAAATAAAGACGACGAAAATTAAAATAAAGATGACGAAGAGGAAGGAGAAGAATTAGGGGGATGATTAGGAGGAAGAAGATTAGAAGCACCCTGTTGTGTACACTCAATGACCAATCTATTCCTATTGTCTTGGTCGCTAAATGACAAACAAATAATGTCCCTACCTTTTCTATGGCATCTGACACGTCATGTCCAGCGAGAATCGGGGTGTCCAACCCCCAGGCTTCGCCCACTCTTCCGAAAACCTCCGGAAACTCGTCTTTGATGTACCTGTTGTCGACTGCTAAAGCCTGGCCGTTAATTTGCAATACTGGAGTCTGTGAACGATACGATATTCAACTTAAGAAAATGCCAGATGATTAAAATGTACTTTTAACACGCTGTGTTTTAAATTACCCGATGAACTTTGCTACTATGAGTGTATGATGTTATAGCGCCGTGACATTTTGTAGACCTGAATGTGCGAAGAAATATAAGGTGTATTTTTAATGACTGTGCAATGTTTGAAAATATTGCCAGTCCAAGTTTTGTATACACCCTCTATAAAGTTCATGCAACATAATAGATAAATACAAAACTTGGACCGGCAATATTTTCAAACACTTTTTTTTTAACGTTGCGTATCCCTTACGGGACGTTGCAGTCAACACCAGCATTTTTCAGCTGCTGTTGATGTACTAGGCAAGTATTACGTTCAGTAGTTTGCCATTACTTTCTGAACGACCGGCTCCCATACCAGCACGTTATAACACAACGCGACACGGTCTGCTGCACAAATCGGTCGCAGCTGAGCTTCGAACGCCTGGTACCCGGCTCACGAACCGCGTTCGCAAGCCTTTAGCCACCGAGCCGGTTGCACTGCAAATACTGTACAGTCATTAAAAATACACCCTGTAGATGGCCAAACTTTCCTTCCCTTTTGCAGGTAACGAGTCCAGGCTTCGAATCCTCGTTCTACCTTGTTCTAGGAACATTATCAGAGCAGTTCGCTTTTAACACGCTTCTGCAATCTAATTGTACCATTATAATATTGAGGTTTGTTCTCTCACATCAGTAACTTATCTTAATGGTCTTCTTATTTTCTCTACCCACGTTACAGAGCTACAAAATGTGATTGTGACGACAATACATAGATCCATGACACTTTCCTGCTACGGTTACATCTTTCAGCTTTCACTGAAGGAGAGCCATCTGTATTCTTTCCTTTCAATATTGAGAATCGACACGTGAAAGCGGAGTAGCTTGCACACCTGCCTGCCGAACCCGTGGTCACGAGTTCCAATCTTGGCCCCTCCAGTCTCTTCCATCCTAAAATGGGTACCACGAAATATCCTGCAAAGTACGAGAGCGAGTCAATAAGTAAGTCACACAGTTCTGTGGGATTGCTGGTATATTTGGTACCATGAAATGTTATGGGAAATAAACGCGGCAAACGTGATATTGACCACGTCACACATTGAGAGCCGATTGGTCTATGCAGATATCGGTCCAGCACCATACATCTAATCCACCTTACGGCGTGTAAGGAGTCTTCATGGTGAAGTGGTTACGCCGCATGCCTCGCTGTTGTGGGTTCGATTCCGGCCAACGTTGTTCGGTTCACGAGTGCATTTTTCTCGGAGACTTCAGTGGGTCGTCATCGCTGGAGCTACGGAGTTCGTTTTCGGTAGGCCTCCCTGTGGAAAGAGATCTAGCCATGTGAGATAAAACCTGGTGCAATAAAATCCATCGTCTTGTGTTTAAACACTTTTAAACGACGCGTAAAATGACCCTATACTTTTACCTACCTACCTAGAGGACTGAATGTTACTTCCAGCACGCCCACCACCAAACCTGATATACCAGGTAACACTTACAGAATTGGGCATACCCCTAAACTGTCCCATAGGTGCCGACTCTTCTCTACTTCCGGAGTCGTGATGTTGAGACAACAAATTATGCCACTCCAGGGAATTATACCAAGGAGCAAGTATTAACATGCTGGTGTATTTCAATGTACAGATATAACACCAAGGACTACTGTATTAACATGCTGGTGTATGTCAATGTACAGATAAAACACCAAGGACTACTGTATTAACATGCTGGTGTATATCAATGTACAGATATAACACCAAGGACTACTGTATTAACATGCTGGTGTATGTCAATGTACAGATAAAACACCAAGGACTACTGTATTAACATGCTGGTGTATATCAATGTACAGATATAACACCAAGGACTACTGTATTAACATGCTGGTGTATGTCAATGTACAGATAAAATACCAAGGACTACTGTATTAACATGCTGGTGTATATCAATGTACAGATAAAACACCCAGGACTACTGTATTAACATGTTGGTGTATATCAATGTACAGATAAAACACCGTTATTAACAATAATGTATTCCCTTGGTGAAGTTCACTGATTCAGTGCCAAACAAACAGTATATTTGGACCAACATTGTACACAAACAAATGAACAAGTATTATAATGTACATTTCCGTTCAATGAGAGTTGAAATTGTGGAAGATATACGAAACAAAACAAATAACACGATGACAATAGTATAGCGATCTATCGTTCTTCAGTCTAAATGGGTGATGGGATTTGGCGATATATTATCCTTCGGCATTGAATCACTTAAGCACAGACGCCATAAATATAATATTGCACGATTTCTTGCCTGGCATAATTCTCTGCATCTCGTCAGGTGCATACTATAGAGGTGTATATCATGTTATTTGGAGGAGAAAAAAATGAATGATACTGTGGATGAAATATGACGTACAACGTCGCTGATATTGCCCGAATGTTTGAGCGGCTGGCCGAGTGGCTAGAACGTCGGACTCTCCTTCGGGAGACCCGGGTTCGATCCCTCGGTAAGGTGTGGGGATTTGTTTCTGTCAGGGGCAAAAAGAAAATTCTAACCTGTACAGTTCGCGGCGACTACACTAGCCAGGCGGCCTTAATTCCTCAGGCTCAAAGACCCCTCTGCCATACACCGCAAGGTACTATATTGGCGGTAAATGACAGTAAATGGCAGTTTAGCATGTTATATCCACGAACTCTAACACTTAGCGGGAAGTCCTTCTGTTTAATATGTATATATAACTACGCTGTTGAAGTGCTACATGAACACTGTACTTATGTATGGATGTCAAACATGAACAATGAGCAGACAGGCTGTAAAACATCTCATGGAAATTGAAGTGTGGTGTCTGAGGAAAATGCACAGAATACGATGGACAAACATAAAAACCAATGAGTAAGTCCTATATAGAGCAAATAAGAACCATACACGGATTAGAGAAATTAGACGTTGATAGTCAACATTTTTTGGACACGTTATAAGAAGAAATAAATTAGAGAACTTGGTGACAACTGGCAAGGTTGAGGAGAAAAGAAAAAGGGGAAGACAGAGAAGAAAATATATGGATGGCTTGGTCACGTGGTATTGTCGAGACAAGAACACAGAGCTGTTCTAAGACTATGGTGATCGTGTGAGATGGCGAAATATGACCGCCCATGTTTATCGGCATGGCACATGATGTTGATGATAACTCTGCCGTATTCACTTGACGAGGTACAGTGAAATATATCGGGCAAGAAATAGTGCAATATTGTATTTGAGGCCGCTGTGTTTAAAACCACCGTTAGAACACAGAACGAACATAAATATCGTAACACCTTTGAGTTCTCCCGGTTTTCTGAAGCCATTGGTAACAATTAATTCCTTCTTTTTGTTAACCGTGCCAGAATGTACTGGGGGATGTGTTCTGCTGGTCTCTCTGTTAGAAGGTTGTATTGGTGGCGATCCTGCCAGACTAAATCTGTAGCAGGGTAAAGGCCTGAGGACACCTGAAATAGTTCGTCCGTGTGGTACTGAGATCCTGATGTGGAGAGCTAGTTGATCCAATGATACCTTCACATCTACGTCACTCAACTGATTGGCGCATCTGGAGACATAAAACAGTAATTCAGCGGTGAAGTCGTGCATTGCGCATGTGCATGATAACCTGTGTACACAAGGCATATACTTCCGTTGCTGTGTGAAGTGTTAGGTCTTCACACATTCTAAGCTATGAAATACGAGACGAGGTAACTAATTCCCTTTCTTGACACCTTTCCTTCTGACACAATTACCGACAAATCTGGAAAATTGCTTGGTACAATTATTTAAGATGCTGCTTCTATCTAAGTGCCGTACAGGATGAAAAAAGTAATCCTGCCTTCACTGGGGATTAAATTCGAATCACTGGCCTGGCAGGAAGGCACACTAACCACTATACTCCTATATTCCATCCACCTTCTTTCATCTCCAGCCGTGCTGTGTAAGTAACACGTAAAGTAAATGCCACTTTTTACACGCTTTGGAGTGTATTGGGTATATGGGGCTAGCCTCATAATGTTATAGACAATTTTACACTCGATGGGTGTTAGTGGCATATCCTTTACAGGACGTCACAGTCACCCCAACCTTTTTTGGCTGTTTGCGATTTCATGGCATGTTTACGTTCAGTAGTTTGCTATTATTTTCTGAACGATCTGCACACATACCAGTGTATGAAAACCAACTCTAGTGCTAAATCGTCCACAACTGTGTTTCGAACACGGATTGTGGGATTACGAATTGGGTCCGTAAGCCCGTCGCCACAGATCTGCCATTCTCGTATTACAGTCATATTATAATACACTTAAATAAACATATTTAACGTAATACTGACACCTTGCTGTCTTGTTGCATTGTGCTTCTATAAAAAGGATATAATAACCTCTCCATAACACACAGCTTGGGATGAAATATAAGACAATGTATTGCTCATGTAGCATGATTCCTCTCTCGGATGGCCTAGTTTACTCCAGAGGAAAGGTAACACCTATACGTAATATATTTAAACATATGTATAAATTCATAACATGCATAATGTCTCAATATTTAAGCACAACTTATGAACCACCAAAACCTTCTGTAAAAGTTTCTAACATGACAAAATTTCGCCTTGATCGTGAAAAAAACGATACTTGTAACTTACTTTCACGGCAAGATAAGTCCATAACTTGTAGATTGCGAGAAGAATACAACAGACTGAAATATAATCTATAACACAACATAATAAAATATAATCTATACCACAACAGGCTTAAATATAAGCTTTACCACAACAGACTGAAGTATAATCTGCAACACAACAGACTGAAATATAAGCTAAACCAAATTTATTAATTTATTCATTCATTCATTCAGTAGCATGTCCTTAGCAGACCCTCACTCCCATAAAAACCTTCCGGAAAACATCTCGGTCATAAGCAAGATGTCCAGCGTCCGATACACCCATCTATAGATCATCCGCCACATCCTGCACCCATCTTCTCTTTGACCTTCCTCTTCCTCTCTTCCCAGGCATATACCCCTCCATTATTGTTATCTCCAAACCTTCGCGACGTTTCGAGTGACCAAAATATTTAAAATTGCTTTGTTTTATCGTCTTTAATAGCCAACCTTCTTCAATATTCAGCTCTTGAAGTATGGCTGCATTTGTTCTTTTCTTTATCCAAAATATTGTTAGAACACGTCTATAACATTTATATTCAAAGGCATGTATGCGATGTTCAGCTTGTTTAGTAAGTGTCCAGGTATCATAAGCGTATGTTGCAATGGGAAAGGTGCATGCTCTTAAAAATGTGATTTTTGTAGTTCCATCTGACCCACTCCATAATTTGTTCAGATGTTTTAGTCGTTGAAGAGCAATAGATATTCGTCTTTAAATTTCTAGCTATACCACAACAGACTGAAATATAAGACTTTATAAGACTGTTTTTAAAGACTTTTAAGAAATATAAGCTATACCACAACAGATTGAAGTAGAATCTATATTACAAGAGTAAGATAAGTTCGTCGGACCTGTGTGTGGCTGTTGATAGACTTATGACGGTTATTTACCTTGTAACCGTTCTATCGAACTTGCAGCAATGAACGGATACAAATATGACATTATTAGCGCAGAACCATATCAACTTACTGAATGTAATAGATACATTAATATGGAGGTCTGACTGATATACTCACCAGGTTTTTAAAAACATTGAAATCGCGAGTAAACGAAAAATAAATAGTTTCTAATTAGCCTGCTCAATCACCACATGCAGTCACAAACTGACATCTTATGTAAAACGCAGTCTAAAAATATTGAAAAGTCTCACATACGTAGCCGCGGAATGTAATGCCTCTGTGCTTAAACTTCTGATGACATGAAGGTGGGGTATCGGGATCAACCCCTACTCAGCTGGACGTCAACGTTGACTTCTCGTTCAGAAATTAATGGCAAACTACGGGACGTAAACTTGCCAATAAATCAACCTGGAGTTGGAACTTGTCGCAACCTCCTGCCAAAGACATGGAACATTGAAGAATCCGTGTTACCAAACTTTGAACACCCCAAAAAAATATATCATGATAACTATGAACATAGCGAAATAACTCTTGATCTGACCTTTCTGGCAAGTATCCAAGATCTAGACTTTTAAAACAGGCCAGGTATATGAGCTTAGGGGGATCTAGGAATGGCGTAACTTAACTGATACCGGATTTATTATACAGGTGGATTTCCCAGTATTTATTGATTTGTTATCGATTTTAAACTTGGTCCAGGTAGATAGTTAAATTCATTTTTTGTTCCGGGTGGCTGTTTGTTAACTCATTCGAGGTTAAGAAAGTGTCAAAGTGAAGTAAAGTAAAGTAAAGTAAAGTAAAGTAAAGTAAAGTAAAGTAAAGTAAAGTAAAGTAAAGTAAAGTAAAGTAAAATAAAGTAAAGTAAAGCAGAGTAAACTGCCCTTTACACTACTTAGACGTACTAGGTATATAGTAAGTAAGTAAGTAAGTAAGTAAGTAAGTAAGTAACTAAGTAAGTAAGAAAGTACGTAAGTAAATAAGTAAGTGAATAAGTAAGTAAGTAAGTAAGTAAGTAAGTAAGTAAGTAAGTAAGTAAGTAAGTAAGTAAGTAAGTAAGTAAGTAAGTAAGTACGTAAGTAAGTAGGTGAATAAGTAAGTAAGTAAGTAAGCAAGCAATGAAGAAAACAAGCAAGCAAATAAATAGCTAAGGAAAGAAGGAAGTAAATAAGTAGGTAGGTAGGTAGGTAGGTAAGTAAGTAGGTTGATAGGTAAGTAGGTAAGTAGGTAGGTAGGTAGGTAAGTAGATTGGTAGGTAAGTATGTAAGTAGGTAGGTAGGTGGTTATGTAGGTACGTAGACGGACAGGCATGTTAGTATGTAGGTAGGTTGGTAGGTAGATATATAGATAGGTAGGTCGGTAGGTAAATAAGTAGGTTGGTTGGAACGTTGGTAGGTAAGTAGGTAGGTAGGTTGGTATGTAGGTAGCAAGGTAGGTAGGTGGGTAGGTATCTAGGTAGGTAGATAGGGACGTAGGCGGGCATGCATGTAGGTAGGTAGGCAGGCAGGTAGGTAGGTAGGTAGGAGGGCAGGCATGTATGTAGGTAGGTAGGTAGGCGGGCAAGCATGTAGGTAGGTAGGTAAGTAGGGATGCGGGAAGGCTTGTAGGTAGGTATGTAGGTAGGTAGGTTGGTGGGCAGGCATGGAGGTAAGTAGGTAGGTAGGTAAGTAGGTAGGCAGGTAGGTAGGTAGGTAGGCAGGTAGGTAGGTAGGAGGGCGGGCATGTAGGTAGGTAGGTAAGTAGGGATGCGGGAAGGCTTGTAGGTAGGTATGTAGGTAGGTAGGTTGGCGGGCAGGCATGGAGGTAAGTAAGTAGGTAGGTAGGTAGGTGGGTAGGTAGGTAGGCGGGCAGACATGTAGGTAGGTAGGTATGTTGGTAGGTATGTAGGTAGGCAGGTAAGTTGGTGGGCGGGCAGGCATGTAGGTTTTTAGGTAGGTAGGTAGGTAGGTAAGTAAGTAGGTAGGTAGGTAGTTAGGTAAAACACACTTTCACACACCTTAGGCTGTTGGGCATATCGTGCTAGATCCTGTCAATTATAGACCACTTAACATCCCAGGGATTATATTCTCAATACCAGACTGGTTGCCTTCACTCCCCAAGACATTTCCTTGTACCCATTTAGGGTTGTGTCGACCTGGAAGCCCATTTCGGTTTTAAAAATGGTTCTGGGCGTGAATTCGAACCCATTATCAAGGAGCCTGGAGGAATTTATTGTTAGCCGCTATGTTTACCGCGACTTTCGAAATCGAATGCGCTATGCTAAATCATGAATGTAAGGCTCATCCATGACTACTGTGAGCATGTGAGAAGGCGAAATATGATCATCCATGCGTATCGGCAAGGCACATGATCATGATGAAATCATGAACTGGTTAGCTTCTAATATGCCTCTCACTGATGTGATGTGGTCGTGCACACTACGCTGATTTCTGATTTGGGGGTTACGGGGTGCCGAGCACAGCACTATGCCGACAAAGCATACTAGAAACATAAGAGCACATGTACCATACATGTCCAACAACCACATACACAACATTTAAACAACAACAGCAACACACACACACACACACACACACACACACACACACACACACACACACACAGAGCAACAAGAATATTAGACAGCAACAAGAATAGTACAATGCACACATCAACAGAGGGGCTGAGTGGTCTCGAGGTATGGTGTCCGCCTCGAGTGCTGGAGGTGCCGGGTTCAAGCCCCGGTGACTCCGGGAAGGTTAAGCCGGTCAACAAATGCCCGCAGAAGTCGAATGTGTCTGCCTAACGGCGCAAGAATGCAGCTCTGCTGTAAACAGGCACAACGCAATCACGTCCGAAAAACACTCCGGATGAATGCAGAAAAAAAAAAAGAAGAAGAAGAAGCCCCGGTGATGGCCAGGATTTTTTTCACGTGGACTACTAGCAACAAAATTTCCCCTGGCCTCTGGGTAGTAAGATCAGACGCCCGTGTGTATTGTTGCGCACGTACAAAATATCCCTTGGCAGTTGGAAATCGTAAAAGAGTAGCTTAACGGCGCTGCACGGGCAAAATTCTAAGTTAAAAATCTACCCAAAGTATTTCAAGATCCTCGCTGGAGCTACGGAGTTCGTGCACTGGGCTAAGATTCAGTGGTCTTAGGCTTGAGTTAGGAGACGAACAGAGCATTTAACAGTGAGGAGCATTTCGTGTGATATTCACTGGCACACGAACGGAGCATAGTGGGGACGACCCGTTGCCGTGAAGTTGGAACCGCCACTGACTAACTAACTAATCACTAGAACGGAGCACTTATGTGTTACATCCTTGTGCCGTGATGTTGATCAGTCGACTAAACTAAACTAAACTAAACTAAACTAAACTAAACTAAACACATCAACAGAAACACACAGCAATAAGAATATTACAATGCACACATCGACAGAAACACACATCAACAAGAATATTACAATGCACACATCTACAGAAACACACAGCAACAAGAATATTACACGGCACACATCGATAGAAACACACAACAACAATAACATTACAATGATCACATACATCAATTATCCTGAACACTAAGCCTAAACCACACAAGATAAACGCATAAAACTAATAACCGCATTACTAAAATTCATTTATGCATTCAGTAGCATGTCCTTTGCAGAACCTCGCTCCCATAACAACCTTTCGGAAAACCTCCCGATCATAAGCAAAATGTTCCGAGACGATACACCCATCTATAGATCATATGCCACGTCCTAGAATTATTAGAATAGAGATAATTAATATGTGCATATAGAAATGTTGATACATATAAAAAACACGAAGCAAACAATAAACTCATACTGTTATTCATGTTTAAACCAAAAACAAAACAAAAACACATTTAACCAGAAAATCATCATTGGCACCTTGTCGTCTTGACAGACGATAGTTTGTGCTTTAAAAAGGCATAATAACGTTTACCTATGGCGTTAGCGAGTGTGACTGATAAGGCCAATTCACACTGTAAATGTTCGTTCACGGTGGGTGCATATGAACACGTGGCCTCTCCATAGCACAAAGCCTGGGCTAAAATATAGATATCATGTGTTGCCCATGCAACATGATCCCTCTCTCGGCCCGCCTAATTCACTCCAGAGGAAAGGTAACACCTCTACATCTGGAACAAGACAAGCTACAGAAGCTGCCGGATCAGCAAAGCAATGCTCTAACTGTCCGCCTGTCGGAGCTTCGATCCTAGACCAGCCGCCAACCAAGGCTTAGGGCCTGGTCTGCCCTGCCATGACATTTTGTCTTTAGGTTGCATTTCCTCGCACCAGGGTAAGGCTTGTACCCTCCCAATTGCGCTCTTCCGCCCGAAGCCGTTGGCACAATGTGGGGTGTCGGGTTTGGTAAGCGCCGCCCAACGTTCGGCGCTAACAGAAAGCAGGTAGTACCGTCTACTGTTATACGGTAGCTCAGTCATATCTGACTAAGACCTGAAACCAGAAAATAGACAACTTAAAAGTGTTAAGATTTTACAGAATTAAGATTCCTCACCCCCTTTTCAATGATGAGTGCGTTATGTAAATCTTGGTATAAACAAGTGCCTATGGGTGGCGGGGTAGGGGTATTCCCTATCAAAAGCGAAGTAAGGCGCCTCCTTCCCTCCGCTAGCCAAGGGACATCTTTGGGCAAGATGTAGTACCCGTTTAGCCCCCAAAACAAGATAACGTGAAGCCACGCGAGCAGGTGGTGCATTGGACTTGGGAGCAGCCGACAGATAGTTGTTGGTTATGGTTTCAGGTCAGTGACGGTGGGCAGAGGATCTCTCAATAGAGACAATGGCTACGGTCATCCGATCAGTATGGTCAATGCCAGGAAGGAAGAATGGTAGACTTCCCTCCTTATTGATTCCCGGGCAGAGGAGGCTCATCAGCCTTGGTTGGTATCTCCTCTAAGAAAGGAAACTCTAAATCTCAAACATACGCTGCCTTGCGAGTATACCCATATGGGAAAGGCTTCGGGAGTAAACCTTGAGGACAAATCCGAAGATGGAGTCCAATAGTTCTGCCAACTCCTGCGACGGCACAGATGCCAAGTTGCATTGGCTACTGCCTTTCCTTTGGTCAACATCGGCAACTTGCTACTGGGCAACAGCTGGTTCTCCGAATGCCATTGCCCAGGCTTGTGCGCTGAAGAGATGACTTCAGCACCGCGTAACAGCTGTGACACAATGTCAGGTACCTCCCCAGCGGCACAACTCTACAGTCCTCCAGGACTGAAAGAGGCCTACAGTGCAGTGCAGTACAGTACAGTACAGTACAGCACAGTACAGTACAGTACAGTACAGTACAGTATAGTACAGTACAGTACAGTACAGTACATGGTGTGAATTGAGATGTATGTAGTCAGTCTCTAAAAAACGTTTCTCAAAAACATCGTTGTGTATTGAGGTGTATGTAGTGTGAGAAACGTTTCTCAAAAAAGATCGTGGTGTTTTGGGATGTATGTAGTATGAAAAACGTTTCTTAGAATCGATCGAATGGACAAAAGAGCTCGCCTTTAAACACCCAATGTTCTGATGCATAGGTATCGGGCTCAACCCCTACACCGGTCAGTTGGACTAAAACGTTGACTTCTAGTCCTTGACTTAAGGACGTAAATTACAAGTACGTCTGAAGTCGGAGTGGGTTCACCTGATAGCAAGGGACACTGGCAATAGAGAGAGATCATTCACATGCAAAATAGACGCATTCACACAGACTGATTGATATTTGGAATAATTTACCTTTAATAAACGACATTTTAATCAAACATAACCTTAGTATGTTTCTGAGGCCTGGTTTCGATTATAACATTATCCCTGCCCTGTTCCACCTCCAAAAGTCCATCCCTAGCTCAGATTAATAATCATGTGACTGATTTCCTGGCTTTTCCCGTCTGCTCTGTTGCTATGCATAGATAGCTACGTCATTTGGAATCTTCGAGGGGGTGGCAATTAGAATGTGTGTGCGTGTGCGTGTTTGTAGTCAATCAGATGTCTACAAACGGGGAGTGGGGTGTAAAACAAATATCCTGGAGCGGTACTACAATGTTGCCAGTCTTCACTTTAAATCTCTTTATGGGTACAAGAACTGAGTGGATGAGGATATGCAGAAAGACGTAAAGAAAAAAAAACGGCATATAGGCTAGAGGATAAGAGATTTAAATAGTTAGACATACATAGAAGGTAGGTAGGTAGGTAGGTAGGTAGGTAGGTAGTAGGTAGGTGGATGTGTGGGTGGGTAGGTGGGTGGGTGGGTGGGTAAGTAGGTAGGTAGGTAGTAGGTATGTATTAGGTAGGTAGGTAGGTAGGTAGGTAAGTATATGGTTGGCATTTAGGTAGGTAGATAGGCAGGTAGGTAGGTAGGTATGTAGATATATGGTTGACAGGTATTGGGTAGGTAGGTAGGTAGGTATGTAGGTAGGTTGCTAGGTAGGTAGGTAGGTAAATAGGTGGGTAGGTATGTAGGTAGGTAGGTAGGTATATGGTTGGTAGGTAGGTAGGCAGGTAGGTAGGTAGATAGGTATAATGTTGACATGTAGGTAGGTAGGTAGGTGGGTATATGGTAGGTAGGCAGGTAGGTAGGCACGTAGGTAGGTAGATAGGTATAATGTTGGCAGGTAGGTAGGTAGGTAGGTAGATAGGTATATGGTTGGTAGGTAGGTAGGCAGGCAGGCAGGTAGGTAAATAGGTTGGTAGGCAGGTAGTAGGTATATGGTGGGCAGGTATGTAGGTAGGTAGGTAAGTAGGTAGATAGGTAGGCAGGTAGGTAGGCAGGTAAGTAGGTAGGGAGGTAGGTAAGCAGGTAGATAGGTAGGTATGTAGGTAGGTAGGTAGGTACGTAGGTAGGTAGGTAGGTAGGTAGGCAGGTAGGTAGGTAGGCAGGTAAATAGGTAGGTAGGTAGGTAGTAGGCAGGTAGGTAGGTAGGTAGGTAGGTAGGTAGGTAGGTGGGTGGATGGATGCTTACTAGACACATTAAAGGCACACTTAAAAGTGCCTCATTATTAGACAGGTTATCATTCACTAGAATCGCAGGTCAGAATGGCCGAATTGATAAGAGCGCTCGTTGTTAAACATCCGGTGTCCTGATGCCGAGCTGACCGGTCAGTTGGACTAAAATGTTGACTTCTCATCTACTTGAGGACGTAAATTGCAAGTTTCTCAGAAGTCGGAGTGGGTTAGCTTGATGGCTAGGGACACTGGTAATAGAGAAAAGCTAATCTACACTCAAAATCAGTCTAGTGCACTATAAGTACGAATAGTAGCACTTGTATGGACTACGCTTGAGTTCAAAGCGAGCGAGTGAACGCCGCCTCCCCCCCCCCCCCCCAAAAAAAAAAAAAAAAAAAAAAAACAATACTCTAGAATCGACAACAAGGGATTATTGACAGAATATTCGGCATCCGTGAGTAGTAGGGGTAGTTAATGCAGTTTCATTAACTCGACATACATGGTTAGAAGTCAGCACTCGGCAATTTGAAAGCGGACTGCTTTGCGTTTATTTTCACAAAGGTAAAAACGTCGGCCGCTCAGGAAGCCATGGCAAACCTCTGAACGTGAAATGACCTATAAAATTAGTCAAAAAGTGCTGGGGTGTATTGCGACGTCCAGTAAAATGACAAGCAACAAACTACAAGAAAGTCAGTGACTCTTTTTCCTTGCTTTGAGATGTATCTGGTATATGGTGCTACCGTCTTATAATTATAGACCAGACGGTACTCCAGAGGTGACTTGGTCAATGTTACAATAGCCACCTTTCCTTCCGAAAATATTTCTTGGCACCTAGCTGGACGCCTATGCCGATATTACAAATCCGTTGCGGTTTGAATCCAGACCCATTACCACCGGCCAGGCTGGAAAGAGTGCTGGCCATTGTGCCAGCTCATGAACACATTTATACGTATTGTTTGGCGCTTATAGTGGAAGAAAGAATTAGAGATTTTAGAGCATACTAAACAACATAATAAAAGCTATAGTTACTATACCGGGATTCGAACCGGTCACCTCCTAATGACCATAGTGCCTCGCTGCAGAAACAAGTGTTCTTTGGCGTATAGTCAACTCGATGCTACTGACAGCGGTTCTTACAGAATTCATACCTACCATTTTATAGCTCAAAAGACTTCAGAATGTGTTGCAGACAAGTTACACAATAAACAAAACAGACCCCCCATGGTTTCACATATTTATGAGTAGGGTAGATTACAACGGAATGGAGAAGTAAAACCAGCAAAGGAGAAACATGACAGATAGTATACTTAACAGTTCTAGGACAAATCGTATATTTAACAATGTCTCCCCTTACCTACCTAATTAGGTATCTACCTACCTACCAAACCTATCTACCTACCTAGCTACCTACCTGCCTGCCTACTTCTCTGCATATCTGTCTTCTGCAGGTCAGTCTCTCTTTTTCTCTAGCTCTCTCCATATGATTAGTTCTCTCTTATTCTGTAGTATCTACTCATCGTCTCTGTATTTCTACGTGTCTCCCATTACCTACATACCTACTTCTCTGCCTGGCTGTCTTCTGTCTGTCAATCTAACTCTCTTTTTCTCTAGCTCTCTCCATCTCTTTAGTTCTCTCTTACTCTGTAGCTATCTGCCGATTGTTTCTTTCTACTTGTCTACAATTTATTCACACCTTTTAGTCTGAGAGTATCGATCGATACCTATGAATATAGTATGTAAGTTGATCTATCTAATCTAACGTCCTGAATGCTCAAGCTGTCAAGAAATACACAAAGGAAATATAATCCCTATATAACCCGTGTCAGACTAGACGTCCGCTTGCACTCAAAGAAGGGATATACAAGTTCATATCTACGAGTATAAACATTGTGCAGCTTACAATAACCGAAGCCGCCACGAATATCTAAATTGTGTCACATTATCGAGTGTAGGAAATTTAGATAGAATGTCTATAACTTTGTCACATAATCGAGTGTAGGAATGAAAATAGAATGTCTACAACGTTGTTACACAATCGAGTGGAGGGATGGAAATAGAATGTCTATAACTCTATTACGTAATCGGGGATAGGAAGGGAAATAGAATGTCTATACCTTTGTCACATAATTGAGTGTAGTGATGGCAATAGAATGTCTATAAAGTTGTTAGGTAATCGGGGGTAGGAATGTAAATAGAATGTAACTGTGTGACATAATAGGGTGTCAATCCATCCATTATAGGCCATGCCGATAAGCGTGAGCGGTCAAGTTTCGCCATCTCACTAGATCAGCAGAGTCGTGGATCAGCTCCGTGTTTCAGTCTCGACCATGCCACGTGGCCAAGCCATCCAGGTATTTAATTCTCGATCTTCCCCTTGGTCTCTTCCATTCGATCTTGCCAGTTGTCACCAAGTTCTCCAATTCATTTCTTCTCATAACATGCCCAAAAAATGTTGACTGTATACGTCTAATGTCTCTAATCAGTTTACGATCTCATTTGTTTCTTGAAGGTCCATGGTATTCTTTGCATTTTCCTCATAAACCACATGTCCACAGCCATCAGATGTTGTCCAGCTTTTCTGTTCAGTGTCCACGCTCCACATCCATACAAAAGTACAGGTTCTATGTAGCACCTCAACACCCTTTTTCTCGTTTCAATTGATATCTTTTTATTGATCAGTATGTTTTTCATCTTGGAAAAGTTTACCTTCGCAATGGCAATTCTTGTTTTAATCTCTTCAAGGCATCTCCCGTCTGATGTTATGACTGTTCCGAGATAACTGTACCGATTCACTTGTTTAAGAATATGTCATTTACTTGTATACTACATTGTGGTATTTCCTTCTTCCCAGTGACGACCATAATCTGTGTCTTCTTACAATTAAATTCTAACCCTAGTTGTTCACTGTGTGCAACAACCGCATCTACTAAATAAATGTTGCAGGTCCTGTTCATTGTATGCAATCAAGACCGTATCATTTGCATATTTAATGTCATTGATGTATCGACCCCCAGTGATGATTACTTCCATATCTTCTATATTTCTGAAAATGTTTTCACTGTTCAGGTAAAAAAGATCTGGGGACATTACACATACCTGTTTCACACCTCTTTTAATAGGCTGATCTTGACCTGCATCATTATCAATTCTGATGGCAGCTTGTTGTTTCCAGTATATGTTTTGTATTAGTCTAAGGTCTTTTTCATCAATCTGTAGATCTTCAAGCATCCTTATCATGTCGACATGTCTCACTTTATCGAAAGCCTTTGTGTAGTCAATAAAGCAAAGGTGTAGATCTTTGTTTATATCTATAGAACGTTCAGTTACTGTTCTCGGTATTTACTGTACCCTTGCATTTACTGTACCCTTGCCTTCTACAAACCCACATTGTTCTTCTCCTATTTCAGGTTGTATTTTCCTCCTAACTCTTTGCATGATAATTCTTAGCAAAATCTTCGTGATGTGACTCATTATACTAATTGTTCGATGTTGATCACAATAGGGTGGAGGAATGGGAATATATCTTTGTCACATAATCGAGTGTAGGAATGGAAATAGAATGTCTATAACTTTGCCACATAATCGAGTGTAGGAATGGAAATAGGATGTCTACAACTAGGCTACATAAACAGGGTAGGAATCGAAATAGGATGTCTATAACTTGGTTACATAATCCGGGGTAGGAATGTAAACAAAATGTCTATAACTCCGTTGGATAATCTAGTGTAGGAATGTAAATAGCACGACTAAACTTTGGCACATAATAGAGTTTAGAAATGTAATTAGAATGTCTATAACTCCATTGGATAACCTAGTGTGGGATTGTCAGTAGCATGAAAAAACTTTGGCACATAATCAAGTATAGAAATATACTTAGAATGTCTATAACTGTGGTACATAATCGGGCGGTGGAATGTAAATAGAATATCTTAACCGTGTGACATAACAGGGTGTATGTTTGTAAATAAAATGTCTACAATTGTGCTACATAATCAAGTGCATGCATGTAAACATAATATCTACAACTTGTTTACATAATCGAGCGTAACAATATTATTAGAATGCTTACAGTTTTGTTACACACATGTGTGAAGGAATGTAACAACTGTGTTACTTAATCAAGAGAGGAATTTAATTGCGACGTCTACAACATTGTGGTAAAATCAAGTGTAGAAATGTAAACAGAATGTTTACAACGTTATTGCATGATCTAGTGTAGAAGTGTAATTTCAACGTCAACAAGACTGTTGTATAGTATAGTGTAGGAATGTAAACAGAGTGTCTACAAGTCACATGGCTCATATTCCATTTCAATATTTGTACGTTACAAAAATGGGGGACAGATCGAGATATTAAAATAAGTAAACAAAAGACAAGAGGGACTTCCGTAGCTCTAGGAAATGTATGGAAGTCAAATGAAGTCAAACTTAGCACGCTTGCTTAGCAGCCCCGTGGGCATGTGTTCAAATCCCCTACAAGGTGGATATTTTAAATTGACCTGACCTCCCTGGTTGGTGCAACTTGAAATGGTCACCGGGAAATGTCTTAGAATTAAAGGCTGCCGGTGTGACAATAACCAGATCACCGTCCGGATTCTGTATTGTTCTGTTGTTCTACACAAATATCACTCTAGCACCATATACTCGATACGCTTCGAAGCATGTAACAAAGTTTAGTTGCATATCCTTTACAGGACATTTACAGTTTACACCAGCTTTATTTTTGCTGTTATTGATGTCTTGGCAAGTGTACGTTCAGTAGTTTGCCGTTGCTTTCTTAACGCACCCATACCATTTCGTTAAAAAAAAAACAGCACAACACGGTCTGCTGCCAAATCGAGCGCAGCTGTGTTTCGAACGCGGGTATGCGGGATCACGAACCGCGTCCGTAACAACTTCGCCACGGAAACCGGCAGACATGTAAAAAGGGTTACATATAGTCGCTTGTTCACTAAGAGTTAAACAAAACTGGACGGTCGCCAAGTCCTGTTGAACATTATCTACCTGAATTATCGATCTGACGTGCACACACCTGTTAATGTGACTTTTAATATTTTATTTACGTTTACGCAAATCACACACAGGTAAGATAAAATAAGTGAGTTTAATAATTTGAGTTGCCTTTGTAATAAGTAACTTATAAGCATATTTAGCGCATTGCAGCATTACTAAATTGGCATTATCTTGGATGTAAAATTGAATTGTCTTTCGTGTTCCCGCGAAATATGACGCCCTCAGCCAAAAATCTTTGCAGCAGACGACAGCAACTGTATCAACCGCCGCCATTATAGTTGTTTTTTTAGAAAGCCGTGATCAAATAATTGTATGGCTATAGAATCAAACAAGTTAAATGAGACAGACAAAGTAAAGCAAATACGATAAAACAGGTACAAAAAAACTAAAACGGTTATTAATTGTGATTATGTTTTAACACAATTGTAGAATACGTTAGCGTTTATGTTATTCTCTCTCTCTCTCTCTCTCTCTCTCTCTCTCTCTCTCTCTCTCTCTCTCTCTCTCTCTCTCTCTCATATATAAACACACTAATACACTCTTACACACATGCGCCTTCGCATAGTCTATCTGTCTCTCTTGCTATGTCTCTCTGCCACTCACACACACACACACACACACACACATGCACCCTTGCACACATGTGAGTACTCTCTCTCTCTCTCTCTCACACACACATGTACACACACGCTCTCTCTCTCTCTCTCTCTCTCTCTCTCTCTCTCTCTCTCTCTTTCTCTCTCATATGTTTTTTTTTTTTTTGCATATCCTTTACAGGACATCGCTGTCAACATCAGCATCTTTCAGCTGATTGTTGATCTCTTGGCAAGATTACGCTCAGTAGTTTGCCATTGCTTTCTGAGCGACCGGCTCCATACTCTCATAAGTCACTGGCGCGACCCGAACCGCTTCCGATTCTCGTGCGCTCACGTCAACCACGAGAGTATTCGGGGTTACGGAGAAAGCTGCTAACACCTCGGCCAGGGAGGCCGGCTCTTTCGTATATACACACGTCTAAACACTCTTACACACACATGCGCGCTCGCATAATCTCTCTGTCTCTGTGTCTGTCTCTCGCTCACACACACACACACACACACACACACACACGCACACACACACACACACATACACACAGGGATAACTTACTATCTGTTTGTAAGTGGTTATTATATTGCCGGTGGTCTACGCAACGTCTTATCAACTTGAAAACAATATAATGAAGGATATCTCTGAAATTCAGCAACTATGAAACAATTGATATCACAGTCTGTAATAAGTGTCAGGTCCTGCAACAGTTAGTAGACGAGAAGTGTACGGAAGACTCGTGGCAGTAGATTAAAAAGCGCGTGGAGCGAATCATGAATAGAAGCCCTCATGGATAGAGAAAGAAAACATAACATAGATAATATGCTGGCAACCCTTAAAAGTAGAAGAAAGCACAAATATGAAAGCGAATTTAAATAAAAGCAAACTTATAGCTACCAAAGTCAGAGCCTATTTAAAATGCAGATCAGATAATAATGATGTTAGGACGCCAATAAGAGCGGATAACGGGAAATATGTAGATGACCTAGCGAGAAAGGCAGGAGTGTAAATTAAAAACAAAAGGAAATCTCAGAGACCTGCACAGCACTACATAGAAAATATGAAAAAAAAATATCTAAACAGCAAAGTGAAATTATTAAAATTAGTAGTGGGAAATTCGTCACCAACATTAAAAATCAAATGGATGGATGGAGTTAACACTTTGAAGGACTTCTGAAAGACGAGTTCCAAAAGGCCCTACGTATTTTCAGCATGTAGAAGTCGAGCTGGATATCAACTATGAGAAACCATCTAAAGAAGAAATTACTATCCAATTTCTGAAGGATGGAAAAGCTGGTGGTCCAGGTGTATCCAGGCAAAAACAAATAAAGCTAGTATAAACATCTCAACTGAATTACTGCACAATTACGTACATAGAAGAGTTTGGGAGACCAAGGAGATACCAGTAGTTTGTTGAGAAGGATGTCTGGCGAAGCTACCAAAGAAAGAGAACCTGCTTAAAGTCGCTTAAAAGTCGACAGGGTCGACTTCATTGCACCGGGTTTTATCCCATATGGCTCGGTCTCTTTCCGCAGCACGGAAAGCGTCGCACAAAGCACGAACTCCGTAGCTTTTAGCGACGACCCACAGGAGTCTCCGAAACATTTAACTCGTAAACCGAAGGGTGCGGCCCGGAATCGAACCCACAACCTTCGGAGCACGAGTCAAACGGCTTGACCACTTCTGCGGTAGTGCGAACATTATATAGAAGTCATATTATTATCAGTCTCATCTGAGCCGTTCCGAGCCATTGAGGTTCTTTGCTGCAGATACAATCCGTCTCCATTCGTCTCTCTGGTTGACCTTCTCTTGCCAGTCGTTGATTCCAAGTGCTTGTAGGTCTGTACATGTATTATCTCTCCACCGTCTTCTTGGTCTACCTCGGGGTCTACGGTCATTTATTTCCTGAGTGTAAGCGAGTTTTGTTTCCCTATTATCTTCCATTCTTTCTACATGCCCCAGCCATTGTAGTCTATTAGCCTTCATGATACCAGTGATTAGCGGAGACTTAAACAGATCATAAATATCTTTGTTACTTCTTCTTTTCCACTCTCCACTTTGTGTGTCCCTAATGGGTCCAAAGATGCGGCTTAAAACTTTGTTCTCAAAGGTTTGTAACAAGGCTTCGTCTCCTTTCGTTATAAACGAAAAAATAATCTTAATAAAAACTTAATAAGGGTAGCAAATTAATTCATGATATACAGAGTTCATCATGAGGGAGAACTAAAAGGTACATACATGTAAAATAAGAACAGGAGTGCAACAGGTATGAGTTTGGTCACCTTCACCGTTTCGCTGACTATAGACTGGATTATGATGATAACAATAGCTACCACCAGAAATAGAATTCAATAGTCTCTTTTTTTGCGCTCGCTCGCTTAGAACTCAAGCGTAGACCATACACACTACTTCTAGTAATGCTGGACTGAATTTTGCTTGTGGATTAGCTTTCCCTATTAACAGTGTCACTCGCCATTGGGCGAACCAACTTCGACTTCTGAGGTACTTGTAATTTTCATCCCCATTTGATATTCCTGTGTAATACGTCTACAACATTGTAACTGACCAATGATTTCTATTATTTAAATGTTTGTGAATATGAGTTGAAGTGAGTTGAGCTAAGAATCGACATCACTGCACTCGGGACATTCCCATATGCGCTCCGCCCCCACGTTTAACAGCCAGCGAAGTGTCAGACTACTAATCATTCCCACCGCTATCTGATTGAAAGTTCTTCTTGTCTTCTTTCTCAGTTTTGAAATTCTTCCAGAAATCCTGCCGATCCCCACAATATCATTATTTCCACATACTGGTTCTAAATCTGTTCCCCTTGCTTCTCAACCTGGTCCCACATTCGCTCGACCACCTCTCCTTTGCCCATAAGTAATCTACCACCAAGAGGTGCATTCCCTGCCAGCCTATCAGCCTGTTCATTCCCCTGCATTCCTTCATGCCCAGGGCAAAAAATTCATACAATTCTCACAGTGTGTGACCTCTGAAGCGAGGATATCCATTCTACACGAAACGTTCCATTCTCCACCTTACTTAGCATACTCCTTGAGTCCGTAATGAATGCAATGTGTGTTGCAAGTGGTCTCCTCTAACTAACGAAATGCCACTGTTACTGCCTCCATCTCCATTCTCATGCTGGATATATTGGACAAAGATTACGGTTCAATGTGTTTGTATGTTTGTTATTTGACCTATGATGGTTTAATATACAATTGTGAGACCCATGGGACTATCTGAATGGTTAGATAAGGAATTCTGTCCATATTCCAGTGTTGTGGGTTCATGTGGATGATAGACCTGGCTAATGAAGACGCCTTTATGAGGGGTGTCTAGTTGGTCATGCGTGGAAGTACACTAGTTCTGCAGCGAACCACCGTCGTAATTTGGAGATGAAAGGTTTTAATTTCGGTCCGTAACTATAGCTTTCGATGTCTATGTTGTCTCGTGCGCCTCTAAACTCTACTGCCTTCTTCTCACTTCTATGAGTGCCTTCTATGAGTGCCAAACATTACTATGTATGTTTATTTATGAACTATCCCCAAGTCAAGGAAGATAAGAGAGCATTGTCCGTGATTACAATGAGATATTAATAGAATTTAAGATAGGAATTTTCCACTTTCCCCACAGAATAAACACCTGCGAATTTACAAAGAGACCAAAATCGTCACTGGAATTATAACCAGGACTTGTCTAATGCCTGAAACGGAAAAACTGGATGAATTTACAGCCAACTCTACATTGGTTATTGCAGTATCTGGAGTTTAATATCTGAAAGTAAGCAAGTCTAAGCTAACCATGGCACACAATTACCTCAGTGTACCGGTAAGTGCTGATTTGTGTGACTTTAATGTACAAATAACCTTGCCCGTAAAAGTGATTTCTATATGAATTGTTTGTGAACATCAATATCGGGGTGAATTACATACTTGGAAAACTGTGACTGACAGCAGTGGTGCATTAAGGTGTGACTTCTTTTTGTTCTGCGTTCATCCGGAATGTTTTCGACGTATCTGCGTTGTGCCTTTTTACAGCAGAGCTGCAATATTTGCACACATCCTACTTCTTTTAGGCGTTTGTTGACAGGGTTAACCTTCCCGGATGAGCTTGACTGATTACAGCACAGTGGCTTCTGCCAGTTGAAGGAAAGGGGAGGGCAGGACGAAAGAAAAAAGTGGGGAGGGGTGAGAAATTAAATGAAACTTCAAAGTTAATTTAATTTGTGAATGCTAATAAATAGTATTACAAAGTTATCCAAAGTTATGCGACGAGACCACGAGGACGTCCAAGAAGAAAATGGATTGACGACATCAGAGACATTGTACAACCTCACGGAATGACACTATCCAGTGCCGTCCACCGGGCACTGGAACGCAAATTATTCCTCCCCACGAAGCTTGACGGCAGAAGTGGAAGATGATGATGATGATGACAAAGTTATCTTCAAGACCCATTTTTATGAAGGCGTTTATGGTGCTGGTCTCATGTTTTAGACCATTTTAACGCCCAAGTGTATGGTTCTACAGTGATATTTTTATCGATCAGTCGGCACCCAGTTGGTGACGTGGTCACTATTTACTTCCTAGACATTTCCTACTACCCACTTTAGACTGAATCGATCTTGGAGCCCAGATCATTGTCTTTTTTTAAATCCACCGCTGTGGGGATTCGAACCTGTGACTCCCGGTAGATAGATGAGCGTCTAGCCACTGCCTTACCGCGACTCTTGGTCAATAGTTTTTTTTTGTTTTTTGTTTTGTTTTTTTTGTTGTTGTTTATTCACATATCCTTTCATTGCTGTCAACGGCAGCATCCTTCAGCTGTCTGTTGATTTCTTGGCAAGATTACGCTCAGTAGTTTGCCATTGCTTTCTGAGCGGCCGGCTCAGTTATCCCGCAAGTCACCAGCGGGGGCGAACCGCTCCCAGTTCTCGCCCGCTACGAGACTCTGCGTGATAAACGGGATTACGGAGAAAGTGTTGTAACCCCTCGGCCAGAGAGACCGGCGGTCAATAGTCTGCGCACTTTAAATTCATGATCAGCAGGTACCAGATCTGCCGGCTATAAGGTGAAGGGGTTATGGACGCAATTCGTAATCCTGCATATCTCGTTCGAAACACAGCAGCAGACCCCCTTGTCTTGATTTTCATACAGTGGTATGTGTGTCGGTTGTTCAGAAAGCAATGGCAAACTACTGAACGTAAACTTGCCAAGAAATCACAAACAGCCAACAAATGCTGGGGTTGACTGCGACGTCCTGTAAGGGATATGCAACAAACATATCTAGAATGAAGGTAAGCTGTAATGAACGACCAACAGCCTCATCTTTGTGCACTCGTACAGACTGTTTTAAAAGTTGCATATCAATAACAGGACGTTACAGTCAACACCGGCATTTTTCAGCAGTTGGTGATGTTCTTGGAAAGTTTACGCTCAATAGTTTGCCACTGCTTTCTGAGCGACCGGCTCACATACCCCGTAAGTAATCAACGCGACGTGATCCGCTGCCGAATCTCACGCGGCTGTGTTCCTCACGTGGATATACGATATTACGGAGAACGTCGTTAACTCTTTCACCAGGGAGACTGGCTGTACAATCTCTTGACGTTGTCCATCCACATGTAATATTGTCGTCCTCTTTCGCGTTTACTCACCACTTTTCCATCTGGGCATTGAGATGCGGTCAGTTAACAATCAAATACCTAAGATCCGGAAAAAAAAACATTACGATCATCATCATCATCATCATCATATTTATCAAGTGCCTTGCCGACTGCATACCTTGCGATCCACAACGACATGTGTCAATGCACGTGCTGACTCCCTTCTGTGCCGTGATACAATAATGTCAAGAATTTTCTCTCGCTGTCTTCCTCTATATCTCTTTCCACAAATCTTTCCAGTTGTCACAGTATGCCTCAGCTTTTGTCTTCTCATAATGTAGCCTCAATAATATGAAGACTGCCTCTTTCTGATGTTTATGATAAGTTGTCTCTGTGTCTTACTTACATCATTGTCCCGAAGCAGTGTTCTATTATGTATGTGAGATGTGACCGTCCATCTCAATGTGGAGTCCTGAATACTTTGTTTGTTTGTTTAGTCGACGGATCAACATCACGGCACACGGGTGTAACCCACAAGTGCTCCGTTCTATTTCAAACTCAAGCCTGAGTCCCGGAGAATCTCAGCTCAGTGCACGAACTCCGTAGCACCAGCGAGGATCCTGAAATACTTTGGGTATATTTTAAACTCGAAATGTTGCCCGGGCAGTGCCAAGGGATTTTTTTAACCTGCACAACAATACACACGGGAGTCGGATCTCACTACCCAGAGACCAGAGGAAATTTTGTTACTAGAAGTCCACGTGAAAAAATGCTGGCCCTCACCGGGGCTTGAACCCGGGACCTCCAGCACTCGAGGCGGACACCATACCTCGAGACCATTCAGCCGCCTGGACCTGAATGATTCTGTGTCTAAGCCTCCCGCAAAACGTTTAGATGACTCTTTTTTTTTTTTTTGGCTGTCCAGGGATTTGTGGGCATTCTTCTAAACCACCACATCCCCAAAGCTCCAAGTGATTTCTTAATACTCGTACACGTCAATATTAACTGCGGAACCTTTTGAGACCACCGAGTCAGCAAATAAAACTATCCACAATGTATTGATTGGCACTCATAGAAGAAGAGTACAGAAGTATAGTTTAGAGGACACACCAAATAACATAAAGCTATAGCTAGCAAGCCAGGGCTCGAACCTATTACTCCCAAATGACGACAGCACCTAGTTACAGAAACACGTGTACTTTTATGCTGACCAACTATACACTCCAGGCATGGCAAATATAGCTCTCAATTTTTATGTTGGCTGGTGTGTCCATTGGAGGCCGAAACATCAATAACATTAGATATGCAGATGATACAGTATTGATTGCAGACAATGAGCAGGAACTGCAACAATTAGTAGTTGCGGTTGTTGTACACAGTGAACAACTAAGGTTAGAATTAACTTGTAAAAAGACACAGATTATGGTCGTCACTAGGAAGAACGAAATACCACGATGTAATATACAAGTAAATGAGAATATTCTTCAAGAAGTGAATCGGTACAATTATCTCGGAAAAGTCATAACATCTGATGGGAGATGCCTTGAAGAGATTAGAACAAGAATCGCCATGGCGAAAGTAGCCTTTAGCAAGATGAAAAACATACTGACCAATAAAAAGATGTCAATTGAATCGAGAAAAATAGTGTTGAGGTGCTACATAGAGCCTGTTCGTTTGTATGGATGTGAAACTTGGACAATGAGCAGTCAAGCTGAAAAACATCTGATGGCTGCAGAAATGTGGTTTCTGAGGAAAATGCAAAGAATACCATGGACAGATAGAAAAACCAATGACCAAGTACTATAGGAGACAAATGAAAATCGTAAATTGATTAGAGAAATTAGACGTAGACAGTCCCATTTTTTTTGGACATGTTATGAGAAGAAAAAGAGTGAAGAACTTAGTGACAACTGGCAAAATCGAAGGGAACAGACCAAGGGGAAGACCGAGAAGTAAATACCTGGATGGCTTGGCCACATGGCATGGTTGAGACAGGAACACTGAGCTGATCCACGACTCTGGTGGTCGAGTGAAATGGCGAGTCATGACCACCCACGCTTTCCGAGATGGCACATGATTGATGGAATGGTGTGTCCATTAATCTCTATTTCTTGCCCCTACTTCTATGTGCGCCATCGAATACACCGTGGATGGAATTTCTTGCTTGTTTATTAATTACCCAGGATTAACAATCGTATATTAGAACTGGTTCCATGTAATATGAAATCATTGTTTTTCTAACTTCCAGTAACAATTATTTATGGCATAATATATTCTTCTTCTGCTGCTTGTGTAGCTGCAGTCTTTTAACTCCCAATAATACCACCTCATACTAAACCCTATTATCCTTTTCGATTCTTTGTTTTATGTGGGTGATTTTCTCTCGAAAACTGATAGTTTGTCGTTTTCTAATTAAAGGACAATAAAGGACTCGTAGTTAAAGGGAAAGGCATGTCCCCTCAAGTTTCGAGGTCGCCGTCGCCAGACGACAGCAGTGTCTCTGAGAGTGAGACCGACAGAAGCGAGGAGTATACAGTCCTGGATGGTGTTAAGTAAGCACTAGTATTTTGTTATATATCATCATCATCATCATCATCATCATCATCATCATCATCATCAACATCGTCATCAAGTGCCATGCCAGCTGGCGTAGGCGTTCATGACTCTTCAGAGATCTTGGTCTTTGGTTTTCTGGATCAACTCTGATGATGATATTCTTCCAAATCACCGTCTCAATCCATCCGTCATAATTTCTCTTGGTCTGCCTCTGCCTCTCTTCCCCTCGATCTTTCCAGTTGTCACGATGTTCTCCAATGTCTCTCTTCTCATCACATGACCGAAGAAAGCAGTTTGTCTCGTTCTTATTGTTGTGAATAATGTTCTTATGCATAACACGAGGAAATATCTATTTCTTAGAAACACAGTTCGTTCTTTTAATTCCGTGAATGCCAATCAATACATCATCATCATGTGCCTTGTCAACTTGCGTAAATGATCATGTCTATCATCTTTGGCGTTCTAGATCAACTGTGCTGATGATATTTACCCAAGATACCGTCTCAATCAATTCAGTATCATATCTCTTGGCCTGTCTCTGCCTCTCTTCTCTTTGATCTTTCCAGTTGTCACGATGTTCTTCAGTGCCTCTCTTCTTATCACATGACCAAAAGAAAGCTGTTTATCTCTTTCTTATTGTTGTATATAATGGTTTAGTTTCATTAGCCTTTTCCAGGCAATCTTTATTAATTTCTCTAGCAGTTCAAGATATTCACAACATTCGTCTCAGGAACAATATCTCTGTTGCTTCCAAAATCTTCCTGAATTCTTCCTTCACCGTCCATCTTTCACTGCCATAAAACAAACCAGTTTCTATATAACATTTCAGCACTCTCTTTCTGACATCCAATGCTAGTGACGTATTGCATACGCTACTTTTCTTGTGCTGATGGACATTAATTTCTTCTTGTGTGTTTTAATAATTGCACTAGTTCAAAGTGTTTCTGTTAACCTCTTAACATCGTCATCATTATTATTTATCATAAACCAATGAAGTCTGGAACAAGACAAGCTGCAGAAGCTGCCGGATCCGCAAAGCAATGCTCTAACTGTCCGCCTGTCGGAGCTTCTATCCTAGACCAGTTGCCAAACAAGGCTTAGGGCCTGGTCTGCTCTGCCATAACATTTAGTCTTTAGGTTGCATTTCCTCGCACGTGGATAAGGCTTTATCCTCCCAATTGCGCTCCTCCACCCGAAGCCGTTGGCACAATGTGGCGTGTCGGGTTTGGTAAGCATCGCCCACCATTCGGCGCTAACAGAAGCAGGCAGTACCCTCTACTGTCATACGGTAGCTCAGTCATAAACCAGTATACAGATTGCAAATAACACCTTGCCAGTGCAGATGAAAAAGAAACAACAATTATGGATAACCGATGAAATCTTGAGTAAAATGGCTCAAAGAAAGAAAGCAAAGAACACTCCAGAGTAAATATTAACAGATAGGGAAATACGTCACATGTGCAGAGTTGCCAAAGAAGAGTGGTTGCAGAAACAATGCAATGAAATAGAGTATCTAGAAATAAAACACAACTCGAAAGACTTACTTGAACATATAAACAGATTTACAGGGAAGAAAAATAATATAACAGGAAATGGTTGTATCAGAGGAAAAAATTGAGAAATTATAATTAATAACACTGACATAATAAAAAGATGGGCAGAGTACACAGAAGATTTATTCTGGGACAACATGGTCAATAGACCAACATTGTATAATACTCAAGATGGACCAACAATATTAAAGGCTGAAGTAGAAAAGGCTATTAAAAAGATGAAAGAAAGAAAGGCTGCAGGTTCTGACAAGATAACAACAGAGATGATAAAATCCTTATTCAGCTTTGGCATTGAAACTATCACAGAATTATGTTAATATATAATACTGGGTACATCTCCAAAGGATTTGAAAACATCCATTTTCATCACACTACCGAAGAAGCCAAGAACTGTCGATTGTGTGGATTACCGAACTATTAGCTTAATGAGCCACATAACTAAGATACTGCTCAAGGTCATACAAGAAAGAATTCAACATAAAATAGATGAGGAAGTAGCCGAAGAACAATTTGGGTTCCGCATAGACAGCGGCACCAGAGAAGCAATTATCTGTTTGAGGATGTTAATTGAAAAATATATAGAAGTTCAAAAAAGTATATTTGTTTGCTTTATAGACTACAAGAAAGCTTTTGATAGATTACAACATGAACGACTAATTACTTGCCTTCAAGATATAGGAACAGGCGGAAAGGACATCAGACTTATTATTAACTTGTACTGGGAACAAGTGGCGTCTATTAGATGCGGTAATAACTATTCGTCGCCTATAGAGATAAAAAGAGGAGCACGGCAGGGAAGTGTACTGTCTCCAAGTCTCTGCAACCTATACACACAAAGAATTTTTAAACAAGTTGAAATGCCTGCACTAACATCAATGGAAGAATCATAAACAATCTTAGGTATACTGACGATACCGTGTAACTAGCAGAAAGTGAGCAAGAGTTACAAGACCTAATGTAACAAGTAAATAGGCACAGTGCAGAATGTGGCTTAGATATTAACATCCAAAAACACAAAAACTATGATAGTTAGCAGTGAAAAGGAAAGGTCATCAATGAACATCACAGTAAACGGGCAGATATTAGAACAAGTAACAAATTTCTCCTATCTTGGACATATAATAACAGATGATGGCAGAAGTGAAATAGAAATCAAAGAGAGAATAGGAATGGCCAAAAATGCTTTCAACGGCATGAAATAAGTATTAACATCTAGCGAGATTAATAAGGCATTAAAAATGAGAATTGTCAAATGCTACGTATATTCAACGCTACTGTATGGCGCGGAAGCCTGGACACTGAACAAGCAACTAGAAAATCGCATAGAAGCCCTTGAGATGTGGATATACAGACGAATATGCCGTATTTCTTGGAAACAAAAACAATCAAATGCAGAGGTTCTAGAAAAACTGAGAATAAAGAGAGAGCTGATTAAAGAAATAAAGAGGAGGCAAGTGAAATATTTCGGCCATGTTAAAAGACATGACACTCGTATAAAAACCATACTGGAAGGCATGGTTGAGGGCAAGCGAGCAAGAAGTAGACAACGATACAAGTGGGAGGATAACATCAAGAGATGGACTAACATCAGCCCGACAGAATGTGCAGTCAAGGCGAGAGACAGACAGTGTTGGAGATCCATTGCAGCCAACCTTCATTGTGGAGACGGCACGTGATTGATTGATTACCTTAAAACATGCAAATACAGTACGGTACAAATTAATGAACTAACATTGCCCAGTAAATAACAACCAATCACTGAATGCTGCCGTTGATTGCAACAGCCCGTAAATGACAGGCAACTAACTTCTTAACTCGGAATTTCAAACGGCAGCCTTAGAACGACGTTCTGCACAGAACATGCTACATGTATGATGAGGATGATAATGATGAAGAATTTGGGACGCATTCGTCATTATGCACTTCCGTATTCACTATAGGAGTTGTCCCTTCCCTGTGAATATTTACAACAGGCTCATCTCCAGGGGGCCAAGAATTACCCATATCGTTTTTTTCTTGTTCTTGAATTACCATTGCTGTTTTGGGGATATTACGTATTGAGGTCCCAATCTATTCCACGATGGCCAGCCATGTTCACTATCGTGTCCTGAACACGCCTCATGTGTGCCACACACTCTGTTGCTTCGCTTTCGAAGCCGTTGATCTATTTAGATTCATCCGCCTTCTCCACCGTCCCAGTCTTTGTGTACTAGGGATGGACATTCCCTTAGTAGGATATTACCCCTACGTGGTGTAGCCACGGCCGTACACAAGCGGTATTCGTGGAGCCATATATGAGCTAGGTAAAGAGATGGGAACCAAATAGGATCCTGGTCTATCCCTTGGGATACGGCTGCCACTCACCGTGAGGTACTATCCCACTCTCTTTACTCTACACCAAGGATAATCAAATAATCAGAAATTTGATATTTCTTGCAGTTATGATATAATAGGTTGAGATCTTCAGAGCGTGTTATCTTGGTTGCTGTCAATGTTCTACTTATGTTGTTTGTTTATATAGAATGTGTTGAAATGTTCAAAATTTTGTGATTTTGTTGCCATCTTTGTTTAACATACGTTGTTTAATTATATAGAATGTGATGTTTTCAAAAGTATAATGTTTTCTTTCCATCATTGTTCTACATAGGATGTCTGTTTATATAGAATGAGTTGAGATCATCAAAAGTCTAGTGTTTTCTTTCCATCATTGTTCTACATATGATGTCTGTTTATATAAAATGTGTTGAGATCATCAAAAATCGTGTATTTGGTTACTCTCATTGATATAGGTGTTGTTGTGTGCTGGTACAGATTATGATAAGGTAATCAAATGTTGATATTTGGTCTCTGTCAGTTTTGGCCTTTGTTCGCTGTGAACCCGACTTTGTCTACCTACGTGCTGCTGCTACTTGCAGTTGCTGCTACTAGTAAATGCACTGGTTTGATTTTGCTTGAGGAATAGCTTTCCTAATTACCAGTGTCCCTCGCCATCAGGAGAACGACCCCGACTTCTGAGGTACTAGTAATTTAAGCCCTCAAATGGAGGCTAGCATGGCCTAATGGTTAAGAATGCTCACTCGTAAACTTCCGGTGTGGTGATTCCAAGGTAGCGGATTCAACCCCTACACCGGCCAGTGGACTAAAATACTAACATCTCATCCTTGACTTGGGGACGTAAATTACAGGTAACTCAGAAGTTGGAGTGGGTTCGCCTGGTAGTGAGGGCCACTGGTAATAGTGAACGCTAATCCACACACAAGTATCAGTCCCGTGGACTAAAAGTAGTAGCACGATTATAAACTACGTTTGAGTTCAAAGCGAGTGAACGCAAAAAAAAATAATAAAAGTCGTCAAGTCAAGGACGAGAAGTCAAAATGTATGTCCAGATGGCTGGCGTATGGAGAGAACCCACTATCCTGTGTTCAGAAGAGAAAATTAAGTTCGTTGAGTTGAGTTTAGTTGAGCTAAGAAGTGACATCACTGCACTCAGGACATTCCCATGCGCGCTCTTTCCCCTCGTTCAACAGCCAGCGAAGAGACACACTACTAATTGTTCACACTGCCTTATGATTGAACGTTCTCCTGGTCTTCCCTCTCAGTTTTGAGATTCTACCAGAAACCCTGCCAATCTCCCTCAATCTTATCCTTTCCACATACGAGTTTTAAAACTTCCCCCATCCTTTTCCACCCGATCCCACAAGCTCCCTTGTCCATATGTAATCTACCGCCAAGAGGTGCATTCCCTGTCAGCCTATCAGCCTGTTCATTCTTCCCCCCCCCCCCGCACTCCTACTTGGCCAGGGCGATTATGATAATTGTTCCTTGTTACAAAATAACTGACCCTATGTTTTCCACTGTTAAACAGGGAGATGAATGAAATGCTGCTAAAACAAATACAAGCTATTCGACGACAAATCGAAATTAGCGAGAAAACATACAACGATGAAAAAGCCAAACTACTGGCTAGCAAGAATGCACAGCTACGGCAGAAAGACGCTGAAATCAACAACTTGACGAGTTCCTTACGTCATACAGATGAAAACATCCTTCAGCTGGAGAGAATTGGAGCTGAGAAAGATCAGCTTATTCAAGTTAAGAGCCTGGAAATTGACAATCTGAAAATCATGATTAAGAAGATACAAGACAGAGCTCTCAAGATTCAGGAGAAGGTAAGGAATGAACTTAGAATTGTTAACGATCAGCTCTTTCAACAGCCCTTCCTTTCTGATGTTACCATGCTCTAATAATTACCCATTCCCTCACACACAATTGTTTTAGTATTGTCCTCTGTCTTCGTGTTTTCAAACATAATAGTCACTGTTTTTCATCTGATTGTTTCTTTACGATTCTTAATATTTGAACAGCGACCAAAGTTAATTTTCTTTCTTGTAGCAAATGTACCGCCCGCCGTTGTAGGCGACGACATAACACCTCATCCCTTGTGTTCGCGTGTATAATACTTCATTTCCTCTTTACCTTTCTATGTCACATGATTCAGGTAAACACAAACAAGAGGCCACAGATGAAAGGATCAACTTCATTGCTATTGCACCGGGTGCACTCGGGGTCTGAGCGAAAGAAGTCCGAAAACGAAGTCACAGTGTTGAGTGGGGCTCATAAGTGTTATTTTCGTCTGTCTCATGTTATATTGTGCTATACTTGTCTATCTCATACTGTATAATATTATCCTTGTCTGTCTCACTATGGAAAAGACCTTAGACTTGTAAAAAACATATATTGGAAACAACAAGCTGCCATAAGAGTTGATAATGAAGTAGGCCAATATCAGCCTATTAAGAGAGGTGTGAGACAGGGATGTGTAATGTCTCCAGATCTGTTTTCCCTGTATAGTGAACATATTTTCAGAAATATTGAAGATATGGAAGGAATCAACATTGGGGCCGATGCATCAATAACATTAGATATGCAGATGATACAGTCTTGATTGCAGACAATGAACAGGACCTGCAACATTTAGTAGATGCGGTTGTTACACACAGTGAACAACTAGGGTTAGAATTAAATTGTAAAAAGACACAGATTATGGTGGTCACTAGGAAGAACGAAATACCACAATGTAGTATACAAGTAAATGGGAATATTCTTCAACAAGTGAATAGGTACAGTTATCTCGGAACAGTAATAACATCTGATGGGAGATGCCTTGAAGAGATTAGAACAAGAATCGCCATGTCTAAGGTAGCCTTTAGCAAGATGAAAAACATACTGACCAATAAAAAGATGTCAATTGAAACGAGAAAAAGAGTGTCGAGGTGCTACATAGAACCTGTACTTTTATATGGATGTGAAGCTTGGACAATGAGCAGTCAGGCTGAAAAACATCTGATGGCTGTAGAAATGTGGTTTTTGAGGAAAATGCAAAGAATACCATGGACAGCCAGAAAGACCAATGAACAGGTCCTTCAAGAAACAAACGAAGATCGTAAACTGATTAGAGACATTAGACGCAGACAGTCAAAATTTTTTGGGCATGTTATGAGAAGAAATGAATTGGAGAACTTGGTGACAACTGGTAAGATCGAAGGGAACAGACCAAGAGGAAGACCTAGAAGCAAATACCTGGATGGTTTGGCCTCGTGGCATGGTCGAGACAGAAACACAGAGCTGATCCATGACTCGGGTGATCGAGTGAGATGGCAAAACATGACTGCCCACGCTTACCGGCATGGCACATGATGGATGGATGGATGGATGGTCTCACTATCTCATGATGAATAGTTGTTATACTTATCTATCTCACTATGTCATGTTACATAGTATTATACCGGGTGTTTGTAAGGTCTCTTTACACTTTTATGTAGAACAAAATTGAAAAATTAAGTCCACGACGTCATCAAAAACGTGCTGATCATGCACTAAATTAGTTAGAATAGTCACTGCTATAGTCTAACGCTGTATTTGGGAAGCTGGAAATTACCAATGAAGTATTCATTATAACAGGTATTGGAAATGTCCACCGCGGGCTTCAAGACATGGTTGTACTCGTCTCTTCATATTGTCAAATACCTTCTGCAACGTGCCTGTTGTTATTTCTTGAACAGTAATTCTGATTGCTTCCATTGATAACACAATTCTGTTTGGAGGCCAGAGAATTGCTCCAGCAGACGACAGCCATTCACTGCATATTGCTTCACAATTTTCTGTGGAGCACATATTTTGATGATATCATGTACTTAATTTTTTTCAAATTTGTTCTACAAACAAAGTGTAGTGAGACTTTATAATAGCCTATACTTGTCAGTCTCACTATTTTATGTTGTATAGTTTTATAATTGTCTATCTCATTTTGTATTGTTTTCTACTTGTCTATCTCATGTGGTATAGTCTTATACTTGTCTGTCTCACTATCTACTATTGCATAGTGTTATACTCACCCATCTCATGTTGTATAGTGTTATACTCACCCATCTCATGTTTTATAGTGTTATACTCACCCATCTCATGTTGTATAGTGTTATACTCACCCATCTCATGTTGTATAGTGTTATACTCACCCATCTCATGTTGTATAGTGTTATACTCACTCATCTCATGTTGTATAGTGTTATACTCACTCATCTCATGTTGTATAGTGTTATACTCACCCATCTCATGTTGTATAGTGTTATACTCACTCATCTCATGTTGTATAGTGTTATACTCACCCATCTCATGTTGTATAGTGTTATACTCACTCATCTCATGTTGTATAGTGTTATACTCACTCATCTCATGTTGTATAGTGTTATACTCACACATCTCATGTTGTATAGTGTTATACTCACTCATCTCATGTTGTATAGTGTTATACTCACCCATCTCATGTTGTATAGTGTTATACTCACCCATCTCATGTTGTATAGTGTTATACTCACCCATCTCATGTTGTATAGTGTTATACACGCCCATCTCATGTTGTATAGTGTTATACTCACCCATCTCATGTTGTATAGTGTTATACTCACCCATCTCATGTTTTATAGTGTTATACTCAAACATCTCATGTTGTATAGTGTTATACTCACCCATCTCATGTTGTATAGTGTTATACTCACCCATCTCATGTTGTATAGTGTTATACTCACCCATCTCATGTTGTATAGTGTTATACTCACGCATCTCATGTTGTATAGTGTTATACTCACCCATCTCATGTTGTATAGTGTTATACTCACCCATCTCATGTTGTATAGTGTTATACTCACCCATCTCATGTTGTATAGTGTTATACTCACCCATCTCATGTTGTATAGTGTTATACACGCCCATCTCATGTTGTATAGTGTTATACTCACCCATCTCATGTTGTATAGTGTTATACTCACTCATCTCATGTTGTATAGTGTTATACTCACTCATGTTGTATAGTGTTATACTCACCCATCTCATGTTGTATAGTGTTATACTCACTCATCTCATGTTGTATAGTGTTATACTCACTCATGTTGTATAGTGTTATACTCACTCATCTCATGTTGTATAGTGTTATAATCGCTCATCTCATGGTTTATAGTGCTATACTCACCCATCTCATGTTGTATAGTGTTATACTCACTCATCTCATGTTGTATAGTGTTATACTCACTCATCTCATGTTGTATAGTGTTATACTCACCAATCTCATGTTGTATAGTGTTATACTCACTCATTTCATGTTGTATAGTGTTATACTCACTCATCTCATGTTGTATAGTGTTATACTCACTCATCTCGTGTTGTATAGTGTTATACTCACTCATCTCATGTTGTATAGTGTTATACTCACTCATGTTGTATAGTGTTATACTCACTCATCTCATGTTGTATAGTGTTATACTCACTCATCTCATGTTGTATAGTGTTATACTCACTCATCTCATGTTGTATAGTGTTATACTCACTCATCTCATGTTGTATAGTGTTATACTCACCCATCTCATGTTGTATAGTGTTATACTCACTCATGTTGTATAGTGTTATACTCACTCATCTCATGTTGTATAGTGTTATACTCACTCATCTCATGTTGTATAGTGTTATACTCACTCATGTTGTATAGTGTTATACTCACTCATCTCATGTTGTATAGTGTTATACTCACTTATCTCATGTTGTATAGTGTTATACTTACTCATGTTGTATAGTGTTATACTCACTCATGTTGTATAGTGTTATACTCACCCATCTCATGTTGTATAGTGTTATACTCACCCATCTCATGTTGTATAGTGTTATACTCACTCATCTCATGTTGTATAGTGTTATAATCGCTCGTCTCATGTTGTATAGTGTTATACTCACTCATCTCATGTTGTATAGTGTTATACTCACTCATGTTGTATAGTGTTATACTCACTCATCTCATGTTGTATAGTGTTATACTCACTCATCTCATGTTGTATAGTGTTATACTCACTCATGTTGTATAGTGTTATACTCACTCATCTCATGTTGTATAGTGTTATACTCACTCATCTCATGTTGTATAGTGTTATACTCACCCATCTCATGTTGTATAGTGTTATACACGCCCATCTCATGTTGTATAGTGTTATACTCGCTCATCTCATGTTGTATAGTGTTATACTCACTCATCTCATGTCGTATAGTGTTATAATCGCCCATCTCATGTTGTATAGTGTTATACTCACTCATCTCATGTTGTATAGTGTTATACTTTTTCGAGCATATTATGATTGATTGATTGATTGATTGATTTCTTCTCTCTTCTTTGCGTTCATCCGGAGTGATTTTTTCAGATGTGATTGCGGTGTGTCTGGTTAGGCACCCTCGGGTCGAAACCCTCAGGCCAACACATCCGACTTTTAGCGTGCATTTTTGACCAGGTTAGCAATCCTGGGAGACTCTCACTTTTGTGGTACCGTCCACATCTCAGCTGGTCTAGTTGGAACAGTCGAAGACTACACGGTCATCCCTCAAGTGAAGGCAGGGACAGTCCATAGCATTTTCCGCCATCCTGGGTGGCTTCCATAATTGCAGAGCCGGCACATAACGCTCTGGTGCTGGGTTTACCGAGGGAATCGTCACGTCCTGCTCATGGCTGTTTTAATTCCTCACTTCAATATATTGGGCATTTCGCTCGCCCTGGGCCGTTCCTGCACAAACCAGTCAGCTCTGCGGTTGGTTTCCACTAAGCGAGTTTTCGGACATGTGCTTGTCCCTGTACCCATCAGAGCTGTTCCAGGCACGGCGGACATTCGGAAAACTACCTAGTCAGAGCTGTTCCGAACAAGAGCGGCATTCGGAAACTAGGTAGTCAGAGCTGTTCCTAGCACGGGAGACATTCGGACGAGACATTTCACTCGGACGTAAATGCGTAGTGTCAATTTTTAGTTTGCCACCCGTAGGACGACACTTCCGACTTCCGGCGGGCATTTTTTAGTGAGGTTAGCCTTCCTCTGGTTTCGAGACACGTTAGACTGTTGTAATGTCACCCACATCTCAGCTGGTCAAGATAAAACGATCGACGATATCGTGGTCTGCCCTCAAGGGAAGGCAGGGGCAGACCATGGGCATTATCTCGCTATCCAAGGAGGCTTCCATAATTGCAGAGCCGGCACATATTGCTCTGAGACTGGGCTCACCCAAAGATTTTCCACGTCCTGCTCATGGCTGCTTTAGTTCCTCACTTCCATGTGTTGGGCATCCCACTTGCCACTGATTGCTCAATCACACACCAGGAGCGGTCAGACTGCGAGTGACATCCACTCGGTAAGCTTTTGCTTGTGACTTCAGACCACGCAATAGGTTCGCTCGCCGTGCGTTCCATTTTGCGTTGATGAGACATTATTCCACTTTTGTCTACACTCTCTATGAGTTAGATACAGACAGTTTCCGTAACCCTTCGACTGGGGCACTTTTCTGACTTTTTTGTACTCGCTCACGAGGTAGGCTACATGTGCTGCCGGCTCAGCACCTTACCTTCGTGCAGCAGTGAACGGGAAACGGCCAGGCCCCTTCATCCGGGAATCTCTCATATCCCCCAGCTGGGAGCCTTCGAACATGTATCAGACCTGAGCATGTAGCTTGCTCAGTATCATGTTTCTATTTTCCGGTAGACGGGTATCAGCCTGGCTCTAAGATCCGAGGGTTTGTGGCTTAGAGGCGTTCAGCCACAGCCCTCGACAGGGAGCCTTAAGAGTTTTGTCCGGACCAAGAAATTCTGCCTTTGTGCACCTCATTTAAATTTTGACTGCTATCCTCAGTCTATGCCTGCAGAGCAGCAGGTTGTGTCTCTCTTAGTCTGGTCCCTATCCCATAAGCTGTCCGATATGTAATTTTTCACCCATCGGCAAGCAAATGGGGTCTATGGGACACGCAAGCTCCCCCACCACGTCAAGGTGGAGACACATCGGGGGAGTGATTGATTTAGGAACCGACATCACAGCATTCGGGACATTCCCATAAGCGCTCCGTCCCCATCCCCAGCAGCCAGCGAAGAGTTCCAACACTAATAGTTCCAGTAGCAATCTGATTATATGTCCGTCTCGCCTTTCCTCTGAGCGTCGAGCGTCGGCCAGATCCCCTCGTCGTCACACCTCGCTGTCTCATTCTGACCAGACTATGGTGATCCATCTGCTCCTCCGAGGTGTACACGTGCTCCCACAAGGCCGCAACCTTATGCATATTATGAGAAGAAATAAACTAGAGAACTTGGTGATTATTGGCAAGATTTGGGGGGGGGGGGGGGAGATAACAAGGGTAGGTAGAGAAGTAAATATATGGATGTCTTGGCCACGCGGCATGGTGGAGACAAGTTCACGGACCTGATCCACGATTCTGGTGATCGTGTGAAATGGCGAAACATGACTGTCTACGCTTATCGGAATCATCATCATCATCATCATCATCTTCCACTTCTGCCGTCAAGCGTCGTGGGGAGGAATAATTTGCGTTCCAGTGCCCGGTGGACGGCACTGGATAGTGTCATTCCGTGTGGTTGTACAATGTCTCTGATGTCGTCAATCCATTTTCTTCTTGGACGTCCTCGTGGTCTCGTCGCAGATGATCTTTGATGTAAGGCCAGTGATGGTAGTTGCTGATGTTGCATTCTAACAACATGGCCAAACCACTTGATCTTCTGTCTTTCAATAAATGTGGCACAAGGTGTTGATCCCACAGTCTGTCTGATAGTAGCATTCCTTACTCGGTCTCGGATTATCGGAATGACTCATGATAATAATTGTGACTTCTGTGTTAAATTCCAGTATCTACTAAGGATTGAACCCGGACGTCTGTCTTGTCAAGCTAGCGCAATAACTCATGTCCCAACACGGCTGCACTATCCAATAAGGCAAACAATTTGTATACATCGGAGATGGAATTGTGAAAAAAAAATACACCCCCCCTCTACACTGTGAAGAGATTCGGCGTTCGACATCTTCCTGGCTGACATCAGATGTGCTACAAATTACCGTAAGTTATTGTACTAATGCCGGATATGTGGCGAATGGATTGCGGGCGCAATTCGTAAACTCTCCGACCGCGTTCGAAACACAGCTGCGGGAGATATGGCAGCAGGCGCTTTGCGTTGGTTTCCATACAATGGTATGAGTGCCGGTGGTTCAAAAATCAGTGGTAAACGACTGAACGTAAACTTGCCAAGAAATCACAAACAGCCAAAAATTGCTCGGGTAAATCAGTAAATGCGAAGTACTGTTAAGGATATGCAACTAGCTAACCGTAGTAACTGCTAGGTTTTTTGTTCTTCCAGGTCAAAAGAGCCCTGCGCAAAAGTTCAGGGAAATTGGCTGACGACAACATGCCCGGGAGTCCCCGGGATGAGGAAACCGCCAAGTTGAGAATTGAAATCGGGGAGCTCAAGACTCGGCTAGCTACACTGGAGCAGGAGTTGGCCAAAGCTGCAAAGGTTTGTGATTTTGAAACGTATACCTGTTTTTTGTTTTGATTTGTTTTTAAACATGTTTTGAAAATGTTGGAGGATTTGTTACAAATAATCGGAATCACACAATACAGACAATTAATATCCCCCTCAACATACGAGTATCATCATTATGTGCAGTACCGTGCGGGGGGTTTTCTCAGTATGACGCAAGTCTTCGAAATTCCGCCCAATACATGTTGTTTTCTTTACAAACGTCGCCCCCTTATGAAGCTCCTTTACAGTATGCCGCCTGATACGGCGGCCTCTCTGAATGATAGCACTGCATGCCCTGATCATGCGCCATGTCGATAAGCGTTCACAGTCTAGGTTCTCCATCTCATAAGTTCACCAGTTTAGGGTCAGGTTTTTGCTCTCGTCCCTATAGGCCTAATGCCATATTGCCAATTCATCCTGGTATTTCTTTCTTTCTCTTCTTCTTGCTCTTTTCTTATCAAGTTTGCCATTTGTCAAATATTTCCAAATGTATTTCTCCTCATGACACGCCAACAAAAATTGACTTTCTACATCTAACTTCACTAATCAATTAAGGGCAGTGGTTCTCAACCCTTTTTGGCCCGTGCACCCGTTCACCTATGTTCTGAACGTCACCCCCTTCCCTTTATTTGTATTTTCTCCCTATAAATTCCCTCCCCCTCCCCTACACAGTATACGTAAAATGGAAGCTAAATTTAATAACACATACTAGAACAAGCCTAGACTTCTACATAAAACGTGATTTGCGGATCTACAAATGTTATCAAAAGAATTTCAGAAGGGCGGAAGTACAGAAACTAGAGTATGGAGGGAAAAACAATATCAAATAATAGTTCGGGTATTCACGTGATCTTGAAATAATCTTAATTCCCTCTCCCCTCCTGGAAATCCTAAAGTTCCCCCCTGGGGTAGGTGGGGAAGTCCCCACCGGTGAGAACCACTGATTTAGGGTTTTCGTTTGTTTCTTGAAGGACTCTCATTCGTTTTACTGCCCCTTCATTGTTTAGTTTAGTTCAGTTTAGTCGTTGGATCAGCATCACGGCACACGGTTTAACCCATAAGTGCTCGGTTTCCTCCTAACTCAAACCTGAGTCTGGAGAAACTCAGCTCAATGCACGAACTCCGTTGCATCGGCGAGGATCCTGAAATACTTTGGGTAGATTTTTAACTCGAAATTTTGCCCGGGCAGCGCCGTTAGCCTACTCTTTTTCGATTTCCAACTGCCAGGGGATTTTTTACGTGCGCAACAATATACACGGGCGTCCGATCTCACTACCCAGAGACCAGGGGAAATTTTATTACTGGAAGTCCAGGTGGATTTTTTTAATAAATTCCGGTCCTCACCGGGGCCTGAACCCGGGACCTCCAGCACTCGTGGCGGACACCATACCTCGAGACCACTCAGCCCCCTTTATTGTATTCTTTGCATGTCCCTCAGAAATAATAATTTCTCTGTCAGTAGTTGTATCCCATATATAGATGAAAACGCCAAAGCAACAAGTGAAACCGTGTTTCGTAGAACGCTAAAGAGCGTCGCTAGTATTTCTCAAACAATGAAGTCTCCCGCAACCCGCAGCCAATGCTCCTTCTAAGTTACACAGTTGTGAGCAAAAATTCGAAACTATGATGATCACACATTGTTTTCTAGAAATATCAATTGGGGAACCATTTGAGACCACCGATAAATAGTCCATAAATATGAACGCCAAACAATACATGTATGTTTGTAGATGAATTGTTTTCTAGATATCTGCCATCACTAAATTTAGCAGTCATGGCATAGTTAAAGAGTGAAGATCTAGTAGCGTACTAGACCGTGAAAAGTGACTCGGTTGTGAGCACTTATCACACGGCGTGTCTCCGCCAAGGTGACTGAGAGATGATTCGAACTGTGGTTGTTGTTCGAGTTGGATACGCCACGTTTCTGAAGATAGCAATGACCATGAATAGTGCCGCCAATAATCTTAGATGTATTAGAATTGTTGTGTAAAAGTTTAAAGCTGATCGCGCAATATGATGATGTGAACTTATTGCATGCGCAACAGTTAAATTATAGAAATGAACTACATCCGTCTTCTGTTGTGATTGAAGTTCATAGATGTGCAATGGTGTAACTGATAATATAATCCTGTGACTTAAACCTCGCAGATCAATACCTAATACATTCAACGACCACTTGTAAACTAAGCTGGACAATGTGCGGAGGCATATTCTAATCAACGGTCTGGATCCTGAGGGATAATGTTATAAAAGAATAACTTGTCAAGATGAAGACAACGAGCCAAAAGACTAATGAAACCACGGCATTGGACTATTACACCCAAATATCCTTACAATCGCGCCGTGAAAATATCGTGGGTCAATTTTTTTTTTTAATTAAAGTCTTTGATGTAATAAATATATGGGTGGCCGGACTCCATCTTGCGGCACTCTATAACGTGGCAGCATTCATTTGTTTTGCTTTTGTTTGGCACCTAGTTGGATTGGCTTTCGAATTATGTATGTAGGGTTGCAGCAATGTGTACCTTAGCACTGGCATTGTTATTATTTAGCTTATGCAGAAGTCCTTTTTTCCCTCTCACCGTCTCGAATTCTTTCTCTAAGTCCATGCACATGATCAAATCGAGTATGTTTTATTTTTCTTTGAATGTGTTCTCTCTCTCTCTCTCTCTCTCTCTCTCTCTCTCTCTCTCTCTCTCTCTCTCTCTCTCTCTCTCTCTCTCTCTCTCTCTCTCTCTCGAAAGATAAGTGTTCAGATCTCTGTGCAGTGTCATTGCCTAAAGCCGGCTTGTTACGTACTTTCGAGAAGTCATTTTAAACCGAAGTTTATGACATGTCATAGTCTCACAGAGACAGCTTTACAACGTACAGGCCTGTTGCTAGAGACCGTTGTATAATGATTATACTATAATCTTTTCCAGGATTCAACATTAGTACTATAATCTCTTCTCTTCAATTCCGTGGCACTGCACCAGTGTTCCAGCTTTTATTAAACATTTTCTGTAGTTTTTAATGTTCTCTTTATTATTTTATTTTTTGTTTTCTTTTCAATCTTTGGTTGGCGATTTCCTTAGTTTTAGCAAGTTAAAATTCTTTGATTGTGAGTGGGGTATCCATGATTTCTTTTCACTCTATTTCTGTTCTGCTTCTCTTTTTGAGATATGTGTAATTCACTTTACTTTTTACAACAATCTTCAATGTACCATCTTGAGCAAATTATGTTAATACATAGTCTGCAGCATGCTTTCCTGTATTTCGAGAAGCTCCAATAGCACTGGGTGAACCCTTTGGAGACACAATCCTCGGCAAAGACACCTTCCTGAGGCTTCACCAAAAGGCGAGCACCATAACTGATACTTGCAGACATTGGCATATTTCCATTATGATAGTACGTGACAATCTGGTTTGTTTTGGTGAGCTTTCTGATGAACTGCCTCCTCTTCAGCATCTTAATTGCTACAGCACATATTGGGGTCTTCGTCGATTATGCAACCCCTGATTCGGGAGTGGACTGATGAGTGCTAGAGCATATACCATATGCCAATGGGTTTTCCGCTCAGCATCTGTGGGACTCCACGCTCCTCTGCGACAATAGACCAGATCCGTGTATCCGCGGTGGCGTACGACGTGACGTAGAGCAAAGGTCTTGCACGAAGTTCTGTAGAACCAGCAGGGTGGGCTTACTGTATGCCAGCCTTTTTACCTTGCGGTTAGCAATAGTACCTGCATGAAGTACCTTGTTACACGTCTTATCTTTCCTACACGCCTGTGAGGTAGGTTCACCATACCGTGATTTACCATCGATGTCCTCTCTCGGCGACTGCGTGCCACTTGCAATAATCAGAACTGTATAACATTTTAATAGGCGTATGTGGCATAGAGGCCCTAAAGTTGTTTCACAATACAGACAAACGGGGTTTGAAGTCAGCCGCAAGCGATTTGGGAGCAGACCGCGTTGCGTTGATTTTTACAAAGGTATGAGCGTCGACCATTCAAAAAGCAATGGCAAACAAAACAAACTATTATTAGATATAAACAAACGGAAACTGAAATATGTCCCGAAGAAGGAACCTGAAATGACAAACTATTAAACGTAACACTGCCTAGAGAATCATAGTCGAAATTTGCTGGGGTGGATTGAGACGTCCTGTAAAGGACATGCAACTAACCTTTACAAATATCTTAAATACACAAGTCTTTCCCAGCCACTTAGAGTGGCTTGCTGTGTTCTCAGAGTTAGGATATCAATGGCTCGACTCTCTGTATTAATGTGATAACTTGACGCTGTTTCCTAATGATCACTTATGGTCAAACATGTCATCGGCCTTGACTCTCACTACATTGTAAAGTAAGCCGCGGTGGCGCAATGGCTAGAATGCTTGTCCGCCAGCCCGGCGATCGTGTGTTCCAATCCTCTTTAAGGCGGGAATTTCTAAACATTGACGGAGGTTCCCAGCCAGAAGTGCTCTAGGAGGTAATGGTGGTAGGTGAAGGATTGATGACATCACTCACCGAGTGCCGATTGGTCTATATAAATACGGGGCTAGCACAGTATACCCAATTCACCTCAAAACGTGGGGCAAGAGTCATTTGTTTTACTTTTTACGTCATCTACTTAAGCTCTCAACTTTTAATTATATCATTGTCAGCGTAACATTTTTTGTTTCATTTTCAACGACCAAAACCAAGGCAGTACTATAAAGCAGGTTGTTTACATTATGTCCATAACCGATGTTCCTTGCATGTCTTGTGAGCATCTATTATTTCTCTATAAATACTGGGGGGAAAAAACAAAAACAAAAACAAAAACTGGATGACAGTATACAACAATAACACTTTGTTTAATGTATTGAACAGTTCTCTATTTTCTGTCATTAATAATGTCAATTCTAATTCCAATTTTCAAGAAAAAAAGATTCCAAATTCGGTCTCGTCTAACCTGCCTCCTCAGCTTTTGTTATTGCTGAGATTCGTGGTTTTTGTGGATATTTTTACCCTGTTTCTTGTCTTGTACACTCTTACGAGTAAGTCCTATCTCGGACTGGTTATGTAAGCGTTTGTGTCTGTGACGTCAGCTGGGGGATTGGTCGGCGGCTGTCCTTTGTTCCCGTCTCCTCTGGTGGTTTATTTTATTAGTAAAGGCTCCTGGCTCGTCTGGCTTGACTGGTTGCAGTCCTTATAAGGACTTTTTATTTCGTATCTTTGCCTCCTTTTTTGTGTATTGCCTGTAGAAGTTTTTCGACGTTATTTTCCGCCTTGCGCCTTTTTTCCCTTTCTTGCTGTCTTTGGATTTCTCCCTCTGTGGTCAACCACGGGACGACCTCTCCGCCATCTATGTAGTACTCGAAGTGTGCCTCACTGTCATAGTGTATAACTGGGTATTCTATCGGTTTCCCCCTGTGTTTCTTGGGCTTCTTTTTCTCTTTTTCTTCCCATCGCCTTCTGAATTCCTTGCGTCTGAGTTCCTCTTTAATACCCTCTCTCTTTGCCGATTCTGTGCTCTCCTCCAAGGTAGGTGCCCGGGGCCACTCCATGCCGTCGTCAGGTACTCATCTTGGTTTTCTTCAGAAGTCTGCGGGATATTGGTTTCCCCTTGAGTTTCTCGGACATCGTGGTTGGGTTGCTGTCTTTATCTTGCGGTTTCGGTTCGGTCTTTTGTTGGGTTTCGTCTTGCGACTTGTCTGTGTTCTCTTGTGTGGCTTCTGTTGGTTTTTTTTTTGGATGAATTTTATTTCAGCTTTCAGCAGCTCTCTCTCCGCTTTAATGGTGAGTAGCATTTCTTCGTTTTCCTTCTTCATCTCGACCATGTGTTCCACTGTTTGCTTGACGTTTTGCTGGAACCCCTTTATGTCAGCAAGCAGCTTTTCATTGTCGCTGGTCGGTGCCGGTGTTTGTAGCAGCTTGATTTGCTTTTTTAGCTGATCAATTTGGCTTTGTAGTTGTGCTTTTTCCGCTTGTGAGATGCAAGTGGCTGGCTCGCACCTCCGCATTGATTCCTTATATGGTGTCTTTGTGGTAATGGCGAGCTTTAAGACGTCTCTGTGTCTTTGGAGGTACTGAGAGCCCAAGTATCTTGTTCCATGCTTACTCAGGCAGTTGGCGCACCTTCTTTTGTTGTTGGGTGCTCGAAAGTCCGTGTCCAGCTTGGCCAGCGGACACTCCTTGAAGGCGTGGTGATCGGCGCAGTATCGGCATATTTCCTACTTACCTGCGACATGCTGCTCTGCTGTGGCCGGCCCTCTGGCATCTGGAACATTGAGTAATCCTTGGTATGAATCCTTCAGGCTATTGTATTTTCTGGTTTATCGATACCTGGCGTGGTATCTCGCTGCCTTCGGTCGTCGCCACCGCCAGCGTGGTAGGGATCTTTGAGTACGTTAGAATCCGCTCCGCCTTCAAGATCTTCTTGTAGCTGCTTCATGATTTGTTCGTCTGACAGCTCCACTTGAATACGTTTGACAACCCATCTGACTGTCTTTGAGTCTGTGTTTACAACTCTGGTGTCTTTCTCCTCCTTCTTTCGGTAGACTTGGTTCTTGTATGTGGTGGGCTGTCGTCAATATTCCTCGTGTTAGCCTCAGTAGTAGCAGTAGTTTTAGGTTCTTTGATGCAGTTCGCAGGCAGACTCTCTACGGTCGTCTTCTTTATGGTTTTAGCGGCTCCCACACTGCACATCTTCTGTGTCTGTTGTTTCTTGATATTGGTCTTGCCACGTGCTATTTTCCTCCCCTGTATCAGGCTTCTTGAACTGTTCATGTGACTTGTTCGTAATAGCGCTCGCAAATGCGAATGAACACAAACACGCACGCACGCGCATTACTGACACTGAATAGTAGTAGTATACTATAAGTAGTGCAGCAGTAGCGCATTGCCTGGTACGTTTGCCTTCAGTGCTCCACATTTAACTGTAACATTATATTGTATTTTCAGTTTCTGTTTCAGTTGCGAGCTGATATTGTATTATACTCCTCGTCGGCTCAGTAGTTTACGCAGATGATAGGGAAGAGAGAGGTGACAGATTAATAGGTGAAGTGACCAGGAGAAAACCTGGTCTGGTACATTTAAGGCCTGCATGCACTTTTTTTTTTTTTGCCGTGCTAGTTTATGGGATTCATGTAGACAAATATTATGTTTAAAAGAAATATTATTTATATTGTTCGTAAATTTCATTCGTTTTGAACAAATAGTCTCTCTTCCCCCCCCCCACCTCTCTCTCTCTCTCTCTCTCTCTCTCTCTCTCTCTCTCTCTCTCTCTGCCAAATGGTGCATTGTTTTCTAACCCCCCCCCCCCCCCGCCTTCCCGTTTCCTAGTTCTTTATCATAAATTAAATATCTCCTATATTAATAAATCGAATATGTCGTCATTCGTGGAAACAAAAACAATCAAATGCAGGGGTTCTAGAAAAACTGGGAATGGCGAGAGAATTGACGAAAGAAATAAAGAGGAGGCAAGTGAAATATTTCGGCCAAGTTAAAAGATATACTCTTTAAAAAAAAAAAAAAAAACACACACACACACACACACATACTGTAGGGCAAGGTTGAGGGCAAGCGAGCAAGAGTTAGTCAACGATACAAGTGGGAAGATAACATCAAAAGATGGACGAACATCAGCCTGACAGAATGTACAGTCAAGGCGAGAGACAGACAGTGTTGGAGATCCATTGCAGCCAGCCTTAGACGACACCTGGTTGACGATGATGATGATGATAAAAATAATAATAATAACAATAATAAATCATACAATTCATGCGCATGCGTATCCAAAGTTTTTTTTTTTTTTTTGGGGGGGGGGGGCACATCCTATTTACTGGACCTTGCAGTCAACACCAACATTTTTCAGATGCTGTTGATGTCTTAGCAAGTTTTACGTTCAGTAGATTGCCATTACTTTCTGAACGACCGGCTCACATAACTTTCCTTAAGAAACCAACACGACGCGATCCGCTGCCGAATCTCGCGCAGCTGTGTTTCGTACGTGGGAATACGGTATTACGAACAGCGTCCTTAACTCCTTCGCCAGGGAGACCTTAGTGGCTTAGGGCATATATAAAACATCATAATAACATGATAGCTCACTACACTTATTAATAACTTTGTTCAAGCATTCTGAGTAGGGCAAATAAGCATCTAATAATTGTATAAGGGAAATTACTACCTTTTAATAAAATAATTTATATATCTACCTATAATATTACTATTTGACAAAATATCTCTGTACGTCTTTCTTGGAAGTAAAGATATTATCATAAAAATTAGATTTTAGAAAGTCAAAAATAATGATTATAAAATACTTAAAGAAAATGTTTCTAACTTTTATATACTAACATTTTATAATCTACTTTATAGTTCCACATTTATGTTTTAAATAGTAAATGTGATTTAGGTCACGCGTAATGTATATTTTATCTCCTTGAGGATAAATCATTTTTTGACTGGCCTCCTAGGCCACATGTTTCTATTTTTTATTAACTTACATTTTATATATATATTTTTATACATTTTTTTTTCATTTTATAATACAGTTTAAAGTTCCACATTCATTTTTTAAATAATACATTTTTTTTTTTAGGACAGGTATATCACACCCTTGGGCAAGGTGGATTACCCGTTTAGCCCCCCCCCCCCCCCCATCAGGGTTACATGAAGCCATGAAGCCATGTGTGCAGGTGGTGGATGAAGTTCAAGAGCAGCCAACGGATAGTTGTAGGTTATAGTCTCCAGCTTCACGACGGTAGGCAAAGGATCTTTTTTTTTTGGGGGGGGGGGGAGGGAGGAGTGGAGACAATGGCTACGGTCATCGACCAGTATGGTCACTGCTAGGAAGGAAAGCAATGGTAAACTACCTTCTTTACAAATGCCAAGAATATCATGTACTTTGTCTTATCGATAATCAGAGAAACGGCGTAAATGGGTGCTCCATAGGAGCAGCCTCGCCCGGTAGGGGTAGTCATGTGCACCAGGTGACACCAGACCGTCATCAGGCGACTGAGTACAAAAGAGTATCAATATTGAAGGTAGGAACTTGGAATGTAAGAACTATGAGTGGGGATGGGAAATTTGATAACATTAAGAATGAAATGAGAAGATTTAATATTAACCTGTTAGGTATATGTGATACCAGATGGACAGGAATGGGCATTATAACATCTGAGGGATATAGAATAATCTATTCTGGTGGAGAGAAACAACAGCGAGGAGTAGCAATTATAATGGATACAGAGAGATCAAAATCGATAAAAGGATATTGGACTATATCACTATCAGACAGAGTGTTACTGGAGAAGTTGAGTGGAAGACCTTTTGATGTAAACGTCATACAAGTTTATGCACCAACAGCAGACAGTAGTGATGACAGCATCGATGAATTTTATAGTGATTTAGAGAAAGCCTTCAAGAAATGCAAGAATTCTGAAGTAAATATCATAATGGGTGACTTGAATGCCTAAGTTGGAAATCAACAGGACGGATGCAAAGTGCGCAAGTATGGACTAGGGCAGGGGTCACCAAACTTTTTTTTACTCATTCTGTACAATACTTCCGCCACGCTCCGTGGCGAAGGTCTTAAGGGCGTGGTTCGTAATCACATATTACCCGCGTTCGACACATAGCTGTGCACGATTTGGCAGCAGACCGCGTTGCTCAGGTTTTTACGCTATGGTATGGGTGTGGGTCGTTCAGAAAACAATGGCAAACTACTGAACGTAAACTTGCCAAGTCATCAACAACAGGAAAAAATGCTGGTGTTGACTGCAAACATCCTGTAACTTTAACAATACTTGCAAGCCAGAACAAAAGCTTTGGGGGAAAAAGACAAACAACTAAGTTAAGGCAAAAGTACTTGCATATCTTCCAACTGAGTCCTGATCTGCCCCATCAGACCCTTCCCCACTCCAGCCATGTTTTTTTTTTTTTTTTTCGTTCATCAACTGTAACACCTCGAAGCTGATTCCATTGACGGTTATAATCTTTCAAACAAGTTTGCACTTCCATGAAAATGGCTTTTCCAGTTGCTGCTCCATGCATGCTGCAAACGGATGCCAACTCTTCTGTTATCTGAAAGTCCAAATTGACATCACGAATGAAAACGAGAAGTTGTGACGTACTCGAGAGATTAGTAGACTCACCCAGCGCCAGAGAATACCTCAACAAGTTCCTAGTTTTCTCGCGTATTTATGTTCTCTCCGAGTTCTTCTGTTCTTCGCACAATTGAACTTGCCGAAAGGCTGATAGTTCCAAACAAATTGGTTTTCTCAGGACACATGTCATTTGCTGCTTCCATCATACACTCTTTGATAAAGTTACCATAAGTAATCGGTTTTCTTCGTTCTGCCATCTTATGCACTATTTTGTAACTTGTACGAGTGACAGATTCATTTTCAGCGAACTTTCTCGTGTAGAGATTTCTTTGTGTTTCTAAACCACGTTTCATGGACTCATATTTCTCAGTGCGCAACTTTCCAGAAAATGTTGAATATGTTCATAGACATTTTGTTTCCTATTGACGCTGAAGATTGTACTCTTTGAAAACCGCAACACTTTCGCTGCATATTACGCAATTGGTTTTCTGGTCCTTTATTTCCACAAAGAAGTACTTTACTCCCCATTCTTCATTGAAAACGCGACACTCGGTGTCCACTTTTCTTTTCTTAGTAGCCATAATGAAGGGTGAAGTACACGGGATCTGAACATGAAAAGGACATTGAATTAGAAACATAATTAAAGACATTGAAACACAAGAAAAGCAGAGGACAAGGGGTCACCAGTGAAGCTACGGCTCACCAAAGATACATATAAAGTTTATAGGTACCTTTGGTAATAGAATATATCTCATAATAGGGTCTGTAAAATATATAAATAGGGCCAGCCTAAATAAACAGCCTAGAGCAGGGGTTCCGAGGAAACAGACCGAAATCGCTTAACTGCAATATTTCTGCCCATCGGGTTTATTACATAAAGTAAGACAGACACTTCGATCATCATACAGAGTTCCTTGAGAAAAGTAAACATTTGCGTAAGGATCTGCTCCAGCAGAAATGTTGAAAAACACGGGCCTAGAGACCTGCTCGGTTAACACCTTGACTGGGGAATTCTTCTGAGCTGAGGATAATATTTTCGTAATAACACGAGGATTCTATGGCATTTTTATGCTATGTTTGCTACTTTATTGCCTCTATTCACACTTGTAGTTCACTTACCTATCACTGTCAAACAAAGAAATCCTTGTTGCATACCAAACAATAGATGACTGGCAAAATGAAGTACATATATCTGGAGCATCGGACCGGTGTTGATAGACGGACGCATCTGGGGGAGGGGAAGATGTGTGTGTGTGTGTGCTGTGCCATGGAAACCATGGTAACGTCAGAGCGTAGGCGGCTCTACCACGAGCCTGGAAAAGACATGGGATGGCGCAAAGAGCAAACATTACAATAAACAAGAAAATCTATATACAATAATTTATAATTGAAAATAGTAAATTTAAGACACATAGTAGCCAGGAGGTCTCCGCATGTATGAAGATCTCCTATTATTTTTAATATAATATTTACATTTAAATTGTATTACAACGCCTCGTGTTCCATACGTTACATAAAGCAAGTTCGAAAACCGTCGGCGGGCCGGATGAAATTACGTCGCGGGCCGGATCCGGCCCGCGGGCCATAGTTTGGTGACCCCTGGACTAGGGGAACATAATGAAAGAGGTTACAGACTTGCATAGTGGTCAAAAGAGCATGATTTGATTATTGGAAACACCTGGTATCAACAGCACCCAAGCAGATTATGGACATGGAGGAGTCCTGATCATAAGATCAGAAATCAGATTGATTACATTCTCATCAACAGAAGATTTCGAAATGCCTTAAAAAGTTGCAAAAACTATACCAAACGTAGACTGCTACAGAGACCATATATTAATCTTAAGCAATTTACATATAAAATTAAAGAAAGTCGATTATTCACCAACAAACTCAAAATTTGATCTACAGGCACTTAAGAGTGAAGAAATAAAAGATAAATTCAACGTAGAGGTAAAGAACAGATTCGAAACATTGTTCGATATGGAAATATTATTTCAAGACGTCAGTGATTAATGGGAAACATTAACGAAATCAGTCACCCATTTCTTACATCTTATTATCTTTATTTTTGGGATGGTAGTAGTACTAGGGGGTCTCTAGGCCTCGCAATGAGGCATAAAATACCTCATATTGAGACATGCGGTATGAGCCATATGAGCCATGTCTCATTCTCGTCTCATGTCTCGTCTATGTCTCATGTCTCGTGGTGGGTGGGTTGTGGCCTGCCTCATGCCTTCCAGCTCCTGCCTCGTTTTTTAAGTGTCAGCTGTCGTTTTTAATCAGAGCATCGGGGTTAACAAGAACAATTGAACTAGGTGGGCAGGTTAAGTGAAGATGAGCGCGATAACGGTGGCGCCAGGTTTGCTAATTGATTCAGAAGATGTCAGCCGGTGTAATGAATTAATTAGGTTCCCGTTTGTATAGACGCTTGCATAATCGATAGGTGTGGGCAGGCTGTTACGGGTTGATGTATTCGTATCTTTGGTAAGATCGGCGAACAACTGTCAGCAAAAAGTCGATATTGTCCGTACCAGAAATAATGTGGTTTGTGAATTACACCTGTCGGCGTTAGGTGGCGTTTTTAATCAGCTCATCGGTATATGTAAACAATGATAAATGAATTGAGACACGGGGCTAGTTGGTACCACAGTCGCATTGCAGATGGTGCGATAACCAATTCGGTAGAGTGTGTCGGGGTATCACCAGTGTGTAAGTGGGGTGTCTAATGGGTTAAGTTGGTACCATAGACCCCCTCATTTGGCGGCGTCGAGTTCTAATCTCAATGCTTTTTCGTTGGTAAGGTTACTACTTAGCCACGTATGGGTGTACCTAGTTGTCATAGGGGGTGTGTAGTTGGTCATAGTGGGATATCACCAATGTGTAACTGGGGTGTCTAGTGGGTCCCCTACCATGCGGCAGGGTCGATCCTACTGTGTGGTGGGGTAGTGTGGCAATGGTCGAGTGTGTAACGGGGCTAGGTGGTGCTGTAGGTATCGTTTGAGAGTCGATTCACGCCGCGGTTCGATAAGGATGTCCACCCTAGGCGGCTCTTTTTACGTGTATACTAAGCCGTAAATGTATCTCAACGGTGTCTAGTTGCTGCCATAGCGCTTGACAGGTTCGAAACCTACAATGTGGTGGCGTAGTGTGGTAGTGGTCGAGTATGTAACGGAGTTAGATGGCGTCATTGACGGCTCGAATAACGCGGCTGGTTGATAACTATACCCAACATAGGAGCCAGAGAAGCAAATCCCGCTATGTGGTGAATCTGTTAAAGTAACATTGGTGTCACGTGTTTCGTATCTTTGTTAAGGTTGGTTTACAACAGGTGTGATAAAAATATCAATATTGTCCGCAGGTGTATAGTAAAAGAAATAATGTGTATTGTGAATTAGTTGTGCTGGCGACAGTTGGTGCTATTAATTATATCACTATTATATGTTAACAAAGGAGAGCTCGCTTGAATCGACTGAGGCGGGAGAGGTTACCTGCAATTTACTCTGTAATGTCCATAGCGCCAGTTTTCCTATTGCAGTTATTAGTGATCTGTAGAGACCTGTAGTGGTTTATGTTTTCCCCCGTTTCAAACTTCATGTCTCTACTCTTATGTATTACTGTGTTAGAAATAAAATATCTCACACGATAGACATATACTACCATAATGTATACAGAAAGAAGCAATAGGCATAGGCACAATATAGAAATATACTAAATACACAGTATGTTAATAAAGACAATTACATTAATACAAGTTAAGTTACATAACAAAGCGAATATAGGGAAATGAATATCGAAGCAGTTCAAAGCTACTAAGGAACATGACGCGTGTGAAGTTATGTCCGCAACAAACAGAAATGATGGTGCGTATTGATATGTGTGTGTGAGTAATATTGGTGTCACGTGTTTCGTATCTTTGTTAAGGTTGGTTTACAACATCTGTGACCAAAAGAGAAATATTGCCCGCCGGTATATGGTAGTAAAAACAGTAAAGAGGGCCCTCTATGTCGTCGTGGGTGTGGGGGTCGAATCAGATCGACCCTTGATGGTGGCGTAATGTCATAACACTTAAACAATTTGACCGCTAGCTGTTCTATATTGCTGCAAAACTATGTGCAGGCCTCCATCCTTTGAGATGAGTCTGATTGAGGCTTCCGGAGGCAGAGTGACTTGTGAAGCAAACAAACCGATGTGTGGCTTACAACCAATCAGGGTATTGGTCTTAGAAGTGATCTACATTTTATGTTAGACAAACACTAATTGGTTGGAAACTATATGGTGGGCGGGGCTTACTTTATGTAATATATAACCAACTCACCAGCTCTCACTCACTTTGTGCTTTACACAAGAACGACGAACGATCAAGTCTTCAGTTTTGTGGTTATTCAACTGCTATTTGCCTTCAAGTGTGGGAAGGTTGACAGGCACCTGTTTGTCTCAGTATCAACGGACTATCAACCATATACGGACATACCGATTTAGTGGAGCTGTCTCCCTGTTTTTGGCTATTCACAGTTGACTTTTAAGAATTATCAACTGGTTTCTTACCCAGACCTACCCCAAGTGTAAGCAACAGTATTATTCTGCCTTAGTTTACAACGGCACCTGGAAAGATTTCATCATCGATTGAAACAAAGACTGGTACAACTTGTTCGGGTTTGATACCGCATACTAAACTAGTGAACATTACAGCTTGTTGTATGGATATTTGGCGTGCTAAACTACTCAACGTCGAGTTATCTACCATCAGTGCAAGTTATAAACTAATTATATTCAACACCATATACAGAGGCTCAGTGTGAACAGGTTTCAAGTCGAGTGTTGATTATCTTACTATCAACTCGCTAGCGAACGTGCCTAAAAAAGATGTCTACTAGGCAACCATCTGAGAACCACTTATGTGCAACTTGTGGGAAAGGTTTCACTGAAAAGCGCAGTCTGCTCCGCCACATTCGGACCAGTCACAGTACCAAAGAGCAAGTGTATGCGTGTCAAACTTGTGATCATCATTTTAATAGGAAAGACAATCTACTACGTCACATTACAAAAGAACACACAACACCAAGATCAGCATCCAGTGTAATACCAACAGAAACGTCAACACCTTTTTCACCAACATTACGTTAGAGACCAGCGGCTACCAATAGTGATGTGACATGCAGGAAGAAGAAGAACACTAAACAAAACGAAAACGCCTATCCAGCTAGCAACACACAACCCAAGGATGAAGCGGTTTCTCTACACACGCTACCAGATGATATTAGACAAGTATACAACGACAACTGGAGTAGTATCAAAACACATAACAAGATCAACACATATATGTCTGTCTATACATTTTTTATTAGTCCACAGACACAACACCCTAAAGACTGGACAGAGACCTTGTACAAGATCTTTAACACTCAAAAGAGCATATTCAAAATCAACTTTAGTTATCACGTAGTCCTTAAGCACATCGAAACACAAGCTCTTCGCTTCTACCACGCATCTTCCAATAACGCTTCTGTCTTAGAAATTTCACAACTAATCCGAAACAGACACAACTTTGACGAGTTTATCAAAACAGTACACGGACACGACATTCTTACATACGCTATGCAACAACGTCCAGATACCAAATATACGACAGAGACGATTCCAGCTATAAGTTTTTATCTCTATCATATCCCAGAATTCTGTCTCGTTTAATAAATAACCACCAGTTTATGACCAACGTTCGACATCGTTGTACATGGTGTGTATATGATCATATTAGGTATAACATCACCTATTGATCAGCCATTTTGTGTACTGATAGTATGCTTCATTTTATTTTTGTAAAATTTACTGGAAATACTGTAAAATAAACAATTATATGTATTATAATCGCGTTCCCTTTTTGGTTTTTAGTGTTGACGGTGCATATGGGTTTCATGTGATGAGCGGGTGTTACATGTTGATGGGCAAGTCAAGAAATATCTCGACCAAATTTATAAATATATCGACCAAATAGGAAAATGTGTTAACCAAAGATGAAAACTATGGGTCAAGTAAAGAAAAAATTTCAAAGAAGTTTATAAAAAATTAGGAAACAATGATAGTCAAACTAATAAACAAAACAATGTTGGTCAAAGACAGAAATATCTCATCCGAACTTATAACAAGTAAGAAAATATACTAGTAAAATCAAGAAACATGTCGACCGAAGTAATACAATAGGCAGACCGAGGGACAAACTTATAATTATTTCATTCAAACTTATAAAGACTATGATAAAATGTTATCCAAATCAAATAACAGGCTGATCAAACTTAATTAGCTCATCCAACCTTATAAATAGTAGGACAATTTGTTAGCCAAATAGGCAAAATATTGGTCAGATACACAAATATCTCAAGCAATTTTATAAAAAGTAGGAGAAAAGGCTAGTCAAACTAATAAAAATGGTGGCAAAATACATAAATATCTCAACCAAAATTATAAAAAGTAGGAAAATTTTAAGTCAAATGTAAAAAATATGGGGCAAATAGGAAATCATATTAACCAAATGGGGAAAAATATCGCTCAAACTTATAAATAGCGCGGCCAAACTTATAAAAAGTAGGAAAATGTGTTAGCCGAATGGTGAAAATATTGCTCAAATTAAGAAACATGTCGACCGAAGTAGGAAAATACGTGATTCAATGTATAAAAACGTTGGGTAAATACAGAAATATGTCGACCAAATTGATAAAAATCTCCGCCAAACTTATGAATTGTAGGAACATTTGTTAACCAAAAGATGAAAATGTCGGCCAAATACAGAAATAGCTCCACCAAATTTATGAAACGTAGGAACATTTGTTAACCAAAGGAAAAAAATTATTGGCCATGTAAAGAAATAGCGCATCCAAATTGACAAAATATCGGAAACTTTATTAGCCAAAGGTGAAATCTATTGACCAAGTAAATAAATTCCTCGTCCAACCCCATAAAAGATAGGAAAATTTCTTACCCACATGTGAAAAAGATCCTCCAAACTTATAAATGTCTCGTCAAAACTTATAAAAAATAGGAAAATTTGTTAACCTAATGAGAAAAATATTGACCCTGTAAAGAAATATTTACAACAAAACTATAAAAAATTAGGAACATTTGTTAACCTAATGAGAAAAAAATATCGACCAAAGAGAGCAATATTTCATCTAATCTTATAAAAAGTAGGAACATTTGTCAGCCGAAATTTGAAAAAGGTCGGTCAAATACATAAATAGCTCAACAAATTATAAAACGTAGGAAAAAATAGTGGCCAAGTAAAAAATAGCTCACCCAGAGTTATAAAAGTCAGGAAAATGTGTTAGCCAAAAGGGGAAAATATTGATCAAACTAAGAAACATGTCGACCGAACTAGGAAAATAAGTGCAGCCAAATCAACTAAAAGGCTGACCAAACTTATAAATATATCATCCAAATTTACAAAAAATAGGAAAATTTGTCGACCAAGAAAGAAGATATATTACCAAAAATGAAAAAGATACAAATTAAAGTGAATAAAATATCAACCAAATTAAGAAATGTGTATGGTAAAGTAAGAAAAAAGTTGGCCAAAGTAATAAATACGCTAGCCAAATGAAGAAATATTAACCATAAGGAGAAAAAATTATAGCAAACTAAGAAATTTGCTTTCACAACTTGTCGAATTGCCCTACCAACTACCCCATTTGCTTTCACAACTTATCAAATTGACCAATTAACCACACAAATTCCCCACTGACTCTCACAATTTTACCACTTGCCATTACAACGTGTCGACTCCCGCTCACAATTTACCCAAAGGGGTTTACTATAGGTATTATATATCCACAATCAAGCGCTCTCACACTCACAAGAATAACGAAATACTTGGATTTAAGCCTGTTTTTAATCAATTTCTTTGTTTGCAGTCAAAGCATAGAAATTCCGCCAACCACCTTGTTGTTGAAGTATCCAAGGACTTAGTTTATCAGCCATATATTCGCCTACAGATTTAGCGAAGTCCTCTTCCAGGTCTTGGACATTCACATCGGCGTTGTAAGAATTATCAACCAGATGCTTACCCAGACGCATGCCAAAGGTAAACAGCATAATTATTCTCCCATAGTTGATGACGTTATCACCAAAGAATTCATCACTGACTAAAACAAAGACTTGGAAAACATGTTCGGGCTTGATACTGTCTTCTAGTCTCGTGAACAACACAGATTGTTGTTTGGCTATTTGACCGACTAAACCAGACAACGTCGAGTTATTTGCCTTTTTGTAATTGTAGGAGCTAATAATAGTCAGCGCCATATTCACCATCTCGCGATGAACTTGTTTCAAGTCAATCGTTGCTTGTGTCATTATTATACTGATAGCTAACGTTCATCAAAAAATGTCTAGCAGTCAAACTGCTGATCCACTATTGTGAAACGGTGCAAAGTGATCAAAATGGATAATAACGTAATACTTGTATAAAGACATGGACTCGTCTCTTCTGGTTGGTCAAATTACCCAACCTAATGGAGATAAAACGGTTGTCGCCGAAACCACTAGACGCGTGTTTTAGACAAGTTGAATGTTCTTGTCAAACTTTACTTTTTAAATTTTAATTAACAGTGACCATACTGATCGATAATCACATCCCTTGTCTAAAACACGGAAGATCTGGAAGAGGACTTCGCTAAATCTGTAGGCGAATATATGGCTGATAAACTAAGTCCTTGGATACTTCAACAACAAGGTGGTTGGCGGAATTTCTATGCTTTGACTGCAAACAAAGAAATTGATTAAAAACAGGCTTAAATCCAAGTATTTCGTTATTCTTGTGAGTGTGAGAGCGCTTGATTGTGGATATATAATACCTATAGTAAACCCCTTTGGGTAAATTGTGAGCGGGAGTCGACACGTTGTAATGGCAAGTGGTAAAATTGTGAGAGTCAGTGGGGAATTTGTGTGGTTAATTGGTCAATTTGATAAGTTGTGAAAGCAAATGGGGTAGTTGGTAGGGCAATTCGACAAGTTGTGAAAGCAAATTTCTTAGTTTGCTATAATTTTTTCTCCTTATGGTTAATATTTCTTCATTTGGCTAGCGTATTTATTACTTTGGCCAACTTTTTTCTTACTTTACCATACACATTTCTTAATTTGGTTGATATTTTATTCACTTTAATTTGTATCTTTTTCATTTTTGGTAATATATCTTCTTTCTTGGTCGACAAATTTTCCTATTTTTTGTAAATTTGGATGATATATTTATAAGTTTGGTCAGCCTTTTAGTTGATTTGGCTGCACTTATTTTCCTAGTTCGGTCGACATGTTTCTTAGTTTGATCAATATTTTCCCCTTTTGGCTAACACATTTTCCTGACTTTTATAACTCTGGGTGAGCTATTTTTTACTTGGCCACTATTTTTTCCTACGTTTTATAATTTGTTGAGCTATTTATGTATTTGACCGACCTTTTTCAAATTTCGGCTGACAAATGTTCCTACTTTTTATAAGATTAGATGAAATATTGCTCTCTTTGGTCGATATTTTTTTCTCATTAGGTTAACAAATGTTCCTAATTTTTTATAATTTTGTTGTAAATATTTCTTTACAGGGTCAATATTTTTCTCATTAGGTTAACAAATTTTCCTATTTTTTATAAGTTTTGACGAGACATTTATAAGTTTGGAGGATCTTTTTCACATTTGGGTAAGAAATTTTCCTATCTTTTATGGGGTTGGACGAGGAATTTATTTACTTGGTCAATAGATTTCACCTTTGGCTAATAAAGTTTCCGATATTTTGTCAATTTGGATGCGCTATTTCTTTACATGGCCAATAATGTTTTTCCTTTGGTTAACAAATGTTCCTACTTTTCATAAGTTTGGTGGAGCTATTTCTGTATTTGGCCGACATTTTCATCTTTTGGTTAACAAATGTTCCTACAATTCATAAGTTTGGCGGAGATTTTTATCAATTTGGTCGACATATTTCTGTATTTACCCAACGTTTTTATACATTGAATCACGTATTTTCCTACTTCGGTCGACATGTTTCTTAATTTGAGCAATATTTTCACCATTCGGCTAACACATTTTCCTACTTTTTATAAGTTTGGCCGCGCTATTTATAAGTTTGAGCGATATTTTTCCCCATTTGGTTAATATGATTTCCTATTTGCCCCATATTTTTTACATTTGACTTACAATTTTCCTACTTTTTATAATTTTGGTTGAGATATTTATGTATTTTGCCACCATTTTTATTAGTTTGACTAGCCTTTTCTCCTACTTTTTATAAAATTGCTTGAGATATTTGTGTATCTGACCAATATTTTGCCTATTTGGCTAACAAATTGTCCTACTATTTATAAGGTTGGATGAGCTAATTAAGTTTGATCAGCCTGTTATTTGATTTGGATAACATTTTATCATAGTCTTTATAAGTTTGAATGAAATAATTATAAGTTTGTCCCTCGGTCTGCCTATTGTATTACTTCGGTCGACATGTTTCTTGATTTTACTAGTATATTTTCTTACTTGTTATAAGTTCGGATGAGATATTTCTGTCTTTGACCAACATTGTTTTGTTTATTAGTTTGACTATCATTGTTTCCTAATTTTTTATAAACTTCTTTGAAATTTTTTCTTTACTTGACCCATAGTTTTCATCTTTGGTTAACACATTTTCCTATTTGGTCGATATATTTATAAATTTGGTCGAGATATTTCTTGACTTGCCCATCAACATGTAACACCCGCTCATCACATGACACCCATATGCACCGTCAACACTAAAAACCAACAAGGGAACGCGATTATAATACATATAATTGTTTATTTTACAGTATTTCCAGTAAATTTTACAAAAATAAAATGAAGCATACTATCAGTACACAAAATGGCTGATCAATAGGTGATGTTATACCTAATATGATCATATACACACCATGTACAACGATGTCGAACGTTGGTCATAAACTGGTGGTTATTTATTAAACGAGACAGAATTCTGGGATATGATAGAGATAAAAACTTATAGCTGGAATCGTCTCTGTCGTGTATTTGGTATTTGGACGTTGTTGCATAGCGTATGTAAGAATGTCGTGTCCGTGTACTGTTTTGATAAACTCGTCAAAGTTGTGTCTGTTTCGGATTAGTTGTGAAATTTCTAAGACAGAAGCGTTATTGGAAGATGCGTGGTAGAAGCGAAGAGCTTGTGTTTCGATGTGCTTAAGGACTACGTGATAACTAAAGTTGATTTTGAATATGCTCTTTTGAGTGTTAAAGATCTTGTACAAGGTCTCTGTCCAGTCTTTAGGGTGTTGTGTCTGTGGACTAATAAAAAATGTATAGACAGACATATATGTGTTGATCTTGTTATGTGTTTTGATACTACTCCAGTTGTCGTTGTATACTTGTCTAATATCATCTGGTAGCGTGTGTAGAGAAACCGCTTCATCCTTGGGTTGTGTGTTGCTAGCTGGATAGGCGTTTTCGTTTTGTTTAGTGTTCTTCTTCTTCCTGCATGTCACATCACTATTGGTAGCCACTGGTCTCTAACGTAATGTTGGTGAAAAAGGTGTTGACGTTTCTGTTGGTATTACACTGGATGCTGATCTTGGTGTTGTGTGTTCTTTTGTAATGTGACGTAGTAGATTGTCTTTCCTATTAAAATGATGATCACAAGTTTGACACGCATACACTTGCTCTTTGGTACTGTGACTGGTCCGAATGTGGCGGAGCAGACTGCGCTTTTCAGTGAAACCTTTCCCACAAGTTGCACATAAGTGGTTCTCAGATGGTTGCCTAGTAGACATCTTTTTTAGGCACGTTCGCTAGTGAGTTGATAGTAAGATAATCAACACTCGACTTGAAACCTGTTCACACTGAGCCTCTGTATATGGTGTTGAATATAATTAGTTTATAACTTGCACTGATGGTAGATAACTCGACGTTGAGTAGTTTAGCACGCCAAATATCCATACAACAAGCTGTAATGTTCACTAGTTTAGTATGCGGTATCAAACCCGAACAAGTTGTACCAGTCTTTGTTTCAATCGATGATGAAATCTTTCCAGGTGCCGTTGTAAACTAAGGCAGAATAATACTGTTGCTTACACTTGGGGTAGGTCTGGGTAAGAAACCAGTTGATAATTCTTAAAAGTCAACTGTGAATAGCCAAAAACAGGGAGACAGCTCCACTAAATCGGTATGTCCGTATATGGTTGATAGTCCGTTGATACTGAGACAAACAGGTGCCTGTCAACCTTCCCACACTTGAAGGCAAATAGCAGTTGAATAACCACAAAACTGAAGACTTGATCGTTCTTCGTTCTTGTGTAAAGCACAAAGTGAGTGAGAGCTGGTGAGTTGGTTATATATTACATAAAGTAAGCCCCGCCCACCATATAGTTTCCAACCAATTAGTGTTTGTCTAACATAAAATGTAGATCACTTCTAAGACCAATACCCTGATTGGTTGTAAGCCACACATCGGTTTGTTTGCTTCACAAGTCACTCTGCCTCCGGAAGCCTCAATCAGACTCATCTCAAAGGATGGAGGCCTGCACATAGTTTTTCAGCAATATAGAACAGCTAGCGGTCAAATTGTTTAAGTGTTATGACATTACGCCACCATCAAGGGTCGATCTGATTCGACCCCCACACCCACGACGACATAGAGGGCCCTCTTTACTGTTTTTACTACCATATACCGGCGGGCAATATTTCTCTTTTGGTCACAGATGTTGTAAACCAACCTTAACAAAGATACGAAACACGTGACACCAATATTACTCACACACACATATCAATACGCACCATCATTTCTGTTTGTTGCGGGCATAACTTCACACACGTCATGTTCCTTAGTAGCTTTGAACTGCTTCGATATTCATTTCCCTATATTCGCTTTGTTATGTAACTTAACTTGTATTAATGTAATTGTCTTTATTAACATACTGTGTATTTAGTATATTTCTATATTGTGCCTATGCCTATTGCTTCTTTCTGTATACATTATGGTAGTATATGTCTATCGTGTGAGATATTTTATTTCTAACACAGTAATACATAAGAGTAGAGACATGAAGTTTGAAACGGGGGAAAACATAAACCACTACAGGTCTCTACAGATCACTAATAACTGCAATAGGAAAACTGGCGCTATGGACATTACAGAGTAAATTGCAGGTAACCTCTCCCGCCTCAGTCGATTCAAGCGAGCTCTCCTTTGTTAACATATAATAGTGATATAATTAATAGCACCAACTGTCGCCAGCACAACTAATTCACAATACACATTATTTCTTTTACTATACACCTGCGGACAATATTGATATTTTTATCACACCTGTTGTAAACCAACCTTAACAAAGATACGAAACACGTGACACCAATGTTACTTTAACAGATTCACCACATAGCGGGATTTGCTTCTCTGGCTCCTATGTTGGGTATAGTTATCAACCAGCCGCGTTATTCGAGCCGTCAATGACGCCATCTAACTCCGTTACATACTCGACCACTACCACACTACGCCACCACATTGTAGGTTTCGAACCTGTCAAGCGCTATGGCAGCAACTAGACACCGTTGAGATACATTTACGGCTTAGTATACACGTAAAAAGAGCCGCCTAGGGTGGACATCCTTATCGAACCGCGGCGTGAATCGACTCTCAAACGATACCTACAGCACCACCTAGCCCCGTTACACACTCGACCATTGCCACACTACCCCACCACACAGTAGGATCGACCCTGCCGCATGGTAGGGGACCCACTAGACACCCCAGTTACACATTGGTGATATCCCACTATGACCAACTACACACCCCCTATGACAACTAGGTACACCCATACGTGGCTAAGTAGTAACCTTACCAACGAAAAAGCATTGAGATTAGAACTCGACGCCGCCAAATGAGGGGGTCTATGGTACCAACTTAACCCATTAGACACCCCACTTACACACTGGTGATACCCCGACACACTCTACCGAATTGGTTATCGCACCATCTGCAATGCGACTGTGGTACCAACTAGCCCCGTGTCTCAATTCATTTATCATTGTTTACATATACCGATGAGCTGATTAAAAACGCCACCTAACGCCGACAGGTGTAATTCACAAACCACATTATTTCTGGTACGGACAATATCGACTTTTTGCTGACAGTTGTTCGCCGATCTTACCAAAGATACGAATACATCAACCCGTAACAGCCTGCCCACACCTATCGATTATGCAAGCGTCTATACAAACGGGAACCTAATTAATTCATTACACCGGCTGACATCTTCTGAATCAATTAGCAAACCTGGCGCCACCGTTATCGCGCTCATCTTCACTTAACCTGCCCACCTAGTTCAATTGTTCTTGTTAACCCCGATGCTCTGATTAAAAACGACAGCTGACACTTAAAAAACGAGGCAGGAGCTGGAAGGCATGAGGCAGGCCACAACCCACCCACCACGAGACATGAGACATAGACGAGACATGAGACGAGAATGAGACATGGCTCATATGGCTCATACCGCATGTCTCAATATGAGGTATTTTATGCCTCATTGCGAGGCCTAGAGACCCCCTAGTACTACTACCATCCCAAAAATAAAGATAATAAGATGTAAGAAATGGGTGACGGAAGACATCTTAAAACTCATGAAAGTAAGAAGAAATAACAAAAATAACAAGGAAAAATATGAAGAGATTCACAAGAAAATTAGGAAGCAATGCAAAGAGGCAAAAGAAACGTTTTTTTTTTTTTTTTTTTTTTTTTTTTTTTTAAATATCCTTTAGAGGACATTGCTGTCAACATCAGCATCTTTCAGCTGATTGTTGATTTCTTGGCAAGATTACGCTCAGTAGTTTGCCATTGCTTTCTGAGCGACCGGCTCACATACCCCGTAAGTTACCGACGCGTCACGTTACTCACGAGAGTATACGGGATTACGGAGAAAGTCGTGTAAGCCCTACCCAGGGAGACCGGAACATGGCTTGGGGAAAATTGCAAGGAAATTGAAAGTTAGTTAGTCAGTTAGTCGCGGTTCCAACTTCACCGCAATTGAAAACCAACACAACACCCGGAATACCAACTTAATGCACAAACGAATTAATGATATCACTAACAAAAGAACACACATCAATGGGTTGCTTAAAAACCAAAGATGGCAAAATCATAATAGAAAAAGATCAGATTTTACATGCGTGGTCAGATTATGTGAAAGACCTTTATGATGATACAAGAGAAGAACAATATGATCGTCGGAATAATAATGAAAGACCATCAATTTGGAAGAAGGAAGTTCAGAATGCTCTTAACCATATAAGAACTAGCAAGATCCCGGGTAAAGATAACATCACAATAGAAATGATCAATGCCTTAGCAGAATATGGAATAGACCAAGTCACCAGACTGCAATATACGTTACTGGAGACATACCTCCTGAATTATGTAATCTATATTTATTGTAATCCCGAAGAAATCAGGAGCCTTGGAATGCGATCAACATCGAACAATTAGTATAATGAGCCACATCACAAAGATTCTGCTGATAATTATCATGCAAAGGGTTCGGAAGAAAATATAACCCGAAATAGGAGAAGAACAATGTGGAATTGTAGAAGGCAAGGGCACAGTAAATGCTGTGAATATACTGAAAACAGTAATTGAACGTTCTATAGAAGTAAACAAAGATCTACACCTCTGCTTTATTGACTACACAAAGGTTTTTGATAAAGTGAGACATGTTGACATGATAAGGATGCTTAAAGATCTACAAATTGATGGAAAAGACCTTAGACTTGTAAAAAACATATACTGGAAACAACAAGCTGCCATAAGAATTGATAATTAAGTAGGTCAATATCAGCCTATTAAGAGAGGTGTGAAACAGGGATGTGTAATGTCTCCAGACCTGTTTTCCCTGTACAGTGAAAATATTTTCAGAAATATAGAAGATATGGAAGGAATCAACATTGGGGGACGATACATCAATAACATTAGGTATGCAGATGATACAGTCTTGATTGCAGATAACGAACAGGACCTGCAAAATTTAGTAGATGCGGTTGTTACACACAGTGAACAACTAGGATTAGAATTGAATTGTAAGAAGACACAGATTATGGTCGTCATTAGGAAGGAAGAAATACCGCAACGTAATACACAAGTAAATGGGCATATTCTTAAACAAGTGAATCGGTACAGCTATCTCGGAACAGTAATAACATCTGATGGGAGATGCCTTGAAGAGATTAGAACAAGAATTGGCATGCGAGGGTGGCCTTTTGCAAGATGAAAAACATACTGACAAATAAAAAGATGTCAAATGAAACGAGAAAAAGAGTATTGAAGTGCTACATAGAGCCTATACTTTTGTATTGATGTGAAGCGTGGACAATAAGCAGTCAAGCTGAAAAACAGCAGATGGCTGTGAAAATGTGGTTTCTGGGGAAAATGCAAAGAATACCATGGACAGACAGACAAACTAATGAACAGGTCCTTCAAGAAACAGATGAAGATCGTAAACTGATTAGAGACATTAGACGTAGTCAAAATTTTTTGGACATGTTATGAGAAGAAATGGATTGGAGAACTTGGTGACAACTGGCAATATCCAAGGGAAGAGACCAAGGGGAAGACCGAGAAGTAAATACCTGAATGGCTTGGCCACGTGGCATGGTCGAGACAGGAACACTGAGCTGATCCACGACTCTGGTGATCGAGTGAGATGGCAGAACATGACCGCCCACGCTTATCGGCATGGCATATTATGGATGGATGGATATCACACTTATGAAATTATTCCCCTCCGTGGGGAAAAATCATTTTTTACTGGCCTCCTAGGGCCACAGGAAATTAACCACACACATCTCAAACTTTGATACCATTAAGATTGAAATGAGAAAGAAGACTGAATAGTTGAGTTGAGCTAAGAACCGGCATCACTGCATTCAGGACATTCCCATATGCCCTCCGTCCCCTCGTTCAATAGCCAGCGAAGAGTCAGACGCTAATCGTTCCCACCGCTATCAGATTGAAAGTTCTGGTTTTCCCTCTTAGTTTTGAGATTCTACCAGAACCCCTGCCATTGCCCCGCAATCGCGCCCTTTCCACATATAGGTTCTCAATCTGTTCCTCCACCTTCTCCACCTAGTCCCACAGGCGCACAACCACTTCTCCCTTGTCCATAGATAATCGACCATTAAGAGGTGCATTCCCTGCCAGTCTACAGCTTGTTCATTCCCCTGCACTCCCGCATGGCCAGAGCAAAATATCCATACAATTCTCACAATCTGTGACCTCTGAAGCGAGGTGAGCCATTCTACACGAAACATTTCTTTTTTCACATTACTAAGCATACTCCTTGAGTCCGTGATGAAGACAATGTGAGTTGCAGTGGTCTCTTCTAACCAACGGAATGCCCCCTTGACTGCTTTCACCTCCATTCTCATGCTGGAGGTCGTAGCCTCATATGCCATACTCTCCCTTTTCAAGAATCGCCCATTAGCCTTCGCAATGAAACCCCAACCACTCCACTATGTCACCTTGATGTGTATTACTTTGGATCAGTTGTTGCACCTCAAACTCTGTGCGGCCCGCCGCCCATTCTCTGAACTCACGACCCAATGTTACTATTACATTTTACCAGTCCGTCCTGTCAGCCAATACTTCAACCCACTCTTTTTTCACGATTGATGGTCTCTAGATCACACACTTGACGTATAGATATTTCCGCCTGTGCCATCCAGGACCTGCCTCGTTTTAGTCTGTGACCCTTGACCATATCCATGGCTTCAAGCAGTGGGTGATCCCTATCTGCAGCAACTCTCAGGTACCATTTGGCCCGAAGGACCCTATGCCTGTCCGCCATTGTTGGTAGCACAAGGATAAACCTCATGCCTATAATTGGTGTGTCCTTTGCGCACGACAGAATCACACGCATGGCCGCATTTCGTATACGTTTCAACCTTTCATGCTGTCTCTTTGATACTGTCAGGAGCCCCAAACCACACTCAATGACAGAAATTATTAACTGCTGAAAGAGCCTGTAAAGCATCCTCTGCTCTACCCCGGTTGTTATCATCGCCCTCAAAGCATTAAGTGCCCTACCAGCCTTCACCACCAAAGTCTCCACATGATCTTTAAAAGACATACACCTGTCGAAGGTGATCTCTCTCTCTCTCTCTCTCTCTCTCTCTCTCTCTCTCTCTCTCTCTCTCTCTCTCTCTCGCTCTCTCTCTCTCTCTCTCGCTCTCTCTCTCTCCCTCTCTCTCTCTCTCTCTACTAACAGGACATCCATTCAGTATAATACATGGGACATCTGCCTTCACAATCCTGTTATCCAGGGAGTACCACACATGCCTTATCTATGGTTTATAACGGCCCCTGCGTCACTGTACCACTCTGTCATCCTGTTTAATGCCACCTATAAATCTGCAGCCAAACTTTCCCTATCTCTACCCTGTCTGTACACCAGAACATCATCAACAAATATCAAGATTCTACCAACATCTGATGTCTCAATAGCAGCGACTTTGCTGGTGTAGACATTAAAGAGCACGAGGGACAAGGCAGATCCCTGTGGCATCCCTGGTGTAATCGTACAGGGATCAGAAGTCCAGGAACCAATGCGCAGTGCAACCTTAGGCTCATAAAGGACTGCCGCATCTGACAAGGCAAGGGCAGACCTCCATGTCCAACAGAGTGTATAACAACCGATCATACCTAACCCTGTTATACGCATCCCCCAGTTTAAGAGCTACCGACACTGTCTCTTGTTTATCCCGGAAGAAGACTGGATATTAACCGGTTAGGTATACGTGAGACCAGAGGGAATTATAACTTCCGGGGGATATAACATAATCCATTCTGGTGGAGAGAAAAAAAAAGCCAGAGGTATCAATTATAATGGATATAGAAGTGTGAGAAGAACAGTGTGAATTTGTAGAAGGCAAGGGTTCAGTAAATGCTGTATATATGCTGAGAATACTAATTGAAGTTCTATCCCACATCTATGCTTTATTGACTACCCAAAGGCTTTCGATAAAGTAAGACATGATAAATGATAAAGATGCTTGTAGCTCTACAAATTGACGGGAAAGACTTGAGACTTGTAAAAAACATATATTGGAAACAACAACTTTTGTATGGGTGTGAAGCATGGGCAATGATCAGACAAGCTTAAAAACAGCTGATGGCTGTGCAAATGTGGTTTCTAAGGAAAATGCAAAGAATACCATGGACAGACAGAAAAACCAATGAACAAGTTCTACAAGAAACGAATGAAAATCGTACACTGATTAGAGAAATTCGACGCAGACGACGAACACCAAGCCTGACAGAATGTACAGTCATGGCAAGAGACAGACAGTGTTGGAGATCCATTGCAGCCAACCTTCATTGTGGAGACGGCACCTGATTGATTGATTGATTGACGCAGACAGTCAAACTTTTTTGGTCACGTTATGAGAAGTAAATAAAACAATGGAGAACTTGATGACAACTGACAAGATCGATGGGAAGAGAACAAGGGGTCGGCAAGAGAAGTAAATACCAGGATGGCTTGACCACATAGCATGGCCAAGACAAGAACACAGAGCTGATCCATGACTCTGGTGATCGTTTAAGATGGCGAAACATGACCGTCCGCGCTTACCAGCATGACATATGATAATGCTATTTTACTAATGTTAATATATTTATAATATTAGAACAGGCGGTAAAAGAAGCTTGGGAACTATCGACAGATAGTTGTTGTCTTGTATTTTAGTAGTAATTTAACAGCATTACATTTTCTCTCTCTAAAGATGATTGAAGAACAGAATGAGCAAATGAGCATCATGGGTCAAGATAAGAAGCGTGCAGAAGTCAAACTGGCAGAAAAATTAAACCAGGTCTCCGAATCAATGAGACGGGAGGTGGAGAGAACTTGTCAGGTAACCAAAAACACTTGCTTCTGAATACATAATATAAGAAAATAAAAACTGAAACATGTTGTGGCAACTTGAAAGATTCATGAAAAGAGACACAGAGGAAGACAGTGAGAGAAGATTCTTGATTGTCTATAGCACAGAAATGTTTCATAAACTGATAAATTCTGTCAGAGATTGTGTGACGTGGAGAAGCGGGTTCACTCATGACAGTCGGGAAGACGATAATTATTGTGTGGCTGCCTCGCCGAATATCCCTTAATGATTAAGTAATATATTAAATAATGAGTGTTTGTGATATTTGGGGAGCATTTGTATGTGTGTACAGTGTCAGTAGAATGAACAGGCAATGCATGTCTTGTGCATGGAGGTACATCAATATCAGAAATGACTGGCAGAATATGAGACAGAAGTCTGTAAACAGACATGACCACCAACGTCACACGGCAAGAACTATAGAAGAACTATGTTCTCAATTTGATTTGTACACTGATGATGGACATATATTAGCGAAGTAATGTGTGCATAGGTATCATGTTGTGTGCATAGGTATCATGTTGTGTGCATAGGTATCATGTAGTATGTCCCACGTATAAAGCTGAGTGAAATATGGACACTGATACCAATAAGTACAATCAGGGCAGTGGCGTAGGTAAGGAGAGCTGTGTGTCTTATTATTGAAAAAGGGCACCTAGTTAACTTCGAGTGAGTCCCAAGGACTTAATCTTGATACGTATTATGCTCTGCTATTCAGGTTCTCCTTTCTAATATATCTTAGCCATGAATAAAGACGTCCTGCTAGTAAATCTTATATATAAATTAGGATCTCCGTCTGTCTGTCTGTCTGTCTGTCTGTCCGTATGTCTGTATGTCCGTCTGTCCTTTATGCGCTCGCGAACGGCCCATCCGATTGAGATGAAATTTTCTACACGCCTTCCTTTCATTCCAGAGATGCCAACTGTCGTATTTTTTTTTTCTTCTTCCTCCTCCTCCCTCCTCCCTCCTCCCCCTCCCAAAATACGTACGTCCAGGAAATGGTCTTCTACATAGACACTTCTCTCTGAGGTCCGCGATAACATATTAACCTGGTGGGATGGCAATCAATCATCCTACTACCTCCTCCCTCCTCCTCCCTTCTCCCTCTTCCTCCCTCCGCCTCCTCCCTCCTCCCACTCTCTACTCCTCCTTCCTCCTCCCTCCTCCTTCTCCTCCCTCCTTCTCCCTCTTCCTCCTCCCTCTTCCTCCCTCTTCCTGCTCCCTCCGCCTCCTCCCTCCGCCTACTCTCTCCTCCTCCTCCCTCTCCCTCCTCCTACTCCCTTCTCCTCCTCCTCCTCCTCCTCTCTCCTCCTCCCTCCTTCTCCCTCTTCCTCCTCCCCCTCCTCCTCCACCCTACTCCTCCCTCCTCTTCCTAATCCCTCCTCCTCCCTCCTATTCCTCCTGTCTCCTCCTCCCTCCTTCTCCCTCCTCCTTCTACCTCTTCCTCCCTCCTCCTTCTCCCTCCACCTCCTCCCTCCTCCTCCTCCCTCCTCCTCCTCCCTTCTCATCCTCCCCCACCTACGTTCTCCTCCTCCCTCCTCCCTCCTCCTCCTTCTCCCTCCTCCTCCCCCTCCCTCCTCCCCCTCCTCCTCCTCCTTCACCCTCCTCCTCCTCCTCCCTCCTCCTCATCCTCCCTCCTCCTCCCTCCTCATCCCTCTTCCTCTTCCTCCTCCCTCCTCCTTCTCCCCTTTCCCCCCTCTTTCTCTTAATCCCTCCTCCTCCCTTCTCCTCCCTCCTATTCATCCCTACTCCTCCTCCTCCCTCCTCCTCCTCTCTCCGCCTATCTCTTCCTCCCTCCTCCTCCCTCCTCTCTCTTCCTCCTCCCTCCTCTCTCTTCCTCCTCCCTCTTCCTCCTCCTCCTCCCTCCTCCTGCTCCCTCCTCCTCCTCCCTTCTCCTCCCTTCTCCTCCTCCCCCTCCCTCCTCCCCCTCATCCGTCTTCCTCCCTCCTCCTTCTTCCTCCCTCCTCCTCCCCCTCCTCCCCCCTCTCCTCCTTATCCCTCCTCCTCCATTCTCCTCCTCCCTCCTCCTCCTCCTCCTCCCTCCTCCTCCTCTCTCCGCCTATCTCTTCCTCCCTCCTCCCTCTTCCTCCTCGTCCCTCCTCCCTCCTCCTCCTCCTCCCTCTACCTCCTCCCTCCTCCTCCCTTCACATTCCTCCTCCTCCCTCTTCCTCCTCCTCCCTCTCATCCTCTTCCCTCCTTCTCCTCCCTCCTCCTTCTCCCTCTTCCTCCTCCCTCTTCCTCCCTCCGCCTCCTCCCTCCTCCCACTCTCTTCTCCTCCCTCCTCCTTCTCCTCCCTCCTCCTCCTCCCTCTTCCACCCTCTTCCTGCTCCCTCCGCCTCCTCCCTCCGCCTACTCTCTCCTCCTCCTCCCTCTCCCTCCTCCTCCTCCCTCTCCTCCTCCTCCTCCTCCTGCGATCTCCTCCTCCCTCCTTCTCCCTCTTCCTCCTCCCTCCTCCTCCCCCTCCTCCTCCACCCTACTCCTCCCTCCTCTTCCTAATCCCTCCTCCTCCCTCCTATTCCTCCTGTCTCCTCCTCCCTCCTCTTCCCTCCTCCACCTCCCTCTTCCTCCTCCCTCCTCCATTTACCCAAGACAGACAGACATACAGATAGTCGGGAACGGGATCTTATATGACTACTTATATGATTTAAATGAGATGCTCTCCACCATGGGCTGGGCCGGGTCAGACAGACAGACAGACAGACAGACAGATAGATAGACAGACAGACAGACAGACAGTCGGGAACGGGAGCTTATATGACTACTTATATGAATTAAATGAGATGCTCCCCACCAGAGTCTGGGCGAAGCCGGGCCGTGTCAGCTAGTATCTTTATAAATTAGAGACGACGTGAATGTGCTGCTTCTCTAGTCAAGCTCTAAGATCCGAATGTTTTTGTTGTTCTTAACAACATCTTCTGACGTATATGTTTTCCACGTCAGGGTCTTAGTTTCTCTTACCCTTTTGTTCGCGACTTTGTCGCGATTATTTGTTTACGTCAAATTTGTTGCGCTACTACTTGGCAGCATTCCCCCTCACCCTGATCGTAGACCAGGATTTATTTCGCTCGCTTCCCCACATTTTTGCACCAGGTTACACCTATGGAATACGGCTATGGTTAAGACAGTGCACTTTGTGATTATGGACTGTTAATCGCGCATAGAAAGAGTAATAATGATATCTTGACCGAAATTAACTCATAAAGGGAATGGTTACTCACAACAGAAAAAGACAATCCACATTCTTTGGGCAAGTGAAGAGAAGGGGAAAGCTGGAGTATGTTGTCATAACGGGAAGGTTGGAGAGGCGGAGGAGAAGCAGGGGAAGACAAAGTGAGAAGATGCTGGATAGTTTGACAACATGTCATGGAGGAACATCAGTATCAGAACTGAGTGGCAGAACATGAGACACAAAGCAGTGGATAGACATGATTGTCAGCACCACACTGCATGGACTATAGAACAACTATATTCTTAAATTGATATGTTCGCTGATAATGGATATATATTAGCGAAGTAACTTGTTATTATGTAGATGTATCAATGTCCGTTTGTTGTGTGTGTGCTGAGGAAGGCTCTAGCCACAACACCCATTCTGTCCCCAACATGGCGGATAGACATTTAACCGTAGGGCCTTTGGAGTGTTAATGCTTGTGGCTACGGTTTGCTTTCGCATTTTCCTCATGTTGGACTGGCAGTACATGATTCCGTCTCCCTGCTACTGAGTGAGTGCGTGGCACGACACTGTGAGCTGTGAAATTCGTGTGAAATGCTTTTACATCTGTCAGCTGTTGTTTGTACAGTGAGCTGCATGTTCGGAACAATGGTGGCCGGCTGTCACTGAATTGACTGGTTTGCCTTTTCGGTTCACGAATGCTTTTTTCAGGAGACTCCCGGGAGTCGTCGCTGGAGCTACGAAGTTCGTGCTTTGTGCGGCGCTTTTGGTGGGTCACCCTGCAGAAAGAGACCGAGCCGTGTGAGATAAACCAGGGTCAATGAAGTCTTTCTGGTGACTGCAGATTCTATATTATTCGTGGAGTACTTTTGTGTTGGCATTCTGGCGGCGACATTATGCACAGTGTACCTGTGCGGTCTGTTGGCTTGTCGAGACTCCTGTCTGGTCCACTTTTCACATTGGGCAGTGAGGAGCATTTTGTGTGATATTCACTGACACAGGAACAGGGCATAATGGGGACGACCCGTTGCAGTGAAGTTGGAACTGCGACTAACTAACTAACTAACCCATTCTGTCACCTGTGATTGTGTTCTTGAAAAGCTGACTCATTCCACTTCCTGTGTTGATTGATTTACTCATGATGGCATTGTAATGGCATGTTTGCTTGCCTGCTAACATAATTTATTGCTTGATTTTCTGGGTTCGGCCGTTCTTTGCAACATTTGTACTAGATGATATTTAGAACTTTCTGGGAAGGAACGATAAACAAGAAACAAACTGGTCACCCACCTCATTATCACATGACCGGACCTAACTTCTTCCCTTTTCTAGTTTTTTTTTTTCCAAGTATCATTTTTTTTCCCTGGTATCGTCATTTCCAGAACCTTTTCTTTCCACTTTATAACGACTATTCAGTCATCATGATCATCCTCTGCCAACAAGTGTAGACAGTCATGGCTGGCCATCCACATGAACACCAGAGCCTTGGATTAGGTCTATGTTTTGGTCCCAGATTATGCCAAGCCATTTATGTATTTATCTCTGCCTTCCCCTTGATCTTGCCCCATCAATTTTGCCAGTAGTCTCGGAAACGAGATGGAAAGGAGCAGGGATAAGGACAGGAGAGGATTGTAAGATTATTTACTCTGGGGGAGAAGAACAGCAAAGAGGTGTAGCCATTATATTAGATAAGCAAACATCAAATTCTGTCAAAGGATATCATGCTGTGTCAGACAGAGTCCTATTAGTAAAATTAAACGGAAGACCTTTTAAAATAAATGTCATTCAAGTATATGCCCCAACAAGTGAAAGCAGTGAAGAAAGCATAGAGGAATTTTATAATGACATGGAGTCTGCTTTGAAGAACTGCAAAAAATCAGAAATAAATATCATAATGGGTGATTTCAACGCAAAAATAGGACAGCAAGGCGATGGATGCAGTGTAGGCAACCATGGTTTGGGAGAGAGAAATGAAAGAGGATACAGACTTGTAGAATGGGCAAAAGAACAAGAAATGGTTGTAGGAAACACCTGGTTTAAACAGCATCCTAGAAGATTATGGACATGGAGGAGTCCAGACAGCAGGATTAAAAACCAGATAGATTACATCCTGATTAGCAAAAGGTTTCGAAATGCGTTAACAGTCGTAAAAACAGTTCCAAATGCAGACTGTTACAGTGATCACAGATTAATTACAGGCACATTGAGGGTAAAGTTAAAGAAAGTCAAGTATACAGCAGGAAACCCTAAATATGACTTGTGCAAATTGAAAACTGACAAAGAAATACAAGATAATTTTAACATAGAAGTAAAGAACAAATTTGATATATTGTCTGATCTAGAGATCCTGTTTCAAGATGTAGATGATCAATGGGAAACGATGAAGAATTCAATCAGTTGCGCAGCAGAAAAAACTATTCCAAAAGTAAAGAAAGTGGGCCGTAAGACATGGATGACTGAAGAAATTTTACAACTAATGGAAACAAGAAGACAGAACAAAAATAATCCTGCCAAATATGAAGAAATTCACAGAAAAGTGAGAACCTTATGTAAGGAGGCAAAAGAAACATGGCTTGAGAAAAATTGCAGAGAAATTGAAAAACAACACAACAGTAACAATGCGAAACTAATGCACAAAAGAATTCAGGAGCTTACTAATCAAAGAACACGTACATCAGCAGGCTGCCTAAAGACAAAAGATGGAAGAGTCATAATAGAAAAAGATCAGATATTACATGAATGGTCAGATTACGTGAAAAACCTGTATGACGATAACAGAGACGAACAGTATGATGTTCAAAATAATAATGAAGGACCAGCAATTTTGAAGATGGAGGTTCAGAATGCTCTTAACCATATGAAATCTGGCAAGACCCCCGGTTCAGACAGCGTCACAACAGAAATGATTAATGCTTTAGAAGAATATGGAATAGATCAAGTTACCAGTCTGCTTAATACAATATATGATACTGGAAATATACCTCAGGAGTTATGTAATTCTGTATTTATTGCAATCCCAAAGAAATCAGGAGCCTTGGAATGTGATCAACATCGAAGAATTAGTATAATGAGTCACATCACGAAGATTTTGCTAAGAATTATCATGCAAAGAGTTAGGAGGAAAATACAACCTGAAATAGGAGAAGAACAATGTGGGTTTGTGGAAGGCAAGGGTACAGTAAATGCTGTGTATATACTGAGAAACATAATTGAACGTTCTATAGAAGTAAACAAAGATCTACACCTTTGCTTTATTGACTACACAAAGGCTTTTGATAAAGTGAGACATGTCAACATGATAAGGATGCTTGAAGATCTACAAATTGATGGAAAAGATCTTAGACTTGTAAAAAACATATATTGGAAACAACAAGCTGCCATAAGAGTTGATAATGAAGTAAGCCAATATCAGCCTATTAAAAGGGGTGTGAGACAGGGATGTGTAATGTCTCCAGATCTGTTTTCCCTGTACAGTGAAAGTATTTTCAGAAATATTGAAGATATGGAAGGAATTAACATTGGGGGACGATGCATCAATAACATTAGATATGCAGATGATACAGTCTTGATTGCAGACAATGAACAGGACCTGCAATATTTAGTAGATGCGATTGTTACACACAGTGAACAACTAGGGTTAGAATTAAATTGTAAAAAGACACAGATTATGGTCGTCACTAGGAAGGACGAAATACCACAATGTAATATACAAGTAAATGGGAATATTCTTCAACAAGTGAGCAGGTACAATTATCTCGGAACAGTAATAACATCTGATGGGAGATGCCTTGAAGAGATTAGAACAAGAATCGCCATGGCAAAAGTAGCCTTTAGCAAGATGAAAAACATATTGACCAATAAAAAGATGTCAATTGAAACGAGAAAAAGAGTGTTGAGATGCTACATTGAACCTGTACTTTTGTATGGATGTGAAGCGTGGACAATGAGCAGTCAGGCTGAAAAACATCTGATGGCTGTAGAGATGTGGTTTCTGAGGAAAATGCAAAGAATACCATGGACAGCCAGAAAGACCAATGAACAAGTCCTTCAGGAAACAAATGAAGATCGTAAATTGATTAGAGAAATTAGACGTAGACAGTCAAAATTTTTTGGGCATGTTATGAGAAGAAATGGATTGGAGAATTTTGTGACAACTGGTAAGATCGAGGGGAACAGACCAAGGGGAAGACCTAGAAGCAAGTACCTGGATGGCTTGGCCTTGTGGCATGGTCGAGACAGAAACACGGAGCTGATCCACGACTCTGGTGATCGGGTGAGATGGCAGAACATGACCGCCCACGCTTACCGGCATGGCACATGATGGATGGATGGATAGTAGGCAGAGGGGTCTCTTTATAATGACAACTGTTAAGGTCACTGACCAGTATGGTCAGCAGCCTTAAGGAAGGATTAGCAGATTACCTTCTTTGCAGCTTTCCCTTTTACCAGTGTCCCTCACCATCAGGTGTACCCACTACAACTTCTGAGGTTGTTGTAATTTACATCCCCAAGTCAAGTGTGCTGCGTGGTCTCGAGGTATGGTGTCCGCCTCGAGTGCTGGAGGTCCCGGGTTCAAGCCCCGGTGAGGACCAGGATTTATTTCACGTGGACTTCTAGTAACAAAATTTCCCCCGATCACTCTGGGTAGTGAGATCGGACGCCCGTGTGTATTGTTGCACACGTAAAAAATCCCTTGGCAGTTAGAAATCGAAAAAGAGTAGCCTAACGGCGCTGCCCAGGCAAAATTTTGAGTTAAAAATCTACCCAAAGTATTTCATGATCCTCTCCGGTGCTACGGAGTTTGTGCACTGAGCTGAGATTCTCCAGACTCGGGTTTGAGTTAAGAGGATAACGGAGCACTTATGGGTTACACCCGTGTGCCGTGATGTTGATCCATCGACTAAACTAAACTAAACCTTCTTTACAGATGCATAGGAAATCATGATTTAATATTCAGTACATATTCATTTAAAGGTTTTTTTTTTTAAGCCAAGAGGATCAACTTCATTGCTCCGGGTTTTATGCCATTGGCTTTGCCTTTTTCTGATGGACTGCCTGCTGAAAGCATCACACAAAGCACAAACTCTGTAGCTCCAGCAACAACCCCCTGGAGTCTCCAAGAAAATTGCACTCGTGAACCAAACAACTGGAATCGAACCAAGCATGAGGCACGCAGTGTAACCATTCCACCGGGAGACCACTTAAAGATTCATTTATGAAGGCACCACTTGCAAGACCTTGACTTTGAGGGTTTGACCAATTTCTTCATTTTTGCTCCCCAGATATTGCTAAGTAACATTGAAGAGATGACACAGCTCAAGCAACAGAACAACAATATTTGTGAAGAACTCAGTGCCTTAAGGAATCATCTTAAGATCTTGATACAAAGGGGTGATATCAGACCACAAGACAATGCTGAAGATTTAACTGTAGATAAGGCAACCAAAGAGCCAGTCAACAAAGAAAACAATCTTTCAAAATCAACTGAGAGATTACCAGCGCTAGATCTCAAGTCTACACCAAAGGTACGACCCGAAGGCAGTCAATTTTTCACTCGAAGCCTTTGGCCAAATCGGAAAGAATTACACACAAGTTACAGTGCTAGACAGGCAACGCCACATACACACTTTTCTAAATCAGATCGAGCCACACGAACTGTGTTCCAGTCTGAAGACTCAGCACCAAGGCATGCTGATCGAATACAGACCTACACATCGACCAATGGCCTTTCTCTTTCTGTTCAGACTCTAGACCTATCTGTTGGTGACAATATAAATAGAAGAAATGTACTTCCTCAAATAGCCAAAAAGGTAAACCAAGGGAAGTCACTCTCGTCAGCAAGGGGCAGCATGAAAAAAGATCCCAAGAAATAAGACATGAAACAAATTCATATTTGGTTTGTCACTACTTAGCAGAGTTTATTTATGTACACAGAAACCCCTACTTCATTCACTTTGTGAACTAGATTTTAGAAAACCTGTTGATAATGGTGGCAACAGCAAACGCCATTATTCTTCCCATGTACAAAAACAAGTGTTACACAGAACCAATTTTCACATTAAAAAAAAGGTCATTGTAATTCTATGACTGTTTCTATAAAATGTATAAAGCTACATTCTCACTGCATAATGAGGTCATGTGATGGACCACCTTTCTTAAAACCTTTCCTTTCCTAAAGAAAGTCTAGAAATTTCTGAACATTATTAGGTATCCATTTATTAACTTAGCTTGGACCTCAGTGCAGAAATTAACTCTTGAAGATTAAACCCAGACAACTGTGAGGGCAAGCAACAGCACGTATCTTGCATCCGCACGCATGCACATATACTTACATATATATATAAAACCTCACCAGTGTCTGCATTTTAACACCTTCAATTTAACTGAATATTAACACTAAAATGGAAAATAAAAATCCAGCCACATTCTTCTTCTTTCTACTTTTTCTGTTATGCATTTCCATGTTGAGCCAGGAAGAACTACTTGATGTTTTCACATCATAAAGCGTGTCAAGTTGCACTTTTTTGTAAAGCTTTTGGATCAGCACACCCAATTTCACAAGCATCTTTTTTGGGTTTGTTTTCCCCAGCCTTCGGCTGTCCCCTGTCTACCTACAAGGCAGCTGGTTGATGCATCATTTTATCTGATCCCTATCCAACAAGAGACACCCTATCATTATTCTGCTGATAATGATACAGTCTTACCATTAGAAACAAGGTTACCATAACTGCATAAGGCTATTTCAGAAAACTAGGTATATTACTTAATGTTGTTAAAACTGCATTCGTACTGCTGGCATAGCTCTTACGGTCATTAGAATACTCAAGCCTTTCTACCCACTTCAAAGTGGAGACAATCTATTGTTTTTGTTCACTCTCTTTGAACTCAAGCGTAGTCCATACATATGCTACTACTTCTAGTGCACTGGACTGATTTTTGTATGTGGATTAGCTTTCCCTATTATCAGTGTCCCTCGCCATCAAGCGTACCCACTACAACTTCTGAGGTACTAGTTATTTACGTTCCCAAGTCAAGGACAAGAAGTCAACATTTTAGCCCAACTGACTGGTGTTGGGATTGAACCCACTTCCTCAGCATCAGCACACAGAATAATCAAAAGTGAGCACTCTTATCCATTCAGTCATTTGATCATTGAGACAACTGATGAGACAGAAGAGCTTCTTGTATAAGGTCTTTGCAAGGGCTGCGTACAAGATGAGTTTTGTTGCCTCAATTATTCCATTACCCCATCTCTTACTGGGCCTACTTTTGATTTTTCCTCTATATCTAGATTCCAATGCTGACTGTATCAAATACAGGAAATCCCTCATGTCATTTTTAAAAGATAATGATGATTAGAACAGCTATTAAGCCATGAATGATCATAGTTTTTTAATCTACATCTGTGAAATTGTCACTTCAATTGTCCCAAGCAACACACCATATGTGATTAGCTATCACCATCATGTGAACCGACTCCGACTTCTGAGGTACTTGTATTTTCGTCCCCAAGTCAAGGATGAGAAGTCAACATTTTAGTCCAACTGACCAGTATTATGGTCGAACCCTCTTAGTAGGAATCAACGCACCAGAAGTTTAAGAGTGAGTGCTCTTAACCAATCGATCATGCTGACCTCCATTTGTCGTGGATTAGAGTGGGTTCTCCTGATGGCGAGGGACATTGGTAATAGGGAAAGCTATTCCTCATACATATATTTTAGAATATTTTTTAATATTTAGTCAGATCATACTTAAAAGTCTGACAATGTTTTTTTTTAACCAGATGTATATATTTGACCCCAGTGAAAGTAACACACTTGTGATTTTCTTGTTATCATATTTTCCCTTGTTGGGAAGCTGCCGTGACCCTAAGGCTCAAAGAGTTAAGAATCTGCAATTATGGTTACCACCTGTGTATTACTGAAGCCCATAAGGGAAACAAGGAATAGTTACAATGTAACCTACCATATACATCGCAAGAGGTGACTAAGGAGGGTTAACGAGGGGCCAGCTACCACATCCCATAGAAAATAGCTGCAAAATCCAACCAACCATGAACAAGTCTAAAGATAATCTCAGCCAACCAAGAGGAAAGAAAGATCTCCCAGAAGAAGTATAATGCAATGCAGAGAAAGCCACAAGGAGTCTGGAAAGCTAACTTACTTCCTGTCATCTTGGAAAATCTTTAGGCGTGGCACCTGAGATGTTAGAAAAATGTAAGACAGAAGAGGTGACAGTGATCCTCTTGTTCTTCACTCTTCTTTCGATAGAAGTCACATTTAGTTATGTACCTCAAAAGTCAGTGTGTCTGGCTTCAACATGAATTTGTGTAAGATTTGCTTCCTCTGTAGACTCCATTCAAGGTATTGATCTCTTTCTACAACTTGCACATTAAACCTTCTGCTTTTCGCACTTATGCAAGAAGGATAATCACTACCCAAGTGATCATGTTGAAATGTAATAGGATTAGACATCAATGGTACTTTGAAATATTTCCAGCATAGTGCTGGGAACAACATCTTTACTTTATGAGCCTGAGGTGGACAGCATAACCTCTTGGCCACGGCTGCTCCTGGTAGCAGAGATGACTAACATGGGGAGGTAATAGAGTATAGCAGGAGAAAGCAAAAGATAAAATAGGGAAGTAACGACTGCAGCCGGATATAACAATAGGAAATTTAAACAGTTAAGTATGTTTAACTCCTACGAAAAAAAGTGAGATATACTAAACACGGACACAGTATACATATCTTAAATGAACTCCACAATGATGAACATAAATAACAGCGGGAAAATAATAACAAATTATAAAATAAAAATACTACGACACAAATGAAGTTTTGATTATAATTATCAGGAACGGAACAACACAAACAGATCTAAAAAAAAGCATGAAATTAGAACATTTAAGAATATTAAAACACAAATCCTTTGTTGTAAGGAAGGTCTTCCAATTTATGTTCACCATTGTGGAGTTCATTGTAAGGTATGTATCCTGTGTCTGTGTTTTGTTTATCTCACTTTTTCGCAGGAGTTACACATACTTAACTGTTTAAATTTCCTAGTAAAAGATAGAATAGCTTGGTATCAGTTCTTTGACAGCAAATGCTCCAGTAGGGGATAAAGGGCAGAAGAAGATGAAGAATGATTAAAAGTCATAATGATAAAGTAGATCTCACTATTTTAATCTCCAGTCACTCCCACAACTTATAGCCTATATATTCCAACCATTGAAATCCTTTAAGTGATGGTCAAAAATGGGAAATAAAAATGGTTTTATCGATAGTACATAAGATTAACATGTTACACATATATATTTAATTTTATTAAAGAAACATTCATCAAATATAATCCTGAGTTATGCTCACAAAATATCAGCAATGGTGACAACACAGTCGCATCTGATGAGCTACACAGTGCAGATACATTTCTGTTTGAGATTATCTTAAAATTTAATCAAATCTATGAAATGATAATTTGCTATACAATCAGGTAATAAATTTATCAAAATGTGAGACATAATACAATTGCGCAAAATAAATACACTTTTAAAAAATCAAAAAGCATACACAGCCATGTTTGTAAAATATTTATAAAAAGTATATTAAATAATTAAATTAATCTGAATTAATAAGCAAACAGTCAAAATGTATACTAAGCTTTGAGATTAATTTTAAGTAATTAATAAACTGCACAAGCTTTATTCAATTATGAGATGTATATGAGTTAATTAACAAGTTAAAACAACAGTCTTATTAAACATATAAAATATACTCTAAATTATTAGTGGAATATTCTGTCAAACAAGTGAATCGGTACAATATCTCAGAATAGTCATAACATCTGATAGGAGATGCCTTGAAGAGATTAGAACAAGAATCGCCATGGCGAAAGTAGCCTTTAGCAAGATGAAAAACATTCTGACCAATAAAAAGATGTCAAATGAAACGAGAAAAAGAGTGTTGAGGGGATACATAGAGCCTGTTCTTTTGTATGGATGTGAAACTTGGGCAATGTGCAGTCAAGTTGAAAAACATCTGATGGCTGCAGAAGTGTGGTTACTGAGGAAAATGCAAAGAATACCATGGACAGACAGAAAAACCAATGACCAAGTACTACAGGAGACAAATGAAAATCGTAAATTGATTAGAGAAATTAGACGTAGACAGTCAAAATATTTTGGACATGTTATGAGAAGAAATGGATTGGAGAACTTGGTGACAATTGGCAAGATCGAGGGGAACAGACCAAGAGGAAGACCTGGATGGCTTGGCCATATGGCATGGACGAGACAGGAACACTGAGCTGATCCACGACTCTGGTGATCGAGTGAAATGGTGAGTCATGACCGCCCACGCTTTCCGGCATGGCACATGATTGATGATTGATTGAATATAATAATTATTGCTCTCACGCAGTATAATCATCCATTATTTCTATCCCACAATATAATCATGCGCTTTTTCTTTCCCACAGTGTAATCATCAATTATTTCTCTCCTGCAATATAATCACTAATTATTTCTCTCATGCAATATAATAATCCATTATTTCTATCCTGCAATATAATCATCAATTATTTATATCCTGCAATATAATCATCAATTATTTCTATCCTGCAATATAATCATCCATTGTTTCTCTCTTGAAGTCTAATCATCTACCATTTCTCTCTTGAAATATTCTCATTTTGTGTCTAATCATTTGGCCTTATTACCATGGGCTGATCCCATTAAATGCGTACAAATAAATCGTAAATTACAAAGTCTATAGAGCCATAAAACAAAATGTTTGGTAAAACAATGTCAATGGTTTATCAATAGAATATTGATTGCTTTAAGTAATTAATGTCTATGGTTCATCAATAGAATATTGATTGCTTTAAGAATCAACATCATGGCATGTGGGGCAAACCCACTGAAGCTCCATCTCCCACAGCAAATGTCATAGGGTGTAGACGTTAGATGTTCCAGTAGATTGCTCATTGTAAGCATGTTGTATGCTCCCTCATGTACATCCTGCCTTCCCAGACCCACACTTACATCATTAGAGTAAACTAATCCAATTTTTTGTATTAAAGGTGTCTTTTTTTTAAATAAGGGCTCATGGTTCCCCCTGGGGCTAGTCTGCCCCATTAAGTCCCTATGTCCCTGTGTTCATCTTAGCGAGAAGGGAGAGAAATGATAATGATACAGTCTTACCATTAGAAACAAGGTTACCATAATTGCATGAGGCTATTTCAGAAAACTAGGTACATTACTTAATGTTGTTAAAACTGCAGTCTTAAATATGAACACTAGAACTGCAATCAAAAAAGAATACTGCTCTTGCCACTTACATCAAATTTCTGTAAATAGGGGGTAAAATTCACTTGCCTGCCTCAACAAGTGACAAGATATAAGAGGGAAGGATAACAGGATGACTAGGGAGTTTATATAGAAATCAACATACCAAAACAACACAGCTCACTCTGAATATCTTGTAATGATGAACATATTCATTATTAGTATAATTTTAAAAAAATGAAACAAAGAAATATAAGAATATAATTCTTGGAAAACCTACACACATTTATCTTCACTATTTGTATACCATAAAAATTCTTCAAATAGTGTGTGCTTCAGATGAAGTATTTAACTACTAGATGTTGATAATAATGCTAAAAATAATGCTAGTGAATAAAAAAAATGTAAAAAGAAAGAGGTTAAAAGTCAGAGGATAGACTTCATTGCACCAGGTTTAATCCCATATAGTCTGATCACTGTCCACAGAGCAGCTGTTTGCCAAAAGCATCACACAGAGCATGAATTTTGTAGCTTCAGTGACCACCCCCTAGGGGTCTCTGAAAAAAAATTACATTCACAAACCGAATGACAAGAGTCTGAGAATGAACCTGTAACTTTCCGAGCATGTGACATCTGGCTCAACCACTTCGCCATAGAGAATCCCATACAGAGTGAAATGTAAGCAGTAACTAGTGTTACTGAAGCCCATCTGGGAAGCAAAGAATAGTAACTGTAATTTTCCATGCATGCTGTAAAAGGTGATTAAGGAGGGTTGGCATTAGATTGGCTACCTCATTGCATAGAAAACTTTAACTTAAAAAAACAACCAATCACAAACAAGTCTATCAAGAACGTGAAGACTTATGCTCATTGGGAGGGGAAAGGCAGCAGAAGAAGAATAAGTTGCTCATCCACATTTTTCAAGAAGACAAAAAGAAAGCACTGGAAAGTTACAAACTACAACTGAACTTATAGACGCAACTCTGGTTGAAACATCTGAATTAATTCTGCCACGTTTTTAAAATCTAGTGGTTAATGAGTTGAACAACTAAAAGCTACTTCAGTAATCACATTAACAGATCTTTTAGTTGAAGCTACAAACAATTTAATGACTTTCTTCCCTAAACATATGTCAAAGTTTCTATTCCTAGTCACTTGTATATAAAGATGACAAATTTACACTCTAAAGTAAGTATCGTATACTCAGAGACTGACTTTCCAAATGTGTGCGACAAACTTAGATGCAATGAAATTATTTTTTTAATGTCAATAAAATTATAATCAATTATCGAAGTCATGTGCATTTGATGTTAAGCTAATTTGTATCTACAAAGAAATCTACATGATAATGTAAACACAGCATAAATTATAGATCTGAACTGATTGCTTGAAATAATGTTTGATGCCACATAAAAATTGCACTGGAAAAAAAAAACATAAATATTGCACCGAGAAAAAAGACATAAATATTGCACTGAGAAAAAGGTCCAATGACTAACATCATGTCAGGAAAAAACAAACATTTACAGGCTTGTTAAATTATTTTATTTGTGGGAAATATTATCCACAGAGAATCATCACTTATATTTATCAGAGGTACCAGCTTATTTGGGAGCCACAGTAGGCTAGCATACTTGCCTGCCAGCGTGGCTGTCATGTTTGAATCCCTATTGAGGTGAACTTTTCATATTGACCTGGGTTCCAAGGTCAACCCAACCTAAAATGGGGACCACAAAATGTCCTGGAAGGTAAAGATGGTCAGCGTGATACTGACCATAACACCCCTTGAGTGTCAAATGGTCAATATAAATATGGGGTTAGCACCATATATCCATGGCACGTAGAAGGATCCTTTATTTACTTTACAGCTCTAGGGCTGACCCAGCTTAATAAAATGGGTACCACATAATTTTCAGAGAACTGTCAGGTAAGGAAAGGTGGTGAGGCAGGGAATTGACCACCAAACCTCATGCCATGGATTAGAATATGTGACAGCCTAGCCTTCACACCCTCTAGGCAGTTTTTTTTATGGAACTACTTATGCACAAAATGATGTCATCAAATGTTCTGCAACTCTGAGTTGTGCAATTTGTTTATAGCCACAAAACATTGCACTGAAAAATAAAATTATATCACACGTGATCAATAAGAAAACAAAAATCATCTGGTTGATATGGAGATCAGCATGGTTGAATGGATAAGAGCACTTGCTCTAAAACATCCGGTGTGCTGATACCGAGGTAGCAGGTTCAACCCCTACACTGGTCAACTGGACTAAAATGTTGACTTCTCGTACTTGACTTGGGGAATTAAATTTCAAGTATCTCAGAAGTCAGAGTGGGCTCGCTTGATGGTGAGGAACACTTGTAAAAAGGAAAGCTAATCACACGCAAAAATCAGTCCAGCACTAGAAGTAGTAGCACATGTATGGACTACACTTGAGTTCAAAGTCAGCAAACACACCCCACCGCCGCCCCCCCCCTCCCCCCCCCCCCCCCCCAAAAAAAAAAATAAGCTAGTCGATGAATATAGGAAAACATTTGCTTCTTCTACTTCAAGCATTTTGCTGAGAGGCGATCATGCCTCAGTAGAATCCCTTGTTTAATAGTGTTATTCATCAATTCATGTGGTGATATTTGTCCTTACCATGATACAAAACTGCCTAGTATTTTTCTCACAGCATTCCCTCCATCTCTTCTACATTAATATTACCACCTGTTACAGTGTGTTCCTCCCAGCCAGTGTTTGTCTTGTGCTGATCTGGTTACATCCTAATATATCTCTCCACAAATGTGAAGTTTCAGATCTTCTTCTTCTGCGTTCATCCGGAGTTTCTTTTTTTTTGGACGTGATTGCGTTGTGCCTGTTTACAGCAGAGCTGCGTTCTTGCGCCGTTAGGCCGACACATCCGACTTAATGGGGACGGAGCGCTTATGGGAATGTCCCGAATGCTGTGATGTTGGTTCCTAAATCAATCAATCAATCCGACTTCAGAATGCATTTGTTGACCGGGTTAACCTTCCCAGGGAAGTTTCAGTTATAGTCTCGTACATGCTGCTGGTTTTCTGAGCCTGGAGAAGGGATGGAGAGCTCTGCAACAGTCCCCAAGGAGATGGTTCTTGGGTACAGGGTCAGGAGAAAAGTCTCTAAAAAAAAACTAATTCCGGCACAAGCAAGCCCTTTTCAGGGATCAGACATCAGATAAAACTCAGTCGTCCAGAAAATTCACAATCAATCAACCATGTCCGGCCTAAAATGGATACCACAAATGTCTTGAGGAGTAAATGTGGACCACATGATAATGACCACACAATGCTGATGTGTCGATAATACTGTAGCTTTAACACTAAATGCCCAATGCACTGTAAAGCGTGTAAAGAGTCCATTTACTCCAACCATCTACCCACCAACTATCTCCACCTTTCCTTCTCTCATGATATGACCACAGAATGTTGGCTGTTTTGTTCTTATGTCTATGATGAATTTTGTTTGTATATTTGGCCTCTTTCATTACTCGTCTTGGCTGACCACTGTTTGTGTAACATTCTTCTGTAAAACATCTGTGTAATAGCTTCATGTCCACACCATGCTTTACAATCACATATGCTAATTGGTTTTATTTAACACTTAAAAGCCTCCAGAAATGATAATCTTGCAAATATGTCACTACACACATTACCTACAAACAACACTGAATTTCATTAACAAATACAACATTAACTCAATTCACTATACAACAACAATATGAGCAGCAATTCAATCAACATAAACAAGTAATCATTTTTCTGAGTTGTGCTACAAACCCCTACAACAGACAAGGTACTTGTACAACATAAATTTGTACAAGATTATAAATTAACATTGTACAACATAGATTTGTATGAGATTATAACTTATCTCAAAAGTAGTTACAGTATTCACAATATAAGACCAACAACAAAAAAGATTTAATATAAAGTTTCTGATGAAAAAAATACATCATAACTTCTGACTAGTAATCAAATGTACTTCTAAATAATAAGTCACAACACCATTTCAAAGCTTCTAGTTATTAAATTCTTAGTACCAAATGAAAACAGTAAGGTATGTGTTTATTATCCGTCACTTTTTTGCAGAAGTTACGCAGACCTAACTGTATTAATTTTGTATTGTTATATCCTGCCGCAGCCATTATTTCTCTATTAAATTCTTAGTCAATCAATGAAAAACAAAGCAGTCAGTTGTCATTACACCTGGTAGTATCTTGTAGAGTGAAAAAAAAAAAAACTCCTCAATGAGCACTGTCAATGGCCATCCTCTGCTTTGCCCCAAGTGTGGTTCATTCTTTCCATCCTGACTTCCAGATATCTGCACCAGAATGGGAGGTTAACTTCACTTGGAGCAGAGAAATAGAGACAGATGTTAATCATTTCTGGAGAGGAGCTGGAGAGAACTGCAAGAGAAAGTAAAAGATAGGAAGGCTTGACAGTAAGTTGATTGAGAGCTTCTTCTCCAGGGGACAATTGGAAGAAGAAGAATCAAAATGTTACATGCATTGCATTGCCTAACGACACATTTCCACAGAAGCCATAGGTATATGAACATCTCCACTGACTAACAGGCAATATTGATTATGAATAACAACTTATTAACGACACATTTGTCATTAATTCACCATCAGATCTGTGTACATTTGTGTAACTACTGAACGTAAACTTGTCCAGGAATCACGAACAGCAAAACAAATGCTGGGGTTAACTGCTGCGTCCTGTGAAGGATATGCAAAACTTAACATTTGTGAGGTGTTGACAAACTTACATCAAATTAAAATTAACATAGCTAAACAAATCTGTGACATATTATGGTTTATTTTCATTGGTCAACCACCACAAATATCTAAGACACACTTATGTTTTTGTTTTGTTTGCTCAAAGCATTCATCACACAAGTCTGTGACATACTTTGTTTGGATTGGTCAATACATTCACCAATATTATGGTATGACAAGACATTCTCATGAGTTTACATAAGTTTGTAACACACTAAGCTTTGAATGGTCATTATATTCACAACAAAATTCTTTGATATACGCTGCTTGGATTGGTCAACACATTCACCCATACCTTGCTTTGATTGGTCATCCTCATGAATTTGCATGTCTATAAACCACTGTGTTAATGTGTCAATATATTCACCACACAAGTCTGTGACATACTATGCTTGGATTAGTCAATACATTAACCCATACTTTGCTTTGATTGGTCATCCTAAATAGTTTACATGTGTCTGCGACACCCTGTTTTAATTGGTCAATACATTCACCACACAAATTGTAACATACTTATGTTTTATTTGGTCAATCTCGTGAATGTATTCGATATCCATGTCTGAATGTTAACAGATCTAACATAATATGTAAGAATTCTGGCTTTTAGGAGAAGAGCATTCTCAGCTGATGGCTTTATCTGATTCTCATCTTTCATTCCACTCTTCCCATTTCAAATTTGCTGCCAGAATTAATATGTGGAGATTTCATCACCAAGTAAACAGATTTTAATTTAGTTCAATCAACAAATGAGATAAAACTGTGCAAATTATCAGACATTAATGCTTTAAAAATATTAAGAATATAAAAGAATAAATAATGAAAATAAAATTATCACGCATAATGCTATTTTATGAATTTTATAAAGTTTCCAGAACTCTGAAAAATTTTCCCAAGATGATACAATTTATATTTCAATCAAAGTGTTCTTATTTATCGATGTATCAATATAGTCTTTCTTAGCATTTGTAACAAAACAAGAAAGTAGAATTGTGAAAGCAAACAAACAAATTCTACTATTATTATGTTGGTATGTCATCGGGAAGGTCAGCCATGCTTCTGGAGTCGTTCATCATGTAGTCCGTTTTTCTTCTGTAGTAGCAGAAAGCAAATGCAGCGCTAACTGCAAACAGCATTGCCAAAGCTAGGCCAAAAATCTAAGAGGATGATAAATAAATACACATGGTTTCATCTTAATATATCATTAAAACTGAAACTGTCATTCATCTACAATAATTATATGCTAGACTTTTTTTTTTTTATTCGCATATCCTTTGCAGGACATCGCTGTCAACACTAGCATCTTTCAGCTGATTGTTGATTTCTTGGCAAGATTACGCTCAGTAGTTTGCCATTGCTTTCTGAGTGGTTGGCTTAATTATCCCGCAAGTCACCAACGCGGGTAGAACCGCTTCCAATTCTCGCGCGCTGCATTACCCTGTGTGGATAAATGGGATTACAGAGAAAGTCGTGTAACCCCTCGACCAGAGAGACCGGCATATGCTAGACTACAGTAAAAAAAAATGTTGGGAGAATTTGGAGTAGATATATTAACCAAAATGTTGAATGATGTTTACAGTAGTGGATATTTACCCAGTGATATTCTGAAATCTTTATTTATAGCAATACCAAAAAGATCAGGAGCAATTGATTGTGAAGATTTTCGTACAATTAACCTCATAAACCATATCACTAAGCTTTTACTCAGAATCATAATGAGAAGAATCAAAAAGAAAAGAAAAATGGAAATTAGTGAAGAACAGTATGGATTTGTGGAAGGAAAGGGCACAAACAATGCAATTTATACATTACGGACACTAATAGAAAGGTCAATAGAGAAACAGAGAGACATATATTTGTGTTTCATAGATTATACTAAGGCATTTGATAAAGTAAAACATGATGAACTGATTAAAATGTTGGAAGATATCAACATTGATGGAAAAGATTTAAGAATAATAAAGAATGTTTACTGGAACCAAGTAGCAGCAATTAAAATGGGAAATAAAGAGGGTAGTTATGAACAGATAAAGCTAGGAGTACGACAGGGGTGTGCCTTGTCACCAGATCTCTTCTCCCTATATAGCGAAGTAATAATGAGAGAGATCAAAGAGATGCCAGGAATACTAGTTGGAGGTTATAATATAAATAATATACGCTATGTAGATGACACAGTATTGGTGGTGGATAAATCAACAGACCTACAACAATTGTTGGACATTGTAGTAACAGAGAGTGCAAAGAAAGGACTCTCCTTGAACATCAAGAAAACAGTAACAATGGTAATATCAAAGAAAATGGTGACACCAAAATGTGACATAGAAATAGAAGGAAAAATTCTTAACCAAGTTGATAATTTTAGATACCTAGGGGCATTTTAATATCACATGGAAGATGTACAACAGAGATTAAGAGCAGAAAAGGGCAAGCAAAAGCCGCATTTCAGAAAATGAAGAGTATCTTATGCAATAAGTCACTATCACTGAACGTAAGAGAGTGCTGAAATGCTATGTAGAACCAGTTTTGCTGTATGGCAGTGAATCTTGGAATGTAAATGAACTAATTAAGAAGAAATTAAAGCAACAGAGATGTGGTTCCTGAGATGAATGTTGCGAATTCCTTGGACTGCCAGAGTAACTAACAACGACTGCCTGAAACAGGCTAATGAAACTAGAATATTATATACAACAATAAGAAAGAGACAAACATCTTTCTCCGGTCATGTGATGAGAGGCATTGCAGAACATCGTGACAACTGGAAAGATTGAGGGGAAGAGAGGCAGAGGCAGACCAAGAGAAATGATGCTGGGTGGATTGAGACGGTGGCATGAAGGAATATCAGCAGCAGAGTTGATCCAGAAAACCAAAGACTGAGATCTGTGGAGAGCCATGAACGCCTACGCCAGCTAGCAGGGCACTTGATGATGATGATGATATTCTAGTCCATAACATACAAGATGGTGTGGCCAGTTTCTATCTTCATCACCGTTTCTTTCCAGACAATTTCCAGGAAATTCTGAAAATTGTATGCTACCCAATTTGCTGAGGCTGGATCGACCTCAGAGTTGTACTGGTAGGAAAAATTAACCCTGCCTCTTGTTGGGGATCAAATCAGGGCACTGTCTTGGCAGGTAAGTCCACTATGTCAACGTAGCTCCTAGTAGTATCGTTAGAAAATTATTTGAACAAGGTGTAAATAGTTTTACCAATGAATCTGATATAAGAATAAACATAAACCTAATGCAAATGTAATAAAATGCTTGAACTATCAATGTTATGAAAACAACATGATAAGATAGCCCGGCCACATTGAAAGACTGAATGCAGAGAGATAAGGAAGGTATATATTGAGCAAATGCAAGGTACACGATCAATAAGGGAGTGTGGGGGAATGAACAGACTGATAGGCTGGCAGGAAATGCACCTCTTGGTGGTAGATTACCTATGGACAATGGAGAGGTGGTCGTGCGCCTGTGGGAACAGGTGGAGAAGGAGGGGGAACAGATTGAGAACCTGTAGGTGGAAAGAATGGGATTGCAGAGGATAAGAAGGAGTTCGGAAAGAATCACAAAACTGAGAGGGGAGACAAGGAGAACTTTTAATCAGATAGCGGTGGGAATGATTAGTAGTATGACTCTTCGCTGGCTGTTGAACAAGGGGACAGAGTTACGTGGAAATGTCCTGAATGCAGGGATGTCAGTTCTTAGCTCAACTTAACTCAAGAAGGCAACCTTGACGAAGATGGAGAGAAAGCAATCAACTAGACTTTAAAAAAGTGAATGCAGTGGATGAAGCAGCAGTCAGAAAGAAATACAAACAAATTTTTCTAGCAATAAAGAGCCTTACATGCTTTGAAAGCTTAAGAAGATTATTAATGACGATTAATAAAACTGCTGTTTGTCGGTTTGTTGTTTGTGAATTTTCTCTGCATTTCAACGCAGAAGGAGAAGATTATTAAAACGATTATTAAAACTGTTGGTTGTTGATGTGTTATTTGTGAATTTTCTCTGTGTTTAACGCTGAAGAAGAAGATTATTAAAGTGATCATTAACACTGTTGGTTGTTGGTTTGTAGTTTGTTTGTGAATTTTCTCTGAGTTGTATCTCTGAAGCCCGATGCACTGATATTCAGGTCAGCTGAACCCAGACAAAGGCTTTCATCTATTGGCATGAGATTAGTGTAGAGACTGTTCTCCCAACCTGGTACCAAATTAATATCTATACAAGAGCTGTGCTGGAGAGCTCCCCTTCCTCTCTCCAAGCTCAGAAACTAGTGGGGTGTGCGTGGCTGATACTGGAGGGGATATTAGAATGCAACCAGGTCATAGTTCCACACGGCACATGTCGACTGACTGGGATTAGGTGTAAGCTGACACACATTAGGATGCTGAAGACTCACTGCAGTCAACCTTCAATGTGGAGATGGCACTTGATTAATACTTAGTTAAGTTGTATGAGGTTACCTCTACCATTTTCCAAAACCATACTAATATAGGGTGTATTTTTAATGACTGTGCAGTTTTTGAAAATATTGCCATTTGTATTTACTTACTGTGGAGTTCAACATAACAGGCAAATACAAAACTTGGAATGGCAATATTTTAAAAAAACTGCACAGTCATTAAAAATACACCCTGTATATGCAGTTTCAAATTTTTACAATTTACCTGGGCTCTCAGGTCAACTCAGCCTAAAATGGGCACCAGGAAATGTCTTCTGAAGTAAAGGCAACTGACATGATAACGACCACAATACCTACTAAAGTGCCATTTGGTCTATTAAAATATGGGTCCAGATCCATATGCCCAGTCTGCCTTAGACTTATGAAAGGGACCTTTAGTTTACTAGTCTACAAGGTGTGGACTGCGCCTGGTCCTGCAACAAGCAGGGTTAAGATTTGGCTAGCCTCTTCCAAGAGGGGTAAAAAGTGAAAATTAGCAGCCTGCCGATGACCCGCAGACTACACAAGTCAACCCCACCTCCACGCGGTGTAGACTGGGAAACCATGACCGTGAGGTCATGGGCTATTAGGGCTTTTGATCGCCATAGGGGATGGACTCCCTATGGTCAGATTTGTTTCCTAAACCTGTGACTGGCCTAGCAAGCCGGCAGGGGATCTTCATACTGCTCATAGAAAAACTAAGAAGTATAAACGGATGAAGAACAAAGCACTTTATAAGACAATCTTCCTACCAACGCTATGTTACCAATGCCAAACCTGGACAATGACAGAAAAAAAGAAAAGAAAAATCACAACAGAAATGAGATTCCTGAGAAGAATACTCAATGTATCAAGAAGAGATAAGATCAGAAATGAAGAAATCAGAAATGAAGAAATCAGGACTAAAGTGGGGGTTATAGCTGCATTGGATTTTATTAGAAGGCAGCAAGTCGAATGGTTTGGCCATGCAATTAGGTTATCAACTAACAGTATAGCACAACAAGCAATGATGTACAAACCAGAGGGAAGCAGAGGAAGAGGCCGACCACGTAAACGATGGACGCAGGGAATAACAAGAGTCCATGGGAATATTGATATATGAAGCCCATAAGCGGGCATTCTCCTGCTGTTTATACTTCACCTCGACACCGCAAGGTACAAGAGGAACATGATAAAATGAGATGAGATATTATAGATGATTTTTGTCTATTATTATGGTGGGCTGAGTGGTCTCGAGGTATGGTGTCAGCCTCAAGTGCTGGAGGTCCCAGGTTCAAGCCCCGGTGAGGACCGAGATCTTTTCACATGGACTTCTAGTAACAAAATTTCCCCTGGTCTCTGGGTAGTGAGATCGGATGCCCGTGTGTATTGTTGCGCACATAAAACATCCCTTGGCGGTTGGAAATCGAATAAGAGTAGCCTAACGGCGCTGCCCAGGCAAAATTTGGAGGTAAAAATCTACCCAAAGTATTTCAGGATCCTCGTTCATGCTACAGAGTTCATACATTGAGCTGAGATTCTCCGGACTCAGGCTTGAGTTAGGAGGAGAACGGAGCACTTATGGATTACACCCGTGTGCTGTGATGTTGATCAGTCGACTAAACTAGAATAAACTCTCTATTGTACTTAGCCTATTTGGCAATTTTCAATCTCATATTTACCAGTGTGGCTTGAAGAGCACCAAACTTGAGTCCAGCTTCTCTCACAGCCAATGACTTTCCCAGGTTGGACAATGAATGGGCAAGGATCACTGAGGCTATGAATGTCAACAAACTCAGGGAACTGCTGATAACAAGGTCCTGAGGAAAGAAAGAACCACTCTCTAGAATTTGAAACACTTATTTTCAACTTCTGTTTTTTGTGGTCTCTTTTTTTTTTTTTCATTTTACTTTTCACATGAAAGACAAATTAACAGGAGTTTAAACTTATTTTTGGAAAACTGAGAACAATGAAGGTTAGTATCACAGCCTGGGATTCTGAGTTAAGTAGCAGTTTTTTCCCCCCAGTTTTTTCATTTTCTCTTCATTGTTCTGTTTTCATTCTTCGCATTCCATTCCTATGCCTTAATGTAGCCATTGTAGTGTCTTCCCCGTGTTTTTTTAAATGTATTTATTTACTGATGAAGGCTAGTCATCGCAATGTCCTGTATTTTCCATAATTGTGTTCTGTAAAGCTCCATAACTTTGTGTTATTTTACGCTGTTCAGAAATATATGGTTCCATTGCACTAAATTATCAGTCTATTAACAAATAAATAAAGGATTAAGCAAAAAGGATCCATCTTCATTGCACCAGGTGTTATTCCATATGGCTTGGTCTCTTTCTGCAGAGCAGTCTGCTGAAAACAGAGCACAAACACTGTAACTACAGCAATGACCCCCCCAGGAGTCTCCAAAAAAAAACTCAACAAGCAAATGTAGGCGTCCAGAAATGAACAAACTTTCAGAACAAATATTAATATTAAATATAATATATTATAAAATAAACTCACCAAACATGGAGGAAAAAGCCTTGGACTGCGAGCCACAGAGTAAGCTAAGACACACAGAATAAACAGCAAGGACACCATCCCAATCATCAAGAAGAAAACAATATTGCCTGCTTCATCATAATCTCCACGGTTAAGATCAACATAGTGGATCCCTTTGCTCTCCCATCCAAATGACAGGGAAACAACCAGCAGCGCTAGCAACTGAAACAGAGAATAGTCATGTCCACTTAGCACAACTGCTTTATGATAGAGGAAATAATAATATCTCATTCCTCTTATATCTTGCAGTGTCGAGGTAAAGCATAAACAGAGGGAGAGTGCCTGTTTATGGGCTTCATATATCGAGAGTCCCATGTTATTACCTCTGTCCATTGTTTATATGGTCAGCCTCTTCTGGTTCCATTTGGTCTGTACATTATTGCTTGCTGTGGTATACTGTCAGTTGGTAGCCTAGTTATATGGCTGAACTATTTAACTTGCTGATTTCTAATCAAATCTAATGCTGCTATAACCCCCACTTTAGTCCTGATTTCTTCATTTCTGATTTTCTCTCTTCTTGATATGTTGAGTATCAACAATAGAACAAATAAGGATAAAGTCTTCTTTTTATTCATCCTTCAATGAAGCAGAAGGCCTCAACCATCTCAACCAAGCTCTATTAACCTTTACTTTCTAAAATAATTCTTTCATACCAGAGGGTTTCAAATGAAAACCTTAAAAGTAGAATAGAAATTACATTAACCATGCATTGTCTTAAACCTGTCAATATTGTTCTTAAGGATGTCAAGGCAGTTTAAAGATGGCAGCCCCACTTTTGACATACATGAAACAGAAGGCTGTGGGCAGACATGATAACTAAATAAGTGGCAGTACATGGAACAGAAGGCTGTGGACAGACATGATCACTAAATGAGTGGCAGTACATGAAACAGAAGGCTGTGGACAGACATGATAACTAAATGAGTGGCAGTACATGGAACAGAAGGCTGTGGACAGACATGATCACTAAATGAGTGGCAGTACATGGAACAGAAGGCTGTGGGCAGACATGATAACTAAATAAGTGGCAGTACATGGAACAGAAGGCTGTGGACAGACATGATCACTAAATGAGTGGCAGTACATGGAACAGAAGGCTGTGGACAGACATGATCACTAAACAAGTATCAGTACATGAAATAGAAGGCTGTGGACAGACATGATAACTAAATGATCCTCCAGGTTGGGGGTTGAAGCGTGGGGTTAACATCCCCACCTTTGTAAAAACCTTTTTTTTGTTATGAAACAGATACATGAGCCTCGATATCGGACTGACTTATCTGGACAACGACCTTGGAACGTTAAAGGACTTGAGATTTGGAACATGGAATGAACGGACACTATATCGAGCTGGAGCGGCCGAAGAACTAACCCGGGAGCTGGTTGAATATCAAATGGATATAACAGCAATTCAAGAAATAAGGTGGCCAGGAGAGGGTACTTTAGAGCAAAATGGAACGATTATAATATATGGAGGAAACACCCAAAATAAACATGAATTAGGAACAGGATTTGTCATCAAAAAAGAGTTATGGGGGAACGTTTTAAACTTTAAAGCTGTTAATGACAGGATTAGTAAATTACGAATAAAAGGTAAATGGAAAAATATAACAATGATTAATGTACATGCACCTACTGAAGAGAAAGAAGATGATATTAAAGAAGACTTTTATAATGATCTGGAAGATGTCATAGAAGAAACCCCCAAACAGGACACCCTGATTGTGCTGGGAGACTTCAATGCAAAAATAGGTAGAGAGCAAACTAATAAAAAAGTGGCCGGTATGGAAAGCCTACATACAACTTCAAATGATAATGGATGGAGAGTCATCAACCTGGCAGAAGCCAAAGGACTGCAGATTAGCAGTACCAGACTACAAAGAAAGGATATACACAAACAAACTTAGAAATCATGTGACAAGAGAACCTATAACCAAATAGATCACATTTTAATTAACAACAGAAATGCATCAAACATACAGCAAGTTAGAAGTTATAGAGGAGCTGAGTGCCACAGTGACCACTTCCTCGTTGGAGCAAAATTTAAAATTTAAAATAAAACTTAAGAGAGCTTTCTATACTAAATTACAAAGATTACACCCAACAAATAACAGAGAAAAACTACAAGAAATTACAGTCAAAGAGAAATTTACAGATGAAATAAAATGTAAACTTGAAACTCTGCAAAACCCTTTGGAGGACAGCGTTGACCAAACTTGGTTGAGCATCAAGAATACAATTCAATCTACCGCAGAAGAATGTCTTGGTGTGTTAACCAAGCATAGAAAGAACAGATGGTTCAATCAAAAATGTGAAGAAGCAGTCGTTAGGAAAAAGAATGCCAGACATTTATGGTTAAATGACATCAACAACATCCAAAAGGAAGAGCATTATAGAAATGAATGTAAAGAGGCTACAAAAATAGTCCGACAGCAGAAGCGAGAATATATGAGTAATATAATCAAAGATATGGAAACTAATCACCAGAAAAATGAATCCAGAAAATATTTTAAAGAACTGAAGTCAATGAAACGAAGGCACCAACAAAACACATATGGTTTAAAAGACAAAAATGGGAATATGATAAATACCAATGAGGAAATGTGCAACACATGGAAAGAATATTTTGTTGAATTACTAAATTGTGAAGCTCCAAGTAACATTTTCCCACAGGAAGAGGTTCTAACATGCGAACCACAAATTGAAGAACCTACATTTGAAGAAATCCTATATGTAATCACACGACTTAAAAACAATAAGGCAACTGGGACTGATGGAATTGCTGCTGAATTTATAAAGGCAGGTGGCCATGCATTACATCTAAAGCTATACGAACTAATAATAAAAATCTGGAGGACAGAAGAATTACCCCATGACTGGAAAGAGTCATTATTGATACCTATCTTTAAGAAAGGAGACAAGTTCCAATGTGGAAATTATAGAGGAATATCACTACTGTCCACAAGCTATAAGATACTATCTGCAGTATTACTAAATAGACTAAAACCATATTCAGAAGACATATTAGGTGACTACCAGGCGGGTTTTAGACAAAACAGATCAACAATAGATCAGATATTTATCTTACGACAAATAGCCGAGAAAAATTGGGAATATAAAAGAGATCTCCATAACATTTTTGTGGATTTAAAAAAGGCTTATGATAGTGTCCATAGGAATAGTCTATGGAATGCTATGCAGGAATTTGGAATACCAAGAAAGTTAATCAACATGACCAGACTATGCATGGAAGATACTTATAATATAGTAACATATAAAGGCAGGAAATCAGACCCCTTCCAAATAACATCTGGCTTGAAACAGGGTGATGCACTATCGCCGCTACTCTTCAATCTGGCTCTAGAGAAAGTTGTAAGGAAGGTAAAGGAGGAATGTGATATTGGAGGAACATCCAAGCTGCTTGGTTATGCAGATGATATAGACATTTGAAATATTGACTCACTTAAAGGAAAAAGCCCAACAGATGGGGCTGGTTATCAACCAAGATAAGACAGAATATATGGTAATTTCAAGAGACGGAATGGCTAAAAACTCTGGCCACATACAAATAGATAATATGACCATTAAAAGAACGGAAACATACAAATACCTGGGTACAATCTTCAACTGCTCCAACATCATAAGGGAAGAAATACAAACTAGAATCAACTCTGGAAAAAAGATATACTATGCACTACAACATCTACTAAAATCAAAGGCGCTATCTCGTAACACCAAAATCACAATATACAAAACAATGATCAGACCAGTTGTGCTGTATGGCTCTGAAACCTGGAGTACAATGAAAGGAGACGAAGCCTCGTTACAAACGTTTGAGAACAAAATTTTAAGATGCATCTTTGGACCCATTAAGGATACACAAAGTGGAGAGTGGAAAAGAAGAAGTAACAAAGACATTTATGATCTGTTTAAGTCCCCGCTAATCACTGGTAATCAAGTTTGATGGTGCAACTTCTGAAGAATTTGAAATCAAGAGTGGAGTTAAGCAAGGTTGTGTACTAGCTCCCACCCTCTTTGGAATATACTTTTCACTTCTACTGAAATATGCATTTCGTGATCAGGATGGTGGTATATACATTCACTCACGCTCAGATGGCGGCCTCTACAATGCTCAGAGATTGAAGGCTAAGACCAAAATTAGGAGGGTACTGATCAGAGAGTTGCTTTTTGCAGATGATGCTGCAGTTACGACCCACTCTGAGGAAGAATTGCAATGTCTACTATCTGCATTCTCCAATGCTTGTTCTGAATTTGGTTTAACAATTAGCAAAAAGAAGACACAGATTATGTCACAAGGTGCACATGGGGTACCATCAATCTTTATTGACGACGCCGAACTAGAGATAGTAGACCATTTTACATATCTAGGATCAGTGGTAAATAGCAAATTATCCCTAGATCAGGAAATCAACATCCGGATTGGTAAGGCAGCAACAACAATGAACAGGTTAAGAAAAAGAGTCTGGGAGAACAGGAAGCTTACTGCCAAAACAAAAGACCTTGTCTATCAAGCCTGTGTCCTTAGTACTCTTCTCTATGGCAGTGAAACCTGGACAACTTACTCACACCAAGAGAACAATTTAAACAGCTTTCATATGCGGTGTCTGCGAAGAATTCTTGGTATTAAGTGGCAAGACAAAATCACAAATACTGAGGTATTGGAAAGATCAGGTTGTGTGACAGTTTATTCCATGCTCAGTCTTCGTAGACTTAGATGGATAGGACATCTTAGGAGGATGGATGATGGTAGAATACCAAAGGATATCTTTTTTGGTGAATTACAGATGGGTAAGAGATCTCAGGGTCGGCCTCTACTACGATACAAAGATGTGTGTAAGCGGGACATGATTGATACAGGCATTGATAATGCACATTGGGAGCAAGTCGCCGCTGAACGTGTTGCATGGAGGGCAAATATCAGAAATGGAATAAAGTTAAAGGAGAAAATTATTGCAGAAAAGTCACACACCAAGCGTTTGAGACGTAAGATGGTGCATGATGGTGGAAATGACCACGTGTTCACATGCACCCACTGTGAACGGACATTTACAGCGCAAATTGGCCTTATCATTCACACTCGCTACCGCCATAGTTAAAAGTTATTATGCGTTTTTAAAGCACAAACTATCGTCTGTCAAGACGGCAAGGTGCCAATGATTGATTGATTGATTGATTGAATCACTGGTATCATGAAGGCTAATAGACTACAATGGCTGGGGCATATAGAAAGAATGGAAGATAATAAGGAAACAAAACTCGCTTACACTCAGGAAATAAATGACCGTAGACCCCGAGGTAGACCAAGAAGGCAGTGGAGAGATAATACATATACAGACCTACAAGCACTTGGAATCAACGACTGGCAAGAGAAGGTCCACCAGAGAGACGAATGGAGAGGAATTGTATCTGCAGCTAAGAACCTCAATGGCTCGGAACGCTGAAGAAGAAGATGGATTATTCAGAGCGACTGAAATGATAATGAATGCATGTTTGCATTCAACACCCATTTTAGTATTTATGTGTAAATTGTCATCACTCTACAAGTTCGGTTACATTTATTTTTGGGTAATTTTGTAAGGCGAATTCTCTGGTCAAAATTGATCGCCGCTTCGCGGCCTCGCATTGACAACCGCATGTGCAGTAGCTCCTGCGGTCTGATGTCATCACAGCATCACGTGGAGATGTATGTATCTATGTGCGCATCTGTAAATATATAAACTTTTTTTTTTTTTTTTTTTTTTTTTTTAGTTTAGTCATTGGATCAACATCATGGCACATGGTTTAACCCATAAGTGCTCCGTTTTCCTCCTAACTCAAACCTGAGTCTGGAGAAACTCAGCTCAATGCACGAACTCCGTTGCATCGGCGAGGATCCTGAAATACTTTGGGTAGATTTTTAACTCGAAATTTTGCCCTGGCAGCGCCGTTAGGCTACTCTTTTTTGATTTCTAACTGCCAAGGGATTTTTTTACGTGCGCAACAATACACATGGGCATCCGATCTCACTACCCAGAAACCAGGGAAAATGTTATCACTGGAAGTCCATGTGGATTTTTTAAATAAGTCCCGGTCCTCACCGGAGCCTGAACCCGGGACCTCCAGCACTCGAGGCGGACACCATACCTCGAGACCACTCAGTCCCCCCAAATATATAATATATAAACTGGCAGTAGTTATCTGCCCTTGAGTTAGACAGCGGCAGTGGCAATATCCCTTGGCGCCAGTGTAACCAACAGTGGTGTGAGTGTGTAGGTAGGTCATAAAAAGTGAAAGGGTCACAATCGTATTTTTTCTATATCATATAGTACTCCTATATTAAATGATAAACTGACACACAAACATTTATATCTCCCCTTAGAATTGACCTACAGACTAGAATAAGGTACCGTTGGATTTGTCTATTCAATAGCTATTCAACTATGCAGGTTATATAATTAAAAAGCAATTTAGAAAAAGTTACTAAAGTGGCTACGTTTACTGATTTACTCCAGCAGACACTGCAAGATGGCCTTCATCCTTCATCAACATAACAAACTGAAATAGCTAAAAATTAAATGTTCTTACAAAAGTACGCTCACCCGAAGGACCTAATTCATGTTCATATGTTATAGAGTCTAAAATCTTACCAACTCCACCACTCGGACTGTGTTTTCTGCCTTGAAGAATCGCTTTATCCTCGCACAAATTGCCATATTTAAACAAATAGAAGTAACTCGTCTACATTCTACGTGTGAGTTTCGTATACTTCTTATTCACATATTGAGATAAATTAATATAAAAATTTACAGGAATCAAAATATTTTATTCTATTAATATAAATTTGTCTTTCTAACCCAATACAGAGTATCATTATTGACAGTGAGTTAATTGTATTATATCCTTGAAAGTGTTATTTAATACGTTTATGCGGATTATGAATGGTAGGTTGGTTGCTAACATTCCTGCGAGTTCGCGTCTGAGGAAACCAAGACGCTGTGTCTTGTCTATATGTTAGACTATATAATACAGCTCATGTAGCGTTTGAAAACCGTTTCTGGTTAAATTAGAAGAGTCAGAGTGACAATTGGATTTCAGAAATGCAGTTGAAACACATAAAAACGCTGCTACCGCCATTGGTAATAATAATATTACTTCATTGATACCAATCATATGTTTTTTTTTATAATTTGTATTTATTCAATAAATAAATAATAAATTTTAGTTGAAGTAAATTCTCACCTCTCCAAGGAAACAATTCATTCATTCATTCATTCAGTAGCATGTCCTTTGCAGAACCTCGCTCCTATAACAACCTTTCGCAAAACTTCTCGATCACAAGCAAAATGTTTTGCGTCCTATCTATACACCCATCCGAAGATCATCCTGCATCCATCTTCTCTTTGGCCTTCCCCTTCCTCTCTTCCCAGGCATATACCCCTCCAAACTTTCATGACATTTCAAGTGACCAAAATATTTCAATTTTCTTTGTTTTATCGTCTTTAATAGCCAACCCTCTTCAATATTTAGCTCTTGAAGTATGGATGCATTTGTTCTTATCTTTACCCAAGATACTCTTAGAACCCGTCTATAACATTTATATTCAAAGGCATTTATGCGCTGTTCAGCTTGGTTAGTAAGTGTCCAGGTCTCACAGGTGTATGTTGCAATATGAAAGATGCATGCTTTTAAAAATCTAATTTTTGTAGTTCTAACTGCCGCACTCCATAATTTATTCAGTTGTTTTAGTCTTTGAAGAGCAATAGCTATTCGTATTTTAACTTCTTTCATTGTCTCACCATTGTTGGTAATCAATGACTGAATATATTCAAAATTTTCCACCACCTCCAATCTTTCCTCATTTACATATATTTCTTTCTTCATAATAGTTTTATCTGTATGCATTATGTTTGTTTATGCTATGTTAAGATTTTATTTTTTTTAATCACATATCCTATACAGGACATCGCTGTCAACATCAGCATCTTTCAGCTGATTGTTGATTTCTTGGCAAGATTGCGCTCAGTAGTTCACCACAGCTTTCTGAGCGACCAGCTCACATACCCCGTAAGTTACCGATGTGGAGAGAACCGCTACCGATTCTCGCGCACGTCACGTAACTCATGAGAGTATACAAGATTACGTTAAGATATAAGTTGTGATTTTCACTATTTCTTTGGGTTGAGGTTATTAAGTTTTCTATACCATTCTGTGATGTGGATAGCAATACTGTATCATAAGCATATTGAATCTCTGGTATTTTATGACCACCGATATTTAGGGCATCATATTGCTCCCTGGTTGTATCATCTCTGACATTTCTCATATTTTCGGCGTATATATATATATATATATTCTTCTTCTTCAGCGTTCCGAGCCATTGAGGTTCTTTGCTGCAAATACAATCCGTCTCCATTCGTCTCTCTGGTGGACCTTCTCTTGCCAGTCATTGATTCCAAGTGCTTGTAGGTCTGTACATGTATTATCTCTCCACCGCCTTCTTGGTCTACCTCGGGGTCTACGGTCATTTATTTCCTGAGTGTAAGCGAGTTTTGTTTCCCTATTATCTTCCATTCTTTCTATATGCCCCAGCCATTGTAGTCTATTAGCCTTCATGATACCAGTGATTAGCGATTATATATATATATTCCAAAAAAAATATGACAAGTTAAGGCAGACTAATGTTTTGTGTACTTTTGAGTAGTTGTCACTAGACCTTAAGAACTTGTTAATTTTTGTTTTCATCTTCCTGTTTGTAGTAGGTTCGATCATGATTTTCAAATTGAGTATTTACTAATGAGACCACCACAGATAGATAGGTCTTGAAAAACCATATCTAATGGTACCTCATTAATGCCTGTATATCAATTCTAAGCAGAAATATTAATATTTTAGTGTCAGTATCTTTGGCAAAAGAAGAAGTAACAAAGACATTTATGATCTGTTTAAGTCCCCGCTAATCACTGGTATCATGAAGGCTAATAGACTACAATGGCTGGGGCATATAGAAAGAATGGAAGATAATAGGGAAACAAAACTCGCTTACACTCAGGAAATAAATTACCGTAGACCCCGAGGTAGACCAAGAAGGCGGTGGAGAGATAATACATGTACAGACCTACAAGCACTTTGAATCAACGACTGGCAAGAGAAGGTCCACCAGAGAGACGAATGGAGACGGATTGTATTTGCAGCAAAGAACCTCAATGGCTCGGAACGCTGAAGAAGAAGAAGAAGTATCTTTGGCAAAATAAATTGCATTTTTCCCATAACTTCAGAGCTCTTCGGTGTGTGTCACTGCCAGTCCATGCGAGATTGTCTCAAACGTGTCATAGCCGGATATGAAAACTGACTTCAAAAATATGTTCTGTCATGTTAAATGATAAAAAAATAGTAAAAGTGGACAAATGAATTATTAATAATTTTACAACTTGTATTCTCTTTAACTTTAGTAGTTCAAATTGCACGCTTTGAGCGTTACAAGTTCAATATTCGTGTTTGCCGCCATCTTGGCTTTCCATTCACAAAGTTGAAACATCTTTGCAGAAATATTTTTTAAATTCCAGAAGTGGAAGATGGTTGGTGATGAAACTCTCCAGATATATGTTAAAGTGGATGCAGAATTCGAAAATCCATCTAAAAATAACTACAGATTAATTTTAACAAGCTCTAGAAAATAAAATTACTTACCGTGTGTCAAATAAAGGTATTTATTTAAAAGCCAAGATAATTTCAACCAATCGCTATGCATATAATATTAGACTGACCTATCCCGCAGAAACTAAAATGGCGTCTGTTATTGTCACATGATATTTGAATGAATTAATGATGTCAGAAGCATGCATGGTCTTTACAGCACCCATTTATGGGGACACAATGGCTCATTCCGGAGTGGTGCGGTATATCATTTCCGGTTTCAGATCAGGTCGCGGCACTACTGCCATACCTACTGTTTGTATCCTGTGAAAATAGCACATTTCAAAATCTCATATGGTCTTTCAATCCTTTTCAATAGAATCCATGTTTCATATCCATATGGTATTATTGACTTGGTATGAATTCTATTTCAACATCTGAATATTGATGTTAGTCATGTTTGTTTCTCCCAAAATGTTATTTTGCCCACTGCAATCCTTGTTGTTATTTAAACGTCGCAGTGGGATCTTTCGTAATAATTTGAGTGGAAATGCAAACTTCTACACTTCTTCAGTTTCCTTGTTTGCTAATAGGTATACATTAGTCATGACCTTTCACCCGTATGTAAATAGGACCCCCAAGAGAAACAAAGAATAGTAACACTTTTGCCTACCAAGCATGTCCTACACGGCAACTAAGCAGGGCTTGGGTTGGATTCCTCAAACCATAGAAAACATTAGCCATGTTACATTCACATAGGAAAAACAACATTGTCAAATGAATGTTGTAAACATAAACAATGCATTTTACTACATTATGAGACAGGCAGACAGACACACGTGCACACGCACATGCATAAACACATACATACATACATACCTGCATGCATACTTACATCATTTACACAAACTCACAGTTATGCACCCACTTAATAACACACAAATACACACTCTCTCGCATACACATATACTCACAATCACAAACTCACTAACAAAAGTTTACTTATGCATCCATAATCCCTCTCTCTCTTTCTCTCTCTCTTTCTCTCTCTCTTTCTCTCTCATTCTCTCTTGCCCAGATATATATTCAACCACGCACGCATACGCACTCCCCTTCGCACAGTCCCTCAAATTAATATACACAGATTCCAAATGGAGAAATGGAGCCTCAACGTGTTATCAGGGCCCATGAGGGAAGAAAAGCATAGTAACACTTTGCTTTGAGGCAACCAAGGAGGGTTGGCCTAAGACTGACTGTCTCATCCCTTAGAAAACTTTAGCCACAAAATCTAACCAACCATGAACAAGTCTACAAAGGATTTTGTGTGAGTGAGTTGACTGCCTATGCTCCTTTGGGAGATGATAAGCGGCAGCAGAAGAATTACATTTTAAATTGTATTGAGACCTTGCAGTTTTATGTTGATGATTATTTTGTAACGATATTCTTGATTGTGGTTTCATCTTTCATACAATGTCAGGATGGAGCAGCAAAGATTTGTTCCATTGCTCATTCACCTAACAACCAGAAGATAGCAGTGTGCACATCAGACAGGGTGGTGGTTTTGTTTGACGAACAAGGAGAGAAGAAGGACAAGTTTTCACTCAAACCAGCAGATGCTAAGGTTGTTCATACATGATTGTGTGACCAATGTTTGTGTTGTTTTATTCTATGTTAGGAAATTAAACAGATAATATATGTTTGCCCTGCAAGATATTTTAAGACAAAGATCATGTCTTCTTCTTCTGCGTTTATCCGGAGAGTCTATTTTCCGGACGTGATTGCGTTGTGCCTGTTTACAGCAGAGCTGTGTTCTTGCGCCGTTAGACCGACACATCCGACTTCTGCGGGCATTTGTTGACCAGGTTAACCTTCCCTGGGAGATCATGTCTTATTTACTAATATGAATATAAATAAAATACTCATAATATCTAAAAACAGAATCCGCAAACAAAAGGTTGTGCCATTTATTGTCTTGCATATTTCACTACATCTCGTTAGATCTGACTAGCTCCATGGCGAAGGGGTTACGGACACAATTCGTAATCCCACATACCATGTTTGAAACACAGCTGCGGGTGATTTGGTGGCAGAACACCTTGCATTTGGTTTTTATAAAATGGTATGAGTGCCGGTCGTTCAGAAAGCAATGGCAGACTACTGAACTTAACTTGCCAAGAAATCACAAACTTCAAAAAAAAAATGCTGGGGTTGACTGCGACATCCTGTAAAGGATGTGCAACTAATTTTTTTTTAACACTTCAGATGCACACTGCAGAGTTATATATCACATGAAGTGAATACATGAATTAACTTAAACACATAGTCACTGATATTGTTCAAATCTAAAGCATTCATTATCCACACAGCAATCACTTATATAATGTTACAACTCAGCAGTATGCACTTGACAAGATACAGCAAAATATGCCAGGCAATAAATCGTGCAACATATTGTTTGTGACTTCTGTGTTTATATTCACTAGGGAAGAACATACATTTTGTAATGGTAATATCAATAATACTGAAGAGTAACGAAGACACAAACAATAGATTGCACGATTTATTGCCTGGCATATTTCGCTGCATCTCGTCAGGTACATACTGCAGAAATCACACAACTTACGTGAAATTAACTAGATAAATCCTTCAAGTTGAAATATACACAATTTCGCACAGTAATGTCAATTATCTACCACAGTAATTTTAAGCTGACTAACATGTCTTTCTGTTTACACAATTGTGTAAACAGAAAGACATGTTAGTCAGCTTAAAATTACCGTGGTAGATAATTGACATTACTGTGCGAAATTGTGTATATTTCAACTTGAAGGATTTATCTAGTTAATTTCACGTAAGTTGTGTGATTTCTGCAGTATGTACCTGACAAGATGCAGCGAAATATGCCAGGCAATAAATCGTGCAATCTATTGTTTGTGTCTTCGTTATTCAAATTCACTACGGGAAAACATTGTTTGAATACTGAAGAGGTTAGAGACAAAAAATGAGGATCTGTTCAGCTGCAGTATGTTGAAAACAGGATACTTTGAGAATATCAGGGCTTATTAAATAGTACTAACTATCAACAAGTGAAAAGGCAAATGAAAATAGAACACAAGTAATAAAATGGACATTGTGGCCAAAGCCTTCGTCAGCACAGAAAAAACAAACACAAACCGACATATCTACATGAAAAATACTACTTGAAAATATAGATATAAAAGTTACTTATTTGTATACTTGTGGGCTGGACACATGTTTCATTGGATCCGTGTGTATGATTCCAATAAAGTCAATTATGTTTACAAATATAAGAAGCAGGTAAACAATGTTCTGTATCATAAAATTAAAAGAGAGACCGTAGAAAACATTACAATGACTGGAAATATCAGCAGTAGAAAAGGCAGTTGTCTTCATCTTTGTCCTACTAGCATAAAACAAACAACACATTTACACGTGATGACAGTCAGAAATCACTAATGTGGTAGATATGAAGAGATTTGCAATGGAAACCACAGAATATAACACTTACATGAAAAAAGTCACTGATTGGATACATTCCTTTGAGAGTAAGATAGAAGAAGAAGTGGTTATACAAAATTCATTTCTTTTCATTAGTAACACTTTAATGATCTGATACGTGTTTCTACGTCTTTAATTAAATATGTTAAATTTTACACAACTTTAAAATAATGTTTTTTTTATTATAAAATCTTAAGTAACATTATAATGTTATTATTTTTGTATATCTTAGTATGGAAAGAAGAGTTACACCGTCAAAGGTCTGGCATTTTCAAGTGACTCGACAAAAATAGCTGTTGGGCAGACGGACAATATCATTTATGTCTACAAGATCGGAGACGACTGGTACAATTCACATAACTGTGTTAAGATTATATGAATGTTGTATTTTAGCTGTTTGTTTACATAAATAGAGCTGTTGTGAACTTGTTATGAACTTATGTAAACAAGGTGAAATACAGGCCTAGGGGTGGCCAATAACAGAGGTTGTAGAGGTGAGTTGAGTCAAGAACAGACATTACAGTCCTCAAGACATTCCCATACATGCAATGTCCCCATCTTCAACAACCAGTGAAGTGTCCCAATGCTAATAGTGTCATTTGCAGTATGATTATGTGTCTGTCTGGCCAAGTCCTCTTGAAAGTCCCTGCTGCATCATTTTCTGCAAGCCATGATGATTTTTACAGATGCTCCTTATCTGTCATATTTTAATTGAAGCATTCTACTTCGCACGAAGCATGCCTGTCTTCACCATTCTCAGCGTGCTCTGTGAACACACGTAACTAGTATTGACACTTGTCTGTGTTTAAATATGTGTGTGGGATGCAGAGGTGTTTCCAAGGCACCAGGGCCGGGTTATATACTGGCCAAGACCTATTGACGCGTCCTCGTCGAGCGTCCTGGGCAACAGGTCCCTTCGGGGTCCTGGCTAAAGTCAGTAGGATCGCCAATTCCTCCGAAGTCGGAGAGTGTCTGCCTGTACGGCGAGGAACCACCAGTCTGCACACCAATAAGCCAGACATGGGACAACGGATACTCACGCAAAACTCAGGTCCTGTATGACATCACACTGATGTTGGACAACAGGATGCCTTCATCCGACATACAGGACTTCGCGTTGGAGCTCAAGCCAACGAACACAAGCAAGCAAGCAAATATGTGTGTTGTATATTTCAGCTTGAAGGAATCATCATTTTGCTTTATTTTATGTTGTGTTGATTTCAGCAATATGCACCTGACGAGATGCAGCGAAATATGCCAGGCCATAAACTGTGCAAACTATTGTTGATGTCTTCTTTATTCAAGTTCACTACAGGAAAACATTGTTTTGACTGTGTTTGTTGCACTGAGATATAAATTATTTTTCTCACTTTGTTCTTGCACTTCATAATTAGTTTCTGAATTCCCAATCGTGTTGTTGATAATTATATGGTGCTGTCCCTTAATTATTGTAGGCTATTTGGCACCAGATGAGTCATGTGGGCAACATTATATTAACTTCCAGAACATTAACTGATACCATTCCTGAGAATCTGACTGAGTTTGCCTGTTGGCGAGGGACACTGGTAATAGGGAGAGCTAGCCCACAAGCAAAAATCAGTCCAGCGTGGACTACACTCAAGTTCAAAGCATGCGAACAGAAAAAAATTATCCTGGTACCCATTTTAGGCTGAGCAAACCTGGGAGCCTAGCTCAGTTGTTTTTAAAATATCCATCTCAATGGGGATTTGAACACGTGGCCAGCAGGCACGGGTGCTGGCCACTAGACTACTGCAACTCCCATGTCAAATAAGAGACATTTTCTGTTAGTTCGCTCTCTTTGAACTCAAGCATAGTCCATACACGTGCTATTACTTCTAGTAAACTGGACTGATTTTTGTTGGTGGAGTAGCTTTTCCTATTATCAGTGTCTCTCGCCATCAGGCCAACGCGCTCTAAATTCAGACATACATGTAATTTATGTCCCTATGCCAAGAACAAGAAGTCAATATTTTAGTCCAGCTGACCGATTGTAGGGGTTGAAACCATTACCTCAGCATTAGCACACCAGATGTGTAAGAATGAGTGCTGTTATCCATTTAGCCATGCTGACTTATATATATATATATATATATATATATATATATATATATATATATATATATATATATATATATACTAGCTGACCCGGCCCGGCTTCGCCCAGTCCCTGGTGGGGAGCATCTCATTTAATTCATATAAGTAGTCATATAAGTTCTCGTTCCCATTACCGACTATCTGTCTGTCTGTCTGTCTGTCTGACCCGGCCCGGCATCGCCCAGCTCCTGGTGTGGAGCATCTCATTTAATTCATATAAGTAGTCATATAAGTTCCCGTTCCCGACTGTCTATCTGTCTGTCTGTCTGTCTGTCTATCTGTCTGCCTGACCCTGCCCGGCTTCGCCCAGCCCCTGATGGGGAGCATCTAATTTAATTCATATAAGTAGTCATATAAGTTCCCGTTCCCGTCTGTCTGTCTGTCTGTCTGTCTCTCCCTCCCTCTCTGTCTGTCTGTCTGTCTGCCTGTCTGTCTAATCATTTATTGGTTGCAGTTAGAACAACCTAGATAAACGAAGATCAACTTACAAAAAGCATTAGAAAGAGCACTTGAAAGGTCTTTACATCTTCCCCAACAATTAACTTGGGTAAATGGAGCGGCAGCAGCAGAAGAAGAAAAAGGAGGAGTAGGAGCTGGGAGGAGGAGGAGGGAGGAAGAGATAGGCGGAGAGAGGAGGAGGAGGGAGGAGTAGGAGTAGGGAGGAATAGGAGGGAGGAGGAGGGATTAAGAGGAGGAGAGAGGAGGAGGTAGAGGGAGGAGGAGGAGAGAAGAAGAGGAGGAAGGAGGAGGGAGGAGGAGGAGAAAGGAAGAGGGAGGGGGAGGAGGGAGGAGGAGGAAGAAGAGAGGAGTAGAAGGGAGGAAGAGGGAGGAGGAAGGAGAAAGAGGAGGGAGCATGAGGGAGGAGAAGAACGCAGGATGAGGGGGAGGAGGAGGAGAGGGAGATAGAGGAGGAGGGAGAAGGAGGGAGGATGAGGAGGAGGGATGTGGAGGGAGGAGGGAGGAGTAAGAGGAGGAGGTAGGTGGAGGAGGGAGACAAAGGGAGGAGGAGGGATGAGGGGGAGGATGTAGGAGGAGGAGAAGGGGAGGAGGAGGAGGAGGAAGGAAGCGGAGTGATTATGAAGAGGGAGGAGGTAGGAGGAGGAAGAGGGAGGAGGAGGAGGAAGGAGAAGAACGCAGGAGGAGGAGGAGGAGGGAAGAGAAGGAAGAGGGAGGAGGAGAGAGGATGAGGAGGGAGGAGGAGGAGGGATGAGGGGGAGGACGTAGAATTAGAAGGAGGGAGGAGGAGGGAGTGGGAGGAGAGAGGAGGAGAAGGGAGGAGGAAGGAAGAGGAGTGATTAGGAGGAGGGCGAGGAGGAAGGAGGAGGAGGAGGAGGGGGAAAGGAAGAAGGGAGAGGAGGAGGAGGATTATAACGCATATGCCTGTACATAACTGCAGCGAAAAGGTGGGTCTGTCTATCTATCTGACCCGGCGTGGCTTCGCCCAGCTCCAGGCGGGTAGCGTCTCATTAAATTCATACAACAAAAAAAGTAACTTAAAAGAATGTCCTTCCACACACCATCCATTATTTTTAATGAAAACTCTTTCTAATCACCTGCATGACTACAGTAACTTCTTAAGCATAAAAAGATGAGTTACAATGTTATGCATTGTGCATTATTTTTATGAAAACTTTGAAAATGCCTTAAGGCAATGCTAACCTTAAAAAATTTAATTCCATAATACTTAATTTCTATGTTCTTTTATGGGATAGGGTTTGATATTAAAGACTGCTGATCGATAAAATATTGTCAAATTGACTTTGCACTTAACGGTTGCTATGGAAACCAAGATAAACAGTGGCCATCTTGAATTTCTTAATGTACCTCTAAAACATTTATTTTTTAATGTACAGGCTAAATTCTTTGTTTTATGTGTAAATAAATAGACCCTTTACAAGTTGAGTAGAAAATGTTAATGATATATCTTTGCAGTTTTTTTTTTCAAAATGTGAAAATGGTAATGACATTTTTCATGACATTTTTTTTTTTTTTTTAGTGTAGCACAAAACCTAAAATGTAATTTTCAAGATTAATCTACTCACAATGTAAGTGATATAATAAAGAATATCTCTGCAAAGTTTGAGTGAAATCTAATGAATAGTTTTTAAAACAATTGTACTTATGTATAAAAAACTGGCGAAATGAGAAAACGGGGAAAAACTAATTATTTTTTTGTTTTTTATTACTAATGCACTCTTTTACGGAGAAAAAAAGTGTTAAACTGAACCTTGAGTGTTAAAATTGTCCTGCTGAATATGCAGGACCTCCCTCCAGGGCATGCAGCTCACCTTGTCTCTTCAGTTTGGCCGCTCATACAGTGTCGCGTCTTTTAGTTTGTTTGTCCTTCTTGTACTTCAGACTATTTCTTACTTGCTTCTGCATCCTAAATGTTCCTAGTCTCTGCATATGCAGGCCTGTAGAAAGTCCATAAAACTGGGCAGTGTCTTGGGCAGCAGCAGCTCCAAAGTTGAACTCTCTTGCAGCAGTTACAACAGCAAACCGAACACGCTTGCACGAGGCAAAGTTGTCTTTAGTGCATCGAGCCCATATCAAGCTGTGTAAACACTCATTTGAATTCTGAGTTTGTCCTGACACACATCTACTAAGTAGTTTAGTTTAGTTTGCGCAGTGCTGTTCCAAGGCGTTTACTGACATGGTTGATACACTCCTCTTTGTCTATCTGAATGTCATCCCCATATGGTTTGATCTTGGTAAGTTCCGCAAATGTTTTGATGTCACCATTAGAAAGTATTGACGTGTAGCGAAGTTTATGACGGGCCACAGACCGTCGCCACAGCACCCTTGCAGCCTTCACCTCCATCATTCCAGCAGATCCTTTGAAATTGTTGTCACAGTTTAGAAGATGTTCTGCCTTCCATGCTGCAAATTCATCTGGTTTGTCCCTGGAAAGTGTCTTACCAGTGGTTTCACACACCTGGCAATAATAACATGGGCATCTATGCAAACTCCTGTAAGAACATCCCCTGCACAGCCAACTCCAATGTGGGATGTGTGGCCTCTAGTCAGCCAAGTGCCATCAAAGCTGACACTAATATCTAGCACATCATTGTCATGTAGAGTTATGCCTGACTGTTGTGCATGAGCCTGTCGAACATACTTTACGGTTTGAGAAAAAACAGTGTCCTCCAGATCTTCTATCTTTGAATATAGTTTATTCGCTTTGCTGTGAAATGTTTTGTGATGAATACCTTGCAGGTTCATATTTTCACAAAAATTATTAAATGATTGATTGATTGATTGAATTAGGAACCGACATCACAAAATTATTAAATGTTGTTGCACCCATCCCACAAACTAATGCTGAATATACTGACTGGCTATTGACAGCAAAAGATCTATTCCCATCATTACTTCTTGCAGATAGGTATCTTCCACACACTACTTCTTCACAACAAGAGCAGTAAACCTCTGCATACACAGCTAATCCCTTGGCTTTCTTACTGTCAGTTTTCAAAATAAGACTATCATTTTTACAAACTGGACAACATAACAATTTGATTATTGCCTCAATTTCTGAACAATCAACTCTGATTACTCTGTGTTCCCGTTTTTGATATCCATTGTCGTCACCAGAATCATACTTGCTGCTAGTGGATGTTGTGTATTTATACGTATCTCTTTTAAATTGGCTTCGGGTAATAAAAGAATCACTTCCACAACTTTGAGAAGAACACGATAGCACTGATTCATTCAGATTCACTGTCAAAACACTTGGATTTGGAAGAAGTGGCATGGGTCGCTTACTTTCAGTAGTTTCAGAATTATCTGTATCGTTTACGACGTTCTGATAGGCTTTTCGCTGCTTACGAGCATTTGCGAGGTGTAGTCTGAGAGATTACTTACGTTGACTAAATGACTGGATGTTAAATTTCTTAGAACGAGGCATATTTCAATGCGTGTCAGTCTGTCATCAACAATGAACTTTCAGCACGTCGCCAGGTGTAAACAACACAAAGCCGCCATTTTGGAAACCCACGTGATCAATTTCAGCCATCGGCGAACGCGGATTGCTTACGATGTTCCATATATGGAAGTTTCCGGAAGATGATAGACACGAATAAACCCGATGTACACAGAAGAGCTTCCGATTAGACGAACACGGAGTATCACGAACAGTTACGGAAGTTCACGACCTTTCCAGGGATACCTTACACGCGCGTGTCGTGTTTTCCTGAGATATCGTTGCTAGGATTTGAAAACCGTCAATTTTGCAACAATTGTCAATAATTAGACAATTTGACACAGAGGGTGGGTTCAGTAAATTATGAATATTGCATAAAATAACAGTTTTTAAACAAAAACAAGTACAGAATCTGATAGAAGACATGATAAGGTGTCTAAAAATGAACTATTCCGAAAATAGCCAAGTTGACCAAAAATCGATGTTTTTACTGCCGCACATCGCCTTAAAGATTGTATCATTATTTATTATAACTCATATGCCGGTACATAACTATGGACAAAGAGTTTATAAATCTTTGAAAACGATGCAACAATATGACTATAAGTTATACAGAAAAGTTATTAAAAGTTATGCCCCTTGAAATAACTTTTACAGAGTTAGGTCCCCTCGCTGTATATAAATTATAATGAAAAATGGAAAAGTAAATAATATTCAGTAAGCAGCCGATTTGCATCAAAGAACCTCAATGGCTCGGAACGCTGAAGAAGAAGAAGAAGAAGCAGCCGATTTCACACTAAAAAAATATGACAGTGGGCTGCACTGGAATGAAAGGAAGATGTGTAGAAAATTTCATCTCAATCGGATGGGCCGTTCGCGAGCGCATAAAGGACATACGGACATACAGACAGACGGAGATCGCCTTTTATATATAAGAAGATATATATATATATATATATATATGAGGACGAGTCAATAAGTAAGTCACACAGTTCTGTGGGATGGCAGATGTTTTCTACAGGTGTCATTAGGTGACAGCAACATTGAACTTTATATTCCTGTTCGTCAGGTGGCGCTAGGTGTCTCATGCGCAGCTCATAAACAAAATGGTGACTGTACTTACGGAGTGTACAACCAAAGAGCAACGTGCTGTTGTGTGTTATTTTGGGATTGTCAAGGAGTGCTTTTAACCAATTTCAAGAAGAAAGGTGACAATGTGAATTCTGAATCGTACTGTGAAGTTCTATCGATGCTTCATGATGCAATTCGAAGAAAACGTCCAGAACTGCTGACTATAGGAGTGTTGCTTCTTTATGACAATGCCAGACCACATATGGCTCGATTAACTCAGGAGAAAATTAACCATCTAAGGTGGGAAGTTCTGGAACATCCACCTTACAGCCCCGACTTAGCCCCTAGCGATTTCTATGTATTTTTCTTTGTGGTCAGGTGCAGAAGATTGTAACTGTAGAACATTGATTATGAGGCCTGATAAGTTTTCCTGAGATGTTGTTTTTAAAACGGTATCACACCAGTTGATTCCAGTGCGGTACGGTGTGTTGTGATGACATTTTTGGTGAAAGAAGGTTCAAAACCTGCTGAAATTAATTGTCAATTGTCATATGTGTTTGAAGAACAGACTGTAGCATGTTCATCAGTGTTTTATTGGTGTAAATCCTTTTGTGAAAGTCACGATTCCATCGAGGATGAGCCCTGTAAAGGTCAACTGAAGAGTGTCATTACGAGTGAAGCCATACACAGTGTTGAAAAGGTTGTTTTGGACAACTGGCAAATTACTGTACAAGAAGTATGGATCAGCTGCATTGGAAGGCACTGCCACACCCACTTTACATTCCTGACTTGGCTCCGAGTTATTTTTCACCTTTTTGACCCACTGAAACAGCATTTTAGAGGACAAAAGTTTGACATGGACGTTAAAGGGCATCAGGTAGTTCTCCAGAGAGTCTTCGTGGCGAAGTGGTCTCCGAAGGTTGTGGGTTCGATTCCGGGCCGGATCCTTCGGTTCACGAGTGAAATTTTTCGAAGACTCCTGTGGGTCATCGCTAGAGCTACGGAGTTCGTGCTTTGTGCAACGCTTTCCTCACTGCGGAAAGAGACCGAGCCATATGGGATAAAAACCCGGTGCAATGAAGTCGACCCTGTCGACTTCTAAGCGACTTTTTAAGGTAGTTCTCCGATGACTCAAGGAACAGCTAAAATAATTTTATGTTTCCGGAATACAGACCTTGTAGCCTGTTTGGAAAAATGTGATGCAGTGGCAGCCAACAATTTCTAAAAACAGTACATGTAATTTCATTTCATCTCTCAAAGTTATCTAGAGATTAGTCCAGATACTTACTGAACGACCGTCGTATATGTAAATTGTACTGTTAGAGGTTTGTCACCCATTACTGAACATCAAAAGCTAAAATGTAAGCTCGTGTACAGACATTTATGGCATATTTATTGTAAAGTGTTTTTTTACCTTTCATTTCTTTCTTTTCCAGGGGAGAGAAGAAAGTTATCTGCAATAAATTTGTACAGAATAGTGCAGTGACTTGCCTCATCTGGCCTCCAGACCAGCCAATTATATATGGTCTTGCAGATGGAAAGGTGTGCAATTTAACCCATCTATGTCATTATCATTAATCAATCAATCAGGTGCCATCTTCACAATGAAGGTTGGCTGCAATCTATCTGCAACACTGTCTGTCTCTCGCCTTGACTGTACATTCTATCAGGCTGATGTTCATCCATATCTTGATGTTATCTTCCCACTTGTATTGTAGTCTACCTCTTGCTCGCTTGCCTTCAACCTTGCCCTCCAGTATAGTTTTTATAAGAGTATCATGTCTTTTAACGTGGCCAAAATATTTCACTTGCCTCTTTTTTATTTCTTTCATCTACTCTCTTTTCATTCTCAGTTTTTCTAGAACCTCTGTATTTGATTGTTTTTGTTTCCATGAAATGTAACATATTCTTCTGTAAATCTACATCTATAGGACCTCTTTTCGACTTTCTGATCATCATCATCATCACTGAATTTACTATAAATGTAACATTTATTTTCAATCTTTTTTTTTTAAATTTGGGCTGTATTTTTCAAAGTTAGAGAAGGAGTGAGGAAGAGGGAAGGTGTGAGGGGGAAGAGAGAAAGAGCTAGAGAAACATATTGCTGTCTTTGCTAGAGGCATAAAGGATTGACATAACAATAAACCAATAAGTTAATTCAACTATATTAAAATAAACATTCAAGGCAGGTCCATAGGACCTGTGATCAGGTGGAATCAAAGTTGTTTCACAACCTGATACTGTTATTTTTTTATCTGTCCTGAGCATTTTGTATGTGGATAAATAACTTTAATTATGAACTATCCTAGATGGCATATGAAGTACAGGACAATGTTCCTTATTATAATATGACAGTTTCTAATGATGTTATTATGTTAAATTGTAGGTGAGGTCAGCGAATACAAGAACCAACAAGTCAGCTACTGTGTATTCAACGGAATCATATGTTGTTTCTCTGGCAGCCAGGTTAGCTTTCATGTGTATATTGGTTAAAGTGGTCATGAGTTTGAAATTGGCATTGGAGTGGATGTTTTAAATTGACTTGGGTCCAAGGTCAATCCAGTCTCAAATTGGTACCACAAAATGTCTTGAGAAGTAAAAGCAACTGATATAGTATTGCCTTCATCACTGCTTGCGTGCTGATCAATCTGTACAATTATGTGCCTGCGCAATATGTCCAATATGACTCAAAGCCTGTAAAGGGGGTCTTTTAGTGTATTTACTTTACAAGAAATGAGTATTAAGGTTCTATAACCAAGACATTGCAGCTTGCTGGGCTTGGTTGTTAGATTCATTTCACTTTCCAAAGGTGAAAGTTGATGGGTGATAGGTCAAGATGGGGGTGTTCAAAAGCCTCCTGTCTGAGGCACTGTAATAGTTGTGTTCATGCCATTTGCAGTGGTACATCTGGGGTTATCTTGCAGCGAAATGACAGCCTATCATCGCTCTCTGGGTCATATTCACTGCATAACATCAGGCACCTTCAGCAGTGTGTCAAAGAATTATACAATATAAACTGTATCGTGACATTCAGTCCATTGATCTCACCAAGTTGGCAAAGAACGTTACTTGGTGTTCTAGGTCACATGAATCTAATCACACTACACACCTCAGTGTTTAACCATGTGAGTCTCTCTATTTTTAAATGCTTGTTAATAGCACTAACACTGCTCTTGTGGGAAGGAAATTAAACAGTGTTCAGTGTTGTCTTTCCTGCTGGAATGTAACAGTTAGACTGGCAACTTGCTGCCTTGAGAGATGATATTTTGTAAAATGGAGTTATACCTCTTTATAGCACTCAGCCTGGGCTGAATTTAGAGACCCTGTATTGCTTATGCAACATGATCCCTCTCTCGGCCTGCCTAGTTTTCTCCAGAGGAAAGGTAACACCAATACGTCTGGAACAAAACCAGCTGCAGAAGCTGCCAGATCAGTGAAGCAATACTCTAAATGTCCGCTTGTCGAAGCTTCCATCTTAGACCAGTTGCAGACCAAGGCTTAGGGTCTGGTCTGACTTGTGATGACATTTAGTCTTTAGTTTTCATTTACTCACACTAGGGTAAAGCTTGTACACTCCCAATTTCACTCCTCCGTCTAAAGCCATTGGCACAATGTGGGGTGTCGGATTTGGTGAGTGCTGACATAACCCAACTTGGGGTGGACTATGTCGTTAGTGGTGTTAAATAGTTGCGCCATAGTAATACGACTGCACACAAGATACCGTTGGTAGCAATGTTAATATTAAAATCGACATTACATTTTCTGGTTACAACACATCTACAAACTCCAAGTCCAATTATCACACAAGATGGGTTTCTTTTTCTAGACTTAATTTCCTTCGGAGTTTTCACAATTTTCATCTACACTTCTAAAAAGCCAAAGAACCATCACGGTAACGTTCTATTACAACAAGCTTTAAAATAAACTATAAACAAAGGTGGCATTGTGATTGTGCCATTACCACACTCAAAAGTGACCAGTCCAGCTCGGACCATAGTCAGCTTTCAAATATCGTTTAGAGGAGATACTTGTCTTCTCGAATCGGATGCAAAGATTGGTCAAATGAGTTTCCATGAAGGAGCTACCAAGTTTCCATTACCTGGGTCTGTTCATTAGCATTCTTTGCATCCGCTTCATAGTTGCATGAAAGAATAAACAAAACAATTATGTTGTTTGAAACAAACTTCTCTTCCTTCTTCTTCTTCTTCCCTCTTCTTCTTCTTCCCTTTTCTTCTTGTTACCTCTTCTTCTTCCTTCTTCTTCATCATTGGGATCATCATCATCATTCCTCTTTGGAGGAGAATGCATCACACCTAGTTAAGCACCTCAAAGATCAGTGTACCCAGCATGCATTTGTATAAGGTTTACTTCCTGTAGACAGATTCCAAACAAGGTCACGGACTCTGCTCGTGGGTAGGTTGTCTTTGCCAACAGTTTTGCCAGGCAGCAACGGCCTTCAGTCTAGTCTTTGCAGTTTCCAAATGCCATGGATTTTTTAATTGTATAATGCGTACAATTTACTCACAGAACCCCCCATTTTTTTTAACCTAATCAGAGACTAATTCAATTCGTAATCCCGCTTACCTCTGTCAAAACACAGCTGCGGGAGATTTGGAAGCAGACCGCCTTGTGTTGGTTTCCCATACAAATGTTTGAGTGCTGGTCATTCAGAAAGCAATGGCAAACTATTCAATGTTAACTTGCTATGAACAGCCCAAAATTGCTGCGGTTGACTGCAATATCCTGTAAATAATATGCAACTAACAAAAGTAAAATAAAAAAGAAATCAGTTTCAATGCCTATATTATTATACAATGTATTTTTATTTTGTTCTCCCACTTTTAGTCCCTCCGGAAAAGGTATCTTATCAGGGCATGCTGACGGTTCTATCATCCGCTATTTCTTTGATGATGAAGGGTCTGGTGACACGCAGGTAAGTACAACATAACTAGGATTGTCATATTTTATCATGTTGAGGCAACAGCTACATATAACACCATACTGTGCAACAGATATACGTTGTAGTGATCACTTATTTCTTGGTGTCTAGCTTAGATATGACCTTTGCTTGCCAAACTAGAGATATCTGTCTTTAGTTTAGATCTAGTTTAGTTTATCTCATCTCATCTCATCTCATCATCTCATCTTATCTTGTTCCACTTGTACCTTGTGCTGTCATGGTGAGGTATGAACAGTGGGATAGTGCCTGTTTATGGACTTCATGTATTGAGATTCCCATAAACTCTGATACACCCTTTGTCCATCATTTACATGGTCAGCTCTTCTTCTCCTTCCTTTAAAAACTAGTTTAGTAGTCCATATATTTTTGTTCTTCTTCTTCTTCTTCTTCTTCTTCTGCGTTCATCCGGATTTTTTTTTTTCGGATGTGACTGCATTGTGCCTGTTTACAGCAGAGCTGCGTTCTTGCGCCGTTAGGCCGACACATCCGACTTCTGCGGGATATTTTTGTTCCATTTTGTTTTGCCAAGCTACTATCCTTGTCTTCTATGTAGGTCACTGGAGCAACCTTGCTGCACTTTGTACAACTTGTTTCCAAATGTGTTTTCAAAACGCTAGCCGCTCATTGTTATTTTCATTTTGTTGAGTTAGTAGTTGCCCGCTATTGTTTTGTCTCAGGCATGTTAACAGAGATCTACTATTGGTTTCATTTAGTCAAGCTAAAGGTGATGTGGAAAGCAAATGGAAGCTACCACATTATTCATCCCAAGACACTCAACATGGCAGCTGGAAAAATAAAGTCACAAACTTGTAATATATGGCTGTATTATCAACAACAGTGGGGCTGTTGAAAAGAAAACTGGTTCACAAGCAGCTCATGTTTCAGAAGCTGAACAACCTTGTTCATATTAAATGTTACAGTGGTTGGGAAAACTGGGATAGAAGGCATGGCTGCCGGAAGAAGAGGCAGACATAGACCAACACAAAGCTGGATACATGACATTGAAGTTACCTTGTGCATGAAGCAGGGGATCTGGCATGGGATTGAGAATCTTTTCGGCAAGCCATGATGAGTGCAACATTCTGCAAAAGGCCTGCTCTGTGATGAACAATTAGTTAGTTAGTCGCGGTTCCAACATCAAGGCAAAGAGTTGCCCTGTGCCAGTGAATGTCACACAAAATTCTCCTTACTGCCCCATGTGAAAAGTGGAACAGACAGGAGTCTCGACAAACCAACAGCCCACATAGGTATACTATGCACAATGCCACTGCCAGAATGTCAACACAAAAGTGTGCACGACAAATACAGTTCATCGCCGATGGAAGCGGCAGTCACTAACTAGAAAACCAGCAGCCACACACCACTGCATAAGGCATACCTAGTCAGTTCAGCAGCCGGCAGCCACCATTTTTCTGAATATGCAGTTCGTGATACAAACAGCCGAGGATAGATGTAAAAGCACTTCACATGAAATCCACAGCCCACAGTATCACTCCACACACTCAACTCAGTAGCAGGGCAACAGAACCATGCACTACCAGTCCAACATGAGGAAAATGCGTAAGCAAGCCGCAGCAAGAAGCATAAACACTCCAGAGAGAGGCCTTTACAGCTCAATGGCCTAACCTCCATGTTGGACCATAAATCATGATGAACAGTGGCTTGCTGTAGTATTTATGTTGTCAAGCTATCATAGCACACAACTGTATTCATTTAGTCAAGCAATTAATTTGTATGTCTGTAATGATTTCATTTGTCCTCTCAAAAAGAAGCCATTACCTTTCACATTCTTCTTTTAAGGGTAAAATTGCAACCCATTCCTGCCTACCTCTTACACCTTTTCACACTACTGTATTCATTTAGTCAAGAAATTAATTTGTTTCTTGTTTGTGTTTTCATTTGTCCTCTCAACAAAAAAGCCATTACCTTGCACATTTTTCTTTTAAGGGTAAAATTGCAACTCATTCCTGCCCTCCTTATGCGTTGGTTTTCTCTCAAAATGCCATCGTTGCTGCTGGGTGTGACAAGCGCATTACTGCGTATGGTCGGGATGGACGCAGCTTTCAGCACTTCGACTACAGCCGGGAGGATAATGAACACGAGTTCACCGTGGCTGTGTGCTCTCCAAGTGGCCAGAATGTGGTCATTGGCAGTTTTGACAAGTAAGTTAATCAAATAAAGATGTTGACATCTGTAGCCCATAAAGTGTAGCTCAGAGATATGGTGAACTCTAATATGGTCATTGGCAGCTTTAACAAGTAAGTTAATCAAATAAAGATGTTGACATCTGTAGGCCATAAAGTGTAGCACAGAGATATGGTGTCTAACTCTGGCTTCAAAAGTGCTAAGGTTGAGTCCAGTTGAAAACAGTATTCTTAAAAGACATTTCTTTGAAAGGCACTACAAGATGTCATCTTTGTCTTCTGCCCTCTGTCCTTTGTTGAAGCATAGGTCTTCTTAAAACTCACACAAAGCTTTTCTGCCTTTTGCTGTCTTCATGATGTCATACTCTGGGTAGTGGCTAAGACGACTAGCCTTTTCGATTCATCATCATTATCAAGTGGCTTGCTCTGTGCCGAACTTTGCTCCTATAACAGTCTTTCGACATGTCTCTCTTTCATAAGCCAGATGTCCTGCCTCTGTTGCTGTCATGTGATATTATCTATCACATCTTGAATCCATCAATGACCTGCCTCTTTTCCACTACTCCAGTATGTCTCCCTCCTTAATTATCTTTTCCAGACGTGTGTTTTTTTAATGCTCAAGGTATGTTATTTTCCTCAGTTGTGTTTATCTTAGCTAGTCTTCTTCAACATTGTGTTCTTGTTAGATAGTTCTGTTCTCTTTTCCATCTAACGCATTTTTAGTACACTTTTTTTAACATTCTCTAGCTTTGAACTTTTAGGCGTACTCCATACACGTGCTACCATTTCTAGTGCACCGGACTGATGTTTGCATGTGGATTAGCTGATAACATATGAGTGACATGAATGAAGGCAAACCTGCTCCCACAAACTGTCATGCTAATATCGGGTGCATTGGCAACTTTATTTGAATAGTCACATCACAAACCTTCTTTTTCTGGATGAGTGAATAAAGAAGAAGAATATTTTGTCTTATAGAAAGAACTTTTCCTAATTGAATATTATGGGCGTACACATCTGTCTGGGAGCCTCGGTAACACAGTGGCTAGTACGCATGCCTGCTGGCCCCATGGATATGGATTCAAATTTGCATTGAGGCATATGTGTTAACTTGACTTGGGCTCCCAAGTTGACCTAGCCTAGAATAGGTAGGTCTTTGGCATTAAAGGCAGTCATGTGACATTAACCACCTCACCCCCTGAATGCCAGTTGGTCTGTGGAAAGATGGGTTTGATTGATTGATTGATTGATTTAGGAACCGACATCACAGCATTCGGGGCATTCCCATAAGCGCTCCGTCCCCATCCTCAGCAGCCAGCGAAAAGTTCCAACACTAATAGTACCAGTAGCCATCTGATTATATGTGCGTCTCGCCTTTCCTCTGAGCATCGATCATCGGCCAGAACCCTTCGTCACTCCTCGCTGTCTCATTCTTGCCACACCATGGTGATCCATTTGCTCCTCCGAGGTGTACACGTGCTCCCACAAGGCTGCAACCACGTCTATACACATATGGGAGCAGCACCATGTACCCAAGATGCCTCAAGGCTGTAAAATAGGCTCCTTGACTTCTTCCACTTCTACTTCTGCCTGATTCTCATAATTACATATAGAAGTCAGCATAGCCGCATGGATAAGAACATGTGATCTTAAACATCCAGTGTGCTGATGCCGAGGTAAGGGGTTCAACCCCTACACTGGACAGTTGGACTAAAATGTTGACTTATCGTCCTTGGCTTGGGGGCGTAAATTACAAGTACCCATGAAGTTGGAGTGGGATCGCCTAAGGGCGAGAGACACTGGTAATAGGAAAAGCTAATCCACATGCAAAATTCAGTCCAGCAATACTAGAAGTAGTGTATATTACTACGCTTGAGTTCAAAGCGAGCGAGCACCCCAAAAAAAAAAAAATCATATGTTAAGTCAGAGAATATTGCAATAGGAGTGTGATATGGAAATACCATTTAGGTTACAAATATGGGTCGTAACTTAATGCATTGTTGTTTTTGTTTTTGTTTATCAGAGCATAGCTGTAATGACAACATTTAAATTATCCTCATCTAGCAGGTGTAGCGGGTGCTTTAGGAAGTTGATAGGGAGCTGTGCTGATAATGTCATGAGCATTGTCAGGTGAGGGTTCGATGCCTGGGCTCATCGCCTGCTAAGTGAGAGAAAGTTCAGCCATGTATTGTCCGTGCATTCAGGCCTACAAAATGTGATGGGGCTGTTGACATCACAGACCCCTAGCAGCAAACTGCTTCGGGACAAATTTAATGTAATAGGTCCTTGGCAAAACTTTGCTCTCATTACAGCTGTCATCACAGCTCTCATCCCAGCTCTCATCACAGCTCTCATCACAGCTCTCATCACAGCTCTCAACACAGCTCTCATCCCAGCTCTCATCACAGCTCTCATCCCAGCTCTCATCACAGCTCTTATCACAGTTCTCATCACAGCTGCCATCACAGCTCTCATCACAGCTGTCATCGCAGCTTTCATCCCAGCTCTCATCACAGCTCTCATCCCAGCTCTCATCACAGCTCTCATCCCAGCTCTCATCACAGCTCTCATCGCAGCTGTCATCGCAGCTCTCATTCCAGCTCTCATCACAGCTGTCATCACAGCTCTCATTACAGCTGTCATCACAGCTCTCATCACAGCTCTCATCACAGCTCTCATCACAGCTCTTATCACAGCTGTCATCACAGCTGCCATCACAGCTCTTATCACAGTTCTCATCGCAGCTTGTATCACAGCTCTCATCACAGCTGTCATCACAGCTCTCATCACAGCTCTTATCACAGCTCTCTTCACAGCTGTCATTGCAGCTCTCATCACAGCTCTCATCACAGCTCTCATCGCAGCTGTCATCGCAGCTCGTATCACAGCTCTCATCCCAGCTCTCATCACAGCTCTCATCACAGTTTGCCAAAAACTGTCTTACCCCCTTTGCCAATTCTTCTGTCTCATGCACCCTCATGCCAAACGTGTCTGCAATGTCCTGTGTCCATCTTAGTGCAGATTGACCCCTGACTCTTGTCCCAGGAACCATGCCCTCCATCACTGTTCTTTCCAAGCCACTATGATATTTAATATGGCCAAAATATGTTAGTTTCTGAGTCGCGATACTGTTTAATTTAAAATATGGAATCAATATGAAGCTTGTTTACTTTCTGTGTTCCTATAGAGGATCAGATAATGATGTAATATACTATTTGTTCCATTTATATAAAATAGGTTTGATTTCCTGTAGCATAGCCTGCAGTTTGCCCACATAAAATTCTTGTATCAGTTCATCAGATTTTTTATTTCTTTCTAATAACTTACTGTTAGGTTAAGGGTACTGAATTGGAGTCCCCGTCGACAGATGTGGGAGGAGCCAAAGCTGAAAGAAATCCCAAACCTCTACACAATTACAGCTCTGTCCTGGAAGAAGGATGGATCCAGAGTTGTTGCTGTGAGTTAATCTACGTGTGATAGTTGTTCTTTGTTGCTTGTTCACTTGAATCTTTGTTGCACATCTTGATGATCTTTATTATCTCAACCAATCACCAGTCTTGGATAAGGTATTGGTTCTTGCCCCAGTTATGCCATTTGTCCAAACCATCCAGGTATTTATTTCTTTGCCTTCCTCTTGCTCTTTGTCCATCAATTTTGTCCATTATGATTAAGTATTGAAGTTTATTTCTTGAGTGTGCTCAACAAATCTACATGTGTTATCTCTGTCATCTCTGTTGTTCTATGTGTTATCTGTGTTGTTCTATGTGTCTTCTCTGTTCTATGTATAATCTCTCTTGTTCTATGTATTATCTCTGTTGTTCTATTTTTTATCTCTCATCGCTGTTGATCTATGTATAATCTCTGTTGTTATATGTGTCATCTCTGTTGTTCTATGTATAATCTCTGTTGTTCTATGTATTATCTCTGTTGTTTTATTTTTTATCTCTGCCATCACTGTTGTTCTATGTATAATCTCTGTTGTTATATGTGTCATCTCTGTTGTTATATATATAATCTCTGTTGTTATATTGTCATCTCTGTTGTTCTGTGTATCATTTGTTGTTCTGTGTGTCATCTCTGTTGTTCTGTGTGTCATTTCTGTTATTCTATATATAATCTCTGTTGTTCTGTGTGTCATCTCTGTTGTTCTGTGTATCATCTCTGTTGTTCTGTGTCAGCTCTGTTGCTCTTTGTGTCATCTCTGTTGTTTTACATATCATCTCTGTTGTTCTGTTTCTCATCTCTGTTTTTTGTGAATTATTTCTGTTGTTCTATGTATAATCTCTGTTGTTCTGTATGTGTCTAGATGTGTGGGTGTGTATGTGAGGAATGTGTGTGTGTGTGGGGGGTGTGGGGAATGTATGTGTGGAGGGGTTGTGTGTGGGAAGTGTGTATGGGTTGATGGGTGATGTGTGGATGGGTTGATGGGTGAAGGGATGTGTAGTTGGTGGGGGATGTGTGTGAGGGATGTGTGTGTGTGGGGGGGGGGGGGAGGAATATTTGGGAGGATGGTTGGAAGTATGTGGGTGTTGGTGGGTTGGGGGTGTGGGTAGGGAATGTGTATTTGGGTGTGTGGGAGTTTGTGTAGGTTGGGGGATGGGTGTGTAATGGGTGTGGGGAATGAGTGTGTGGGGGTGGGGTGTCTGTGAATGGGATATGTCTGTTTGGGTGGGAGTGTGTGAGTGTGGATGGGGTAAATGTGAGTGGGTGGAGGATGTATGTGTGGGTGGTGAGGATGTTTGTAGGTGGGGGATGTGTGGGTGGGTTGGGAGATGTGTGTCTGTGTGTGTGTGAGATGTATGGGCGGGGATGTGTATCTGGAATGCATGTGGGGGATTGTGTGTGTGGGAGGGGATGTGTTCATGGGTTTAGTTCTGTGTGGGAGGGGAGATGTGTGAGAGGTGGGGGAGGTGTGGGATGTGCAGGTGAATGAAGGATGTATGTGAGGATGGGGGATGTGTGTTTGGCTGGGTGGTTGGGGTGTGTGTGGGAGGGTAGATGAGAGATGCATGTGTTGATGGGCGGGTGGGTGTTGTGTGGGTGTGAGTGGTTGATGGGTGAGTGGGTGGATGTATGTGTGAGATGAGTGTATGGGTGAGGGATGTGTGTATTTGTGGGAAGATGTGTGTGAGCGGCGGATGTGTGTGGTGGGGCATATGTGGGTGGTGGGGTGTGTGTGGGTGGGAGGTGTGTGTTTATGGGTGGGGGATATGTGTGGGCAGGCGGGGAGATGTGTTTGTGGGTGGGGATGTGTGTATAGGTGGGGGATGTGTAGTTGAGAGGTGGCGGATATTGGGTTGGTGAGTGGGTGTAGGTTGGCTGATGTGTGTGTGGGTGGGGAAAATTGTGATGGTGCGGGATGTGTGTGTGGATAGGTGCGGGATGTGTAGGTTGGTGGGGGGTATGTGTGTGTGGTTTTGTGATGTGTGTATTGCTGGGTGGTTGCGGGTGTGTGGGTGGGTGTTGGAGAATATGTGGGTGGGTGTGTGCATGTCAGGTGTGGGATGTGTGTGTGGGTGGAGAAATGTGTGTGGGTGGGGGAATCAGTGGGTGGGTGGCGGCATATATGTTTGCCTGGGTCTGTGTGAGTGCATGGAGGTAGGTGTGGGTTGGTGGAGGATGTGTGGGTGGCTGCGGGATGTGGGAGTGGCTGCGGGATGTGAGGGTGGATGGGGGATGTGTCTCACAACATTGCAATATGCACTGTTTATGTTTACAACTTTCATTTGACAATGTTTTTTTTCCCCATGTGAATGCATCATACGTAATATGTATTGTTTATGCTTACAAAATCCATTTGACAATGTTTTTTTCCCCTATGTAAATGTAACATGCACTTTTGATGAATGAAAGATTAGTGATTGAAAGGGCTGAATGTAAGATGGGTCTGCGTGCCCAATTTGTTACCCTTTTCAAATAAAGTTCGTTCATTCGTTCGTTTGTTTGTTCATTCATTCTGTGTCAGCTCTGTTGTTCTATGTGTCTTCTCTGTTCTATGTATTATCTCTGTTGTTCTATTTTTTATCTCTGCCATCGCTGTTGTTCTATGTATAATCTCTGTTGTTATATGTGTCACCTCAGTTGTTCTGTGTGTCATCTCTGTTGTTCTTCTTCTTCTGCTGTGATCATCCGGAGTTTTTTTTTCCGGATGTGATTGCGTTGTGCCTGTTTACAGCAGAGCTGCGTTCTTGCGCCGTTAGGCCAACACATCCGACTTCTGTGGGCATTTGTTGACCGGGCTAACCTTCCCGGATCTCTGTTGTTCTATGTATCATCTTTGTTGTTCTATGTATCATCTCTATTGTTCTATGTATCATCTTTGTTGTTCTATGTATCATCTCTATTGTTATGTGTCAGCTCTGTTGTTCTATGTGTCTTCTCTGTTCTGTGTATTATCTCAGTTGTTCTATTTTTTTATCTCTGTCATCACTTTTGTTCTATGTATAATCTCTGTTGTTGTATGTGTTATCTCTGTTGTTCTGTGTGTCATCTCTGTTGTTCTGTGTGTCATATCTGTTGTTCTATATATAATCTCTGTTGTTATATGTGTCATCTCTGTTGTTCTGTGTATCATTTGTTGTTCTGTGTCAGCTCTGTTGCTCTTTGTGTAATCTCTGTTGCTCTACATGTCATCTCTGTTGTTCTGTGAATTATCTGCATCATCTCAATTGTTCTGTGTATCATCCCTGTTGTTCTTTGTGTCATCTCTATTGTTTTGTGTGTCATCTCTGTTGCTCTATGTGTCATATCTGTTGTTCTGTGTATTATTTCTGTTGTTCTGTGTATCATCTCAGTTGTTCTTTGTGTCATCTATGTTGCTCTACGTGTCATCTCTGTTGTTCTGTGTAGTATTTCTTTTATTCTGTGTATCATCTCAGTTGTTCTGTGTATCATCCCTGTTGTTTTTTTTGTGTCATCTCTATTGTTCTGTGTGTCATCTCTGTTGCTCTACGTGTCATCTTTGTTGTTCTGTGTATTATTTCTGTTGTTCTGTGTATCATCTCAGTTGTTCTGTGTATCATCCCTGTTCTATGTGTCATCTCTGTTGTTCTATGTGTCATGTCTGTTGCTCTACATGCCATCTCTGTTCTGTGTATTATCTCTGTTGTTCTATGTATCATCTCTTTAGGGAACATTATGTGGAGGCCTAGAACTCTTTGACTGCTGCCTGAAGAGGACACTGTACAAGAATAAATTTGAGATCACATATGTTGGCATGAGTCAGGTTGGTTCAGATATCACTTTTATAGTAGAATTCAGCTGAATAATTAACATATTTATCTGTGGTTTTGATACATGCGTAATTTGTACAAAACCAAAATCAGGACTTAGATATGCAGATGACACAGTCCTCCTTTCCAATAGTGCTAAAGGAATAGAAGACGTGATCCTGTCTGTCCGGAGACACAGTGAAAATCCAAATCTTGTTGTGAACTTAAACAAATCAAAAGTAATGTCCACGGACAAAACTACATAGCAGCCAAAGATCACAATCAGCAATGAGCAATTGAGCATGACACAAACTTTGACAGTCTTGGCTCAGTAATCAACAGCAAAGTGGACTGTTCAAAAGAATTAGCAGACGCAGGCTGACTGTAGCAGACGCAGGCTGACCTTAGCAGACGCAAGCTCACCGTAGCAGATGCAGGCTGGCTGTAGCAGACGCAGGCTGGCCGTAGCAGACGCAGGCTGGCCGTAGCAGACGCAGGCTGGCCGTAGCAGAAGCAGGCTAGACATATCAGATGCAGGCTGACCGTAGCAGACGCAGGCTGACCATAGCAGACGCAGGCTGACCGTGGCAGACGCAGGCTGGCCGTGTCAGAAGCCGGCTGGCCATAGCAGAAGCAGGCTGGCCGTAACAGAAGCAGGCTGACCTAACAGAAGCAGGCTGGCCGTAACAGAAGCAGGCTGACCTAACAGAAGCAGGCTGACCTAACAGAAGCAGGCTGACCATAACAGAAGCAGGCTGACCGTAACAGAAGCAGGCTAACCGTAACAGAAGCAGGCTGACGTAGCAGACGCAGGCTGACATTAGAAGACGCCGGCTGGCCGTAGCAGACGCAAGTTGGCCGTGGCAAATGCAGGCTGGCAGTAGTAGACGCAGGCTGGCCATAGCAGACGCAGGCTGGCAATAGTAGACGCAGGCTGGCCACAGCAGACGCAGGCTGTTTGTAGCCATATTAAGAGCATATGGCACAACACCAGCAAACAAGTTACAGTAAAATTTTTGAGAATATGCATCTTTCTTATGGCAACACAAGGATATGATCATAGACTATTTCACAATCTCTAAAGATGAAAATCAGGGTCTTTTGAGCTCAAATTTTACAGAAAAATTCCTAGAATATCTTGCACCAAGAAGAAGAACAATAATAAAATTCTACAAGATCTGAAGACAAAAGAAAACTGGCGCATGGAGAGTATCATATCTCAGAAACTAAAGCACTTTGATCTTATCAGGCACATTGCTACTGGGGCTTCCAGACTTAAGAGTTGGGTACAGTTATTTAATGTTTTTGCTATTATCCATTATCCAAGAATTGATACTCAAAAGTAACTTTTGACATTGTTTACTTGATTTTTAAAGTGATTTTAATTCATGTATGTACTTAATTAAGTAATAAAGCAGTAATTTGTAACCTTTTGTTTTCCAGGCCATTGTCAGAAATCTGGCCAGTAATACTAAAGTCATGTTGAAGTCCCACTATGGCTATGAAATTGATGAAGTCCGGATCATGGGAAGAGACAGATACCTTGTAGCTCATACCTCAGACACGCTACTCCTGGGGGATATGCTGACCTCCAGGCTGAGTGAGGTCCCCTGGCAAGGCTCTGGGAGTGAGAAATATTATTTTGACAATGAAAACGTAAGCCTTCATGATTACATTCATTCCGAATGTAGTATAATCTTGTTGTGGGTTTTGTTTGTAATCTCCAGCGCTGTGTTGAAGGGGTTACAAATGCAATTCGCAGTCCTGCATAACGTTTTCAAAACTCAGCTGCAGGCAGTTTGGAAGTAGACTGCCTTGCACTGGTTTTCATAAAATGATATGAGTGCAAGCCATTCAGAAAGCAATGGCAAATTACTGAACATAAACTTGCCAAGAAATCACAAACAGCTGCAAAATTCTATAGTTGACTGCTGCGCCCTATAAAGGATATGCAACTAACTGTTTTTTTTTTGGTAAAGGATTGCTTTCATTGCACATGGGTATCTTCATAAGTGCTGCAGTCTCCTTTGATAGATTTTAAGGAGAATTTCAACACAGTGCATGGGTTCTGTAGCGCCAGCGAGGGTCCAAATGATTGTAACACATGACTTCTGGGACAGAAGACAAGCATGCTAGCTATGAAGCTCTCAAAGTGGCCTTGTGAATCTAAAAAACCCAAATTTATATAACTATAAAAATGTCAGTTTGTTAGCTTAAAAAATAGGCACCTTTGTCATTTTCATTTCTTTTCCTTTCTGCCCTCAGTTTCAGGGTATGAAGTGAGTTCTGAACGAGCTCAGATGTGTGCTACAAGCTCTGTGGTGTTTCTTGCCTCATTTAATCCATTTATCCATCTTTTTCGTAAGCAGCCTTTGCTTTTTCCTGATTGTTTCTGAGTGATCTAGAAGAACTGTGTGAGCTGTAATGTTCTATATAATTTCATAGTCCTTCATCTTCTACCTTAGCCTGTCATATTACTATTTGATCAGATGAAACCCCCTAACCCAGTGGTTCTCAACCTTTTTTGGCCAGTTCCCCCCTTCACCATATTTTTAGAACGTCATTCCCCCCCCCCCCTCCTATCAAAAATTTGGCCCGTCCCCCCCCCCTCCCCCCCCCCCCCCTTTCACCGTATTTTCAGAACGTCATTCCCACCTTTCATATTTCCTATCTAAAAATCCCCCCACCCCTATACAGTATACCTAAAAATGTAAGGTAAATTTAATAGCACATACTAAAACAAGTCTAGACATCCACATAAAACATGATTTGTGGGTCTACTGACTTTATAAAATGAATTTTAGAAGGACGAGACATACATAACTGTAAAGTATGAAGGGAAAAACAATATCAAGTAATCGGTTCTTATATTAATGCGATCTTGAAATGGTCTTCATTCCCCCCCTGGAAACCCTAAAATTCCCCCCTGGGGGGGAATTCCCCACCGGTTGAGAACCACTGCCTAACCAGAGATCAGTATGGCCAAATGGATAGAGCCCTCGTTCTCAAACATCCGGTGTGTTGATGCCGAGGTAGGGGCTTCAACCCCTACACCGGTCAGTTGGACTAAAAATTTCCGGGAAGGTTAACCCGGTCAACAAATGCCTGCAGAAGTCGGATGTGTCTGCTTAACGGCGCAAGAACACAGCTCTGCTGTAAACAGGCACAACGCAATCACGTCCGGAAAAAAACTCCGGATGAACGCAGAAGAAGAAGAAGAAGACTAAAATGTTGACTTCTCGTCCTTGACTTGGGGATGTAAATTACAAGCACCTCTGAAGTTGGAGTGGGTTCATCTGATGGCGAGGGATACTGGTAATAGGGAAAGCTAATCCACATGCAAAATTCAGTCCAGTGAGTTTAAAGAGTAGGGAGGGCGGGGCCTAGATAGAGCCTGTTACCGTGAATGGAATCTGTCTAGAGGAAGTAAATCTTACACAAATGCAAGCTCAAGCTGGACTCACTGACTTGTAAGGTGCATAACTGGATGTGACGCAATATCCTCAAAAAAGGAATGAAGAATAAGATGAAGAATCTCTGTCACACAAATTCCATCTGATGTTATTGGTTGTTACTCATCATCATCATCATCATCATCAAGTGCCTTGCCAGCTGATGTTGGCGTTCATGACTTTCCACAGATCTCGGTATTTTGTGTTCTGGATCAACTCTGCTGATGATATTCCTCCATGCCACCGTCTCATTCCATCCAGCATCATTTCACCTGGTCTGCCCCTGCCTCTCTTCCCCTTGATCTTTCCAGTTGTCACGATGTTCTCCAATGCCTCTCTTCTCATCACATGACCAAAGAAAGCTGTTTTTCTCATTCTTATTGTTGCATATAATGTTCTAGTTTTATTAGTATTTGTATGCCACATATAATTGAATGTATTTGTATTGTTTCCTTACAGGTGTGCATGATATTCAATGCTGGAGAGCTGGCTTTGATAGAGTATGGCCAGAATGAGGTTCTTGGTTGTGTGCGCACAGAGTTTATGAACCCACACCTTATCAGGTGTGATTTGTGAATACTTTCATTTGTCAAATAAAAGAGAGACTAATGAACCACGAAATGTTGTAAATAATTATAAGAGGTGATACTACCAGAGAGAGATGAGACAATATAAACAGATAACAGAATTACAAATAAAGTCAAGAAACACATTGGACAAAAGTATCTGATGTTGCTATTTAGAAATGGATGTTTATATATTCTGCACTTGTTTTTAAAAAGAAAATTACTTGTCCTTTGCAGGACATTGCAATCAAACCCAGATTGATTCACTAGGCAATTTTGAATTATATTATTTCATGTTGTGATAAAAGTGTAATGTATAGTTTATTATACCTGTTATTGTCAATGTAAGTAGAAAATGCACGTTTGTCTTCATTATTTTTTTTTTGGCGCTCACTCACTTTGAAGTCAAGTGTAGTGTCCATACACACTACTTCTAGTAGTACTGGACTGAATTTTGCGTGTGGATTAGCTTTCCCTATTAACAGTGTCCCTCGCCATCAGGTGAAGCCACTCCGACTTCAGAGGTACTTGTAATTTACATCCCCAAGTCAATGACGAGAGGTCAATATTTTAGTCCAACTGTCCGGTGTAGGGCTTGAAATCCTTACCTCAGCATCAGCACACCGGATGTTTAAGAACACGCACGCGTTCTTATCCATTCAGCCATGCTGTGTCTTTATTATGATGATGTGCAGAAATGTGGACGATGAATAAGCAATGTCAGGGTCAGATTTGAACTGTTGTTGTGTGGTTATAAAGACGAATAGAAGAAATCTCATGAGAAGAGAAGAGAATAAACAAGTATTAGCAAAATGTCTTTATCTGCCTTTAACCTCACTTCTAGGGATTCTCCGTGGTGAAGTGGTTACGCTGTTTGCCTCATGTTCCAAAGGTCATGGGTTTTATTCCGGGCTATGTCCTTTCGGTTGACGAGTGCAATTTTCTCGGATACTTTTATAGTTTAGTCACTGTAGCTATGGAGTTTGTGTTTTGTGTGGCACTTTTGGCAGGCCTGAGTCATATTGGGATAAAACCTGGTGCAATGAAGTCGATTATCTTGCCTTTTAAACCCTTTTTTTCATCTCACTTCTTCGTAATTGTTGGATTCTCTGCTGTAGTTTTCTAAGGCGTGAGGTAGTCATTGCCACGTCAACCTTCCTTAGTCGCCTCTTACTGTGTGCATCATAGGTTACAGGGTTATTGTTCTTTGCTTCCCTTCTGGGCCCTGGTAACACACGGGGCGGTTAGAAAATCTTTTCTTCCTCTGCCATGCTCATATGCATGGGCGGTCATGGTTCGTCATCTCACATGATCACCAGAGTTTAGGATCAGCTCTGTGTACTTGTCTTGATTATGCCATGTGGTCAAGCCATGCAGATTTTTATCTCTCTGCCTTTCTTTTGCTCTTTTCCCATCAATCTGGCTAGTTGTCACTAAGTTTTTCAGTTTATTTCTCATAATTTTCACAGCAAATCTTAACCTGTCTATATCTGATTTCATTAATCAGTTTACTGTTTTCATTTGTTTCTTGTAGGACTTTCTCATTGGTTTTTCTGTCTGTCCATGTTATTCTTTTCTTTTTTCTCAGAAACCACAGTTCTGTTCATTAATCATGATTTTCTAGGCATCTGTAAAGATGGTAGTCTGCCATTGCTTTCCTTCTCGGCAGTGACCAGACTGATCGGTGACGGTAGCCATTGCTTTCCTTCTCGGCAGTGACCAGACTGGTCGGTGATGGTAGCCATTGCTTTCCTTCTCAGCAGTGACCAGACTGGTCGGTGATGGTAGCCATTGCTTTCCTTCTCAGCAGTGACCAGACTGGTCGGTGATGGTAGCCATTGCTTTCCTTCTCAGCAGTGACCAGACTGGTCGGTGATGGTAGCCATTGCTTTCCTTCTCAGCAGTGACCATACTGGTCAGTGACGGTAGCCATTGCTTTCCTTCTCAGCAGTGACCATACTGGTCAGTGGCATTAGACATTAACCCTATAAAGAGATCCTCAGCCTAACATAGTGAACTGGAACCCACATCTAGCAACTGTCTGTTAACTGTTCTGAAGCTCAGCCTATCACCTGTTCATATGGTTTCATATTACCCTGGTTGGGGGACTATACAGGTATTCCACCTTATCAAGTTTGTCTTGTAGACTAGCAGAGGAAAGAAGATGTGTTAATTCTTCTTTGATGCCCTTATCTGTCACATATGTGTAGGTAGGCAATGTTTACTTAGTATAAAATTATAGTATTTTCCCTTCTTACAATAGCCATATTTTATTATTATTTATGCAAGCTAATGGTGTTTGAAAAATAATATGTTTAAATATAGTTACTGTAGTTTTTTTATTTTCTTGTTTGCTGCCATATTATAAAATTTGAATATTTTAACAACTGTCCGATATTATTCTTTGCTAACCCAGTGTGCGTCTAAATGAACGGAAGCAAAGAGGGGTCCAGGAAAACAAGAAGATGGCCTATCTCATTGACTTAAAAACTGTTGCTATCAGTAAGTAGTTTACCCCTTGACCATAGACTTTCATAGCCTGTAGATATTTATGTGTCTAAAACAACTCTTTAAAGGCACTCTTCCTTCCTCTACCTCCTTCTCCACCTATTCTTCTTCTTTTTCTTCTTCTTCTAGTTCTTCTTCTTCTTCTTCTTCTTCTTCTTCTTCTTCTTCTTCTTCTTCTTCTTCTTCTTCTTCTTCTTCTTCTTCTTCTTCTTCTACAATTGCCTTGTCTGTAACTGACATTGGTGATACAAAGCTGGGAGTGAAGTCTGGTCAAGTACGTTGCAGCTTTTAGGCCAAGACAGGAGGTACCATAACCAACGCTTCATTGGAACAGTGAGCAGTGAAGTACCTTGGGATGGCTTCTACATCGGAGGACTGGGCATGCTTGGGGGTGCTCAATGTGGAGTGATGTTGTTTGACATAATATAACATAGACATAAGTAATCATGACCCACAAATCCTCTCTATTGATTAGTATTTTGATAGAGTTAGTGTAGCTTTGATGTTGATGTCACTCTGTGGGTCTCTGGAACAGTTATGGAGGACCTTTCCTACATGAGCATTTGGCTGCCAAGAGTACATTTAGGAAGCATTGCGATCCAAATTTAAGGACTTAATGGTCTGTTGTACAGTTTGGAAAATCTGACAGCTCATTAACAGAGTTAGGAAAAGCCAAAACAAAGGTCCGAAGTTTGATCCCGAGAATTATTTTTTCCAACCTGCATAGCTTTTATGTCAATGATTTATGCGGGAAAAAGAAAGCAGGAGTACATAATACTGATCACAGTACCCTTCATGTGACATTCGGTCACTGACAGTACAGGCCTGGTACTCCTATCGCAGGATGCCTTCTTCTGTTGCTGCCTTTAATCTTCCAATGGAGCATAGGCCCTCAACCAACTCAGGCCAAGCCTTTTGTAGACTTGTTCAATATTGGTTGAATTTTCCAGTTAAAGTTTGCTATTGGATGAGGTAGCCACTCTCACACCATCTGGCCTCAGTTGCCTCTTATGACATGCATGGCAGGTTACACATCCCTATGTGTAACTGGTAGCTACAGGCAACAGGATGCACAATGGCACATAACAGAGCATTATGTTGTTTTACTTCCAATGTATGGTTGTAATCACACTAGTAATTTAAATTTCATTTTGTGAAAAATTGCCACAATGGTGCATAGAGTTGACTTGAGTTATCAAAACCCCTCTTACAATAACCAGATTAGTAAGCTAATGGTATTTTGGAGTGGCTTTTGCTTTAGTCGGCTGTGTGGTGAAGGGGTTATGGATGCAGTTAGTTATCCTGCATACCACATTTGAAACACAGCTGTGGGTGATTTGGCAGCAGACTGTCTTGCGTTGGTTTTCATACAATGGTATGAGAGCTGGTTGTTCAGAAAGCAATAGCAAAGTACTGAACGTAAACTTGCCATTAAATCACAAACAGGGGGTTGACTGTGACGTTCTGTAAAAGATATACAACTAACTTTTTGTTTCAGTATACTCCATCAGTGTCTGTGGCTTAGGAGATAGTGAAAGAGTTCCATAATTCCCCATCATACCAAGTTGGGGCATTTTTTTAATCAGCTGCAAGCAAATCACTTTGCATTAATTTAGATTTTATGAGGCTTCTGCTGTTCAGAAAGCAATGGCAACCTACTGAGCATAAAATTTCCTGGAAAATCACAAAGTCAATCAATGCTGGGGTTGATTGCAATGTCCTGTAAAGGATACACAACTATTAACTGTCTTTTGCTTGAGTATAAATGCTTGTGTATTGTTTTTGTTTCTTTGCAGTTGATATTTTGACGGGTCTAAACATTGCTCAAGTGAGCCATGACAACAGAATCGACTGGCTTGAGGCAAGTAATGTATGTGTGTGAGTGGGTTTGGGGTAACTCGTGCACTCACACATACTGAATGATTTATTATTTTAATCAGTTGTTTGCCTTATTATTGTAAACATTTTGTTAATTGAACAGTTGTTGGATGTATAATGCTAATAATACATGGCAGTCGTCATTATCATCATCATGTGCCATGCTGGTAGATGTCAATGTTTTTGGTTCATCATTTCACACAATCTCAAGATTCTTCTATTATATGTGCTTTTTATGTTCTTATTATGCCATTTGCCCGTGCCGTTCATGTATACATCTGTCTTCATTTCACCATAAATATAACCATTTGTCACTAAATTTACAGTTTGTCTCATACACATCTGTAACATATTATGCTGAATTGCTTTAAATATTCCATTTCACAAATCTCAGCTCAATGAAATAGGCCTTATCCCATGTATTACTGGGGCCTTTAAAGGAAGCAAAGAATAGTAACGCCACCAGTATTTCTTAAAAAGGCGACTGTGGAGGGTTTACACAAGACTGGCTATTCCATCCCATAGAAGATTTAAACTACAAAATCCAGCCAATCGTGAACAAGTTAAATGATGAGGGAAGAAGTACAATGCAGCAAACCAAGATGTAAGGAGACTCCTCTAGAAGAAGTAAGACATCATGCAGAGAAAGCCGCACAGAGCCTGGATCTCTGACTTAACTCCTTTCACCAAGGAAAATCTGCAGAATTGGCAGCTGGAATGTTACAACCATGTTTGAATTGGGAAAGATGGCACAGATGGTAGAAGAGATGAAATATTATAAGATTAATATTTTGGGATTATATACCTGGAAAGTTCTTTCTCTGGAATCCACACGGCAAATGAAATAGAGGGTGATATAAAAACACATGGAGAAGAGATTTAGAGGCATTGTTGAATATGGGCAAGACATGACGGAAGCTGCAGGAACTAAGCAAAAGACTGTCATTATATATGTAACGGAGTGTTTCGGGTTCACCTTGGGTAGTGAGAGTGAACCACACCCGAGGTGTCTCTAGCACTCCCGTGTATTCTAGCCCCAGGGGTTGGACGAGCAGATACACTTTTTTTTTCTCTGTGGTTGATCTCAGGTTATTTAGTTACGTCTACACACCCCTCCAGATTCTAGACCCCCACTAACTACCCACCCCTGTTGAACAATGAACACTTAGGCATCGTCCGAGACCACACTCAATCATTATACAAAGAGCAAGTCAACTTACATAAAGTTTATTCTACCCTTGAGAATATAGAACTGAAATGAACATCCTGATAGAAGAATCTATTTACACAAATAGAAGATAGAGTAGAGACAGACTTAGAGATGTAGGTGTCTTCATCGAGTTGAGAAGTAGAGTGGATGCAGATGTCCCGTCCAGTCGGTCCGCCACTCACCCGGCTTCCTTCCAGTGAGATGACTAGAACCTTGGAGACCACTCCGTCTCCCGAACGTGGAACCACAACAATAGAGTCACTGCTGGACCACACTTCACTGGACCAACTGCATCTATAACACTCCCACGGAGTCACTGGTAATACAGTTCTCGAACACTACCGAGTTGGAGACAATCTTCCTGGACTTGGCTCCAAGTATTGGTTACTTCGATGAACTAAATAGTCACGGACCAATCGAATGGTCTGTCACTCATAGCACAGTCCCACTGCAGAACCGATATGGCATTGACCAATTCAATGGTCTCTTACAGTCACACTTTGTAGGATCAGATATGGCTACTGAACAGTTACTGAGTCCTTCTAGAACACAGTTGATAATCTGGATACGGAAACAGTACATGAATAGAATCAGACATCTATTTTACGGAAACAATTCAGGTTGGACTATAATCCCTAGTCCCTTCCACCGGGTTACACTTGACACACTTCCATACTGGTGTAGTTCTTCTCAAGACCTGCCACTCGAGCTGTCCAAAGAACCATTCAAGTGTCTGAAGATTAGTTACTTCTGCGTTTAGGCAGAACCCCCGTCAAACCAGACGGACCGGTGTTCCCTGTCGAGCATGATTACTCAACATGCTGAAATGTTCCTGGCAAAAACAGAGTATCTTCTATTTTAAACGATCACAAACCATCATTTCCCACACGTGCACCTTCAGGGCAGTGGTATGTCTTGAAGCAAACTTCACGCATGGTGAATCACCTTGGGTACCTGGTGTGATGGAGTCTGGCGTGATAAGTAAAGAACTGAACCCTTCGCTCTGTCACACGAAGTGGTTTCCTGCCAACAACAATTATAGTTGACTGGTTCCTCAACAGGCAAACTCCTGAAAAGGAAGAGCGACCGGTGAGAGTACACTGGCCCAAACATTAGTTCACATGCATCCTACCAAAACTACTCAATTCTCAGTCATGCTAGTTAGTTATTCATATAACCAAAGCATTATCTCTATATGGAGAGTAGTCAAGCATGGGTTCACAAATGTCAGTTGGCCTCACAGAACAGCCCGTCAAACAGAGCAAGAAATCAGAATGACGAGTCTGATCATTGGTCTCACCTATCCCTAATCATCTACCAGTCGTCGCTAACGTCAGTAATGATACAAGGCTGTTATTGTTCTAATTTAATCGAACTAAACAAATAGGTAAAGAGTCCCTAGACTCGTTCCTAACATCATCAATGTACATTAAGAAACATAAACTTGATCAATATACCATCCCTCGGGATATAGGAATAGTACATGATCACATCCAATATGTACACAATCCTGTTTGCTGGTGGGACCACCTGCCCACGCCACAGCAAACTCTTCTTATCAGACTCTGCCTTAGAGTCAAGAAGCCTTCTTGAGAATACATGTTCCCCCCATGTTCCAAGGGTACTGTTCCCGTTCTGTCCTCCCAAGTGGTTTAGCCTTGGCCTGGACTGAACTTCATCGTTGGTTTGGTCTACCAACACATACTTTCATAACTTGCTTTCACATCCCCCATATTCGATATTTCCCCAGTCTCATACAGCCTCCTGCATCCTTCCATACTTCCAGCACCTTAGCATTCACTCGCACTAGCGCCAGTATGAAAGAAACAGGATAGCTTAGACAAGATTTCAGAACGCATATTTACATCGCGACGGCACGCCGTGTTATCACGCGTCGATCTATTCGGCGTTCGGGATTACCCCAGGAAGTATCACATGCCATGACCTAATATATATACACAATGCCACATCATATATATATATATAGATATAGCACCAAAGCCACTTACCTTTCCACAGAAATCCGCTGTTCCACACAATGAATTCACTATTAAGTTTTTACACAATAGTTACAGCATTCCTGGTGGCACAGAACTAAGTTCTTCCTTTACTTAGTAACTAAGCACATTTTTGTCTGAATCTCCACCTACCAACTTACCTGGTTTTCTAACCGTTCTTCTGGCTTCAGCAACTGACTGACATAATCTAAGTTTCCATCCGGCACAAGTAACTAGGTTTTATTCTAACACAGCAACCTAATAGATGCAACGATTGGCAATATATGGTACATATATTTGGAACCCAAATCGCCCACATCACATTACGGCGTTCCTAACAGCTGATTCGCGAGCACACAGTAAACAAACCCACGATTAATTGTCACCTGCGTTATCGATCGGTTCGCTAATTAGTATGCGAGGACATCCGCATAGGTAATGAGGTTAGAACAATGGCGTGTGGAACACACGTACAAAGTTAAATGATTTAACCAAATATCTACCTGCATGGTGAAACCAGCTCTCCAGTCAGCTTCCGAACTGTTCAAGGGCTTCTCATCTTCCTTTTCATAACAGTCAGCCGAATCATGGTTGAGGTGAGACGCACCACAAAAATGGCTCACAGTCAGGCCAGCGTCTGTTCTCTTCGAACAAAAGTAAGTGAATGGCTGGTTTAGCCAATTTCCCGCTTCGTGCCAACTCGATGCGCACAAGAAGCTAGTGCTTCTCGAGAAAAGATACTTTCTCGGGAAAACGTCATTCCCCGCCTAGAGTTTCTAGATCTCTCTGCACGGGAAGTTAGAGCGATACCCAGCATCCCGGGTTACTCGAATTCCGGTGTTTCGAGACGATTCTAGATAATAAGTCCTCCATCGGCTTCCCTCAGTCTATTTTTAGCTGGGAAAGTCCCCGATGACGCGCCAAAATAGTGCGGGAACTTGACGACCCAAGACAGATAACCGCGTTTCGTCACATAGGCCCCCACTTTAAGAGGATCGACCCCGTCGTTCCACTTCTACGCAGAAGCTGTCTATGTCGTTCGTTCTTCTTTCTAAGAGACCGGATGGCGGGTGAGGAAGTCTAACCCGTCAATATTGTATAGAATACTTTTACCACATTCGGTGGGGTGACAAGCTATTCAGTATCACGGGTGATCAACGCCTACTCCGCTACTGCGATCGGGCATCTCGCAGTATCTTGCGGACCAGAGCTCCCGTCTCGACCTGATTTAACGATCGTTCCTGCCAGAGTTTACTGGACTTCTGCAACTCCAGCTTCCCCTTTCGAGGACCCAGCTGGACTGCAGTCGGTCGGATTGAGGGACCAAGGGTATGTGTCCGTTCCGACACAACCCACCTCTTTCGACCACGGTTCTCAGTGTAGTTAGCACTGCGGGTGTTCCTTTGGCCGGTCATGTTCCCCCGAGCACCGGGCTGAACCGAAGAAGGTACCTGCACATACATATAGGACTTCCTATGGTGTGACAGGCTTTCCGCTACCTGACCTGAACCCCGAACCGTTCTTTCAGCGAATCTCTGCGCCCTTGGGCTGGTGGACTTATCATCGGGCTTCCCCTCATAGCGCATGAGGAGACTGGAATGGAAAGTAGTAGACTTTCCCAGGATCACCACTCCATAGTGCTTGTGGAGCCCCACTTTATCCACTAGGAATGGGCCCTGCCACCCGATTTCGAATTCGTTCCCCTCGATTGGGAGGAGTACTAGAACTCGGTCTCCAACCTCTAAGGATATCTTCGTCTTCGTCCGTTTCTCAGGTGTGCATTTACGGCACTCCGGACAAGACCTAATATACCTGCGCACGTCGCCTGTCATTCCCGGCCACCAATAGTACCGGGATAGACATTTACTGGTTGTCCCTACAGTCAGATGTCCGGTTGGGGACCTGACATGTACCGTTCGCAGCAGATTAGCTCTGAAGCTCTCAGGAACCAACTTACGTTCCCTCTGCCTTTTCTCTGTTCCAGTCTGAATTAACTCTGACTGGTTATCAGAGTTGAACTTACCCTGAGTTAACGGGTTTTCATTGTTGGGCAACCATTCCGAACAAGGACACTCCGTCGCATCCTTGCTCCGAGCATTACTCATTCTATCCGGGTGAGTATTTCGGAGACTTACCTTTTCGAGACCCTCTTCCTCTGTATCTCTGACCTGCCTAGACTTATGGATGCTAGGGTGTTCTGGTTCGCCCAGAAACACGTACTTCCGGCCAAGAATTAGGGGATAGAGAGGATCCGGTACGACTGCCGCCTGAATGCGTCCAGTAACGTACTTGCTCCGAATCTCCACATTGGCAATCGGGCAACGTAGCGCTACAGCACTCCTACTGGCTGGCTGTATCTCCGTCATCTCCCCGGTGAGTTGCTCTGGGCCTGTCAGGTGGGATGCAATTACAGCTGAAAATTGCAATCCTGTGTCGTAGAGGCACGACACCTGTTGCCCATTCACTTCTACTTTCTCAACCACTGGAAGTCGTCTAGTTTCTCCATTCCCATCAACCGACTTCACTTTCCTGCAAGATCTATCCCTAACCTCTGCAAGACAAGCAAAGTGAAAGTCCTTGGGCTTACTCTTACACTCACTCGTATTGTGAGTGCTGGACTTGCAGAATTGGCACCATCGTTCACTCCACTTCCTCTTTGGAGAACTAGGTGGGCTATTCTTACCTTGGTTGACGTTAGAGATCTTCTCTAAAGAGCCTACCTGTTTCTTTGGTTCATCAGAACCTTGGGTCTTCTTTGACTTCTTCTTTGACTTACCTTGATCCGGATCTTTCGATCTCGGATCTGTTGGACTGGTGTCCCCAGTCTCGCCATAGACTTCAACGTATCTTTCGGCTAACTTGGTGACTATATCCAATCTCTCAGCCCCATTCTCACCTAAGAAGTTTCGCAAGGGTTTAGACATTTGCATTCGCATCTGATCTACAACCATCAACTCACGCAAACTTTCATACTCCTCATTAAATCCGGCCAAGGCCATCCATTTAAGAAGGTATGAGTTCAATCTCACACTGTATGCTGAAAACAGTTCACCAGGTTCTCGCTTCGCCGTTCGAAACTTCCTTTGGTATGAGTGCGCTGTGATCTCGAATCTCTTCAAGAGCGCCGCTTTCAATGCCGGGTAATCATTCTGTAAACCCGGTGGTAAGCGTGCATACACCTCATAACCTTCGGCACGGAGTCCCTGGGAGAGTTTCAAACACCATTTCTGTTTGTCTAGACCCATTGCAATAGACATGGCTTCATACTTCTCTAAGTATTGGTCTATCCGTTCCTTCTCGGGTTCGAACGGCTGTAAAGGCCATTTCATAGCCTGGTAGTCACGTCTACTGGTTGACTCTGAGCCAGGAGGTACCCCTCCTCCCATAGCTCCATCAGTTACACCTGTAGCAGGCACTTGTGCCTCAAGTAGCTTCATTCGATACTCATGGTCACGTTTTTCTTTCTCGGCTTCCAACTCAAGCCGTTTCATTTCAGTATCAGCCGCTATCCTCTTTTCCTCCAGAGCCACTTTACTGGCTTCCAGTTCTCTTTCTGCTCTCCTCCTCTCTCTTTCCTCTTGGCGAAAATTTCTTTCCACCTCTTGGACATAGGATTTCAAAGCATCTCCTTCAAGACCAGACTTACGTCCAGTTTCCTGAACTTTGTCCAAGTCTATCTCTTGGGTAGACATGTTGACTATGATAGGTGGGTACTCAAGTATGTGTGGGTGAAGCAATACAATGAATCAATAATCAATAGTACTAACTAATCACCCCAACACAAATGTCCGTCAAACAGTTAGGAGATAGGTAGAAGTAGTAGAATCTTATGTAGACTGCAGTAGAGGATAAAGACAAAGTCCCTATCCCTATGTGAGAGGTCTACAACACACAAAGATCTTGGAATAATCCCGGACGGGCCCCCACTCTGTAACGGAGTGTTTCGGGTTCACCTTGGGTAGTGAGAGTGAACCACACCCGAGGTGTCTCTAGCACTCCCGTGTATTCTAGCCCCAGGGGTTGGACGAGCAGATACACTTTTTTTTTCTCTGTGGTTGATCTCAGGTTATTTAGTTACGTCTACACACCCCTCCAGATTCTAGACCCCCACTAACTACCCACCCCTGTTGAACAATGAACACTTAGGCATCGTCCGAGACCACACTCAATCATTATACAAAGAGCAAGTCAACTTACATAAAGTTTATTCTACCCTTGAGAATATAGAACTGAAATGAACATCCTGATAGAAGAATCTATTTACACAAATAGAAGATAGAGTAGAGACAGACTTAGAGATGTAGGTGTCTTCATCGAGTTGAGAAGTAGAGTGGATGCAGATGTCCCGTCCAGTCGGTCCGCCACTCACCCGGCTTCCTTCCAGTGAGATGACTAGAACCTTGGAGACCACTCCGTCTCCCGAACGTGGAACCACAACAATAGAGTCACTGCTGGACCACACTTCACTGGACCAACTGCATCTATAACACTCCCACGGAGTCACTGGTAATACAGTTCTCGAACACTACCGAGTTGGAGACAATCTTCCTGGACTTGGCTCCAAGTATTGGTTACTTCGATGAACTAAATAGTCACGGACCAATCGAATGGTCTGTCACTCATAGCACAGTCCCACTGCAGAACCGATATGGCATTGACCAATTCAATGGTCTCTTACAGTCACACTTTGTAGGATCAGATATGGCTACTGAACAGTTACTGAGTCCTTCTAGAACACAGTTGATAATCTGGATACGGAAACAGTACATGAATAGAATCAGACATCTATTTTACGGAAACAATTCAGGTTGGACTATAATCCCTAGTCCCTTCCACCGGGTTACACTTGACACACTTCCATACTGGTGTAGTTCTTCTCAAGACCTGCCACTCGAGCTGTCCAAAGAACCATTCAAGTGTCTGAAGATTAGTTACTTCTGCGTTTAGGCAGAACCCCCGTCAAACCAGACGGACCGGTGTTCCCTGTCGAGCATGATTACTCAACATGCTGAAATGTTCCTGGCAAAAACAGAGTATCTTCTATTTTAAACGATCACAAACCATCATTTCCCACACGTGCACCTTCAGGGCAGTGGTATGTCTTGAAGCAAACTTCACGCATGGTGAATCACCTTGGGTACCTGGTGTGATGGAGTCTGGCGTGATAAGTAAAGAACTGAACCCTTCGCTCTGTCACACGAAGTGGTTTCCTGCCAACAACAATTATAGTTGACTGGTTCCTCAACAGGCAAACTCCTGAAAAGGAAGAGCGACCGGTGAGAGTACACTGGCCCAAACATTAGTTCACATGCATCCTACCAAAACTACTCAATTCTCAGTCATGCTAGTTAGTTATTCATATAACCAAAGCATTATCTCTATATGGAGAGTAGTCAAGCATGGGTTCACAAATGTCAGTTGGCCTCACAGAACAGCCCGTCAAACAGAGCAAGAAATCAGAATGACGAGTCTGATCATTGGTCTCACCTATCCCTAATCATCTACCAGTCGTCGCTAACGTCAGTAATGATACAAGGCTGTTATTGTTCTAATTTAATCGAACTAAACAAATAGGTAAAGAGTCCCTAGACTCGTTCCTAACATCATCAATGTACATTAAGAAACATAAACTTGATCAATATACCATCCCTCGGGATATAGGAATAGTACATGATCACATCCAATATGTACACAATCCTGTTTGCTGGTGGGACCACCTGCCCACGCCACAGCAAACTCTTCTTATCAGACTCTGCCTTAGAGTCAAGAAGCCTTCTTGAGAATACATGTTCCCCCCATGTTCCAAGGGTACTGTTCCCGTTCTGTCCTCCCAAGTGGTTTAGCCTTGGCCTGGACTGAACTTCATCGTTGGTTTGGTCTACCAACACATACTTTCATAACTTGCTTTCACATCCCCCATATTCGATATTTCCCCAGTCTCATACAGCCTCCTGCATCCTTCCATACTTCCAGCACCTTAGCATTCACTCGCACTAGCGCCAGTATGAAAGAAACAGGATAGCTTAGACAAGATTTCAGAACGCATATTTACATCGCGACGGCACGCCGTGTTATCACGCGTCGATCTATTCGGCGTTCGGGATTACCCCAGGAAGTATCACATGCCATGACCTAATATATATACACAATGCCACATCATATATATATATATAGATATAGCACCAAAGCCACTTACCTTTCCACAGAAATCCGCTGTTCCACACAATGAATTCACTATTAAGTTTTTACACAATAGTTACAGCATTCCTGGTGGCACAGAACTAAGTTCTTCCTTTACTTAGTAACTAAGCACATTTTTGTCTGAATCTCCACCTACCAACTTACCTGGTTTTCTAACCGTTCTTCTGGCTTCAGCAACTGACTGACATAATCTAAGTTTCCATCCGGCACAAGTAACTAGGTTTTATTCTAACACAGCAACCTAATAGATGCAACGATTGGCAATATATGGTACATATATTTGGAACCCAAATCGCCCACATCACATTACGGCGTTCCTAACAGCTGATTCGCGAGCACACAGTAAACAAACCCACGATTAATTGTCACCTGCGTTATCGATCGGTTCGCTAATTAGTATGCGAGGACATCCGCATAGGTAATGAGGTTAGAACAATGGCGTGTGGAACACACGTACAAAGTTAAATGATTTAACCAAATATCTACCTGCATGGTGAAACCAGCTCTCCAGTCAGCTTCCGAACTGTTCAAGGGCTTCTCATCTTCCTTTTCATAACAGTCAGCCGAATCATGGTTGAGGTGAGACGCACCACAAAAATGGCTCACAGTCAGGCCAGCGTCTGTTCTCTTCGAACAAAAGTAAGTGAATGGCTGGTTTAGCCAATTTCCCGCTTCGTGCCAACTCGATGCGCACAAGAAGCGAGTGCTTCTCGAGAAAAGATACTTTCTCGGGAAAACGTCATTCCCCGCCTAGAGTTTCTAGATCTCTCTGCACGGGAAGTTAGAGCGATACCCAGCATCCCGGGTTACTCGAATTCCGGTGTTTCGAGACGATTCTAGATAATAAGTCCTCCATCGGCTTCCCTCAGTCTATTTTTAGCTGGGAAAGTCCCCGATGACGCGCCAAAATAGTGCGGGAACTTGACGACCCAAGACAGATAACCGCGTTTCGTCACAATATAACTGGAAAGTCCTTACTCTGGAATCCACACGGCAAATGAAATAGAGGGTGGCATAAAAACACATTGAGAAGAGATTTAGTAGTAGAGTTGAATAATATGGGCAAGACATGACGGAAGCTGCAGGAACTAAGCACAGGATAGGACGACAGTTTGAGCTGGCTGGCTTTGCTTCAATGGGAGATAAAAGACAGCAGGGGAATAAGAATCAGGTCATAATCTGCTGTATAAAGACAATAAATTGTGGTTGCAATACATTTTGATAGGTTATACACACTCTATATTTTTCAGATGCCTGTTACATATTATACTGACTTGTGTTAACAGATTCAGAGGCAAACAAAAATTAGGTTTTGACTAAACAGAAAATGGATGGCAGAAAATGGAAAGTAGGGATGTGTCATGTGACAGTTATGGCCTAAAAGTTGTTAATAAGGTAGCAGACATGTTGTATTATAACGCAATGACAACATTTCAGTCAAATATAAGCCCATGGTAGATACAGAAAGCTTAAGACAATTAATCATCCCATGGCAGTTAATTAGCTAAATATTCCGTTTCATAACTTTCAGCTGAATGAAACTGGCCATAAGCTGCTGTATAGGGACAACAAACTAAAGGTAGGAAAGATTCATCACTATCATTAAGTGCTTTGCCAACTGATGTGGGTAATCATGTTTCTACATATCTCACAATGTATAAATCCAAACACTGATATTTCTCCATGCCATGATGAATGGTTGTCCACAATCTTCTCACTGCCTTCCTTTGTCTCTTTTTTCATAAATTTTTGCAATGTTCTCCAGTTTTTCTCTTTTCATAATGTGGTCAAAAATAATTTGACTCTGTTTCTGACACCTGTGGCTTGTTTTCTTTGTATTCAAGCTACCTTCGTATGTCACAGATGATGAAGTTTATGAAAATGTTAAGGAAAGTAAAAGTCAAGGAACCTTCTCCATGTCTTGTGGTGTGTTGGGTATATGCTGCTAGCCAATATTTTATAGTTAGTTAGTTAGTTCGTTTGTTCGTTAATTAGTTAGTTAGTTAGTCAGTCAGTCCGACTTTCCGTCAGTCAGTCAGTCAGTTAGTTAGTTAGTCAGTCAGTCAGTCGCAGTTCCAACTTCACGGCAACAGGTCGTCCCCATTATGCTCCGTTCCTGTGCCATTGAATATCGCACAAAATGCTCCTCACTGTCCAGTGTGAAAAGTGGAACAGACAGGAGTCCAGCAAGCCAACAACCCACACAGGTATACTGTGCACAATGCCGCTGCTAGAATGCCAACACAAAATTACGAAAAGTACAGTTCATTGTTGATGAAATCGGCAGTCCCCTCTGCTGTGTGTCCACCGTGACGAGGTAGAGGGGCTTGTGCGTCCCAATGACCCCAAGAGCTATGCTGACGGTAGCACAGCTACTGGTAGGGCCACCCATGTCGGACAGGTCAAGGGAGAGGGACCAGACGAAGAGACACACAAACCTGCTGCCTTGTAGGTAGACTGGGGACAGTCAAAGGCTAGGGAAAGCATCCCAAATAAATGCTTGTCGAAATCGGATATACTGAGCCACAGGCTTGACAAAGCAGTGCAACGTAACTTAATTCATGATGTCACAAATCAAAATTAATTGTTATGGTGCTAATCCCGCGAAGTCCCATCAAGCTGCGATAGTGCCGGGCCCCCTGCCTCGAGGGGGTCCACCCATGACTACTGGTGGTCACCTTCCCCTGTGCTGTGTAGTCAAGGCACAGAGGAGTAGGTTAAGAGCTATTGACCAAATACCCCGGACACTCAACATACTACAGTGGAATGCCGAAGGAGTTTACAAGAAGAAAGAGTCCCTAACACAGCGTCTTCATAAAGATAAAATAGATGTGGCATGCATTCAAGAGACACACCTCAACGACAATCGCAAATTCTCAGTCAGAGGATATCAGGCCACACGTTTCGACCACGAAGGACACAAAGGAGGAGTTCTAATACTTACACGAAATACAATACCTTGCAGCGAAGTATCTGTGATCTCTGACAACCAAACGGAAATTATAGGTGTTGATATAATGATAAAGGATGTGAAAATAAGAATCTACAATCTGTATAGCCCAGCAGATAAGGACCTTACACTCTCAAACATGAAAATAACTGACACAAACTGCATTATTGTCGGAGACTTTAATAGCCGTTCAGATAGATGGGGATACCCAGATACTGACAAAAGAGGAGATGAATTGGAGGACTGGGAAATAGACTCAAATCTCCATCTACTCAACAAAGCGGATAACACACCGAGCTTCTTCTCCAGAAGATGGCTTACCACTTCTACTCCAGACTTAGCTTTCTGCACAGGAGACATCCTCCACAAAATCAATCGCCATGTGCTGGACCAATTAGCAGGTAGTGACCACAGACCAATCAAGCTTGTAATGAATATGGAGTATGTTCCACAGGAGCAAAAGCCCTTGCCCCGCTGGAATTACAAACGAGCAGATTGGGACAGATTTGCCATACTAACAGACAAATATTGTGAAAACATAAATACACGATATGGCAACATAAAGCAAATGGTGGAAAGTCTAAACAGAGCGATAATACAGGCAGCCACTGAGTCTATTCCAAGAGAAACCTGGACCAATGCAGCAGTCTTTGCCCATGATGTCTATGAAGGTTTCCACTCAGGCACTGAAACCGTTGCTGCAGCGATTGATCTTGAGGACGCATACAACAGAGTACCACTGGATTTTTTAATGTTTCAGCTTCTTGAACTAAACGTAAGTCCATTCCTCCTTAGTTGGATCGCTGCAGCCCTCTTCCAACGGAAAGTAGTTTTTAGATGTGGCAGTTGGACTTCGGAACCAACAACAATATATCCTGGCCTACCACAGGGATCACCATTATCTCCGGTACTGTTCAACGCCTACACAGTGAGAATCACCAGTGAGCAGATCACTGGACCTGGCAGGACATTGTCATATGCCGATGATGTTTTAGTGTATCGTCAGGGTAAGGATAGAGAGGAGGTTGCTGTGGAACTACAAACCGAACTCAATCGCATAAGTACTTGGTGTGATGAAGCTGGGGCAATGGTCAACCCAACAAAGGCAACAGTGACTTGGTTCTCGTTGAATAATCATATTGTCAACAATCCAACACCAACTGTAATGCTGTGTTCAGAGACGGTGGAAAGAACGCAGGCAATGAATTACCTGGGGATACGGTTTGATCGAAGCCTTGCTTATAATGTGCACATAGACCAGGTGATAACAAAGGCCAAGCGGGGTTTGGCAGCGATGCGGGTGATGGCGGCAGCAAACTGTGAGCAGCGCCATCTATGTCTTCTGTACGAGGGGCTGGTCATGTCTGTTTTGGAGTATGCAATGGCAATCTTGACTCTCAGCCATAAGCAGATAGAAAGGATGGAAAGGATACAGAATGAAGCTGTGCGCATTATTCTTGGATGTACAAGAGATACAGCATGCAGGGCGATGCGCTACCTTCTTGATTTTCCAACCATTGAAGAGAGAATACAAGTTTGCAGGGCACGCGCCTACCTCAGAATTAACGCAAACACACAACATCCACTGCATAGTGAAATTAGGAAGGTGAAGGGCAGCAGGTTAAAAAGAGGACGGTCGTGGATGGGTCAAGCCGAAGACATTCTTCAACAGGTGTGTTCACTTGAGGACTTAGAACCTGGCGAGGAGTGGGTGCAAGTGCCAACAGACTTCTGCACATTCTTTTCAGTTTGCATCCAACTAGATAGAAAATGCAGACAAGAAAATCCGGCTGCTGTTGAGGCTGAAGTACAAGCGTTGATTTTCGAGAATTCGCTAGACGGTGACGCGGTCATCTACACAGATGGGTCGGTCGTCCGACATGTGAGAAGCTCATGGGCCTTTACAGCTCGGGCCGGAGGGAGAATTGTGAAGGAGGACTCTGGTGCTTTCACTGAAACCACAAGTAGCCTGACCATGGAAGTCATGGCAGTAAGTAAAGCAATAACATGGCTCGAGACACAGACATTCACTAGGGCTTGTTTCCTTAGCGACTCAATGAACATGATCAAGAGGATAGAGGAGGGGTCGATCCGAAGAGAATGGTTGCTGCCTCTGAAGCGGTCTCGGCTGGCAAAGATTAGTTTCATCTTCGTGCCAGGGCATGCGGGAGTACAAGGAAATGAGCGGGCTGACAAGCTCGCAGGTGAGGCTACTGTGGAGGGCGGACGCGCCATGGACCAGGCTGACATTCTGAATGCTCTACGAGAAGTGAGACTTTTGCGAGAACCAAGTGATGACTGTGAATCTACAACAATGGCCAGACTGCGAGAGCAGCAAATTAAAAGAGGGGTGGCCAAACAAGAACACTACGCAGGAAGCCAAAGAAGATTGATAAACCAACACAGAACTGACGTCGTTAGCCGCTACACGCTGCGGGATTTGCTGAGGAGGGGATCCGAGCACTTATGGACTGAATGGTTCGATGTGCAACGAGGATGATCTGTCGACTAACTAACTAACTAACTAGGAGCGAGGAAAAATTACAAACCATACTGGACTGAAGAACTACAAAGTTTGGAGGACAAAGTTGAAGATGCCAGGAAGACAGCAGAGAGAGAACAAACAATTGAAGCGAACATCTCTCTCAAAGCCATCTCAGCAAAATATAAAAGAACAGTAAATCAAACAACAAGAGATTGTTGGAGGGAAAAAACAGAAAACCTGAATTTTGACAGGGATGGAAACAAGCTATGGAAACTAGTGAAAGCCATGAACAATGAAGGACCTAGAAACAAACAAATAACAATTAAACAAGGAAATGCCTTGCTTACAGGAAAAAAGGCTGCAAATGCACTAATGGAACACTATGCAAATGCAAACCACATTGATATTACAACCGAACAGAAGAAAACAATCAAAGACAAACAGATACATCATAGAAATACAGAGACAGCAGCAGAATATATGATGGCAAATCTAACAATGGAAGAAATGGAACAGGCAATGAATACCCTAAAAAAGAAGAAATCACCAGGAAAGGATGGAATCACAAATGAAATGCTAATAGGACTAGGCACCAAGGCAAAGAAGAAACTACTAGCAGTCCTAAATAACAGCTGGAAGAGAGGAATAGTCCCACAGGCATGGAAGGAAGCTATACTAATACGTCCCAAAGAAAGGAAAAGACCTGGAAGAACCAAATGGCTATCGACCTATGAGTCTACTTAGCTGTGTAGGAAAATTAATGGAACACATTATCAATGGCAGGCTAACATGGCATCTGGAAGAAAACAAACTCTTAACACCACACCAAGCAGGATTCAGAAAGTACAGATCCACTGAAGATCAAATAACCTATATAGCTCAGGAAATAGAGGATGCCTTCCAAGAGAAAATTCACACACTAGCAGTCTCGATAGATTTAGAAAAAGCATTTGATAAAGTATGGAAGGAAGGACTGAAAGTAAAACTGCAAAAAATGCATGTTTGTGGAAAAATGTATAAATGGATCAGCCACTACCTTGAGAACAGAACTGCCAGGACAAAAGTACAAGGACAAACAAGCAAAATGATGCTGTTGGAGCAAGGTGTCCCCCAAGGAGGAGTTCTTTCACCAACATTATTCCTAGCATATATAAATGACATCACTGAAAATTTTCCAGCCAGAGTACACACATCCTCCTTTGCAGATGACCTAGCCATATGGACATCTGAAGAATATATTAGTACAGCTAACAGCAGAATACAGCAAGCCTTATTAGCGCTAGAGGACTGGTCAAAATCATGGCTAGTGAAGATAAGTGAGGAGAAAACAACATGCACAGTGTTCTCCCTCTCAAATAAAACTCAGCAACCTAAGCTGGTATTGAATGGAAAAATATTGCGCCATGAAGAAAATCCAAACTATCTAGGAGTCACCTTTGATCGTCGCCTGACATGGAAGACACAGGTTGAGAAAAATCGAACAAGAGCAAGGCAGAGAATGGCAATCATGAAAAAGCTTGCTGGTACAACGTGGGGAGCAGATGAGAAAGTTCTCAAGAAGTTATATACTGGACAGGTGAGGCCAGTACTGGAATATGGCATTGCAGCTTGGGCAACAGCAGCTAAGTCAAACTTTAACAAAATAAGTAGAGTCCAAAACCAAGGAATGCGAATCATAACTGGAAGCCTGAAGACAACGCCTATTAATGAACTAGAAAAGATCACTTGTTTACAACCAATGCAGGATAGAAGAGATAGCAGAGCCCAGCAACAAGCAGAAAAATTTAGAAGATTGACAGACCACCCTATGTATAAAAGGTTTAGTGGTTTTGGAAAGGGAAGACTGAAGCGTAGCAACTTTGTAGAAACTGCAAAACGAAAGATTAGGGTAGATCCTATACTTAACATATCAACAGTCAAACCCATTTACAATGCACACAAGTTCCCAGCTTGGAGACAGCAGCAACTGCCTGAGATGATAGAAAACATTCCTGGTATTGAGAAAAAGAACACTCAGCATGAAACCGAAAGAAGAGAAATAACCCTAAACTACATAAAAGAACATTACCCAAGCAGCAATTGGACCCATGCATATACAGATGGATCAGCTAAAAATTCAATAGAGAATGGAGGAGGAGGAATTCTCCTAAATTTAAAAAATGGAGTGAAAAAAATACATTCAATGGCAACTGGAAAGTTTTCAAGTAACTTCAAAGCGGAGGTAGAAGCTCTGAAAACTGCAGCAGAAATGCTCTTGATGGAGGAAAATAAAGAGAAGCAAATAGCTATCTTCACAGATGCAAAGTCAGCTGTCTCAATACTGAAGAGCAATAATAGCACAGAAATAGCTGACCTAAGAGCAGCACTCCATGGTCTATGCCAGAAATCCAAAAAAGTTGTAATACAGTGGATCCCATCACATTGCAGTATACCTGGAAATGAAGAGGCTGACAGACTGGCAAAAGAGGGCGGACGACTACCACAGCCTGACACAGACATAACCTATAACGAGGCAAAGAGGTTGATAAAAAGCACCTATAGAACCAAATGGGAATCAGAGCATCCAGGTCACCAGAAGGATGATGCATATTACAAACTCGACCGAAGAGAACAAGTAGCAATCTTCAGACTCCGCACAGGACATAACAGGCTGAAATATCACTTGTTCAATAAACTAAAGATAGGAGATGCCGATGAATGCAATTGTAGAACTGGTAAAATGACAGCTAAACATTTGCTGCAGGAGTGCCCAATATATGCAGAACAGAGAAAGATATTTTGGCCCACACCTGCTTCATTTGAGGACAAGCTCTATGGAGATATCAACAAGCTCAAGTTGACTGCAGCTTACTTTAACTACATTCAGGTTGACATTTAAAGGTGCATGAAGAAGTATTTAGACTGCCGCACTTCATACCACAGGTATGTCGGTTACAAAAGCGCCCCAGAGGCATGAAATGGAATATTGCTTGGATAGCAAATCCATTACGTGGAAAGTCCGAACCAAAAGCTCACTGTGTGGGCTTCATAAAAGGTAGAAAAAGTGTCCTAGTGGCACGAAATGGAATATTGCTTGGATAGCAAATCCATTATGTGGAAAGTCTGAATCGAAAGCACACTGTGTGGGCTTCATAAAAGGTGGAAAAATTGTCTAGTGGCACGAAATGGAATATTGCTTGGATAGCAAATCCATTATGTGGAAAGTCCGAATCGAAAGCTCACTGTGTGGATGTCATCTGCAGACTGCATACTTCTGGTTTCCGGAAGAACAGCCTATGGTGAACGGAAGGCCCAATATACGGAAATGAGGCTAAGCAGCCATGTGCAGGACGTGACGATTCCTTGGGTGAGCCCAGTACCAGAGCGCTGTGATGGCTCTGCAAGTATGGAAGCCTCCTTGGATGGCGGGGAATGCCCATGGTCTGCCCCTGCCTTCCCTTGAGGGCTGACCAGGATGTCTTTGGCTGTTCTATATGGGCCAGCTGGGATGGGGGATAACACCACAACAGTGAGAGCCAAACGTCCTAAGAAACCCCCGGGAAGGTTAACCTGGTCAACAAATGCCCGCAGAAGTCGGATGTGTCGGCCTAACGGCGCAAGAACGCAGCTCTGCTGTAAACAGGCACAACGCAATCACGTCCAAAAAAAAAACTCAGGATGAACGAAGAAGAAGAAGAAGAAGAAATCGACAGTCACCAGAAAGACTTCATTGACCCAGGTTTTATCCCACAAGGCTCGGTCTCTTTCCACAGGGCGACCCACCAAAAGCGCCGTACAAAACACAAACTCCGTAGCTCCAGCAATGACTCCCAGGAGTCTCATATTTTATAGATAGTCAGGACTCAGTTGGTGGTATGGTCCGAAACATGCTAGCTGCCCTTATTACTTCTCACGTCATATCCTGGTAGCTAGTTTAGACTGAGTCCACCTGTCAGGTTGTACCCAATTTTACAGATCCACTCAATGAGGATTCAAACTCATTACCACATAGCTGACAGGCAAACATGCTCGCCACTGGGATACCATGACCCCTGCTCACATATTATATGCTCATATATCAGTTGTATATTTTAAAGATTCCAGTGAAAATATATTTCAATTTATTGATTTCAGGGAATATTGTACTAATCTGTGTAAAGGCATAAAAGTAGAGTGTATACTTTTTCGATCTGTTCAACTGTGAAAGGTCATAAAAACTGTATGTCTGCTTTTTTGACATATTCATCTGTGTAAGGGCATAGAAACTGTCTGTCTGCCTAATTTGCTTGTTCACATTTTAAGATTCATTGCCATACAGCAGAACATGTTCAATATAACATTTCAATACTCTCTTTCAGACATGCAATTGTTTTTGTGTTTTTTTTTTTCACTTCCACTCTCTTTGAACTCAAGTGTAGTCCATATAGATGCTGCTACTTCTAGTAGCACTGGACTGATGTTTGTGTGTGGATTATCTTCCCCTATTACCAGTGTCCCTCATCATCAGGCTGACTTCTGAGGTACTTGTAATTTACATCCCCAAGTCAAGAATGACAAGTTAACATTTTTGTCCAACTGACCGGTGTAGGGGTTGAACCCGCTGCCTTGCCATCAGCACACTGAAAGTTTAATAGCAATCACTCTTATTAATTCGGCCATGCTGACCTCCGCTCTCTGACGTGTACTGAAAGTGATTTATTACGTAAGACAGTTTGAATACATTGATTTCAAATGTCATATATGAGCACTCATCATTGATTTCCTCCACCCAATCACACATGTTGTTTCAGCTCTGTTTGCAGTTCCATCTTTCTAACATTCAGGTTAATCAATGAATCAGTCAGTCAGTGTTTTAAAATGTTATTTTTAAGAACTCATCTTTGATTTCTCCCACGCTATCACAAAAGCTATTTCTTCTTTGTTTGCAATTATATCTTTCTAATATTCTAGTTAGTCAATTAATCAGTCAATTAGTGTTTTAAAATGTCATTTATAAGAACTCCACCCAGTCACAAATATTACTTCTATCTTGTGTACAGCTTCATCTATATGACATTCTAGTTAATCAGTGAATTTATCTTTTAATGTTTTAATATGTCATTTATGTGCACTCATCTTTGATTTCTCCCACTGATCCATACATATTATATCTGCTTTGTTTTCAGCTCCATCTTTCTGACATTATAGTTAATGAGTGAATCAATCAGATAGTTTTGTGTTTATTTGTTTAAATGTCATTTATCAGTGTACTTTTCTTAAATGTCATTTTGAGTACCAACTTTTCATTTCTTCCACCCACTTACAGTTTCATCTGTACAACATTCTAGTTAATCAATTAATCTATCAATAAGTGTTTTAAATGTCATTTATGAGCGCTTATCTTTGATTTCTTCTGCCCAGTCACAAATATTACTTCTATCTTGTTTACAACTTCATCTGACATTCTAGTTAATCAATGAATCATTCAGACAGTTTATTTTTAATGTTCTCATTTTTTAGATGTCATTTTTGAGTGCTCATCTGTCTTTTCTTCCGCCCAATCACACATGTTATTTCTGCTTTATTTACAGCTTTATCTGTACGACATTGACACCCAGCAGAAGAGCAGCATTCTCAACTACTGTTCCTATGTGCAGGTTAAGAACAGTTAATTTACTTTTTAAAGAATGAACATAAATTTTGACAAGTTACTTTATGTTTATGTAATTTAAACAATTGTACATCTTGAGTTATCATCAGATTTTTTTTATATATCAGGAATTAATCTTGGGTGGTCAGAATAACTTATAATGATTGGCTAGAAGAGGCTAATGAAAATGTTGCCTGTCCATCAAGAATGATGATGACCATTCAGTTCATCCAGAGGGGTTGAAAGTATGGAGCCGTGAGTTCTAAGATCGCTGATAAGGCCTATTTTGGCTCGAAATGTTCTTTGACAATGTGGGCAAAGATTGCTTGACGTTCCGGGTGGAGGATCTCCTGCAGTAGTTTTTCTGTCCAGCCTTTTCTTCACAGCTCTTGCAGTTCTGTTTGCTTCACAAGTGACTGCATGCACCCTTGCGTAATGATGTAAGCCAAGAATTTTGGTCTTTGGCAGCAGTCTCCCAAGTGTCATGATGAATTTCAAAAGCATTTAGTGAGATCTTCAGAGTGTTTTTAAAGCGTTTCCTTGCTGCCCTGTGAGAATTTACCACAACGCAGCTTGCCGTAACAAATTTGTTTAAGGAGCCTGTGATCTGGCTAATGAAAGTAGAATGTTATACACAACTATAAGAATGAGACAGTATTCTTTGTTCATATAGCAGTATTCTTTGGTTATATAACATTATTCTTTGTTCATATAACAGTATTCTTTGTTCATATAACAGTATTCTTTGTTCATATAACATTATTCTTTGTTCATATAACAGTATTCTTTGTTCATATAACAGTATTCTTTGTTCATGTAACAGTATTCTTTGGTCATATAACAGTATTCTTTGTTCATATAACAGTATTCTTTGTTCATGTAACAGTATTCTTTGTTCATGTAACAGTATTCTTTGTTCATATAACAGTATTCTTTGTTCATATAACAGTATTCTTTGTTCATATAACAGTATTATTTGTTCATATAACAGTATTAATTGTTCATATAACAGTATTCTTTGTTCATATATTAGTATTCTTTGTTCATATAACAGTATTCTTTGTTCATGTAACAGTATTCTTTAATCATATAACAGTATTCTTTGTTCATATAACAGTATTCTTTGTTCATATAACAGTATTCTTTGTTCATATAACAGTATTCTTTGTTCATATAACAGTATTCTTTGTTCATATAACAGTATTCTTTGTTCATATAACAGTATTCTTTGTTCATGTAACAGTATTCTTTGTTCATATAACAGTATTCTTTGTTCATATAACAGTATTCTTTGTTCATATAACATTATTCTTTGTTCATTTAACAGTATTCTTTGTTCATATAACAGTATTCTTTGTTCATGTAACAGTATTCTTTGGTCATATAACAGTATTCTTTGTTCATATAACAGTATTCTTTGTTCATGTAACAGTATTCTTTGTTCATGTAACAGTATTCTTTGTTCATATAACAGTATTCTTTGTTCATATAACAGTATTCTTTGTTCATATAACAGTATTCTTTGTTCATGTAACAGTATTCTTTGTTCATGTAACAGTATTCTTTGTTCATATAACAGTATTCTTTGTTCATATAACAGTATTCTTTGTTCATATAACAGTATTCTTTGTTCATATAACAGTATTCTTTGTTCATATAACAGTATTCTTTGTTCATATAACAGTATTCTTTGCTCATATAACAGTATTCTTTGCTCATATAACAGTATTCTTTGTTCATATAACAGTATTCTTTGTTCATATAACAGTATTCTTTGTTCATGTAACAGTATTCTTTGTTCATGTAACCGTATTCTTTGTTCATATAACAGTATTCTTTGTTCATGTAACAGTATTCTTTGTTCATATAACAGTATTCTTTGGTCATATAACAGTATTCTTTGTTCATGTAACAGTATTCTTTGTTCATGTAACAGTATTCTTTGTTCATGTAACAGTATTCTTTGTTCATGTAACAGTATTCTTTGTTCATGTAACAGTATTATTTGTTCATATAACAGTATTCTTTGTTCATATAACAGTATTCTTTGGTCATATAACACTATTCTTTGTTCATATAACAGTATTCTTTGTTCATGTAACAGTATTATTTGTTCATGTAACAGTATTCTTTGTTCATGTAACAGTATTCTTTGTTCATATAACAGTATTCTTTGTTCATATAACAGTATTCTTTGGTCATATAACAGTATTCTTTGTTCATATAACAGTATTCTTTGTTCATATAACAGTATTCTTTGTTCATATAACAGTATTCTTTGTTCATATAACAGTATTCTTTGTTCATATAACAGTATTCTTTGTTCATATAACAGTATTCTTTGTTCATATAACAGTATTCTTTGTTCATATAACAGTATTCTTTGTTCATATAACAGTATTCTTTGTTCATATAACAGTATTCTTTGGTCATATAACAGTATTCTGTGTTCATATAACAGTATTCTTTGTTCATGTAACAGTATTCTTTGTTCATGTAACAGTATTCTTTGTTCATGTAACAGTATTCTTTGTTCATATAACAGTATTCTTTGTTCATATAACAGTATTCATTGTTCATATAACTGTATTCTTTGTTCATATAACAGTATTCTTTGTTCATATAACAGTATTCTTTGGTCATATAACAGTATTCTTTGTTCATATAACAGTATTCTTTGTTCATGTAACAGTATTCTTTGTTCGTATAACAGTATTCTTTGTTCATGTAACAGTATTCTTTGTTCATATAACAGTATTCTTTGTTCATATAACAGTATTCTTTGTTCATGTAACAGTATTCTTTGTTCATGTAACAGTATTCTTTGTTCATATAACAGTATTCTTTGTTCATATAATAGTATTCTTTGTTCATATAACAGTTTTGTTCATATAACAGTATTCTTTGTTCATATAACAGTATTCTTTGTTCATATAACAGTATTCTTTGGTCATATAACAGTATTCTTTGTTCATATAACAGTATTCTTTGTTCATGTAACAGTGTTCTTTGTTCATATAACAGTATTCTTTGTTCATGTAACAGTGTTCATTAATCATATAACAGTATTCTTTGTTCATATAACAGTATTCTTTGGTCATATAACACTATTCTTTGTTCATATAACAGTATTCTTTGTTCATATAACAGTATTCTTTGTTCATGTAACAGTGTTCTTTAATCATATAACAGTATTCTTTGTTCATGTAACAGTGTTCTTTAATCATATAACAGTATTCTTTGTTCATGTAACAGTGTTCTTTAATCATATAACAGTATTCTTTGTTCATGTAACAGTGTTCTTTAATCATATAACAGTATTCTTTGTTCATGTAACAGTGTTCTTTAATCATATAACAGTATTCTTTGGTCATATAACAGTATTCTTTGTTCATATAACAGTATTCTTTGGTCATATAACAGTATTCTTTGGTCATATAACAGTATGCTTTGTTCAGATAACAGTATGCTTTGTTCAGATAACAGTATTCTTTGTTCATATAACAGTATTCTTTGTTCATATAACAGTATTCTTTGTTCATGTAACATTATTTTTTGTTCATATAACAGTATTCTTTGGTCATATAACAGTATTCTTTGTTCATATAACAGTATTCTTTGTTCATGTAACAGTATTCTTTGTTCATATAACAGTATTCTTTGTTCATATAACAGTATTCTTTGTTCATGTAACAGTATTCTTTGTTCATATAACAGTATTCTTTGTTCATATAACAGTATTCTTTGTTCATATAACAGTATTCTTTGTTCATATAACAGTAGTCTTTGTTCATGTAACAGTATTCTTTGTTCATGTAACAGTATTCTTTGGTCATATAACAGTATTATTTGTTCATATAACACTATTCTTTGTTCATATAACAGTATTCTTTGTTCATATAACATTATTCTTTGTTCATGTAACAGTGTTCTTTAATCATATAGCAGTATTCTTTGGTCATATAACAGTATTCTTTGTTCATATAACAGTATTCTTTGGTCATATAACAGTATTCTTTGGTCATATAACAGTATGCTTTGTTCAGATAATAGTATGCTTTGTTCAGATAACAGTATTCTTTGTTCATATAACAGTATTCTTTGTTCATATAACAGTATTCTTTGTTCATGTAACATTATTCTTTGTTCATATAACAGTATTCTTTGTTCATATAACAGTATTCTTTGTTCATGTAACAGTATTCTTTGTTCATGTAACAGTATTCTTTGTTCATATAACAGTATTCTTTGTTCATATAACATTATTCTTTGTTCATATAACAGTATTCTTTGTTCATATAACAGTATTCTTTGCTCATGTAACAGTATTCTTTGTTCATGTAACAGTATTCTTTGTTCATGTAACAGTATTCTTTGTTCATATAACAGTATTCTTTGCTCATATAACAGTATTCTTTGTTCATATAACAGTATTCTTTGTTCATATAACAGTATTCTTTGTTCATGTAACAGTATTCTTTTGTCATATAACAGTATTCTTTGTTCATATAACAGTATTCTGTGTTCATGTAACAGTATTCTTTGTTCATATAACAGTAGTCTTTGTTCATGTAACAGTATTCTTTGTTCATGTAACAGTATTCTTTGGTCATATAACAGTATTATTTGTTCATATAACACTATTCTTTGTTCATATAACAGTATTCTTTGTTCATATAACATTATTCTTTGTTCATGTAACAGTGTTCTTTAATCATATAGCAGTATTCTTTGGTCATATAACAGTATTCTTTGTTCATATAACAGTATTCTTTCTCCTCTCATCTCATCATGTTCCTCTTGTACCTTGCGGTGTCGAGGTGAAGTATAAACTTCGTGAGAGTGCCCGGTTATGGGCTTCGTATATCGACATTCCCATGGATTCTGTTATTCCCTCCGTCCAGCGTTTACGTGGTCGGCCTCTTCCTCTGTTTCCATCTGGTCTGTACGTCATTGCCTGTTGTGGCATGCTGTTGACTGGTAGCCTACTTGCATGGCCAAACCATTTGACTTGCTGCTTTCTAATAAAATCTAGAGCAGCTTTAACCCCCACTTTAGTCCTGATTTCTTCATTTCTGATCTTATCTCTTCTTGATACGTTGAGTATTCTTCTCAGGAACCTCATTTCTGTTGTTGTGATTTTTCTTTTCTCTTTTTCTGTCATTGTCCAGGTTTGGCATTGGTAGCACAGAGTTGGTAGGAAGATTGTGTTGTAAAGTGCTTTCTTAGTAGTTATTGATACATGTTTGTTCTTTAGTATTGGTGCCATTTGTCCAATGAGTTGATTTGCCTTATTGCACCTATTTTCGATCTCGTCTTCTGATCTGCCATTTGATGATATTATACTTCCTAGGTACTTGAAGCTCTTTACTTGTTTCAAGGGATGTTCGTTTAGGTGAATTGTTGCTGTTTGTTCTTCTTTAGTTATAGTCATTACCTCTGTTTTGCTTGTGCTAATTTTCATGTTATGTTCCCTACACATTTCGTTTAGACTATTCATGTGGTCTTGTAATTCAGCTTCTGATTTTGCTATTAGTGCTTGGTCGTCCGCAAACAGGAGTTCTCTAATGGTTAGATTTGCAGATGGTTCTTCTTCTGTGTTCTCGTCATGCGGTATTCTTGCTGTCTCTGCTTGGCTGGTTTCTTTACATATGTTGTCTATATATGTTATGAACAAGAGAGGGGACAGGACACAACCTTGTCGTACTCCAGATCTTATGGTGAAGGGTTCTGAGTGTCCTCCAGTTGCTCTCACTATGCATTCACTGTTGTCGTATAAACTTCTACATAGGTTTGTTAGATGTGTACTCACTCCATATTGTTTAAGGATTTCCCACAGCTTGTTTCTATCTACCCTATCAAATGCCTTTTCTTGGTCAACAAAGGCTAAGTAGAGTGTTTCATTGAATTCAATTGATTTTTCTATAAGTTGTCTAAGAGCAAAAATGGCGTCTGTGCATCCTTTGTTTTTCCTAAATCCAAGCTGCGTTTCGCTTAGCTGGGGTTCTAAAGTAGTTCGTAATCTTTTTTCAAGAATTTTGCAAAATATTTTCCCAGTATGACTCAACAGTGAAATGCCTCTGTATTGTGTGCAATCTCTTTTGCTGCCTTTGTTTTTCCAAATTGGGATAATTATGGCGTTTCCCCAGTCTCGTGGTGTCTGTTGTTCTACCCAAACATGGTTGAATAGTCTATGTAGCCAAGCTGTTCCTACTTCCCTTGCTGCTTTAATTAGTTCATTTGGTATTTCATCCTGTCCTGGTGATTTGTTCAATGGGGCTAATCTGATGGCTTCTATAATTTCTTCTTTTAGTATGTCTGGTTCTAGTTCCTCGGTGACATCTGTGTAGGTCTCTTGAATTCCTGTGACATCTGATGGGATGTTGAGAAGTTGTTCGAAATACTGCTTCCATCTTATTAGGATGTGTTTTTGTTCACTTATTGGTTCTCCATTTTCGCTGTTAATTATTTCAGTTGGGTCAAAGGGTACTCCTCTGGTTCGCATTGCACTTATCTTTTTGTAGAAGTTTCTGGTTGCCTCCTTGTAGTTTTTATTTAGGGTTTCTCCATACTCTTCCCAGTCTTTCTGTTTTTCCCTCTTTACTATTCTACTCACATGTCTTCTCGATATTCTGTATTCTATGAGATCACATTCCTGTTTGCTCTTCAACCACTTTTTATATTTTTCCTTTTTTCTTTTACCGCTTTCTTTACTTCTGCGTTCCACCAACTTGTTATTTTCTTTATCCGTGTTTTGCATTTTTTCGTGGTTCCGCATGTTATTTTTGCAGTATTTAAAACGCTTGATTTGAACGTCTCCCATTCTTCTTCCACTGTTTTTCTTTCCGTAGGTAATTTTACAAAGAGTTCAGTTAGTTCTTTCTCATAATTTTCCCTTACTGCCTCGTCTTTAAGGTTTTTTTAAGTTTACTGATTCGCATGGCATGTATTTTCCTGCTTTTTGTTTTCTTCTTCTAATGGTTCTTATTGTGGCAACGACTGCTTTATGATCTGTGTTTATACTGAAATTGGGCACTGCTCTTGCATCTAATATATTTCTCTTTCTGTTATTTCTTGTTAATATAAAATCAATTTGGCTTTTAGTATCTAGATTGTTCCATTTATACCAGGTGTATACTTGCGAATCTTTATGTTTATAGAATGTGTTTGTTATATAGAGATCGTGTTGGCTGCAAAGCTCTATCAGTCTACTTCCGTTATCATTCCTTTCATTTTGCTGATCTCCAAATGCTCCCAGGTGTTTTTCTATGCCCCCTCTGTTATGTCCTAGTCTTGCATTGAAGTCTCCCATAACTATGATGTTGTCCTGCTTATCTATTTTATTTAGCACATCATGTATGTCTTCGTAGAAGTCCTCACATTCTTGCTCATTATTGTTTGCATTACATGGTGCGTATATCTGTACATATGTTGTGATTGTTTGTTCTTTTATTCTCACTGTTATGATTCTTTCTGATATATATTTTATTTCTAGTATTGCTCTTGCTAGCTGTGGTTCGATGACCATTCCCACACCGTGTCTTGCCCTTTCTTGCTGTTCTACTCCAGAGTAAACAAACGTGTAACTGCGGTGGAGCTCCTTGCATCCTTTCCCTTTTGTTCTGGTGTCCGCTATTCCCATCAGACCAATATTCCTCTTCTCCATTGTTTCTATAAGCTCTTCTTCTTTACTATTGAAACCACAGACGTTCATTGTGCCTATTTTTTGAATCGCTGATCTATCTCGTAGTCCGTTAACATTGCCGGGTCGATAGCCGTTTGGGTCAGTCCGTTTATACTTCTTAGTTTTTCTACGAGCAGTATGAAGATCCCCTGCCGGCTTGCTAGGCCAGTCGCAGGTTTAGGACACTAATCTGACCACAGGGAGTCCATCCCCTATGGCGAGCCATAGCCCCGTTAGCCCATGACCTCGCGGTCATGGTTGCCCGGTCTGCACCACGTGGAGGTGGGGGTTGACTTGTGTAGTCTGCGGGTCATCGGCAGGCTACTAATTTTCGCTCTTCACCCCTCCTGGGAGAGGCTAGCCGATCCTAACCCTGCTGGCTGCAGGGCCAGGCGCATTCCACACCTTACAGACCACGTCTTTGGTCATATAACAGTATTCTTTGGTCATATAACAGTATGCTTTGTTCAGATAATAGTATGCTTTGTTCAGATAACAGTATTCTTTGTTCATATAACAGTATTCTTTGTTCATATAACAGTATTCTTTGTTCATGTAACAGTATTCTTTGTTCATATAACAGTATTCTTTGTTCATGTAACAGTATTCTTTGTTCATGTAACAGTATTCTTTGTTCATGTAACAGTATTCTTTGTTCATATAACAGTATTCTTTGTTCATGTAACAGTATTCTTTGTTCATATAACAGTATTCTTTGTTCATATAACAGTATTCTTTGTTCATATAACAATATTCTTTGGTTATAACAGTATTCTTTGTTCATGTAACAGTATTCTTTGTTCATGTAACAGTATTCTTTGTTCATGTAACAGTATTCTTTGTTCATGTAACAGTATTCTTTGTTCATGTAACAGTATTCTTTGTTCATGTAACAGTATTCTTTGTTCATATAACAGTATTCTTTGTTCATATAACAGTATTCTTTGTTCATGTAACAGTATTCTTTGTTCATATAACAGTATTCTTTGTTCATATAACAGTATTCTTTGTTCATGTAACCGTATTCTTTGTTCATATAACAGTATTCTTTGTTCATGTAACAGTATTCTTTGTTCATATAACAGTATTCTTTGTTCATATAACAGTATTCTTTGTTCATGTAACAGCATTCTTTGTTCATGTAACAGTATTCTTTGGTCATATAACAGTATTCTTTGTTCATATAACAGTATTCTTTGTTCATATAACAGTATTCTTTGTTCATATAACAGTATTCTTTGTTCATGTAACAGTATTCTTTGTTCATGTAACAGTATTCTTTGTTCATATAACAGTATTCTTTACTCATGTAACAGTATTCTTTGTTCATATAACAGTATTCTTTGTTCATATAACAGTATTCTTTGTTCATATAACAGTATTCTTTGTTCATGTAACAGTATTCTTTTGTCATATAACAGTATTCTTTGTTCATATAACAGTATTCTGTGTTCATGTAACAGTATTCTTTGTTCATGTAACAGTATTCTTTGTTCATATAACAGTATTCTTTGTTCATATAACAGTATTCTTTGTTCATATAACAATATTCTTTGGTTATAACAGTATTCTTTGTTCATGTAACAGTATTCTTTGTTCATGTAACAGTATTCTTTGTTCATGTAACAGTATTCTTTGTTCATGTAACAGTATTCTTTGTTCATGTAACAGTATTCTTTGTTCATGTAACAGTATTCTTTGTTCATGTAACCGTATTCTTTGTTCATATAACCGTATTCTTTGTTCATGTAACAGTATTCTTTGTTCATATAACAGTATTCTTTGTTCATGTAACAGTATTCTTTGTTCATATAACAGTATTCTTTGTTCATATAACAGTATTCTTTGTTCATATAACAGTATTCTTTGTTCATATAACAGTATTCTTTGGTCATATAACAGTATTCTTTGTTCATATAACAGTATTCTTTGGTCATATAACAGTATTCTTTGGTCATATAACAGTATTCTTTGTTCATATAACAGTATTCTTTGTTCATATAACAGTATTCTTTGTTCATATAACAGTATTCTTTGTTCATGTAACAGTGTTCTTTAATCATATAACAGTATTCTTTGGTCATATAACAGTATTCTTTGTTCATATAACAGTATTCTTTGTTCATATAACAGTATTCTTTGGTCATATAACAGTATTCTTTGGTCATATAACAGTATGCTTTGTTCAGATAACAGTATTCTTTGTTCATATAACAGTATTCTTTGTTCATATAACAGTATTCTTTGTTCATGTAACATTATTCTTTGTTCATATAACAGTATTCTTTGGTCATATAACAGTATTCTTTGTTCATATAACAGTATTCTTTGTTCATGTAACAGTATTCTTTGTTCATATAACAGTATTCTTTGTTCATATAATAGTATTCTTTGTTCATGTAACAGTATTCTTTGTTCATATAACAGTATTCTTTGTTCATATAACAGTATTCTGTGTTCATATAACAGTATTCTTTGTTCATGTAACAGTATTCTTTGGTCATATAACAGTATGCTTTGTTCAGATAACAGTATTCTTTGTTCATATAACAGTATTCTTTGTTCATATAACAGTATTCTTTGTTCATGTAACATTATTCTTTGTTCATATAACAGTATTCTTTGGTCATGTAACAGTATTCTTTGTTCATATAACAGTATTCTTTGTTCATGTAACAGTATTCTTTGTTCATGTAACAGTATTCTTTGTTCATATAATAGTATTCTTTGTTCATATAACAGTATTCTTTGGTCATGTAACAGTATTCTTTGTTCATATAACAGTATTCTTTGTTCATGTAACAGTATTCTTTGTTCATGTAACAGTATTCTTTGGTCATATAACAGTATTCTTTGTTCATATAACATTATTCTTTGTTCATATAACAGTATTCTTTGTTCATATAATAGTATTCTTTGTTCATGTAACAGTATTCTTTGTTCATATAACAGTATTCTTTGTTCATATAACAGTATTCTTTGTTCATATAACAGTTTTCTTTGTTCATGTAACAGTATTCTTTGTTCATATAACAGTATTCTTTGTTCATATAACAGTATTCTTTGTTCATATAATAGTATTCTTTGTTCATGTAACAGTATTCTTTGTTCATATAACAGTATTCTTTGTTCATATAACAGTATTCTTTGTTCATATAACAGTATTCTTTGTTCATATAACAGTATTCTTTGTTCATGTAACAGTATTCTTTGTTCATATAACAGTATTCTTTGTTCATGTAACATTATTCTTTGTTCATGTAACAGTATTCTTTGTTCATATAACAGTATTCTTTGTTCATATAACAGTATTCTTTGTTCATGTAACATTATTCTTTGTTCATATAACAGTATTCTTTGGTCATGTAACAGTATTCTTTGTTCATATAACAGTATTCTTTGTTCATGTAACAGTATTCTTTGTTCATATAACAGTATTCTTTGTTCATATAATAGTATTCTTTGTTCATGTAACAGTATTCTTTGTTCATATAATAGTATTCTTTGTTCATGTAACAGTATTCTTTGTTCATATAACAGTATTCTTTGTTCATATAACAGTATTCTTTGTTCATATAACAGTATTCTTTGTTCATATAACAGTATTCTTTGTTCATATAACAGTATTCTTTGTTCATATAACAGTATTCTTTGTTCATATAACAGTATTCTTTGTTCATATAACAGTATTCTTTGTTCATATAACAGTATTCTTTGTTCATATAACCGTATTCTTTGTTCATATAACAGTATTCTTTGTTCATGTAACAGTATTCTTTGTTCATATAACAGTATTCTTTGTTCATATAACATTATTCTTTGTTCATATAACAGTATTCTTTGGTCATATAACAGTATTCTTTGTTCATATAACAGTATTCTTTGTTCATGTAACAGTATTCTTTGTTCATGTAACTGTATTCTTTGTTCATGTAACAGTATTCTTTGTTCATATAACAGTATTCTTTGTTCATATAACAGTATTCTTTGTTCATATAACAGTATTCTTTGGTCATATAATGAGAAAAAGCTTGAGAGATATGTTTTTACAGAAAAATAATGAATTGTGTCACAGAGTGTAAGCAGACCTTACACAAATACCTGCCAAAGTTGGACACACTGACCATTGAGGTGCATTATTAGATGTGGCCCATTCCCCTTGAAAGAGGAATGCAGAAGAAGAAGAAGAAAATACCTATTCATCATTGATGTTAGACAGAAGGCATTAACATTATGAATTGAATGTGTTCTGAAGAGAGGACAAATTAATATCTTGTAGTAACAATTGAATGTGTTCTGAAGAGAGGACAAATGAATATCTTATATGTAATTGAATGTGTTATAAAGAGAGGAAACAAGAATATCTTGTAGTAATAAGATAACTTATGTTTCTTTTGACAGTGGGTACCAGGCAGTGATGTGGTGGTTGCACAGAACAGAGGCAACCTGTGTGTGTGGTACAATATAGAGGCCCCTGAGAGAGTCACCATGGTGCCCATTAAGGTAAGACACTCACCAGGCATGAGACCAAAGAAATAACTATCCCTGGATTCTGGAATTTTATTAGTATAATAACTAGTGCACTGGCTTACTAACACAGAAGGGGGTGGATTAGATCAGCAGCTATGGTTGTCTGCCTCTGACTCAAGCAGATCAAGTTTGAATCATGATGTAAACTGGATTTTCTCAAAATAGGAAAAAAAGAATAGCATACTCCTTCCTGATCCTGGGGTTGCGGATCAGATGCCTAGACTTCTCAGATAAGGGGGAACATGTCAGAGGACTCATGTGCACATTGGCGGTGTGAAAAATTTCTCAGCATTTGGAAGCTGAAGAGACTGATGCCCAGACCAAATTTCTCAATTAGGAAAGCTACCTACACAAAATGTAAAGCATATTTAGATTCTTGCTGGTGCTATGGAGTTTGTGCACCATGCAGAGATTCTCCTGGTCTGTTCTCTGAGAGGAAACTGGGGCACTTGTGGAGATATCCATGTGCAGTGAACGTTATTAATTCCAAAACTAAGCCAGCTAACACAGAGGGTCCATGGTTCATTCCTCAGCTGTAACAAGTAACTATTTATTTCTCTGGCCATTACAACAAACAAACAACTATGCACCAACTATAGAACTGTTGCCCTGATCAGTCATGCAAGCCAAATTCTACTAAAAATCTAACAATCATAATGGGAAGACTTCATAAGAAAATGAAAGAAGAAATTAACGTGGTCCAAGCTGGATTTAGACAAGGAAGAGGAACAAGAGATCGCATACTCAACATACATTTAATAATAGAGAAGTGGGACGCAGAGGTGTTTCCAAGGCATCAGGGCCGGGTTATATACTGGCCAAGACCTATTGACGCGTCCTCGTCGAGCGTCCTGGGCAACAGGTCCCTTCGGGGTCCTGGCTAAAGTCAGTAGGATCGCCGATTCCTCCGAAGTCGGAGAGTGTCTGCCTGTACGGCGAGGAACCACCAGTCTGCACACCAATAAGCCAGACATGGGACAACGGATACTCACGCAAAACTCAGGTCCTGTATGACATCACACTGATGTTGGACAACAGGATGCCTTTATCCGACATACAGGACTTCGCGTTGGAGCTCAAGCCAACGAACACAAGCAAGCAAGCATAATAGAGAAGTGCAGAGAATTTAATGTAAACCTTTCCTCGTGTTTTGTGGATTATTCAAAGGCATTTGACTGTGTACAACATCAGAAACTTTGGGAAATCATAAGGAATATGGGCTTTCCATCACATGTAATAAAACTCATTAAAATGCTCAATATAGACCAACAAGCAGCAGTTAGAATAGGTGGCGAGACTTCAGATTGGTTTGACATCAAGCAAAGAGTCCGTCAGGGCTGTGTGCTGTCCCCCTATTTGTTTAACCTGTACGCCGAAAATATACTGAGAAATGTCAGAAATGATATAAACAGGGAGCATTATGATGCCCTAAATATCGGTGGTCATGACATACCAGAGATTCGATATGCTGATGATACAGTATTGTTACCCACAATACAGAATGGTATAGAAAACCTAATAACCTCAACCCAATTGAATAGTGAAAATCACAACTTATATCTTAACATAGCAAAAACAAAGATAATGCATACAGATAAAACTACTATAGAGAAATAAATATATGTTAATGAGGAAAAATTGGAGATGGTGGAAAATTTTGAATATCTTGGGTCATAGATTATCAACAATGGTGACACAATGAAAGAAATTAAAAGACGAATATCAATTGCTCTTCAAAGACTAAAACAACTGAATAAATTTTGGAGAGGGACAGATAGAACTACACAAATTAGATTTTTAAGAGCATGCATCTTTCCCATTGCAACATACGCCTGTGAGACCTGGACACTTACTAAACAAGCTGAGCAGGCATAAATGCCTTTGAATATAAATGTTATAGACGAGTTCTAAGAATATCTTGGGTAAAGAAAAGAACAAATGCATCCATACTTCAAGAGCTGAATATTGAAGAAGGTTGGTTATTAAAGATGATAAAACAAATAAAATTGAAATATTTTGGTCATTTGAAACATCACAAAAGTTTGGAGAGAACAATAATGGAGGGGTATATGCCTGGGAAGAGAGGAAAAGGAAGGCCAAAGAGAAGATGTGTGCAGGATGTGGCGGATGAATTCCAGATGGGTGTTTCCGATGTGGGACATCTGGCTTATGATCGAGAGGTTTTCCGGAAGGTTGTAATGGGAGCGAGGTTCTGCAAAGGACATGCTACGTATGAATAAATTTTTAAAAAAAACAAAAGACTCTTGTACATGCCTTTAGGTATATTGGGTACATGGTGATAGACATATTTGTATAGACCAGTCGGCACTCGGTGGGTCATGTGGTCAGTATCACTCTAGCTGCTTTTACCTCCCAAGACATTTTCTTGTACCTGGTTTAGCATGAGGTGACCTGGGGGACCAGCTTCATTTTTTAAATGTGTATATTCCCTGATGTGTATTAAACCCATGACAAGGCTGGAAGGTGAGCGTCTAGCCACAACCGTACCACAGCTCCTTCCCTGGCTATTATAGCTCTAGAATTCTCCCTGGGCATTGGGTTGGGGTCTGGCAATGAAATGTCTAAACTTGTTTATTGCCAACATCGACCTAATCCCATCCAGTCGATATGCGCAGTGCTAAATTATACCCTAATTACGTCCCAACTGGAGAACTTGGTGACAACTGGCAAGATTGAGGGGAAAAGAACAAGGGGAAGGCAAGGAAGTAAATATCTGGATGGCTTTGCTGCGTGGTATGGTCGAGACAAGAACACTAAGCTGATCCACGACTCTGGTGATCATGTGAGGTGGTGAAACATGATCACCCACGCTTATCAGCTTGGCACATGATGATGATGACATCCCAAGGTGCCCCTCAGCAAATGTGAAGTTCCAGTTCTGGTCATGCACATCCTGATGCTTTCTGAGTTTGGAGAGGGGAACGAGAGCTCTGCAACAGTCTCTGAGGAGATGATAACTTTGGTACCAGGTTGAGGAAAAAGTCTGAACACCAACTTAAATTACCTGAACGCCAGTGCATCAAACTTAAGAGTTAAAACTGCAGTCTTCCAGAGGAAGGTGGATACAGCACCTTTGCTGACTAAATATCTCCTTGCTAGACTTAACGATTAGTTTTTAAATTATTATTTAACATTTATATCCTTTACAGGACTTAGCAGTCAACCCCAGCAGTTTTTGGCTGTTCGTGATTCCTGGCAAGTTTACGTTCAGTAGTTTTCCATTGCTTTCTGAATGACTGACACCCATACCATTTCATTTAAAAAATCAACATAAGGCTGCCTGCTGCCAAATCGGCCACAGCTATGTTTCGAAAGTGGGTATGCAGGATTACAAACTGTGTCCGTAACTCCTTCGCCATGGAGCCATGATGCTAACTACATATTTATGTTTGATTTATTTTACTTTTATATTAGCATATTGTAGAATATTTAAGGCAGTTTATTCACATATAAAATGGTTGGTGGGTGAGTATGTCAATGAGTAGGTAGGTAGGTTGGTGATAAAAAACACAGGAGAGCAAGGAATCTGTGGTAACACAATGGCTGGCTGCAGAATCCAACCAATCATCATGTCTACAAAGGGCTGGGTGGGGGGCTGAGTGATCTCGAGGAATGGTGTCCGCCTCGAGTGCTGGAGGTCCCGGGTTCAGGCCCCGGTGAGGACCGAGATTTTTTTTTTTTTAAATCCACCTGGATTTCCAGTAATAAAATTTCCCCTCGTCTCTGGGTAGTGAGATCAGACACCCATGTGTATTGTTGCGCATGTAAAAAATCCCTTGGCAGTTAGAAATTGAAAAAGAGTAGCCTAATGGCGCTGCCCGGGCAAAATTTTGAGTTAAAAATCTACCCAAAGTATTTTCAGTATCCTCGCCGAGGCAACGGAGTTTGTGCATTGAGCAGAATTTCTCCAGACTCAGGTTTGAGTTAGGAGGAAAACGGAGCACTTATGGGTTAAACCGTGTGCCGTGATGTTGATCCAATGATTAAACTAAACTAAACTAAAAGGCTGGGTATGAGCTGGTTGATGGCCTGTTTGCCATTGGGAGATGAAAAGCAAAAGAAGAAGAAGAAGAAATATCACTATATGCAATGTTTTATTTCAAAGATTAGATCAGAAACTCTGTTAATAATTGACTATTCTTGTGTTGTTTCCAGGGTGATATTGTTGATCTTGAAAGAAAAGACGGTAAAACTGAAGTTCTTGTGAATGAAGGTGTGAGCTCTGTTGCCTATACCCTAGATGAAGGCCTCATTGAGTTTGGGACTGCCATAGATGATGGAGACTATGCCAGGTAAGGGTTGCATTGTCTGACTGTTTATACTAACATTGCTGCTATTACTTATACTACTTCCGCAAAACAAATCTTGTCTTGTCAGGTTGTAACCAGGGAAAATTATGTAATAAACATAAAAGTAAATGCAAAATAATCTCTAACAATTGAACAGTTAAAAGTAATTATATATATTGAGTTAGAGGAAGTTAAATAATGAAAGCTAGGAGATAGGAGTAGTAAAAGTAATAACAGATATTGGTTTAGAGGAGAGCTAATGTAGAAACAGCTACTTTACCCCAGGATATGCTGGTGTGTTGAAAACAAGCCAGTGGACAGACTGGCTGGGTCTGCACCGCTGGGTGGGGTATTGGTGCACAATAAGGTCTGCACTTGGGGGGGGGGGGGGTAATTGGTGCACATTAAGGTCTGCACCGCTGGGTGGGGTATTGATGCACAATAAGGCAGACGTGGTCAGGATCCTTTGGGATTATGTGTATAGTGTAGAAGAGCAGATAGATTTTCATGACCTGGGGAGAATGTTGTGGCAGGGGGTGACCAGAGGATCTTGGAAGCACTCATTGCACCGAGTAAAAGCCAGACAGACTCATCACTAGACAACAAAAGTATAGAGAGCAAAGTAAACCAACAGAAGCAACGGAAAAGATCACAGAAAACCCGCAACAAAAGACCGAATCGGAACCGCAAGCTATAGCCAACAGTCTAACCACGACACTCAAGAAACTCAAGGGGAAGCCAATATCCTGACAGACCTCTGAAGAAAACCTAGATGAACACAAGAACGTCAACATAGAGGAGCTGCTTACACTGGAGGAGCTTATCGCGCAATGCAGAGAAACTGAGCGGTTATTGCCACTCAGGAAAAAGGAATACAGAAGACGCATGGCAGAAAAGTATCCCAAGAAATTCAAAGAGTGGCAGACATTCCCAGTGTACTCAGATCTACGCTTAACTGACGAATACCCATTTGGATGCTACTACGATAATGGAGAATGCGTCCCATGGTTTACAAGAGAGGAAGAAATCGAAAGGCAACAGAAACTCAAACTGGAAAGAGAAACAAAAGCGCAATGCAAACATCGACAAGTTCATGAAGTCAATTCACAAAACAGGAGGCAAGAAGGCCAAATAAAAAGTCCTTGTAAGGACTAAAACTAAACAAATGAAATGCACAAGGAGCCAACACTGACAGAAGAAACCGCTAAAAGAGATACAACTTGCCAGCCAACGAATCCCCCAGCTGAAGATACAGACATAAAGTCGTCAACTTTGATAAGCCAGCAAATCACTGGCGCAAAGAAATAAACAAACTTACTTCGCACCATGAACCACCAGTACAATAACCGATGCCACATAAGCTGGTTGAGACAAGGTGGAAAGTTTCGTTTTTTTTCTCAAAATGGACTCGGACTCGGACAATCACCAGACTCCAGCTGGTACCATTAGTATTGGGACTCTTCGCTGCCTATTAAAGAGAAGGGCGGAGCATGTATGGAAATGTCCAATGTGCTGTGATGTCCCAGGTGTTGTGATGTCAGTTCTTGACTCAACTCAACTTTTTAATAATAAGTAGGTCAAAGGAAAGAAAGCTTTTAAATATCTTATGGTGCTAGATCTATATTTGTATAGACCAATCGGCTCTCTTTGGGTGCTGTCGTCAGTATCACGTCCTTAACTGATTCACTGTCATGGGATAATCTATCGTCTGAATTGAACTACCCGAAACCGCCGTGGTACCATTTATCGTCTGAATGTTGACAGTCGGTTATTTGTTTAATTTTTCTTCCACAATTTTAGTGCCTGGTAAATGAAAATTTACACTGGAAGAAGATTTTTCTTTCCAAAATATCGTAAACGAAGATTAAACTCTCTCAAAACTGAGCAGAAATCATTTGTTAAAATATGGTTAATTTTCAGATTTTAGAAATAGCAATGCCCACCAGTTCTCGAACTTACTACTTTACATCAGATTATCGTTTTCAACAATTTTAGATGATAATTATTCTGATTTAAAGGACTTTGTGAAAGATTCTGAAACTATAGCATGTGCAGTAATGTGGTTATTCAGTTAAATTATTTAGCAGGTGGTCATATGGAAAACAAAACTAACAGTGAAAGTTCGTCATCATATGATGGCACATGTCGAATTATTCTTGCTCTAATGGGCCACACTTGTGCCCCTAAGTTTGCTTTGCCTATCACAAATAAGCTGAGCAGTATTTAATTAACTATAACTAAATAGAAAATAGTTGATATATTGGTTATTATTCTAATGAGTACAAATCTGCCTCCTGTTTTCCTGACTTTTTCAATTTTGTTTAAAATGATGTGCTTCAAAGTATGATGATATAATTGTGTTTTGATGGTGTTAAGGAGCAGTTCTTGTGATATTGGTGAAGAAAAGTGGTGTGTTTATCATTATTCGTTAAATTGAATTGGATTATCATCAAATAGGGAGAAGTGGTGCCTTGGTAAGTGAACATTTTAAATAATTGTCACCCCTTACTTCTAAATATATGTTACAAAATCCAATATTATTATGATATTATTTTAACCTCTTCTAAAAGTATCAATACAGAAGTGGGCACTCTTCCGAATAACTGTCCTAAATGGGGATGTAAATCTGTAGTGTAAAAAGTATCCCTTACAGGGCCTCATTAGTTGATGTTGTCGATCACTTCCGGTTAATGTGACGTGGAGTGCTAGACCGATCGATGGATGCAATAAATGTTTCCTGGGCCCAAGGGGCCCTGGCTGTCATCGGAGTGTATATCTATTTCCACATATAACTAATAGGTATACACTCCGACGACTGTGAGGGCCCTCCGGGCCCTAAAACATTTATTGCATCCATCGATCGGTCAAGCCATCCACGCCACACTGAACCAGAAGTGAGCGACAACACATTCAATGCTCGTTCCGATATGTACAATTTTTCACAAAGAACATGCTTTTGGACAGTATTTACAACTTTTGTGCCACAATTTCCACATATAACTGTGAAATATTATTGGTATGCAATTCCATTTTCTCAGTTCTATATTTTAGTTCGTAGTGTTTAATATTTTTTTTTTATTATATCACCTAATGAGGCCCTGTAAGGGATGCTTTTTTCACTACAGTTATGACCCCATTTAGGACCGTTATTCGGAAGAGTGCCCAGAAGTGTTCCTTGTGCAATCTCCTTTAATTTGATATGTAATACAATATATATATACTAGTATTTTAACCATTTTTACATCATTATTGTGACATACCCCTACTTTCCATTTTCTGCCATTAATTTTTATTTGATCAAACCCACTTTTTGTTTGGCAGGTAAATGTCACATATATATTTGAAATTCCCCCAGGGCCGTGGCCTTCCTGGAGACTCTAGAGATGACTGCAGAGACTGAAGCAATGTGGAAGACTTTGAGTAAGATGGCGCTTGAGGAGAAGCAGCTGCACATAACTGAGAGGTGGGCTTTGTTGCTGTTTTATTTTCCTGCTGGGCATTTGTTTTCAGTTGTACTTTGTCCTATTCTGTATGCTCAGACACAAGTAGTGAGTTTAGTTTATTAGTCAGTTATTTCTTTCTAATATCTTCCTCTTCTGTGTTCTTCCAGTATATTCTGTTGTGGGTGTTTTTTATTTTATTTTTGCATTCACTTGCTTTGAACTCAAGTGTTTTCCATACACATGCTACTACTTCTAGTACACTGGACTAATTTTTGCATGTGTATTAGCTTTCCCTATTACCAGTGTCCCTGACCTTCAGGCAAACCCCCTCTGACTTCTGAAGTACTTATAATTTACATCTCCAAGTCAAGGACGAGAAGTCAACATTTTAGTTCAAATGACCAGTGTAGGATGTGCGCCCTTTTTGGGTGCAATTGCATTGTGCCTGTTCACAGTAAAAATTAGTTGCATGTCCTTTACATAATGTTTCAATCAACTCCAGCATTTATTTGCTAGGCAGTTATAGTTAAGTAGTTTCCCATTGCTTTCTAAACGGCCAATGTCTCATACAATAAATATCAGTGCAGAGCGGTCTGCTTCCAAATCATCCCTGGTTGATGTCGAACCCTCAGCTCGGTATATCAGGATATTGTTAAACTCAGTTTCATCATCCCCTAAGCCACAGCACATTTCGCAGAGTGAAATTCAAAAAATCGTCTGGTACTCATTTTCATAAAGCTGGATCAATCCCAAAGCTGTACTGGCTGAGGGGAAATATTATACTTTTGTTGGGATTGTATTCACTATCTTAGCAGTGCACTGATCACTTGGCACCACAGCTTCTTAAGAGGAGTACAGTTCTTTATTTGACATTACTGAGTTTAACATTTATGCATCATAATTTTAAATTATGCATAAAAAGGTTGTCTCATAGCAGATACTGTCATTGCGACCTTCACATTAATTGAAAGGAAATTTAACAACAAAATTACCATGGTTGTTACAAAAATATCTTCTTCATTGTCAGTCATATTTGTTTATGATGAATGAACTTGTTGATATCCTTTACACCATTCTTAACTTTGTAGGATATCATCACCTATCAGCTTGTCATGTGTTGAAATTTGCCACCATAGCAGTCCTTCGAAATTGTTCTCTATTATAAGCCAGATTTCCTGCTCTGCTGCTGTCATGTAGGACATAGTAAGTTGGTTTCTATATTCCTTGTCACAAATCTGAACTTTTCTGGAATGCTCCACCCAGGTGCTACTCTGCTTTGGGTAATGTAGCGAAGGCTAGATATCTGAAGGAGACACTGAGGATAGCTGAAGAAGTCTCCAAACAAACGGTGAGTTTTTTTTGTTAATTTTTAAATTCCTATTATGAGTTTTTTTTTTTTTTAAATAATGATTAGTAAAGAATATTGTTAGACAGAGGAATACACCTCCCCAAAATTATTCGGGAGGGAGGGGGGGGGGGGGGGGGGGGGGGGGGGGTTATTTTTTAAAATTATTCTTATTGTTGAGTTATTTTTAAAAAACATAAAGATTATCAAAAAATATTCTTAAAAATGAATAAACAATCCCAAGCATTATCATCATCATCATTTCTTCCTGCTAACTCCATTTCTCCCTATGTAGAAGAGGGTGTTTGCCAGTTCTTTTGTTGTTTAATTATTTAGCCAAATCAAAGAGATACCACAGTTTCAATCATTAGAAATGGTTTGTTTCATTTATCTCAGGGAGGAGATGGTTTCCATCATTACAAAGTTAGGGCCAGACTGGCCATCTCAGACAGGAAGTTCAAGGAGGCAGAGTCTATTTATCTTGAAGGGGTAAGTCAGTGTAGGGGGTTTAATGTATTTACCTTGTAAGAATAGGTCAGTTGCATGATATGAATATATTTGCCTTGAGACATACATTATTTATCCTCTGCTTTTACACTGAAGTGTGGGGATGTTAATGCTTTTACACTGAAGTGTGGGAATATGAATACTTTTACACTGAAGTGTGGGGATGTTAATACTTTTACACCAAAGTGTGGGGATGTTAATACTTTTACACTGAAGTGTGTGGGTTTGTGTGTGGGTGCAATCATGTGTATGTTTTCATGTGTATGTGTGTGAAATTTAATTTTATATACATATATGTGTGTGTTTGTGCATGTGTGCATGACATTCAATAATAACTCTGAATGTATAATATTATGTATGAGAGAGAGAGAGTGAGAGTTTCCCCAAAGTGGATGCTTCCAAAACTACAATAAGGGTAGTTAGCAGTGGAACGGTTCAAGTTTAACAGAAGACTTCATACCAAAGTAATGTCTGTGGGTACTAAGGATGTGGCCTAGAATTCTAGAGGGCAGCAGCCTGAACAAGTTTGAGAATCACTGGTCTAAACTAAGTGACATAATTATTTTCCAGAACCATGTCAATGAGGCCATTGAGATGTATCAAGAGATGCACATGTGGGATGAAGCTATCCAAGTGGCAGATGCCAAGGTCAGTCTGATTTCTTATTCATATTTTGGAGTTCACTTCCTGTCCTTGGTTAATATGTTTAGTTCCCTTTGAATATGTTGATCAGGGTAACCCAGGCATGTAAAAACATACCAAAGGATTGATTGATGTAATGTGGACCTGTACACCATCCCACAGGTCTTTTGGTCATTGAAATTATTTTCCCCTAACTCTATATTCTTGTAAGATCTTAAGGGCATGTAAAGAGAGTAACTTTTATTGTTAGATATTAGGATTACTTTTACTTTCTACTTTTAGATATTAGGATTACTTTTACTTTCTACTTTCAGTTATTAGGATTACTTTTACTTTCTACTTTTAGATATTAGGATTACTTTTACTTTCTACTTTTAGATATTAGGATTACTTTTACTTTCTACTTTTAGATATTAGGATTACTTTTACTTTCTACTTTTAGATATTAGGATTACTTTTACTTTCTACTTTCAGTTATTAGGATTACTTTTACTTTCTACTTTTAGATATTAGGATTACTTTTACTTTCTACTTTTAGATATTAGGATTACTTTTACTTTCTACTTTCAGTTATTAGGATTACTTTTACTTTCTACTTTTAGATATTAGGATTACTTTTACTTTCTACTTTTAGATATTAGGATTACTTTTACTTTCTACTTTTTGATATTAGGATTACTTTTACTTTCTACTTTTTGATATTAGGATTACTTTTACTTTCTACTTTTTGATATTAGGATTACTTTTACTTTCTACTTTTTGATATTAGGATTACTTTTACTTTCTATTTTTAGTTATTAGGATTACTTTTACTTTCTACTTTTTGATATTCGATAAATAGATTAGATATTAGTATTTAAAAAACTAGAACTATGATAATTTGCAACGGGAAGGAAAGGCCAATCACAGTATGGAGATACTAAAATCAGTAACAAATTTATCCTACCTTGGACATGTAATAACAGATGATGGCAAAAGTGAAACAGAAGTCAAAAAGAGAATAGGAATTGCTAAATATATATTCAAAAGCATGAAACAAATATTAACATGTAAAGCGATAAGCAGTACATTAAAAATGAGAATTTACAAATGTTATATATATATATATTCAACAATACCATACTGAGCAGAAACCTGGACAATGAACATTCAGTAAACAAGTTGAATTGAGGCCCTGGAAATATAGTTAGACAATAGAATAGGTTGTGCTTCATGGAAACAAAAATATCAAATACAGTAATCATATCTCGGCAGGAGGAAACAAGCAGAGCTGATGAAATAAATAAAAAATAGAGTGAAATATTGGGACAACATTAAAATACATAAAACTCTTATAAAAACTCTACTGGAGGGAAAAGTCAAAGGCAGATGAGCAAGAGGTAGAAATGGGCAAACGTTCGAAGATAATATCAAGAGATGAATGAACAGCCATCTGTAAGAGTGTAAAACCAGAATGAGAGACATTAATGTTGGAGATCAGTTGTCGCAAATTCATTGTGGAGACTGCACCTGATTGATTGACTGATTTAGTGTTGCTGTGTTATATATGTCTTCACAATCACGAGCTAGCACCTTATAACCTATACTCCTCATGGTGTGGAAACAGGTCCTTGAATTAACTTGACTGTTACATCATTGTTAACATTGGGACTAGTGTGCACACCTTGGGGAAGTATCACTATAGTATTATCAAACTGGATGTGCAGTACCAACGTGTGCGGGTATTTTGAATCAGTTTTTGAATTCCGCTGAACATATGTAACTCTAAGATTGAGGGACTAAACAAGACGAGTAAAAAAAGGTATGTTTCTTTTAGTGGTAATGTGTTTCATGTGCCAGTTATTTAAAGTAAATTAATTGATAAGGTTCAATGTCAGTTAATTACCATTGAGAGTAAAAGCATTATGAAATGCAGTTATTTTCATTAAAGTATATAATAGTTATTTTATAGTGCTTACTGGCCCTTTGAGTAATGATTGGAGCTTGTTGTTAATAAAATAGCTAAAACCTGTGGTAGAAACATTACAACCTAGGCCAAATCCCAGCCAGTCCGTATGTGCTGGACTGAAAGATGATCAGGTCACATTTTAGTATGCCTCTCCACGGAGGTGAAGTTGGTCTTGCACACCCTGATGGTTTCTTAACTCGGAGAGGAGAAGGACAGCGCTGTAACACAAACCCAGTGGAAATGGTACTTCAGAACCAAGGTAGGAGTAGTTTCTATACTGACCTTACTCTGATAGATGCAAGCTGACTTCTGGTCCCCAACATGGGGGGTAGGCGGTTGAGCTGTTAATGCCTCTGGAGTGTTTATTCTTGTGGCTATGGTTTGCTTATGCATTTTCCTCATGTTGGACTGGTAGTGCATTCTTCCGTCACCCTGCTACTGAGTTGAGAGTGTGGAGTGACATTGTGAGCTGTATATTTCATGTGGAATGCTTTTACATCTGTCCACGATTGTTTGTAGCAAAAGAAGAAAAATGGTGGCCAGCTGCTCTCTGAATTAACTATGTTGCCTTATGCAGTAATGTGTGGCTGCTTGTTTTCTAGTAACTGCCGCTTCCATCGACGATGAACTGTATTTTTTGTGGTGGACTTTTGTGTTGGCATTCTGGCAGCGGCATTATGCATAGTATTTATGTACGGGCTGCTGGTTTGTCGAGACTCCTGTCTTTTCTACTTTTCACATGGGGCAGTGAAGAACATTTTCTGGGATATTCACTGGCACAGGAACAGAGCATAATGGAGGGACCCTTTGTCGTGACGTTGGAACCGCGACCAACTAACTAAGATGCAAGCTCTTTTAAAGGCTCAAACTACACACATGCTAATGCATCAACACTCCTTCTTCTGAAGAATTCACTGATCATTTAGTGATGTTGATTAGTCTGTATTGGATTTAGTTTGATAAATCATGCGGATGTTGTTTCATGTAATTGAAGAAAATTCCTGGAATTATTAGTTATTTCTGTTTTTTTTTTTTTTAGTTACCATGTTATGCAGTTATTTCTGTAACTGCTATTACAGATATGCATTTGTAGTCTTTATCTGTGTCTATTTTCTTCTTTGACAGAGTCATCCTGAGCTGGAGACACTGAAGAAGAATTACAATCAGTGGCTTATGGAGACAGGCCAAGAAGAGGCAGCAGCGGAGGTTAGGACAATGCAGAAGAAACAAATGGCTAGCTTTATTTAATATGTTTCTGTTTTCTTGGTTCCTTCTTTCTCTAAAATCTTGTGCTATTGAATGTTTAGGATACTAAGGTCATGTTCTACTGATAGATTTTAAAATTTTCTTGCCAGATTTTAATGATAAACTAATCTATTCTTGTGTCCTTGGTATTTTTTAAAATCTCTATTGTAGTATGTGCCTTCATTTCCCACCTTGCCATGTTATCTTTTGCTATCTCCTGCAGCAGTAATGACTTAACATTTGAATTAAATATTCTAAGTTTTGTACTAAATTTAATTTCTTTTCATTTCTGCATTTGTTCTAGTGCCTTGAAAGTTCGTGTTGCTGTTTATATTATTTCTTTAACATCTCTATCTGTTATTCCATATTTGCCTAGATTGCTACATTAATATGTATATGATCCCTCCTCTTGAAGTAATCAAGATTTCTAGAAGTCATATATTCTAATTGTTTACCTTGATTACTATGTGTAATAACAACTCTGATGCTTTAATTAACTCAACAGTTGAAAGAGCGGGAAGGTGACTACATGGCAGCCATTAACCTCTACATGAAGGCTGGTCTGCCTGCAAGAGCTGCCAGATTGGCTGCTAGCAGGGAGGTAATTATATCTGACTTCTGTATAAAGCAAATCACCATACAGATCATCTTCACTATACATAATTGCTCAGTTCCCCTCCTTAGGATTTCCCTCAGCATGTGGGGGATGACGACACAAGTTTTGTGTTGATTTAGTATTCTTCTTTGGTCTCCAGCAAAGAACTCTTATCTGGCTTCACAACTTTTGACTTGATGTTCTTACAGACTGGTTAAGGTTCTAGATTCACAATCATCACTTGATTCGTTTAATCATCCTACCTCTCTGAGAGCATTCACTATATCAGTCTGGTCTATTGCTCGTCTGCTGTCCACAGCAGCCCTGCCTGCAACTCTATCACCTTTTTAATTTAATCTTACACTAACGGGTCCCGGCACATAAAAAAATAATTACCATAACTCTGGTCTTTACACTTTGCCTGTCAAACCCATTTTCTATGTTTGGTAGTTAGTGCTTAAAGATATTGTGTTCACCTCTAACTAAACAAGTTACGGTGTTTGAATCCAGTTGAGGGAAACATGGCTAAAATGTTTCAGTGTCCACCTCAGACTCAGAAGGCTATCAGGTTCAAATCACAGCATAGGGCTGGACATTTTTAAATTTGTACCAGAACCATTAATGTCTAATTATATCATATGTCCCCCCCTTCCCCCCAATCATTGGGTAGTGAGATCTGATACTTAGTCTTCTCAGATAATGGCAAAAATATAGGAGGTCCAGTGTGCATGTTAAAAATCCCACTGCAGATAGAAATCGCAAAGAGTAGGCCATAAGGCAATGGCTCTGGCAAAATTCTTTAGAAATAAGTCCTGCTCGTGGGTAGATGAAGCCCACTACCTTGTATAGAATCTTATCTAGAGGAAGAAATCCTACCTTGTATGGAATCTTATCTAGAGGAAGAAATCCTACCTTGTATGGAATCTTATCTAGAGGAAGAAATCCTACCTTGTATGGAATCTTATCCAGAGGAAGAAATCCTACCTTGTATGGAATCTTATCCAGAGGAAGAATTCCTACCTTGTATGGAATCTTATCCAGAGGAAGAAATCCTACCTTGTATGGAATCTTATCTAGAGGAAGAAATCCTACCTTGTATGGAATCTTATCTAGAGGAAGAAATCCTACCTTGTATGGAATCTTATCTAGAGGAAGAAATCCTACCTTGTATGGAATCTTATCTAGAGGAAGAAAACTTATATCAATGCATGATGAAGTTGGATACAGTGACCTCTTGGGTCTGTATGTTGGTTTGAGCACACCCCCAAATGAGGAAGAAGAATAACAAGAATCCAACTAAGGGTAATATTAATTTTGTTTTTTAGAGGAACTCATTTGTTATACTTATCCCACCATCCATGATCTCTTGGGTGACTAGCCTCCTCGGACAATGGCGAGAAGTATGAGGTCCTGTGTTAACAACGCACATGTTAATGAATTTGAATCCTCACTTTCTTCTCCCTCTTTTTGTTTTAGTTTTCCTCTTCTTCTTCTTCTACTTCTTTTTGCTTTTCTTTTTCTTCTTCCTCTTCCCTTCCTCTTTTTCTATTTTTTCTTCCTTTCCTTCTCTTTCTTGTTTTCATCTTTTCCTCTCAGCCCTATCAACCCACTTGTAAAATGCATACTTTCATAATAAAAACATAAAAATGTTGAACTAAAAGAAGGAAAGTTAGTTATTTGGTACACATGTTCTTTCCGCAGGAGCTTATGACTAACTCCGATCTGATTGCAAGAATTGCTGCTGCACTCATAAAATCTGAGCTCTATGATCGAGTGAGTTATGACTTTTTAAAATGTAATTATGCTAATCATTGACTTTTGTAATTCTGATCAATGTTACATCAAGCACAGTTATTTCTGAAAACTGAACACCACCTCTGAAAACTGAAACAGCAATTTTCAGTTTTTATTTCTTGATTGGACAAGCGCCCTTGATGGTACTCATTTGTGTTGTTTGCTTACGTATGTTTAATCGTTTTGTACTCATTGTTCCATTGATAAAGACTTACCATGGAAACCTTTGCCTCTATCTGTGTGTGTTTTATTTATCTGTTGAGCTTCTTTAACATATTTATGGTTGTTTTTTTTTAATACTCTGATTAGAAACTGGTTATATAGAATAGGTTGTCTGTCTGAGGTACTTTTTTCCGTTAATTCTGCACTTTCTTGTTCATGCAACTCTTATATATTCACTCCATTTCATTAATATTATTCTTCAAAATACTTGATATAAATTGTGTTGAATACTTCATGGTAGGACAGTTGATCTTAATTCAGTGCAAGATATTCTTATCATCTTTGAAGTGCCTAAATGAAGATACACAAATACAAAATTAGCGTCAAAATTTATTTTGTCATAATGATAATGTTTTTTACACTTTGATTTATATTATTTAATTTGATTTCTTTCAGATATGTATTTATAGTTCTTATAAAATTGATATGTTTTCTGACTTTAGGCAGGGGACCTATATGAGAAGATCAGAGACTACCAGAGAGCCATGGAATGTTTTAAGAAGGGCAAAGATTTTAGAAGAGGTAAACATGGACAATTTTGTTGGGGAATTTTATACAGTTAAAATATTCCCTGAGCTCATACTGCCATAGTGTGGAGTGTCAAGTGTTCACACATATTTTGTGTGTGTGTGTGCATATCCTATTTACAGCACATTGCCGTCAACACCAGCATTTTTAAGCTGCTGTCGATATTTTGGCAAGTTTTAAGTTCAGTAGTTTGCCATTAACGCGATCCACACACATTAAATCACACATATTAGATCATCATATTATATGAAATTCTCTCTCTCTCTCTCTCTCTCTCTCTCTCTCTCTCTCTCTCTCTCTCTCTCTCTCTCTCTCTCTCTCTCTCTCTCTCTCTCTCTCTCTCTCTCTCTCTCTCTCTCTCTCTCTCGGTGCACGCATGAGCACACATGTTTGTATATGCGCAAGCACATGCATGCATGCGTTGTGCTGTGCTGTGCTGTGCTTTATTTGAAACATTGAGGACAGCCTTCTGATGGTTGGAGCAGCCCAGCCGGACTCACAGAGTACATTTCAGAATGTGGAAACTGGCATGTTGGGTGGAGTGGCTAGCATCGCTAGGATAAAGATTGCGAGCCATTCAAGTATTTTCTGCCCTGGCCATGCAGATGTGCTGATAGATTATCTGCTGCTTCTGTCCCTCTGGGCAGAGAGATACTTTATGATAAAAGTAATGTCATGAAGGCTGTCTGGATTCAGGTGGAGAATGCAGCCAAAGAGAGTATCTCAAAAAATAAAAGATTGTCTCAGAAGGGATGGGTTGGGTGTCAAGACTATACTCAAAGCATAGAGGAAAAACCAGGTGTACTACTTGAATAATTAACATGGGAACTCTTCATTAGCTTTTGAAGAGCGTGACAGAGCATGTGTGGGAATGTCCTGAATACATCAGTGTTGCTTATGTATTCAGTAAACACGCAGAACTTCCAGAAAGTAGTATGCGACAGTTATTAAAACTACAGAATATGGACACACATATAGTTGAAAATTTTGACCATAAAATATTTCGGACATAACATGTTTTGTTTTTTTAAATCCATTAGTTAGTCTGTTAATAGCATTTTGTTTTATTGTTCATATCTTTTTTGTTTCATTAACAAAAATGTGCTAATTTTTTCCCCATAATTAAACCAGCTGTTGACCTGGCTCGTCATGCTTTTCCAAGTGAGGTGGTCAAATTAGAGGAGGAGTTTGGTGACTATCTGGTCACTCAGAAACAGCTGGATGCAGCTATCAACCATTTCATTGAGGCAGGGTGAGTGATGGTGATTCTAGATGATAGATGTTCTTTTCTGTTGAAAACCGTGCTATTTTCAAATATTAATTGTTGTTAAGTGTTTAAAGCTAATATGTTACTGGAAGCATAAGTATATGGGGACAAATCTGCAGTGTTTATAACTAATATGTTACTGGAACCATAAGTGTGTGTGTGTGTGTGTGGGGGGGGGGGAGGAATCTGCAGTTGCTTATAACTAATATGTTACTGGAACCATAAGTATGTGGGGACAAATCTGCAGTGTTTATAACTAATATGTTACTGGAACCATAAGTGTGTGTGGGGGGGGGGGGGGGGGGGAGGAATCTGCAGTTGCTTATAACTAATATGTTACTGGAACCATAAGTATGTGGGGACAAATCTGAAGTGTTTATAACTTATATGTTACTGGAACCATAAGTGTGTGTGGGGGGGGGGGGGGGGGGGAATCTGCAGTTGCTTATAACTAATATGTTACTGGAACCATAAGTATGTGGGGACAAATCTGAAGTGTTTATAACTTATATGTTACTGGAACCATAAGTGTGTGTGGGGGGGGGGGGGGGGAGGAATCTGCAGTTGCTTATAACTAATATGTTACTGGAACCATAAGTATGTGGGGACAAATCTGCAGTGTTTATAACTAATATGTTACTGGAACCATAAGTGTGTGTGTGGGGGGGGGGGGGGGGAGGAATCTGCAGTTGCTTATAACTAATATGTTACTGGAACCATAAGTGTGTGGGGGGGGGGGGGGGGAGGAATCTGCAGTTGCTTATAACTAATATGTTACTGGAACCATAAGTATGTGGGGACAAATCTGCAGTGTTTATAACTAATATGTTACTGGAACCATAAGTGTGTGTGTGGGGGGGGGGGGGGAGGAATATGCAGTTGCTTATAACTAATATGTTACTGGAACCATAAGTATGTGGGGACAAATCTGAAGTGTTTATAACTTATATGTTACTGGAACCATAAGTATGTGGGGGGGGGGGAGGAATCTGCAGTTGCTTATAACTAATATGTTACTGGAACCATAAGTATGTGGGGACAAATCTGAAGTGTTTATAACTTATATGTTACTGGAACCATAAATGTGTGTGTGTGTGGGGGGGGGGGGGGGGGGGGGGAAATCTGCAGTTGCTTATAACTAATATGTTACTGGAACCATAAGTATGTGGGGACAAATCTGAAGTGTTTATAACTAATATGTTACTGGAACAATAAGTGTGTGTGTGGGGGGGGGGGGAGGAGGAATCTGCAGTTGCTTATAACTAATATGTTACTGGAACCATAAGTATGTGGGGACAAATCTGAAGTGTTTATAACTTATATGTTACTGGAACCATAAGTATGTGGGGTCATATCTCCAGTGTTTATAACTAATATGTTACTGGAACCATAAGTATGTGGGGACAAATCTGCAGTGTTTATAACTAATATGTTACAGGAGCTATAAGCAGCAGCAGCAGCAGGTATCTTTCAGTCCTGAAGGACTATAGAGTTGTGTCGCTGGGGAGGTACCTGGCAGTACCGCTGGTGACTATATAGTCCAATGGGAGAGTGAAATAAGAGATACGATGATCTCTCCCACCGTCGAAAGCAACCCCTGGCGCCTTGCTCTACGCCAATCGAGCATTAAGACTTATAACTGGTAAATGTTGCTTCCTGTGTTGTGTCACCGCTTTACTCGGTGCTGAAGTGACCTCATCAGGGCACAAGCCTGGGCAATGGAAATTGGAGAACCAGCTGTTGCCCAGTAGCAAGTTACCCCTTTCCATGTCGCTGATGTTGACCAAGGGAAAGGCAGTAACCAATGCAACTTGGCATCAGTGCCGTCGCAGGAGTTGCCAGAACTATGTTGTTTACAACATGGAACTGCCTTAGGGACTCCATCTCCAGATTTGCCTCAGGGTTTACTCCCGAAGCCTTTCCCATATGGGTATACCCACAAGGCAGTGGAGGTTTGAGATTTAGAGTTCCCTCTCTTAAAAGACATACCAACCAAGGCTGACGAGCCTCCTCTGTCAGGGAATCAATCAGGAAGGAAGTCTACCATTCTTCCTTCCTGGCATTGACCATTCTGATCGGGTGACCAAAGCCATTGTCTCTATTGAGAGATCCTCTGCCCACCGTCACTGACTTGAAACCATAACCAACAACTATCTGTCAGCTGCTCCCAAGTCCAATCCACCACCTGCTCACATGGCTTCATGCTCCCATGCATAAAGAATAAATATATTAAACTACTGAAAAAGTAACCTACATCACGAGGCACCAGCGCAGGTGAAAGTAGAAGTTATATAATTCCTTACCTGTGTGACATTCTGAAGATTTGTTACATATTAGGAACAATGAGACAGGCACAAGTTCATTGGTTGTAAATGATTATGTTTGCCAACATATCCCACCAGGGCTACTACTAAAGCTGTGGAGGCAGCCATCAGCTCCCGGCAGTGGGCCAAAGCAGTTCAGATCCTAGAGACACAGGATGCTTCCATGGCAGCCAGGTATTACAAGAAGATTGGAGATCACTACGCTTCCATTGGAGAATATGAGGTACGTTTTTAGTGTAGATCTGGAAACTATATTTAACTCTTCTGATTCAATAGAAGATTGTGTAGTACATTTGTAATGTAGATCTGCAAATTACATGTTTATATCTTTTGATTCAGTAGAACATTGTGGAGTATATTTGTAATATAGATCTGTAAATTACAATGTTTACATTGTTTGATTCAATAGAACATTATGGAGTACATGTTTAATGTAAATTTGTAAAGTGCATATTTATCTCTTTTGATTCAATAGAAGATTTGAGGTACATTTTAATGTGGATGCATAAATTGCATATGAACCCTTTACTGCCCTTGGGAGAGGAGGGGGGTGATTAGGAAGAGAGGAAAAAAAAGAGTGAATGTTTTTGTGAGGGCAGTCAGGATGAGAGAAGATAGACAGCTGTTTCTCTGTCATTAACATTATCATTTCTTTGTTGGAAAGAAAGATAAGTTCATGTTTTTATGTCAATTAGTCTTTCTTTGTTGTAGGCTACATGTGATCATGTTGCTTTGTTCTAGACTGCAGAAAAGTTGTATGTGGAGGCTGGTTGTACAAGAGAGGCTGTTGACATGTACAACAAGGCCGGGCAGTGGGAACAAGCCCACAAGGTTAGTTTATAGCATTATAATTGTGGTTGTTCATTTCTTCTCACAAATCTTGCCATGTCGTGTTTGTTGTCCTGTCTGTCCACAGCTTTCTGACTCACATGTTACCATTCATCTCTGATACAGACTGTTTGGCTCATGCAGGAGTGTGAGGGAACGAGTGAGCAGAATTATTAGCAGCAAGTCAGTTATCAGCTTATCCTCAGTTCACATCGGCCAGTCAGTCCATATATGTGCTCGGATCTCCTTCTCAGTATCTTCCTGTGTAGCGGCCAACGCCACCATTTCTGTGTTTGCTGATTATTCTTCATTGGCTCCTCACATAGTGCTCATGTCTGGCTTCACCCCCTTTCACTTTATGTTCTCATAGCCTGGTCAGGGTTGCAGATTTCTCAGTCTTAGTATCAAGAGCACCAGTAGCTGGAACACTCAAATGGATAAGGCAAACATTCTAAAGGCTGTCTGTGAACGAATGCTAGTTGAAGATACACATTAAACAGTATATTTAAGAATGCATTAATTTGTACTTACGTGTGGGGTGGGCAAGAAGGCATGTAAGAGTGATAAAATATGCGGCATGTATAACTAACCTTGTTACTGGACCATCTACACCTTGCAACATTTGCTGTGGGAGACTGAGTATCCATCGGTTTGCCTCTTGTGTTATGATGTCAGTTCTGAAATCAATTCATCAGTCATTGCTAATACTGATGTTTTGCCTTGCCATGATATCAACCTGTCTATAATCTTCTTAAAAAGTTGCTTAAAAGTCAACAGGCTCGACTTCATTGCACCGGGTTTTATCTCATATGGCTCAGTCTTTTTCCTCAGTGAACTGCCAAAAGCTTCGCACAAAGCATGAACTCTGTAGCTTCAGCGACGACCCTCAGGAGTCTCTGAAAAAAATTCACTCATGAACCGAAGGATGCGGCCTGGAATCGAACCCACAACCTTTGGAGCCCAAGTCAGACGGCTTGACCACTTAACCATGGAGACTCATGTGGGTTTTCTGTTTCTCCCCTTCCCCAAACTTTCCTGTTGTCATTACATTTTCCAGTTTACCTCTTCTCAAACTGTGCCCACAGCTACAGTAACGTAGTGGTTAGAGAGCTTGCCTGCCAAGTCAGTAGTCCAGGTTCAGTCTCTGTCAATGGCAGGATTCTGTTTTCCAGCCAGTTCAGCTCTGGGATCAGCCAGGCCTCACTAAATGAGTAAATAGGTAGTTCCTTGCAGATAATGTTGTTTGGTGGTAAAGTGTCAGCCTGCACACATTCTACATCATGGCTTGTAAGGAGGGGTGGACAGTTCCCTTGCTCATCACCCTTCAACCAAGTGGGAAGATAACATGAAGAGATGGACGAACATGAGCCTGACAGAATGTACAGACAGAGCGAGAGACAGACAGTGTTGGAGATCTATTGCAGCCAACCTTCATTGTGGAGATGGCATCTAATTGATTGATGTCCTTGCTGTCAGACTGTGTCCAGGCCATATCTTGATGTTGTCTGTCCATTTATACCTTTGATGCCCTCACACTTTTGTGCTTTCAACTCTTCCCCTCATTACTTAACAGATTAAACAGTTGCATTTTTTGGCAGAAATGGAATTAGCAGAGCATATCTGATGAAGTTTTCTGTCCCCAGCTTGCAGCAACATACATGAGGGGAGAGGATGTGTCAAACTTGTACATTACTCAAGCCAGACAGTTGGAGGATGAGGGCAAGTTTAGAGAGGCTGAGAGGTTTGTAGAATATATGTTTAGAGGGTCAGTCCGTTTATACTCCTCTGACGTACAGACCAGATGGAAACAGAGGAAGAGGCCGACCACGTAAACGCTGGACGGAGGGAATAACAGAATCCATGGGAATGTCGATATACGAAGCCCATAACCGGGCACTCTCACGAAGTTTATACTTCACCTCGACACCGCAAGGTACAAGAGGAACATGATGAGATGAGAGAGATGAGATGTTTAGAGGGATAGAGGAGTTAAACATAGAAGCCACAAACAATATGTTGAACAGTTTATTGCCTGGCATATTTTGTTGTATCTCGTCATGTGCTTACTGCAGAGTTATATATCATATGGAGTGAATAATAAACATTACTTGCAAATCCTTTACAGGACGTTGCAGTCAACCCCAGCATTTTTTTGCTGTTTGAGATCTCTTGGGAAGTTTACGTTCAGTAGTTTGGCATTACTTTCTGAACGACCGGCACCCATACCATTTTGTAAAAAAAAAAAACAACGCAAGGAGGTTTGCTGCCAAATCGCCTGCAGCTGTGTTTCGGGCATGGTATGCGAGATTACGAATTGTGCCCTTAACCCCTTCGCCATGCATCTGGTCTTATGAGATGTTTTGTTTTGCGTATCCTTTTACAGGACTTAGCTGTCAACAGCAGCATCTTTCAGCTGTCTGTTGATCTCTTGGCAAGATTACGCTCAGTAGTTTGCCATTGCTTTCTGAGCGGCCGGCTCAGTATCCGCAAGTCACAAGCGGGGGTCGAACCACCTCAGTTCTCGCTCCGCTGCGAGACTCTGCGTGATAAACGGGATTACAGAGAGAAAGTGTTGTAACCCCACAGCCAGAGAGACCGGCTCTTATGAGATAGGGAGATTAATATGTGTGCATGTGTTTTGAGATAGGGAGATTAGTATGTAGACATATTTTTGAGATAGGGAGATTAATATGTGGACGTGTTTTGAGATAGGGAGATTAATATGTGTGCATGTGTTTTGAGATAGGGAGATTAATATGTGGACATGTGTTTTGAGATAGGGAGATTAATATGTGTGCATGTGTTTTGAGATAGGGAGATTAGTATGTAGACATATGTTTTGAGATAGGGAGATTAATATGTGGACATGTGTTTTGAGATATAGAGGTTAGTATGTGGGCATATTTTATATGATAGAGAAGTTAGCATGAGGGAAAGTTAAGTAGACTTAAGTTTAATTAACATAAGGTTTTATTTAGAGTGATTAAGATGTTAGTATGAGGGTAAATTTAGTCAGACCGCGAGGTTCATGAAAGAGTAAGATTTTAGAGGCTGACAGGCTAGTGTGATGATTATTGTAAAGAGGCTTAGAAATGTAGCAGCTATGTTGCCATAATGGTTAGTGTGCTTGCCTGCCACAGCACTGGTCCTGGTTCAATCCCCAGATACCAGACAGTTTTCTGAATTGTCTTAGAATTGCCTGAAAAAAGAAAGGTGATGGGGAAGAAAATTGGCCACCCTACTTCATATGTTATGACCTAGAAAATGAGAAGGCTTAACCCTTCACACAGAGGCTGTATTTGCTATGGGACGATCTAATTAATTCAGTTATGACTATACATTACTTCATTCCTTGAATCATTAATGTAACTTTAATAATAAAGACACAAACAGTAGATTGCACGATTTATTGCCTGGCATATTTTGCTGCATCTCGTCAGGTACATACTGCAGAATTCACATAACATAAAGTAACTAGATAAATCCTTCAAGTTGAAATATACACATGTTCGCACAGTAATGTCAATTGTCTACCACTGTAATTTTAAAATGACTAACATGTCTTTCTGTTTGCACAAAACTGGCCGATATAGATTAATCATTATGGCTTCTGCAAACTTTAACAAGTGACTACTTTGTGTATTAAACAACACGTGAAAAGCACTGTCCCTATCAATAACATGGCCAGTTTCCAACATGTGCCGTGCAATCAACGAAGCGGGAAGTTTGTGATGTGTCGGCCTCCCTAGACTCCCATTGTCTGTGAGTAATAATTCTACAGTATGTACCTGACGAGATGCAGCAAAATATGCCAGGCAATAAATTGTGCAATCTACTGTTTGTGTCTTCATTATTCAAATTAACTACAAGAAAACATTGTTTTGATTAATTTAACTGTTGGTACATGTGGCTTCATTCCCTGAATCATTATTGTAGCTGTTGGTACATGTGGCTTCATTCCTTGTAATGTGTACATATCACTGCAGGCTGTATGTTGCTGTTGAGGAGCCTGACCTGGCCATCACCATGTACAAGAAACAGCGGATGTATGGGGACATGATTCGACTGGTGAAGGCCCACCATGAAAACCTGCTGACTGACACACACCTTCACCTGGCTAAGGTCAGCTGACAGTTGTTATTGTTATTGTTATATGACCCCCCCCCCCCTCCCCCATCGATTTGAGTTGTTCATCTTGTATGCTTTGAAGAACTATATGCTGGTGATGACTTCTGTCCTAAATAGTAAATGGAATATGTATGTGTATGGTCAATTGTTACAGAAAAGTTCTTACAATACCGTGGCCAAAGAAGAAGAAAAATGCTGACATAGTTAACCCTTTACATGGCAGACGTTTGTCTGTTTTGTAGCCCTGAACGGGCCAGAAGAATTTTGAGGTTCGGTAAAATTTTGGGTTACGTTAGTAAAATCATCACATAAAAGGTGTTAGTCAACGATTTTACTTAAATAATAAACAAAATGAAGTAAAAAGCACTTTTTTTTACTCACGTGAATGTTCCCGGTAATCCACACATGAACACAAATATTTACAAAATACAACAATTGTTTGTGATTGTCAGTCATTTATACGGCAATTTACAAACACATTTTCATAATCAGAATCACTTTCTTTAAAGTCCGACTCACGACTGCTAATGCAAAGTAACATTGATCACTGATATCTAGCTCTGATTCAGTCAAATTCGTGCATGTAAATGTCACTTAAATTGAACCCAGTGAAATCTCCACTATCACTTGAAGAATCGTCAAAATCCATTTTGAAAAACTAAGCGTAAAAACCCCAATATCTATTTTTAAAATCTGTTCAAATTCGTAGTACACGCTTACAAATGGCAGCCACGTTGTCATGCTATCGGTGAAACCGAAAGTAGACAATCAGAAATCTCCGAAAGCCACGAGATCGCGTTTTTACAATGCTAGTAGTAGCTCTGACGCATTCAGACGGTTTGCCCATTCCGGGGTAAAGACATATTTGGAGGATTTGTCCGGTAAAGGGTTAATGGAATATATATGTGTATTGTCAATTGATACAGAAAAGATCTTGGAGTATCGTGGCCAAAGAAGAATAAAAATGCAGATATTCCACAAGATCTCAACGTCAAAGAAAAATGGCTCTTAAACCACATCATGTCTCAGAAACTGAAATACTTTGGTCATATAAAATGTCACACTACCTTAGAAAGAACAGTAATAGAAGAAATGGTTCCTGAAAAAAGAGACAGGGGTTAAAAATAAGTCGCTTAAAGGTCGACAGGGTTGACTTCATTGCACAGGGGTTTTATCCCATATGGCTCAGTCTCTTTCCGCTGCGTGGAAAGCATTGCATAAAGCACGAACTCCGTAGCTCCAACGATGACCCTCCAAAAAAAGGTACTCATGAACCGAATGATGCGGCCCGGAATCAAACTCACAACCTTCGGAGCCCGAGTCAGGTGGCTTAACCACTTCGCCACGGAGACTCCCGGAGGCAGGGGTCAACTGGCATAAAGATGGACACACGTCATTGCGGACACCTTGGGCATGAGTCTAGAAATTGAGATAGTTTTTGGTGGCCTCTGATGAGAGTGATGTTCTGCAAAGGACCTGCCACATGATGATGATTGGCAGCTGCAGTCGGAAGAACTGTTTTAAAGTGCTGTTTTCAACATATAATGTTGAAAGAAATTCAAGTAACTAGGCACATGGTTAAAATCAGATAGAAGATGTATCACAAACCATAAATATAGTATAAAAATAGTCAGTGGTATTTGTTACTGTATTTTTTTTGGGTGCTCACTCGCTTTCATTTCAAATGTAGACCATATACACCACTTCCAGTGCACTGGACTGATTTTTGGATGTGGATTAGAATTCCCTGTTACCAGTGTCCCTCGTTATCAGGCGAACCCACTCTGACTTCAGAGGTACTTGTAATTTACGTCCCCAAGCCAAGGTCAAATGGTCAACAGTTTAGTCTACCTGTCCAGTGTAGAGGTTGAACCCCTTACCTTGGCATCAGCACACCGGATGTTAAAGAACATGTGCTCTTATCCATTCAGCTATGCTGACCTCCTGTTTCTGTATGTTAGTTTTAATGTATATTACTGTATGTCAATTTTAATTTGTGTTAATATAATGTTAATTTAACCTATATTGTTTAGGAGCTTGAAAGTGAGGGTAATTTTAGACAAGCTGAGCACCATTTTCTGGAAGGTGGTGACTGGAAGGCAGCTGTCAACATGTACCGAGCACAAGACTTGTGGGATGAGGCGTACAGGGTAACCATGACAACTAAATGTTGCATTTATTATAGGTCACATTACATTATTCATGTCAGAAAGTGCTGAAATATTATATAGAACCTGTTCTGATGTATGGCAGTGTGTCTTGAAATATTAACGAAAAAAACTATCTGTCTATTCCATATATTTTGTATGTTTTTTTTTTTTAAAGCAAGTCATTTTCAGCGTTTAAAATAATATTGGGAAAATAAGAAATACATTAACCATTTAACCTCAAAATCCTGATTTTATTCTGGCTCATAATGATTTTTCATTTCACAGTAACTCCACTTTTGCACCTAATTCTAATAATAGAAGGCTGAAAATGGACTGATTATAGTTTTACTTTTAACTGAGTCTTGGGAAACCCCTAGACAAAACTGCTTGCTCCCAGTAGCAAACGTTAAATGAACTTTAAGTGTGTAAGGGAAGTAGTCGCCACCCACCTTGAAATCTGGTTAACGTAGTATATGTAAAGTCCTGTTTCTTCACATCAACATTACAGCATTCATCATGAGATTACCCTTTTCGTTGGGATTTCTTCAAAGTCAAGTATTCATCACAGTCTGTAGAAGTCAGTAAAGGGCCTTTTCCCCATGCCTTAACAGATTCAGTGCAAAACAAAAAGTAGGTTAGGACCAAACATAAATGGATGGCGGAATATGGGAAGTGGGGGTGTGTCACAATTATGACGTAAAAGTTGTTATTATGGTAGCAGATATCTTGTATTATATATCAAATTATACAGAGTTGTCTGCTCTGTGTCGAAGGGGTTACGGGCGTAGTTCGTATTCCTGCATACCCGCTTTTGAAACATAGCTGCAGGTGATTTGGCAGCAGACCGCCCTGCGTAGGTTTTTTACGAAATGGTATGGGTGCTGGTCGTTCAGAAAGCTATGGCAAACGACTGAACGTAAACTTGCCAAGAGATCACAACAGCAAAACATGCTGGTGTTGACTGTGATGTCCTGTAAAGAATATGTAATTAACTAACAATAGGGAGTTACATAGGGAAACTACTGTGTTGATATTTGAACTAGTTTGATTTATAAGCCCATGGCAATGATAGGAAGTTCAAATAAGATAATGCATCATCCCATGGCACTTAATCATTTAAGCATATTGGGCATATGTACTAGCCCAATATTTTGTATGTAGGGTGTATTTTTAATGGCTGTGGGGATTTTAAAAATATTGCTGGTCCAAGTTTTGTATTTACCTTTTATGTTGCATGAACTCCACAGATGGTGAATCCGAAACTTGGATGGCAATATTTTCAAACACCCCACATTCATTAAAAATACACCCTATAGATTGATTGGTGTCAGGGTCTTGCTTACAACAAGGACACTGGCTCGTACATACCAACAAGTGTGATACAAAACACGGTCACAGAATGACTTCACGTGATGCACTACACTTACAATGCAAACACTTTATTCACACATCTCACTCGTCGAAACAATTACATGTATCATACACTTACAATGACAATGCAATAATACATTCAATAAATATATCAATACACTACTACACAACTCACAGGCGCACAGTCATATCTTCTCACAGGCGTTCTCTCTATGGCGTTCATACATACGAGCATCATTCAACCACGTCTGTCTCCGTCAACACTCCCAAGCCGTCTGCCGGCTACACGCTCTGAGTCTCACTACGCGGGCCTGCGTCACTGCGTGGCGATCATGTCTCACATGCGTTCATCGACTGGCCTTCCTGACACAGTGTGGTTAGCGTCGCTCACCGGTAGACCCCTGGCTGTATTCGCCAGGCGTCATAGACGACGACGTGGCAGAACTAATGGGGAGATTATGACAATTGGCACTCTCAGGGTGATGTGGTCAATATTATGCAGGCCGCCTTCAGTTCCCAAGACATCTCCTAGCATCCATTTTAGGCTTGGTTAAACTGGGAGCCTGTTTTAAATATCTGCCCCAATACATATTTGAACCCATGACCACGGCCCAGCAAGCAAGCATTTAATCATTATGTTACCATGACTCCCAGTCTGTAGAACTGTAATACGTTGTTTGTTACATTCAATGCCAGTCTGTAGAACTGTAGCACGTTGTTTGTTACATTCATTTTAGCTTTATCTTTGTTTAATTCTTCATTCATACATTTGTTTTATTTGTCCAAAAGCAGTTTTCTTCTATGGGTATGTGGTAGGATAGTGCCATCACCTGTTATATGTCTGAATGCATGGAGAAATAGGTGGCCAGTCTTTCCCTCACTTAGCAGGTAATGAGCCCAGACATAAACCCTCACCTGACCATGCTGAAGACATTATCAACACAGTTCCCTATCAACTTCACTAGCACACTTACTCTTTATCCATTGACAATACTATATTTGAGAGACCAATTTAATTTAAGCATAATGCTCTAGAAATATTCAGTCACACAAAATGATACATAGAATTGAATCACTAGGTCGCCAAAGCACATGGAGGACCAACAGCAGCAAAGCAAGTGGCCTACTTGTGGGCCAAGAGTCTGGGAGGGGATTCGGCTGTGAGGCTGCTGACCAAGTTTGGCCTTCTGGAGGCAGCTGTGGACTACGCTGCTGAGAACTGGTCAGTGTCAACTATTGTCTGGTTGTGGATTTATTTTGTGTTCTTTATTCATTGTTATTATCATTGTTATGACCATCTAGGGTCCTCTTGTTGCATGAGCTATTGTCTGCTTGTGGATTTATATCATCATTATCATCATGACCGTAAAATTCTTTTACAGTATAAACAATTTCAGTGCATTTTTTTCACTGCCTTTGTGTTGTTTTAAAAGAATTTAGCTTATATTATATGTTAGTTTTTTAATTTTTTTTCAGTGCAGTTGACTTTAGGTTATTGTTTTTAAATGAATTTCAGTGCATTTGACTTTAGATTATAGGTGTTTTTGAATAAATGTTAGTGCATTTGACTTTTCATTGTAATATTTTAATAAATTTAAGTACCTTTAACAATTTTTTTTTGGCATTCACTGGCTTTGAACTGAAGCATAATCTATACACACTAGTTCTAGTAGCACTGGACTGAACTTTGCCTGTGGATTGGCTTTCACTGTTTCAATGTCTGTTGCCATCAGGCGAACCCACTCCGATCTCAGAGGTACTTGAAATTTATTCTGGAATTTTAATAAATGTAAGTGCACTTTACTTTTAATTGTGTGATTTTGCTACATTTCAGTGCATTTGACTTTGCTTTTGAGCTGTGCACCATTGCAATGAAGGAGAAGTTACCAGATGTGCATCTGAAGCATGCTATGTTTCTGGAAGATGAAGGCAAGTTCCTTGAAGCGGAACAGGAGTTCATCAAGGCCCAGAGACCTAAAGAGGCAGTCCTCATGTAAGACATCCCAGTATCATCTTGTACTGATTATAAAATCAATAGATTTGCCAAACTCACGAGACAAAACCATGCTCCATGCTCATAAATCATTGTCATGTGCCATGTTAGTAAGTGTGGGTGGTCATGGTTTGTCATCTCACACGATCACCTGAGTCCTGGACCAGGTATGTGTTCTTGTCACAATTATGTCACGTGACCCAGCCATCCAGGTATTTACCTCTTTGTCTTCCTCTTGTTCTGTGTTTATAAGTACTTATTATACTTATATAAGGAAGATCAGGGCAGACCAGGCCCTAAGCCTTGGTCAGCAACTGGTCTAGAATGGAACCTCTGACAGGCAGAAGGTTTCTGCAGCTTGTCTTGTTCCAGATGTATTGGGTTACTTTTCCTCTGTAGTAAACTAGGCAGGCCGAGAGAGGGATCATGCTGCAAGGGCAACACAAGGCTCTAAATTCAGCCCAGGCTGTGTATTATGGAGAGGTATAACTCCATTTTATAAACTATCGTCTGTTAAGACAGCCAGGTGCCAGTAATAAGGAAGATGAAGATAAGGATGGTGCATGTATTGGAATGTTTTGAATGCTGTGATGTTGGTTATTAACTCATATCAACTGACTTGCTCTTTTTCCATCAAATTTGCAAATTTTCACTAAATTTTGCAGTTTATTTTTATTATCTGTCTTTCACTAGCTCTTTTTCCATCAAGTTTTCCAGTTGTCACTGAGTTTTTAAGTTTATTTCTCCTCACAATGTGCCCAAAATACCTTGACTGTCAACGTCTGATGTCTCTAATTAATTTGCAGTTTTGACTTCATTCTTGAAGAGCAATCATTAAAGGCCATGCACAGTTTTAAAAACAATATACAGAACATGTTTATTATTACAAATATTTGTACTTAATTAACAGCTTGATAGCTCCTAACATAACTCTATATAACTTTGATTTTGGCATCAAAAACAGAACTGAGTTGAGTCAAGATCTGACAACACAGCACTCAAACATTCCCATATATACTTTGTATGCTCTTCGCTCCCCAACTTCAACAGCCAGCCAAGAGCCCAATACTTCTTCTTCTTCTTCTTCTTCTTCTTCTTCTTCTTCTTCTTCTTCTTCTTCTTCTTCTTCTTCTTCTTCTTCTTCTGCGTTCGTTAGGAATGTAGTTTTTTTAAGTAATTGTGTTGTGCCTGTTTACAGCAGAGCTGCAATATTTGCATCTTTCACATCCGACTTCTTCAGGCATTTGTTAACTGGGTTAACCTTCCTGGGACAATACTAATGGTACCTGCTGCAGTTTTATTATGTGTCCATTTGGCCTTTCCTCAGACTGCTGAGTGTCGGTCAGATCCTATGTTCACTTCTTGCTGCACAATTCTTTCCAGCCAGTGATGGTGTGTCTATTCTTCCACATTATTCACATGATCTCAAAGGGTCATGAGCACATCTGCCTTATCGTGCACCAGTACCCCACTAAGTGGTGCAGTCCCAGCCAATCTGTCCACTTGTTAATTTCCCAGCTCACCAGCATGGAACAAACATTGAACTAGTTGTGATGAGTGGTCAAGTTCCACATAAGAAAAATATATGTATAATATGTCCACTGCTTCTAATTAATTGATTGATGCAATTCGGTTGATGTGTCTTGTGAGTCTAATTAATGAGTTAATATCATTAGGCGTCATATGTATTCTTTACTTTTAATTAATCTGTTGATACCAGTAGGTTCTGTGGCAAAGGGGTTACGGATGCAATTCATAATCCCTCATACCACATTCAAAACACAACTGTGGGCAATATGGCAGCTGGCCGCCTAGCGTTGATTTTCATACAGTGGTATGCGTGTCGGCTGTTTGGAAAACAGTGGCAAACTACTGAACGTAAACATGCCAAGAAATCACAAACAGCCAAAAAATTATGGGGTTGACTGCTACGTCCTGTAAAGAATATGCAACTAACTTTCAACCATTAGGTTTATGTATTTTCTGCTTCTAATTCTGTTTCTTCTGCTGCTGCTTCTACTTCTTTCCTCTCATCTCCCAATGGAATATAGGTCCTCAGCCAACTCATGCCAAGTCCTTTGTTAATTTGTTCATGATTGGTTGGATTTTCCAGCGAAAGATTTATATGGGATGAGGTCTCCAGGCCACTCCTCCTTAGTTGCCACTGACAACATGCATGGTGGGTTACAGTGTTGCCATTCCTTGCTTCCCTATGGGCCTTGGTAACATATGTTTGCACACCTTTGGCCACACATTTCTTATTTGGCACTTTTAACAGCTGCATTGGACTCAACCTTTGTAGAAAAGAGCACCTTTCAAAACCGAACTGAACTCAACTTTTGTGCCTTCTTGACGACGGAGTTGTGTTTTAATATTATTTTATAAATTTTTTTTTTCTTTAGATCTGTTCATGTTGTCCCGTCCCTGACGAAGATTTATATAATTGAAACATCGTTTGTTGTGTCCTAAAATATTTATTTGTATTTTATTAATATATATTTTTTGGATTGTCTATTTTTGGGGGGATTTTCACACTGTGATTTATGTTGGTGTGTACACTATGTCCTTATTTAGTATGTTTCATCTTTTTGCAGGAGCTACACATACCTAACTGTTTGTATTTCCTATTAACATATGTGTGCTGCTTCTAATGCATTATGTGTCTTCTCCTGTCACCTTCAGGTATGTCCACAACCAGGACTGGGATTCTGCCCAGCGTGTTGCAGAAGCACATGACAAGGATTCTGTTGGCGATGTGCTGGTTGGTCAAGCCCGTTTTGCTTTTGAGGAAAAAGATTTCGCAAAAGCAGAATCTTATCTGCTGCGAGCTCAAAGACCTGAACTGGCAGTTAAATTCTATAAGGTACCCTTCTGACAGTAATGTTTTATAAGTTAGTGTTCTTGCAGACATTTTATGCAAGACTAGTTCTTGCAGTGTGGTATGTTAAGGTACTGTTCTGACAGCTAAGTTCTATTTGTCGATGTTCTTGTAAATATTTTATGCAATACTATTTTTACAGCGGGGGGGAAATTGACAGGTATTGATAGACATTCATTGAAGGCACTGGAAAGAAGTAAAAATGAGAGGACTTGCAATGTCAGACTACACATTTCCTGTGGATTTCTAATTCTTTCCTTTGTCTTCCAAGAATGTCAATCTATACTTGTGAATTTACTTTTCATTTTATCTCAATGGTCTCAAGACTTCCCTGGTGACTGATATTTCTGTGTATTGGTACATTGAAGCTCTTCAAGGTGCTGTTCTTGCAACAGTAGCCATGGTGACATAGTGGCTAGCAAGCTGCATACCAACGCAGTGGTCCATGTTGACTCCGCTGCGGTAGTAAGCAATTTGTTTACTAGTTTGGCTTTGGAATTGACCAAGATTCATGAATTTGGTCCTTCTTCTTTTGCCTTTTATCTTCCAGTGGAGTTTAGGTCCTCAAGCAAGTCATGCCAAGCGATCCTAACCTTTTCCGTCTCCTGTAGCTCCTTTCATGTCCTCATTCTATAGTTCATCTCTGCCTTTATTCTCTTCTCCATGTTGTTTTAGTAAGTAAAGAGACCTTTCACATGTCTTAAGCACACTGGTGCTAGGCTCGTATTTTACTAGGCCATTGGCACTTGGGGGACGATGAAGTCAGTGTCACGTCTGCCACCCTTACTTCCTGTGACATTTCTGGTACCCACTTTAAGCTGGGTTGACCTGAGAGCCCATGTAAATTTTTAAAATCTGCCCTAATGCAGATTCAAACCCATAACCACTAGACCAGCAGGCAAGCATCAAGCCTCCATTCTACCATAGTTCCCACAGTTTTTAGGTCACTCTCCATTTCTCTATTTCTTATGTCTTGTGGGCTCTACTGGAAAAACTTTTTAGTTATACTATTAACAGATTTTCTCACTGGGTGTCCTTTCCAGAATCTTTTCCTCACATTTTGTCCATAATATCTCTTCAAACCCGTGTTATCTGATCCTATCTTGGCATTAGTGGTAAAAACTACGCCATGGAACAAGCATGACAGAAGGTGTCTGATCATTAGAAGAAGTCACCCCTCACCAAATGTTTTGGCCCCTTTATCTTCCTTACACTATCAGGGGGGTAGGCCTGTCCGAGTTATAACTCCCGGTCATTTTTCTCCTGTTGTGCACATCCATGCACGAGAAGCCGTGTTGAAAAATATAGCCTTCTGTAAGTCTGTGTTCATCATTCACAACTGTAAACTTACATTGTTGAAGTGTGAACACATGTCAGCTCTGTGACAAAAAACAAATGGAAGTTATGAGATAATAAATAGATTACTGAATTCTGCTCTCTTTTTTAAAGGATTCAGGGATGTGGCCAGATGCTCTGCGAGTTTGTAAGGAATATTTACCACATAAACTTCAATTGCTGCAGGACGAATATGACAGGGAAGCTGTAAACAAATCTGGCAGGTAGGTAGCTGCTTACAACTATTTATACCTATTACACACATTAGGGGAGCCCATGTCGCACAGTGGCTAGCATGCTTGCCTGCAGGCCTGGTGGTCATGTGTTTAAATCCCCATCCAGACAGATTTGTAAACTGACCTCAGCTCACAAGTTGACCCAGCCTATAATTGGTACCAGAAATTGTCCCGAGAAGTAAAATCAGTCCGCATATTATTTACCATATCACCTGTCATGTGCTGATTGGTTGTTATAAATAGGAGATTATCATTATATACGCAGTTTTCCCTCTATTCTTGTACATGGATCGTTTATTTTACATACGCTTTTATGTTTACCAACAGCTGGATTTATGTTAGTTTGTTAATTCTTTGCTTTCATTTGGCATAAAACATTTACCATTTGAATTCTAGCCATGTCTTTGTATTTTTTTATTTGTTTTTCTTAAAATATTAACCAATTAATTGCTGATTATAGCCTTTTTTTTTTAAACTTTCCATAATCTAGTTGGAAGAGTTTGTTCACTGCTGCCTTTGTGTATGTGCATGTGTTTAATTAAATATGTTCCACATATAAAGGTTAAAAGCAAGGGCATGGACATAATTGTAGCAGGTTTTACCCTTAAAGCTCAGTCTTTTATTCAGAGTGGTCTGTCAACATGTCATACGGAACATGAGCTCTGAAGGTCCAGCGAGGGCCAGCTCTAGTTTTCTTCCTCACTGTTGTGTCTTGCCTTAACTGAGAGCCAAGCCATGTCTAATTGCATGACATATTTGGACATCTTAATAGATAAGTCTGTCATCTTGTTGGAATCTCTGTTATAATTGTATGGTATATTTGGACATATTGACATATAATTCTGTCATCTTGTTGCAATCTCTGTTATATTTGTATGGCTTCATGGTCTAGAGCAGTGTTTCCCAACGTGGGGCCCACGCCCCACAGGGGGGCAATTTGACTGTTAAGGGGGGCAATTCGAAAATGGAAGAAATCGGCTGAATATAACAAAACAGGGAGACTTGAGACTGAAGTTAACTAAATTGGAACCTGACATAAGATCTCTTTGCATCAAGCGCAAGGATCTCACTAAATTTAAATAATAAATAATTACTAATAATTAAAATAATATAGAAAGATCTTTCATTAAAATTATTTTGTCCATATACAAATTTTGTACATATAAAAATATGTTTTGAAAATTTACTTGCTGTGTTTGCTCAATAATTACCTAGTGATTTCTTCCTAAAACCTATCATTCAAGTTTCTTTAGTGAACATTTCAATTTTTGAATATTAAAAATAATGTATATGTTGAGGGGGGGGGGGGGGGCGTGGGAGGGGGGCAATATGAATTTTAGAAAGGCTTAAGTGGGGCACGGTACAAAAAAGGTTGGGAAACACTGGTCTAGAGGTTAGCGACTTTTCTCCGTAACCTCGTATACTCTCATAAGTAACGTGATGACGGTGAGAATCAGCAGTGGTTTGAATCGCATCAGTAACTAACTGGGTATGTGAGCCGGCCGCTCAGAAAGCAATGGCAAACTACAAAGCGTAATCTTGCCAAGAAATCAACAATCAGCTGAAAGATGCTGATGTTGACAGCAATGTCCTGTAAAATGACATGCAAACAATTTTTTTTTTAATATTTGGACTTATTGACATATAATTGACATATAAGTATGTCATCTTGTTGCACTCTCATGGCTAGCATGCTTGCCCACCAGCCCAAATTCACATTGAGGCAGTTGTTTTAATTGACCTGGGCTCCCAGGTTGACCCAGCCTATAAAGGGCACCAGGAAATGTCTTGGGAAATAAAGGTGACCTCTGATATAATGACCACATCACTCCTCGAGTGCCAGTTGGTCTATTTGAATATGAGACTAGCTCCATATGCCCAATATTAATCGAGGTGTGTAAAAATGGTCCTTTACTTTTACACTACAATGGATGGATATCAGTGGACAGCAATACTTTTATACTACAGTGGATGGCTATCGGTGGACAGCTATAATTTTACACTACAGTGGATGGATGTCAGTGGACAGCAATACTTTTACACTAGAATAGATGGATGTCAGTGAACAGCAATACTTTTACACTAGAATAGATGGATGTCAGTGAGCAGCAATACTTTTACACTCCAATGGATGGATGTCAGTGAGCAGCAATACTTTTACACTCCAATGGATGGATGTCAGTGAACAGCAATACTTTTACACTAGAATAGATGGATGTCAGTGAACAGCAATACTTTTACACACCAATGGATGGATGTCAGTGAGCAGCAATACTTTTACACTCCAATGGATGGATGTCAGTGAACAGCAATACTTTTACACTCCAATGGATGGATGTCAGTGAACAGCAATACTTTTACACTCCAATGGATGGATGTCAGTGAACAGCAATACTTTTACACTCCAATGGATGGATGTCAGTGAACAGCAATACTTTTACACTCCAATGGATGGATGTCAGTGAACAGCAATACTTTTACACTCCAATGGATGGATGTCAGTGAGCAGCAATACTTTTACACTCCAATGGATGGATGTCAGTGAACAGCAATACTTTTACACTCCAATGGATGGATGTCAGTGAGCAGCAATACTTTTACACTAGAATATATGGATGTCAGTGAGCAGCAATACTTTTACACTCCAATGGATGGATGTCAGTGAGCAGCAATACTTTTACACTCCAATGGATGGATGTCAGTGAACAGCAATACTTTTACACTCCGATGGATGGATGTCAGTGAACAGCAATACTTTTACACTCCAATGGATGGATGTCAGTGAACAGCAATACTTTTACACTCCAATGGATGGATGTCAGTGAGCAGCAATACTTTTACACTAGAATAGATCGATGTCAGTGAACAGCAATACTTTTACACTCCAATGGATGGATGTCAGTGAGCAGCAATACTTTTACACTCCAATGGATGGATGTCAGTGAACAGCAATACTTTTACACTCCGATGGATGGATGTCAGTGAACAGCAATACTTTTACACTCCAATGGATGGATGTCAGTGAACAGCAATACTTTTACACTCCAATGGATGGATGTCAGTGAGCAGCAATACTTTTACACTAGAATAGATGGATGTCAGTGAACAGCAATACTTTTACACTCCAATGGATGGATGTCAGTAAGCAGCAATACTTTTACACTCCAATGGATGGATGTCAGTGAACAGCAATACTTTTACACTCCAATGGATGGATGTCAGTGAACAGCAATACTTTTACACTCCAATGGATGGATGTCAGTGAGCAGCAATACTTTTACACTAGAATAGATGGATGTCAGTGAACAGCAATACTTTTACACTCCAATGGATGGATGTCAGTGAGCAGCAATACTTTTACACTAGAATAGATGGATGTCAGTGAACAGCAATACTTTTACACTCCGATGGATGGATGTCAGTGAACAGCAATACTTTTACACTCCAATGGATGGATGTCAGTGAACAGCAATACTTTTACACTCCAATGGATGGATGTCAGTGAGCAGCAATACTTTTACACTAGAATAGATGGATGTCAGTGAACAGCAATACTTTTACACTCCAATGGATGGATGTCAGTGATCAGCAATACTTTTACACTCCAATGGATGGATGTCAGTGAACAGCAATACTTTTACACTCCAATGGATGGATGTCAGTGAACAGCAATACTTTTACACTCCAATGGATGGATGTCAGTGAGCAGCAATACTTTTACACTCCAATGGATGGATGTCAGTGAACAGCAATACTTTTACACTCCAATGGATGGATGTCAGTGAGCAGCAATACTTTTACACTAGAATAGATGGATGTCAGTGAACAGCAATACTTTTACACTCCAATGGATGGATGTCAGTGAACAGCAATATTTTTACACTAGAATAGAAGGATGTCAGTGAACAGCAATATGTTTACACTAGAATAGAAGGATGTCAGTGAACAGCAATACTTTTACACTATAATGGATGGATGTCAGTGAGCAGCAATAATTTTACACTAGAATAGAAAGATGTCAGTAAACAGCAATACTTTTACACTATAATTGATGCATGTCAGTGAGCAGCAATACTTTTACACTAGAATAGAAGGATGTCAGTAAACAGCAATACTTTTACACTATAATGGATGGCTTCAGTGGACAGCAATATAGCAGTACTTTTACAGTACAATGAATGGCTGTCAATGAACAGCAATACAGGAGTACATTTACACTACAATAAATGTCTGTCAGCAACTTGTAAAAAATATATTATATGGTTTCCGCCATTAGTGGTACAAGCACAAGTGGAGGGTAAGTATTTTTTATTTATGAAATCTACTGGCTCATTGTAGGAAAACGTTTTTGTGTTGAAGCATGTCATATCCACTCTGGCACCTCTCAAGCTATGCTTGTCTGTCACCACAGAAAAGGCTAGATACATTCTGACGCTATTGTTGAGTCTTTTTCTTTGCTGTGTAAATTGTGAAATTTTATTTTTCAGTCTGCTTGTGTTTGAAAGTGGGCAAAAATCTGTGCAGTATTTTCATATTTTCTGTTTCATTAATATAATAGTGTGAGTTACAGAGAGAGAGAGAGAGAGGGCTAGCTTACATGCCTGTGTGCATGTCTGCCTACTTGCCTGGTTGAATGCATGTGTATGTGTGTGTGTTTTAAAAAACAAGCAGTTATTGTTTCATAAAGCATATTATCTTATGACTTCATTTAAAACAAATATGTTCATCTGTGTGTCTGAGCATGGGCTGAAATCTTTGCACTGAGTATGGGTGTCTTCTAGATTTAATATCCATAAATCAAGTAGCTGCTTTGTTTTTCCAAAATATAGTACCTTATGACCTACCTTCTTCTGTTTGTTCGCTTGGAATCTGCAATTCTCTCTCTTGCTCGAACTGCACTGTTAATGACTTATGAAATTAATCCCTGCATTATGTGTTCAAGTGAGCTTGGGCCTTGCACTATCTTTTGTTTGTTTAGCCAGCTTTACGCATGAATGTTAGTTTTGAACATAAAAAAGTGCATAAAATAGGCAGTACAATGTATTACCTGGCATATTGAGCTGTATCTCACCAGTTAAATACTACATAAAAGTGTCTGAACATGTCTGAAGCTGGAACTTGCTATAAGTCTGTAATGTGATAGGCCCAATACCTGGTTGTAGGCCTGAAAGCAGAAAGCAATAGGTGGCCAGTCTTTTTTTTTCTATTAGAGGACAAAACATACAGGCATCGTCCAACTAATCTCGTGACATTTTCAGCATAGCTCCCTGTCAACCACACTAACTGACCATTTGTGATTCTCTAGGTAATATTATGTTCAGTAGTATGCCATTAAAGAATACCATGAACAGACAGTAAAACCAATGAGCAAGTCCTGCAAGAGGCAAATGAAAATCATAAATGTATTGGAGAAATAAGACATAGACAGTCAAACTTTTTGGGCACATTGTGAAAAGAAATAAACTACAGAACTTGGTCATGCTTCAGCCTAAGATAGCTTTATGCTGTCCCTTATTGGATGATATCTTAACATTAGAATCATGCTGCAGTCATGCTTCAGCCTAAGATAGCTTTAAGTTGTCCCTTATTGGATGATATCTTAACATTAGAATCATGCTGCAGTCATGCTTCAGCCTAAGATAGCTTTAAGTTGTCCCTTATTGGATGATATCTTAACATTAACATCATGCTGTAGTCATGCTTCAGCTTAAGATAGCATTAAGTTGTCCCTTATTGGATGATTTCTTAACATTAGAATCATGCCATGTCATGCATCAGCTTCAGATAGCTTTAAGTTGTCCCTTATTGGATGATATCTTAACATTAGAATCATGCTGCTGTCATGCTTCAGCCTAAGATGGCTTTAAGTTGTCCCTTATTGGTTGCTATCTTAACATTTGAATCATGCTGCAGTCATGCTTCAGCCTAAGATGGCTTTAAGTTGTCCCTTATTGGATGATATTTAACAATAGAATCATGCCGTTGTCATGCTTTAGCCTAAGATAACATTAAGTTGTCCCTTATTGGATGATACCTTAACATTAGACACTTTTTCTTCTTCTTTCGTTCGCTAACATTAGACACAATTTATATCTTCTACACTCTCTAAAAGTATCTCTCCCTCTATACACTTCTAAATCTGTGTAACTGCTTACAAAAAATAATCGTCTCATGATGTGAGGTGCTTGTTATATTATTGGGTGTGTAAATAGCCTGACTTTCCAGCAACATTGTGGCTCACATTGTGCTTTTGTTATTATTTCTTTCATTGCATTGTTTCTTATTTATTATTGTATCCATCCACCACAAACTATGCTTTCATGTTGTCACTTTATGCACAGTTTTTGCTGTTCACCTTTGGTAAGACGTATTTTAAACTGACTGTTAAATGCAGTCTGATTACACTTTGTATTGTGCTAATACTCTAAGACTTCAGAGTCCTTAAAGTTTTTGTTTCCCAGCTAGATATTTATTAAAGCAGACATGTCTATTGAATTGTTTAAATGTTAATAAGCGAAGAAAATAATATATAGCATTTACAGCCACAAACAAATATTAGCTTAACTAAATTTATGATGTGGTCCTTTAACTTCATGGTTAATTTTTTTTGCTTGAAGTCTTGCAGCTGTATTTTATTTCTGTTTCTTTCCCCCTTCAAAGCAATGTATTCTCTTTGTGAATGTAAACATTTCACAAATAATGGATTGCACAATGTGGTGCTGAGATATTTCACTGCAACTCATCAGGTGCATACCTCAGAGTTAAATATTATATGAAGTGAATAGATGAGACCTTTTCTGGTTCAAATATATATGTTACTGATAGTTACTGATACCTCAGAGTTAGATATATGACGTAAATAGATGGGACTTTTTCTGACTGAAATATAGATGTTACTGATAGTTACTGATACCTCAGAGTTAGATATATGGCATAAATAGATGGGACTTTTTCTGATTGAAATATAGATGTTACTGATAGTTACTGACACCTCAGAGTTAGATATTGTATGGCATGAATAGATGAGACTTTCTGGTTGAAATATATATATGTTACTAATAGTTACTGATACCACAGAGTTATATATTATGTGATGTGAATAGATGAGTCCTTTTCTGGTTGCACTTGTTTGTTTAGAGGTGATGGTGGTTGCTCAGGATTGAACTTGTAGAATATATGCTTTGTGAGCACACATGCACATGTATTTAGATTGCTTCAGTAAAGTTATATGAACATTTACAACAGCTGAAAATATTACCATTAACCATATTGCTGCTATGCTTTTATTTTCCTTTAAGTTACTGATAGTTACTGATACTGTTGAAATGTTTGTTTCAATGTTTCTGAGACTCCTATTCCAGTTTCAGATTCAAGATTGGTTGTTGTTCTATTAATCATCAACATCTTCATTCAGCTTTCCCTGACTAACATTGCTGGGAACCAGAACTGTGCCTGAGAGTTGTGTGTAAATCATTTTTTTTTTTTTTCGTTTTTCCATCCTTTTTCAGAATATTGCGGTCAACATCAGCATCTTTCAGCTGTATGTTGATTCCTAGACTAGATTACGCTCATCAGCACGCCACGACTTTCTGAGCGACCGGCTCCATACTCTCATAAGTCACTGGCGCTACTCGAACCGCTTCCAATTCTCATGCGCTCACGTCAGCCACGAGAGTATTTGGGGTTACGGAGAAAGCTGCTAACACCTTGGCCAGGGAGACCAGCGTATGTAAATCATATTTCTATAAAATATGCTTTACTGTCATCACATGTTTCAATAACTGTGACGGCTGGAGACAATAAGCAGTAGACAATATTTCTTTGTCTTCTTCCATGTTTGTCCTAAAAAGGACATTAGTTATAGGTATCTGTTTACAATGAAGTCATGGAGTTGCCTTTTATCATCATAATGTGCCATCTGGTAGTCATGTGCTGCCACCCGACACTGTCGCCAGAGTCTCTGATCAGGTGTGTGTTCTTGTGCTAATTATACCATATGGCCAAGCCATCCAGGTATTTTTCTCCAGAGTTATCTTTACCTTAACACATGAGTTGTGGTGATGTTATGGTTAGTGCTTTTGCCTACAGACACAGTGATCTTTGGAATATTCACTGTAGTACAACAGAATAGGTTTGATATACCAATTCAGTGTTCTTCTACTGACATTCATTGAGAGTGATTTATTACATAAGATACTTTTCATCTTCCAAAATTCAACTTTTGCTTGAATCATTCTGCTTTTAATCTCTTCCACCATAATACTGACCATAATATCTCTTGTATTCTATTTGGCTGAAGAAAACATGGCCCTGAAAACATACTCCAAATATGCCTTAATCTCATGTGAAAATGAGTTACTTTATATTGACTGTTTAGAATGCAAATTATAATCAAGGTGTCTCATATTTATATCTGTCTATCAGAGGTGCAGAGGCGATTGTGAGGCAGGCCAGAGAGTGGGAGACTTCTGGAGAACACCAAAGAGCTGTAGAGTGCTATCTGAAGGTCACTCCAGACATGGTAGCAGACACAAAGATTGTGGAGAAGTGTCTTATGAAGGCAAGTGAGAATAATTGAGCCAAGATGATTGGCAGTTTGATTATATGTCCGCTTGCATTATTCCCTACTCATAGAGTGTTGCCCAGAAACATTTGATCACTCTGAAGATGCCAATCCTTTGTTTTGCTGCACTTTACCCCCTGTCCCAGAGAGGCTTCACTATATCAGCCTTGTTTAAAGTAGCTCACCCCCCCAAGGAGCTCCAGCAGACAGTCTATCATCCTGTTGATTTTATGGCACACCCACATGCCCCGGGCAGAAAATCCACTATATGCTCGTGATATTGATCTTGAACAATTGCAGTGAGTATGGTAAGGTTGTCCTACAGCTGATATTGATGTTGATGTGTGAAATGTTTGGTCTTCACATGTTCTAGGTCATGAAGTAATAATGTAGGATGGCCAGTTACCTTCCTTGAAGATAAAAGTTAGTTGCATATCCTTTACAGGACGCCGCAGTCAACCCCAGCCTTTTTGGGCTGTTTGTGTCTCTTGGTAAATTTACGTTCAATAGTTTGCCATTGCTTTCTCAACAACCAGCACTCATACCATTTTATTAAAAATCCCAGCGCAAGGTGGTCTGCTGCCAAATCGTCCACAGCTGTGTTTCAAACACGGTATGTGGGATTATGAACTGCGTCTGTAACCTCTTCATCACGGTGCCGGCTCCATGAAGATAATTCCCTGAAAATTGTCTTTAGCATTTTATGAAGCTGAATCAACCCCACTGCCATACTAGTTGGAAAAAATAATCCTGTCACTGCTGGCATTTAACCTGGACACTGTCTTTGCAGGTAAGGGCACTGACACTATGCCATTTCTCAGTCTCAGTAATACCTTATTATTTTGAGTTATTATATATTCACATATAATATGTATGAATGATAAATCAGTAGAGCTAAGTATTTTTTTTAATTGTCCCAAAGCAGTTTTCTGCTATTTTACTTGCTGGTTGTAGGACACGATAAAACAAAGAAAATTTAAATATTTTGGTCACTTCAAATGTCATGAAAGTTTGGAGAGAACAATATTGGAGGGGTATATGCCCGGGAAAAGAGGAAGAGGAAGGAAAAAGGGAAGATGGGTGCAGGATGTGGCCGATGATCTCCAGATGGGTGTATCAGACGCGAGACATCTTGCTTATGACTGAGAAGTTTTCCAGAAGGTTGTTATGGGAGCGAAGTTCTGCAAAGGACATGCTAGTGAATGAATGAGTGGATGGTTGCAGTATATGAGTCAAGTATGTGCTTCATGCAAGCAAATGGTTGTTCTAATTGAACTGTGTCCTCTTGTAGGCTGGTGATATTGCCATCAAGTTCTTGGACAACACCAAAGCACAAATGATAGTGCAAGCTATAGGACCAAAATTGGCAGAAATCAAGTGTCATTCCACAGTAAGTTTTCACATCATTAGATTGTGAAGTCCACCATAAGTTTGCACATCATTAGATTGTGAATTCCACCGTATGTTTGCATATCATTAGATTGTGATGCCCACCGTAAGTTTTCACATCATTAGATTGTGTAAGTTTTCACATCATTAGATTGTGAAGTCCACCATTAGTTTGCACATCATTAGATTGTGAAGGCCACAGTAAGTTTGCACATCATTAGATTGTGAAGGCCACAGTAAGTTTTCACATCATTAGATTGTGAAGTCCACCATAAGTTTGCACATCATTAGATTGTGAATTCCACCGTATGTTTGCATATCATTAGATTGTGATGCCCACCGTAAGTTTTCACATCATTAGATTGTGTAAGTTTGCACATCATTAGATTATGAAGTCCACTGTAAGTTTGCACATCATTAGATTTTGAAGGCCACAGTAAGTTTGTACTTCGTTAGATTGGGAAGTCCACTATAAGTTTGCACATCATTAGATTGTTAAGTCCACCATCAGTTTGCACATCATTAGATTGTGAAGTCCACTGTAAGTTTGCACATCATTAGATTGTGAAGGCCACAGTAAGTTTGTACTTCGTTAGATTGTGAAGTCCACTATAAGTTTGCATATCATTAGATTGTTAAGTCCACCATCAGTTTGCACATCATTAGATTGTGAAGGCCACTGTAAGTTTGCACATCATTAGATTGTGAAGGCCACAGTAAGTTTGTACTTCGTTAGATTGTGAAGTCCACTATAAGTTTGCATATCATTAGATTGTTAAGTCCACCATCAGTTTGCACATCATTAGATTGTCAAGTCCACTGTAAGTTTGCACATCATTAGATTGTGAAGGCCACAGTAAGTTTGTACATCATTAGATTGTGAAGTCCACTATAAGTTTGCACATCATTAGATTGTGAATTCCACCGTATGTTTGCATATCATTAGATTGTGATGCCCACCGTAAGTTTTCACATCATTAGATTGTGTAAGTTTTCACATCATTAGATTGTGAAGTCCACCATTAGTTTGCACATCATTAGATTGTGAAGGCCACAGTAAGTTTGCACATCATTAGATTGTGAAGTCCACCATTAGTTTGCACATCATTAGACTGTGAAATCCACTGTAAGTTTGCACATCATTAGATTGTGAAGGCCACAGTAAGTTTGTACTTCGTTAGATTGTGAAGTCCACTATAAGTTTGCATATCATTAGATTGTTAAGTCCACCATCAGTTTGCACATCATTAGATTGTCAAGTCCACTGTAAGTTTGCACATCATTAGATTGTGAAGGCCACAGTAAGTTTGTACATCATTAGATTGTGAAGTCCACTATAAGTTTGCACATCATTAGATTGTTAAGTCTGCCTTAACTTTGCACATCATTAGATTGTGAGGTCTATTAGTATGTCGTATAATTCAAGTTTATTTGATTCTAACACTGGTATTTAGTTTTTATTTTAATTATGTTATTCTACCATAAATCTAACTTTGTCGGAGCTGATAAACTTATGCTTGCCTTCCACATCAACAGTAGAGGTTGTGAAAGAAAAAGAGTAAAGGACACTTTTCCCATGTTTTGGGGCCTACTGGGTATATGGTGCTAGCACCACATTTGTATAGAAAGTCTTCACTATTTGGTTGCTGTAGTCAGTGTGGTACTGGTGACCTTTACTTGCCAGGACATTGTCAGATTCCCATTTAAGGCTGGGTGGACATGGAACCAAACATGTGAATCCCACTCAGTGGGGGATTTGAACACATGACCACCAAGCTGGTAGAAGTGCCACCCACTGCACTATGATGGCTCCCATTATAATAATTATATATATATATGAGGGGACTTCAAATAAAAACCTTAAAAGTGTGATATAACATACAGCAACCATGCCATTGTCTTTGTCAACGTCTTGCATCACACACACAGGCATTCTAGCTGCTTCATCCGCACTCAAAGAAACATCAGTTGTGCAGATGGTACATATATCATTTATTTCAGGCGAACCTGATATAGTTACAGAGTATACACAGGCGGTGGCTGCCTTACACAAATATACAATCCGCCTTACAATACAATTATCGCACACAGTCAATTACTCTACACTCGCTATCTTCAACTAGCACTTTTGCAAGCCAAGCATTTGCCCTCGGAAAAACACACGCGTCCTCCCCATGAAACTGTCTGGTCCCGTCTAACGTTCTCAAACTCGTTAGCTGGACTTGCCGCATTTGACCCCATGCTGTCCGTAAACCCCATGCTGTCCTAGCAGTCTCGTTTTACTGCAGTCCGTTCGTGCTAGGGGTTATTCAATACGCTGACGTCTAGTTCGTTCAGCGCAGTGTCCCGTGAATTGGCGTCCCCTCCTAACACCCGGCCCGGTCCTGCCGGTGTCCTGTCTATGACACGTCTGTGTCCCCACCTAAGTCTTGTCTCTACTCTGTCTACTGTCCTATAGATGTCCTATCTTATGACCACTCTATGTCTTGACTGGTATCCTGTCTCTACTCTATCGCTATATTACCAATGTCCTTATCTATGGTCCTATCTAAGTCGTCCTAACTCTATTCTGTCCCTTGTCCTCTCTATGTCCTATACCTGCCCTTCAACACTCTGACAGTCTTATAATGTTAAGAGAGTTAAGAATGTGATATCGCAATGCATATGAACACTGTGACATCATAAGAACAGTTTAAAGATGGCCACCCCACTTTTGACATGCACCAAAGAGGAGCAGCATACTGTTATATGTTTTTTTGATTAATGAAGGGTTGAAACCTATAGAAATGTATCAGCCAATAAAAGTCCAGCATGGTGATGCATGCCTGTCAGTCTAGCAAGTGTATGAGTGGAGTAGGAACTTTAAAAATGGTGTGACTTCTGTGAAGGAGAACAGCAGGTGATGCATGCGACCAAGAGAATCTATTCCTACAGGAATCCAAGCACTTTATCGTTGCTGGAGGACTTGCATTGAACACAGTGGTGACTACATCAAAAAATTATTTATTTGTTCTTTACTTTTTCAGAATATATTCTCCCAACAAAAAAACATTTAAGGTTTTCATTTGAAGCCATCTTGTATATTGTGTGGGTGGTTGGTCTCTCACGCGCTCTCTCTCTCTCTCTCTCTCTCTCTCTCTCTCTCTCTCTCTCTCTCTCTCTCTCTCTCTCTCGCTCTCTCTCGCTCTCTCTCTCTCTCTCTCTCTCTCTCTCTCTCTCTCTCTCTGAAAGAATTGCTTCATAAGAGATGTTGAGTGAAAGAATGTATGAGAGGAAATAGAGAAGAAGGGCAGAATGTCAGACGGGCCTGAGTGCCCAATTCTTAACCCTTTGAAAATAAAGATTTTCGTTCGTTCGTTCGTTAGTTCGTTCTCCATGATTTTAAAGTTCTAAAGTTGTTTTATCCCTTGACTCATTTATACTGTTCGACATTCGTGATGACTCAACTTCATGGAAGTAACTTTATATAAGTAATGCCACTGTTTGGTTTGTTTCCTCCTCCAGGCTGCAGAGATGTACTTGAGTATGGACATGGGACAGGAAGCTATTGATATGCTAATAAGTGCAGGAGACTGGAACAAGGCCAAGAAGGTTGCCAAGGAGATGGAGCCCAGGTTTGTTTCCTCTAGATTTGAACAGGATCTGCATGATTTAGTGGATGCTGTTGTTGCACGCAGCGAGCCACAAGGTTTAGAATTAAACTGTAAAAAAAGACAGAAGTTATAGTCATCTACAAGAAAAAAAAAAATGCCACAATGCAATATCTAAGTAAATGGGGAGATTCTTAAACAGGTGAATCAGTACAGCTATCTTGGAACATTCATAACATCCAATGGAAGATACCTTAAAGAGATTATAACAAGAATCGAAACAGGAAATAAGATGGAAAACATACTCACCAATGTAATCAATTGGATATGGATTTGCCTGGAAAAGCATAGGCTGCTACTGGCATAATTTTAACTTATTACCTCTTCATGTACAGTTCTTGATTGTAGGTACAGTTAAGAAATAATTTGTTGTATATACATTATCAACCACTGTTTGTGTAAATATGTATGAAGTACTCTTGTGTGCACAATTGATGAAGCTATTATGTGTGTATGTGTACATGTTGCAATGTTGTCTTATCTTATTTGTGTACACAGCTTTGAAGTACTTTGTTCTTTGTATTTCTATTACATCTGTTTTTATGTGTACTGCTTTGAAGTACTTTGTTCTGTGTGCATTATAAAGCTATTTGTAAACATTTGTGAAGTGACTATCTGTTTCATGTACAGTTGTGAAGTATTTTTGTATATATGCAGATTGACATCTTTCTTTATTATGCTTCCAGGCTGGAAGCTTATGTTGATGAAAAATATAAGGAATTCTGCCGAGACCAGGGGAAAGCAGAAGATGTAAGTTGTAGTTGTTTCTTTCTGTAGCTCATATATTTGTTTGTGTAGGTTTTTTGACGTACAAAATAGTTTATCTCGCAATATTTGTTTTTAAATGCATTGATGTTGTTGGTTCTTTTCATTCATCATCATCAAGTGCCCTGCCAGCTGGCGTAGGTCAGATCTCGGTCTTTGGTGTTCTGGATCAACTCTGCTGATGGTATTCCTCCATGCTACCATCTCAATTCGTCCAGCATCATTTCTCTTAGTCTGCCTCTGCCTCTCTTTCCCTCAATCTTTCCAGTTGTCACGATGTTCTCCAATGCCTCTCTTCTCATTACATGACCGAGGAAAGCTGTTTGTCTCTTTCTTATATATATATATATATATATTCATCATTTCATTACTGTAGGCTAAATGTTATATGTGATAGAATATAATTTTGAATATGTGATAGTGATAGATGAAGAAAGGGTGGAGGGAGGAAAGAAAGAACAAATGAACAAAGGAACTTTATGTTCAGAGGGTTAAGAATTGGGCACTCAGGCCTGTTTAACATTCTGCCCTTCCTATCTCTCTCCTTACATACACTATTTTATGCATACAACACTTATGAGGCTATCTTAGATAACAACAGCCATCATCATCCAGTGCCTTGTCGGCTGGCATGGGCCATTATGCCTCTCTATAAATTGCGACCTCCGACATCATGGATCAATTTGTGTGTCCACTCCCTTCTGTGCCATGACACAAGACGGACAAGAATATTCTCACACTGTCTTCCCCTATCTCTCATTCTGCAAATCTTTCAGATTGTCACAACATGTTCCAGTTTGTTGTCTTCTCATAATGTGGCCAGAAAATTATAACAACAGTATATGCATTATAAATACAAATGTGCAAAAATCATTACTACATGAGTCACTAATATTAAATATTGACACAACAGTCGTTATTAGCTAAGGGAGATATCTTCTCTCTCTCTCTATATATATATATATTGCATGTGTGTGCATGTTTGTCTGCTGGCTGTCTGTCTGTGTCTCTTTCTGTCTTTCATCTTTCATACTCACACATTTAAGGCCAAGGCCTATATCCCCCAGCTGATTGTTAAAATAAGCTAACCAACAACATGTATTAAAATTAAGATGGTGGAACATTCTAACCATGTGCTAAGTTGTGTAGAAGTTAATGCCCTAAAGTCATTTAAAATTACCTGACAAGCCACGAGTTAAACCACAAGCCACAAGTTAAACCTGTTTGCCATCAACCAGCATGGCAAGCAGACAACACATGGTGCATGTGGGTCTTCCGACCTACATACGACAGCATGCATGAGTGTGTGCATGCGCACATGTGTGTATGAATTTGTTATGTATGTACATATGTGTGAATGCACTCACATACCGCAAGTATATGTACTTATGCACATATGCACATAATGAAGTAAAATATACAGAGCTTTTGGAAAATAGAAATTAAACAATTACTGTCTATGCATGTTGTACATTTTAGCTTGAAAGATTTTTCTTAACGTTTTAGTTTATGTTGTGTGATTTCTACAGTATGTACCCGATGAGATGCAGCGAAATATACCAGGCAATAAATCATGCATTCTATTGATTGTGTCTTCTTTATATAAATTTGCTATCTAACTATGAACATTGAACTATGAACGTTGAACATGAACATGAACACTCACCTTGTTTGTTATTATCTGCTGCAGCTGGCAAGTGTGGATGTGATTGGGGCACTGGATCTGTATGCAGAGAAGGGAGAATGGAGCAAATGTATACAGACAGCAGAACAGCAGGTGTGTGTTGGATATCTCTCAGCCCATCAAGTCATCTGTCATCATGCCATGCATCGTATGCTTTCCTAAAGTTGACCTTAAACACTCAGTGATTGTTCATCTGAGCTTTGTGACTGTTTTGTGACTGTACTATGTGACTGTTTCTATAAACTCTGTGACTGTTTCTATAAACTCTGTGACGGTTTCTATAAACTCTGTGACTGTTTCTATAAACTATGTGACTGTTTCTATATACTATGTGACTGTTTCTATAAACTATGTGACTGTTTCTATAAACTATGTGACTGTTTCTATAAAATATGTGACTGTTTCTATATACTATGTGACTGTTTCTATAAACTATGTGACATTTCTATAAACTATGTGACCATTTATATGTACTATGTGACTGTTTCTATATACTATGTGACTGTTTCTATAAACTATGTGACTGTTTCTATATACTATGTGACTGTTTCTATATACTATGTGACTGTTTCTATAAACTATGTGACTGTTTCTATATACAATGTGACTGTTTCTATAAACTCTGTGACTGTTTCTATAAACTATGTGACTGTTTCTATATACTATGTGACTGTTTCTATAAACTCTGTGACTGTTTCTATATACTATGTGACTGTTTCTATAAACTATGTGACATTTCTATAAACTATGTGACCATTTCTATGTACTATGTGACTGTTTCTAGATACAATGTGACTGTTTCTATAAACTCTGTGACTGTTTCTATATACAATGTGACTGTTTCTATAAACTCTGTGACTGTTTCTATAAACTATGTGACTGTTTCTATATACAATGTGACTGTTTCTATAAACTCTGTGACTGTTTCTATAAACTATGTGACTGTTTCTATATACTATGTGACTGTTTCTATAAACTCTGTGACTGTTTCTATAAACTATGTGACTGTTTCTATAAACTATGTGACATTTCTATAAACTATGTGACCATTTCTATGTACTATGTGACTGTTTCTATATACTATGTGACTGTTTCTATAAACTATGTGACTGTTTCTATATACTATGTGACTGTTTCTATAAACTATGTGACTGTTTCTATAAACTATGTGACATTTCTATAAACTATGTGACCATTGCTATGTACTGTGTGACCATTGCTATGTACTGTGTGACTGTTTCTATATACTATGTGACTGTTTCTATAAACTATGTGACTGTTTCTATAAACTCTGTGACCATTTCTATATACTATGTGACTGTTTCTATAAACTATGTGACTGTTTCTATATACTATGTGACTGTTTCTATATACTATGTGACCTTTTCTATAAACTATGTGACTGTTTCTATAAACTATGTGACTGTTTCTATAAACTATGTGACTGTTTCTATAAACTATGTGACATTTCTATAAACTATGTGACCATTTCTATGTACAATGTGACTGTTTCTATAAACTATGTGACTGTTTCTATAAACTATGTGACTGTTTCTATAAACTATGTGACATTTCTATAAACTATGTGACCATTTCTATGTACTATGTGACTGTTTCTATAAACTATGTGACTGTTTCTATAAACTATGTGACTGTTTCTATAAACTATGTGACCATTTCTATATACTATGTGACTGTTTCTATAAACTATGTGACTGTTTCTATAAACTGTGTGACATTTCTATAAACAATGTGACATTTCTATAAACTATGTGACCATTTCTATGTACTGTGTGACTGTTTCTATATACTATGTGACTGTTTCTATAAACTATGTGACTGTTTCTATAAACTATGTGACTGTTTCTATAAACTGTGTGACATTTCTATAAACAATGTGACATTTCTATAAACTATGTGACCATTTCTTTAAACTATGTGATCATTTTTATATACTATGTGACTGTTCCTATGAACTATGTAACTGTTCGTATCAGTTATGTGACTATTTCTATTACTTTATGACTAAATATTATGTGATAGTTTATATGAATTCTTTTACTGTTTCTGTGCACTTTGTGACAGTTCTTGTAAGCTCAGTGTAAGACATTGGTGCAGTTTCAGTCCCCAGCAGTGGCAAGATTAATTGTTCCATCCACTATGGCTCTGATGTCACCCCAGCCTTATAAAAATGAGTATCAATTTTCAGAATGTTCTGGGAATTGTCTGGAAAAGAAGTTAAGAAGGAAGAGAACTGGTATCATTTTGTCATGACCTAGAATATGTCGTCGTCTGGTATATGTGAAGGCCTACACTTCACATGCCAATGGCAGTATCTGCTATGGGTCACTCTTTACCTCTTACGCACACACATACAGAGAGAGACAACGGAGATGCGGCGAGGAGAATGAGAGGAGGGACAAACTTCCATATGGAGGTCAGCAAGGCCGAATGGATAAGAGCCCTCATTCTTAAACATCAGGTGTGTTGATCCCAAGGTAGCGGGTTCAACCCCCTACCCTGGTCAGTTGGACTGAAATGTTGACTTCTCGTCCTTGACTTGGGGAAGTAAATTACATGTACCTCAAAAGTCAGAGTAGGTTCGCTTAATGGCGGGGTGCACTGGTAATAGGGAAAGCTAATCCACACGCAAAAATCAGTCTGATATACTAGATGTAATAGAAGGTGGGTGGACTACGCTTGAATTCAAAACGAGTGAACTCTCAAAATAATAAACAAGTAAACATTTCATAAGTTGAGGGAAAAGTCACTGGCCATAGAATGTGATAAAATACATTGAGAAAACCTCAGAGCTGTATAGCTAAAACGAGAATTAGAGACATAGATGGATAATAAGGGGTGGATATATAGATGAAGCTGCATGAGTTGGAAAAAGAAAGGATGGTATGAAGTGTTTTTTTTTTTAAAGACTTTGCTGTACTGGAGGATTAAAGGAAGAAGAATCACAAGTATTCAACCTTTTTTAACCTTCCTTTTGAAGAAATTCTTAACAAGTAATGAAATTATATTATTAAACCTGTTTTTGTATCTTCCTTGTCTTTGATATATGCTTCAAACCTGAAAGAGTCCTAAAGTGCTTCACAAGTACCTGGCCTTGTACGCCACCCATCTGATCAAGAACAATAACTCTCTGGCAGCATTACAGTTATATGCAAAGTATGGAACCATCGCCAACCCACAGGTAAATAATTCCTTATCTTTCCATTTTCTAACTATGTCATCTTTTGTGCTGCCTTACCCATGCGTGACCGAGGCCCATTAGGGTAAATCACAAAAAGACAGTAAATGCTGGGGTTGATTGCAATGTCCTGTAAAGAACATGCAGCTAACTTATTTATATACATAAATACATAATCACCTGTGTGTTGTCAGGGCACAGCAGGGAAGCATAGTAACCCTGCATGTCATAGGAGGCTACAAAGGAGGGTTGGCATGGGACCTTCTTCCCCAACCCAGTAGAAAACCGTAGCTGCAAAATCCAACCTTACAGGAACAAGTCTTAGCCTGGCATGAGTTGGTTGAGAGCCTATGGGAGGATAGAAGGCAGAAGGAGAAGAGACGAACATACATAATGGATGACATCTAGCATTTAATCAGTGAAATTATGTACATGTAATGGATTGTGTTTATGAAACATCAATGAATTCATATTTATCTTCTTGTTTTGAAAGAACTTCAATATTTACAAGAGAATCTTCATGGACATCCTGGTCAGACGAGACATGAGCAAACCAGAAGCGTATAGGTCATGGGCAGACCTCAGAGACATGCTGTATGATCTGGTAAGATACTGTAGTCTTTGGATGAATCAGTTTGACGACCATTGTTAAGATTATGACACATATGAAAATTGTACATTTAGGACACATACGTAATTCTGAGATTTTTGCACATATGTAATTCCAGGATTTTTACACATATGTAATTCCAGGATTATTACACATAGGTAATTCTATAATTATTACACATATGTAATTAATATCATCCATTCTAATTCTGTTCATCCATCTTTTGATGTTATCCCACTTGCATCAATGTCTATCTCTTACTCATCTTCTTTCAACTCTACTCTTCAGTATGGTTTTCACACCTTTTTAATGTGACAAAAATATTTCACTTGTCTTTTTTTTTTTCATACATGAATTCTCTTTTTATTCCCAAACTCTTTAGACCCTCTGTTTTTAATTGTTTTTGCTTCCATGAAATACAACATATTCTTCCATATATCCACATCTCCAGGGCCCCTGGTTTGACTTTCCAATTGTATGTTCACTGTCCAGTTTCTCCACGCCATTTAATAGTGTAAAATATAACATTTCAGATCATCATGTTGCTAAATCAGTGCACTGACCACTCTCCACTTCCATAGATCCTAACTTCTTTCACTGTCCCAGAGAAAACTGAGATATATATATACATATACTGTTCAAAAAAAAGAAACAACATTATTGCAGTTTCAATTGCAAACTTGTACCAACATTTTATTGACGATGCTGATTCGCCCACTGCAGTCAGTTCTGGCTATGCCGGTCCGTAAGAATAGGACCTCTGAAGGGTCTTCTAGCGTAAAGACCAGCGTCGTGTAGTCGGTTCCTGACTGTTTGATCTTAAATTTGATAAGCTCCTGGCATTAACTGGACTGTGGAGGATGCAGATGCACATCAATTCCTAAGGTGGCGCAGCCGTATGAAACGGTCTTCGGCAGCAGTTGTGATTCTTGGTTTTCCACTGCGCGGTCGGACTGCCACTGAGCCAGTTTCTTGAAGTCGCCTCCAAAGGTGACTAATGGTGCTTCTAACCACATTAAATTCTCTGGCTACTACACTTTGTCACTGTCCAGCCTGTAAACGTCCAATGATGATGAGTCGTTGTTCTTTAGTGAGATGAACCATACTTGCATATTGAATTTTCAACTGAATTTATTTGAGGAGCATCAATCTTTTATAGGTATTCAATAATATGGTAAGATAGTTTTGTGTTCTTCTTCTTCTTCTTTGATTTCATCCAGAGTGTTTTTTCAGATGTTATTGCGGTGTGTCTCGTTAGGCACCCTTGTGTTGAAACCCTTAGGCCAACACATCCGACTTTTAGCGTGTAATTTTGACCAGGTTAGCATTCCTGGGAGACTCACTTTTGTGGTGCCGTCCACATCCCAGCTAGTCAAGTTGGAACAGTCGAAGACTTCACGGTCGTCCCTCAAAGGAAGGCAGGGACAGTCCATGGCATTTTCCGCCATCCTGGGTGGCTTCCATAATTGCAGAGCCGATGCATAGCGCCCTGGTACTGGGCTCACCGAGGGAATTGTCACGTCCTGCTCATGGCTATTTTAATTCCTCACCTCAATATATTGGGCATTTCGTTCACCCCAGGCCGTTCCCGCACAAACCGGACAGGTCTGCAGACAGTATCCACTCAGCGAGTTTTCGATTCAGACATGTGCTTGTCGTTGTCCCGTCAGAGCTGTTCCAGGCACGACTAACATTCAGAAAACTACCTAGTCAGAGCTGTTCCAAACAAGAGCGGCATTCGGAAACTAGGTAGTCAGAGCTGTTCCTAGCACGAGAGACATTTGGACAAGACATTTCACTCGGACGTAAATGCGTAGTGCCAATTTTTATTTTGCCACCCGTAGGACGGCACTTCCGACTTCGGCGGGCATTTTTAATGAGGTTAGCCTTCCTCGGTTTTCGAGGCACGTTAGACTTATTGTTGTGATGTTGCACACATCTCAGCTGGTCAAGATAGAACGGTCAAAGACATCACGGTCAACCCTCAAGGGAAGGCAGGGGCAGACCATGGGCATTCCCTCGCTATCCAAGGAGGCTTCCATAATTGCAGAGCCGGCACATATTGCTCTGAGACTGGGCTCACCCAAGGAGTTGCCACGTCCTGCTCATGGCTGCTTTAGTTCCTCACTTCCATGTGTTGGGCATCTCGCTTGCTACTGGTCGCTCAAGCACACACCAGGAACGGTCAGTCTGTGGGCGACATCCACTAGGTAAGCTTTTGCTTTTGACTTCGGACCACGCAATGGATTCGCTAACCATGTGTTCCATTTCATGATATTGAGACGTTTTTCCACCTTTTTTGTTTTTCCGTCTACACTCTCTATGAGTTAGATACAGACAGTTTTCGTAACCAATTCATTCAACTGGGGCACTTCTTCTACCTTTTAGTACTCGCTCACGAGGTAGGCTACATGTGCTGCCAGCTCAGCACCTTACCTCCGTGCAACAGTGAGCAAGACACAGCCAGGCCCTTTCATCCGGGGATCCCTCATATCCCCCAGCTGAGAGCCTTTGGACAAGTATCAGAACTGAGCATGTAGCGTGCTCAGTATCTCACCTTAATTTTTCGGTAGGTGGGTATCGGCCTGGCTCTCACATCCAAGGGTTTATGGCTTAGAGGCGTTCACCCTCAACCCTTGACAGAGAGCCCTAGAGTATGTGTCCGAACCAAGAACTTCTGCCTTTGTGCGCCTGATTTAAACTTTTGACTACTATCCTCAGTCTACCTGCAGAGCAGCAGGTTGTGTCTCGCTTAGTCTGGCCCCTGTCCCATAGGCTGTCCAATATGTAGTTTTCATCCATCGACAAGCACATGGGGTCAATGGGAAACGCAAACTCCCCCACCATGGCAAGATGGAGACACATCGGGGGAGGTTTTGTGTTCAGTAAGTTTCACAGCATTATCATGAACCTGTCACGAGTATTGTCAAAAATGTTGTTTTGGCCTTGACCTCTTTCATGACCTCACGAATCATGAGGTGAATACAATTCAGGTAACCACGAGAAGTTAATGACCAGATGGACACAGTCGATAGGCTGACTGATGTCCAATCTGTGAATATCTTTTATAAAAGTAACAACAAAAATGTTGCGTTTCTTTTTTTGAACGGTATACATGCCATAAAGCCAGTTGGAGATGTAATGTTCAGCCCAAGTTTTCTATAACCATTACTAGGGTCAACCCAGCCTTATTAAAAATGGGTACCTTACAATGTTCAGAATTTTATGGGTATCCTCTGGAAATGAAATCAGTGAGGAAGGGAACTGGTCACTATACTTCATTTTGCCACGGCCTAGAATATGTGAAGGCCTACACTTCACATGTCTATGGCAGTATCTCTAATGGGATTATCTTTCCTTTTTTCACAAACACATACAGAGAGAGACAATGAGGAAAAGGAGGAAAAACAGAGGAGGGGTACAGAGGGAAGAGACAGACTTCCACACAGAAATACATGCCTTAAATACAAGTACACATTTCACAAGGGGAGGAAAAGTTGCTGGCCTCATAGAATGTATATCAGATCATTGTCCTTCTAATCTGCACAGACGTCAATTAATGAATAGGTGTAGTTTATTAGTCAACTGGTATGACAGAATCCTGATTGCTTAGGAGAACTAGACAGATTCCAGTGGTAGGTCAGCATGGCCGAATGGATAAGAATGTGTGTTCTTAAACATCCTGTGTGCTGATGCCGAGGTAAGAGATTCAACTCCTACACTGGACAGTCTGATGGTGAGGGACACTATAAATAGGGAAAGCTAATCCACATGCAAAATCCAGTCCAGTTCTACTAGAAGTAGTAGTGTGTATAGCCTACGCTTGAGTTCAAAGCGAGTGAACGCAAAAAAACAAACAAACAAACAAAATATTCCAGTGACTCAAGAGATGAGGAAAAGATGGTAGTACAAGACAAGACACACGTTGAGAAAACCTGGTAATAGTGTAGCTAGAAAGTTCTTTCTCTGGAACACACTGGGTAAGTAGAATAGAGGGAGATTTAAATGCACATGGAGAAGATAATTAGGGACAGAGGTGAATAATATGGGGAGGACATGGAAGGTTCTTCAGGGGATAGCAAACTAGTTCAGCTTGGCATGGGTTGAGGGCCTATGTTTTGTGAGAGGGAGGGTGGTAGTGGGGGGAAAGGGGGGGAGAAGGCCGTTTTCAGAATTTTCTGGGTATTGCCTGAGAAGGAAATTTGGTAAGGAAGGAAACTGAGGACCTCACTTCACGATGTAATCTAGAGTGTTTGAAGTGCTTAAAAAAAAGTCACTCAAAAGTGGACAGGGTCAACTTCATTGCACCTGGTTTTAATCCCATATGGCTCAGTCTCTTTCCACAGTGTGGGCTGCTGAAAGCGTCACACAAAGCGTTAACTCCATAGCTCCAGCGATGACCCCCAGGAGTCTCCAGGGGGAAAATGCACTCGTGAACCAAAGAGCGCTGCCTGGAATTGAACCCACAACCTTCAGAGCCCGAGTCAGGCGGCTTAACCACTTCGCTGTGGAGACTCCTATTTGAAGTGCTGCACATTTCCAAGGGAAATTTTTGACAACGAACTATCTCAGAACCCCAAGGCAGAAAAGACAAAGATATTTTGCGTTCTGTGTTCTCATCTGCAGTGTGAGAACTTGGGCAAGTCATCAAGTGCCAACACTTCCCAGCATGACGAGTTTGAGACCATGTTGCTGATAGCTCATTATTATGCGACCAGGAGTGCCTGCCTGGCACAGCCGTCACTGGAGAGCATCGCAGGCAAGTTGTCAGTCTCCCTTCTACGACATACAGATGTGGTGCCAGCTGACAAAGCTTTCTATGAAGCTGGGATGCTGTGTAAAGTGAGTCAGTGGTGTCATTAGCTGTATGTTTATTTTATCAAATTATTTATTTACTATGATATCTTTCTTATGAATGTTTTACACTATCCACCCCCAACATATTACAGTGATATTTTCTAAAGTACAGCATATATGATAGTGTAGTTCTACCACAGTCTTACACACACACAGATATACACATTTGGTATGTGAGTGAGTATGCTTGTATGTGTTTCTGTGTGTCTTTCTGTGTGTCTCTCTCTCTCTCTCTCTCTCTCTCTCTCTCTCTCTCTCTCTCTCTCTCTCTCTCTCTCTCTCTCTCTCTCTCTCTCTCTCTCTCTCTCTCTCTCTCATCTGATTTCAGGCAATTCTGTGGGTGCCAAACAATATGTGTGTATTTATTTAATAACTATCTTGTCTTATTGGCCTCAAATGGTTCCCCAATTGATATTCAACAGAATCTATGGTTGAACGTATGAATTGTGCCAAAGATTCCAATAAACAAAACAATTATAAATGAATACTGAACAACGCTGATGCTACAGTGGCTAGTACACTTGTTTGCTATCCCAGTGGACATGTGTTCACCTCCCCTTCATGGCAGTGATTTTGATTTCTTGGACCCAGTCTTCTAGATTGACCCAGCCTAAACTGGGTACCTGGAAACGATGTGGGACGTAAAAGTCGCTGGCATGGAATTGGCCATCAAATGTCAGTTGATCTAAACAATGTGGGGCTAGCACCATATACCCAACACTGCTCAAAGTGTGTCACAGGGTCCATTATCTATGTGACATTTATTTCTTTATCTATAAACTCAAGTTTCAGTAGCATTCAATTGTTCTTCTAACTGCTTGTTTATAATCCATGATGCTGCACAATATACTAATGTAGAGATTAGATAGCACTTGCTGGCTCTCAGATTTCAGTGATAAGATTGTTAGAATATTTTATAACATACTAATGTAGAGTTTGCCGGTCTCCGTGGCAAAGGGGTTATGGACGCAGTTCGTAATGCTGCTTACCCACGTTCGAAAACAGCTGCGCGCGATTCAGCAGGAGACCACATTGCGCTGGGTTTTAATGAGTTGGTATGGGAGCCGGTTGTTCAGAAAGCAATGACAAACTACTGAACGTAAACTTGCCAAGACGTCAACAACAGCAGTAAAATGCTGGTGTTGACAACAATGTCCTGTAAAAAGGATATGCAAAAAAAAACACATCGCATAATAACAGATAATGGCATATGTGAATGAGAAACCATGAAGAGAATCTGAATGACCAAAGCTGTACTCCACAAGGTATGAAATATTCTAACATCTAAACAACTATCTTATCACTGAGAACCAGCATGTGCTATTTAAACTCTAAACTAGTACAATAAAACTTAGGTTTTCGTAGATTTTTTCCTTGAAAAATTTGTCTCGGTTTTTGTTGGTTGCCTCAGATTTCTTCGGTGTGCCCACGGGACCTCCATCCATCCATCATGTGCCATGTCGATAAGCATGGTCATGTTTTGCCATCTCACTCGATCACCAGAGTCATGGATCAGCTCTGTGTTTCTGTCTCGACCATGCCATGTGGTCAAGCCATCCAGTTATTTACTTCTTGGTCTTCCCCTTGGCCTCTTCCCTTCAATCTTACCAGTTGTCACCAAGTTCTGCAAGTCATTTCTTCTCAAAACATGCCCAAATATTTTTGACTGTCTATGTCTCTAATCAGTTTACAATCTTCATTTGTTTCTTGAAGGACTTGTTCATTGGTTTTTCCGTCTGTCCATGGTATTCTTTGCATTTTCCTCAGAAACCACATTTCCACTGCCATCAGATGTTTTTCAGCTTGTCTGCTCATTGTCCATGCTTCACATCCATACAAAAGTACAAGTTCTATGTAGCATCTCAACACTCTTTTTCTCGTTTCAATTGATATCTTTTTATTGGTCAGTATGTTTTTCATCTTGCAAAAGGCTACCTTCACAATGGCAATTCTTGTTCTAATCTCTTCAAGGCATCTCCCACCTTGAATGGCATTCCCCCAACCACGGGACCTAGCTATTAATTTTATGAAAACAAAAAGGTTCTTCTGCTCAGTTTGGCGTTGTTTCTCATCGTGTGAGCATCCCTTTCTTTTAGCTCCATCATGGCACCACAGAAAGTTTCCTGAGCCAGCAGCCTTTTGCCAGGAACACGATTGAGTTGAAGAAGGAAAACATTGAAACATACGAGAGTGGTGTTAAAATTATTGAAATCGGCCACATGTAGGAGATGTCGCCATCCATGATAAGAAATAAAGAGGCAAGTGAAATATTTCGGCCACGTTAAAAGACGTGATACCATTCTGGAGGGCAAGGTTGAGGACAAGCGAGCAAGAGGTAGACAACAATACAAGTGGGAAGATAACATCAAGAGATAGACAAACATCAGTCTGACAGAATGTACAGTCAGGGCGAGAGACAGACAGTGTTGGAGATCCATTGCAGCCAACCTTCGTTGTGGAGACGGCACCTGATTGATTGATTGATTGATTGATTGACATGTCTTGAGACATATAGGTTTATGAGACTAGTCCCATAGTTGTATACACCAATCAGCACTCAGTGAGTGTTGTGGTCATTATCACGCCGGTCGCCTTTATTTCCCATGACATTTTCTGGCACCCATATTTAGCTTGGTTAAACTTTGTGCCCAGGTCACCTATTTTTTTTTTTAAATTTAAATCAATTTCAGTGGGGATTCAAAGAGATTACTATCGGGCCAACCACTGAGCTACCACGACTCCCTCATTATATTAATATCCAATCCATATCATTAATAATATTGTGTGCACGTTTAACTCTTTCGCTACCGTGATCCCATCTATGGGCACGATGTATTTCCCGAGATGGCAGTCCGCCGTTTTAGTGCCACAAAATGATCAGTGGTTTATTTCACATATTTCTGCTCCGTTTCGGAATTTTAAGTTACAGTAAACTAAAAAGTCGTACAGCCGAAAGATCTCTACGCCATTTTGGTGCGGTCATTCGTTTTATAATTTTGGATTCTTGTGAATTTTCAGTTTTAAGGTAGTGTTAATTTGTTTTTTCACAATGGAAACGCCCACCAGTTTGCGTCCACGTAGTATGACTTGAGATCAAGCTAGATTATTGTTTATAACTGTTTTAAACAATAGTGATTCTCTTATCAGTGAATATTTAGAAAGAATTTTTAGTTGTGTCTAAAGTTTTAGCACGTGGTGATAAAGAAAAACCAGTGAATGTTCGTCAACAGCTGAGTGTTTGACAACGAAGCACGAATGGCTGAAGTTTACGTCTGTCATTATTGCTATGGGACTTGATCCAAGACCATGTATCAAAGACTACTGGTGTAAAAGTGCACATTTATATACTCCTTGGTATGCCACTGCCACTACGTTTCCCAGTAATCAATTAGAAAATTATAATATATTTATCACACCATGTTTCATGTATGTCAACCTGAGGGTACCCACAAAAAAAAAAAAAAAAAAAAAAAATTGATCCTCTTGTTGACATGATTCTGAAGAATATCCAGGAAGCATTTTACCCATTTGAAAATGTGTCCATTGATGAAATGATTATTTGGTGGAAGGGCTAAATAAAGCTAAAAAACAAACATGCATTGTTGTCTCTACAAAGTCTGTAGTTAGAACTGTTGAGAGTGGATTGCGAAAACCGCAAAGCAAGCCGAAGATGGTCTCCATGAAAATAACACGGCGATGAATGGCTGCGACAGAATGGACCAAATGGTTGGATATTATAATATCCATGATAGGAAAACCATTAAGTGGTGGAAGAAGATCTACTACTAGATCTTTGAAATTGCACAGATCAATGCTCACATCCTACATTCCATATGGCAAACAGAGAAAGGAGGATAAAAATTGTTATAGAAGGATTTCAAGTAAAGGAAAGTGCTCATCGCAAAGTAGCTCAGAGTATTCCTGAAAGTTTGACACTCTGCCTGCCGAAGAATTTCAGTCTGTTGCAGGAAATTATGCCGAAAGATTTACATGAGTGTCAAAGACTCGACCACATCCCCTCCGCCAGGGAGAGCGGTCAACCCCTAAGAGACCAGGAGGAGATACGGTGCCCGAGGCAAGGGCAGGGGGATTGAGGTAATAGGAGAGGGTTAGCCACTCCCTCATGAGACACGCAGGCGGTGTTCAGAGAGTTAGCACTCTAATCACGATAGTACCACACCTCGTGAAGCCATAGCACAGTTGAGTAGACACTCAACAGGCCACGTTTGCCAGCAGAGTGCGATGTGAGGTAACACGCACGAAGGTGAAGGTCACCCCGCGTGGTGGGTAACCACGGGAGAGAGGTTAGGCAGACGGGAGACTGGACTTGAGGCGTTCACATCGTTTAGAATAGCGTTAGGAGTTTTGTGTTCACTAATAGATAGAACTAGCATAGGGTTGGCAGTTTGTGTTAGATAATTCTGTGGCTGTGTATTGTGTATTGCATTAGCGACTGTTTACCGCTTGTAAGCGGGCCAACGGCAATAAAATGGACCATGCATTTTGCCTCCCACACGACTTGCAAGTTGTCTTGTATGGGTGTGTGAGAAGTACCCGATGAGGCCTGTCAGTTGAGTCGTTGACAGGCCAGGGTAATTGTGGTGTCAGAAAGTGGTGCTTGGACGAAAGCGCCAAGCTAATACCCACAGTAAAAGGGTAATTGTGGTGTCAAGAAGTGAAGCTTGAACGAAAAGTTCAAGCTAATCCACTCATCCACGGGCTCCAGACTAGGGATTAATTTTTGTAGTAACGATAATTTGTGCAGACAGGAGAATTTGCGAGCTAGAAATATGCCTATCGTGACAAAATAGTGTTTAATTGTGTTTATGATATATTTATTGAATGAAATCATGTATTCTTCGAAGCTGTAAGTATTAATATTCTTATTTTCTTATATTTATTCATATATTTACCAATTTATTCTTGAATAAGCACCAAACATGATTCACGGCGCAGGAATACACAGGCAGCCGACAATATTGATTTTTGAGATCTAAAAATAGCGCTGCGCGATGACGTAGAGTGATTGACAGACAGTTGTTCTGCGTCATTAGCATAAAGCAGTCGAGTGTTTACAAGATCGCTTAGCGGCGGCCCGCCTGAATCTGTGCTGTATATTGTGTATTATTTACTTATTTAAGTTACTAAATGAATATATTTATTTGTTGACACATTATTATGTTATTTTGATTTCTTTACAAGCATTTATTCATTTTTGGGTCTATTTTCTCTTTGCTTATCGTCACGATGGAACTATTTTCGGGCTAAGCATCTGATACTTAGCTGCACAACGTTTACAGAAATTAACTAGGTTAGTAACGAAAGGCAATTATTGTTTAAAACAAAGACAGGACATTGACATTAAAATTAATTAATACATATTCTAGGTGTTCGTAAGTCTGTCATTGTCTAAGTCATTGTCCTTAGTTGTCGAGTAAATCATATCGTTTAGTAGGCGTGTTTACTGCTGCCCTATATATCAGAGGGCAAACAACAGCTGTGCACATACACCTGTGGGCCAAATACCGTGTGCTACGTACGAAACGTGTCGCCACCCCAGTGTACCAAACAAGGTGACCTGTGTCAAAGGAGCTTCGTTCCCACATTAAGCTGAGTACACTTATATATTTTGTCATGCAATTTGATTAATAATGCATCTCTTTTTCAGCTTGTAACGCGTTGACATATTTGTATACTCTGTTTTTCTGCAAGCATTTAATTTAATGAATTATAATAGAAATAATATAATATAAATAATAGAATTTGTCGGTGTCAATAGAGACTGTGTTTTTTGTAGCACTCGAACTAAACGACACATATCATCTTTTGTTTGCTCCGGCTGCACTAATAGACCAGACTCGTGCGCCAAAGTTTGCTTTGCAGCCTATCACAAATAGACTGCCACATATAGTAAATAAAAACAAACAGACATGACAATTAAATGTAAATCTGCCAAGTGTTTTCCTAACTTTTGTCTGAAAAAAGAAAAATACATGATTCAGAATCTGCGGCAAAACTTCTTTTCGGATGATTGATTCGGAGCAATTGTATTTATAGTTTAGAAAAGTGTTGTTTGTGCAGTAAATTCAACAGGATTAGCAGTGATCAGGATATTGGATAACAACGCCCCCTTGGTAAGTACAATGTTTACATTATTTTTACCTACTTTTGTCCACATATTTTACAAATTATATTATTATTTTTATTTTATTTACAACCTAAAGCAGAAATTCTCCTACCAACATATTCCTTGTGCAATCCCCTTTATTTTGATATATAATACAACATTTCTGCTACAATTCTAACCATTTTCATAACATTATTGCGACATACACCAACTTCCAGATTGCGGCCATTAGTTTTTTTCATTTTTGTGACAAAGACATGGTTCAGAATATGCACCAAAACTTCCTTTTTGTTGATTTAAATGAGCAATACTGTTTATATTCTTGAAGACAAGTGGTGTTTGTTTGATTATTCAGTAAATTAAACATTATTAGCAGTATAGGAGTGTAGAAAACACATTCTAAGTGCAATGTTTACATTATTTTTACCTACTTTTGTCCAATTATTTTACAAATTATATTATTATTTTTATTTTATTTACAACCTAAAGCAGAAATTCTCCTACCAACATATTCCTTGTGCAATCCCCTTTATTTTGATATATAATACAACATTTCTTCTACAATTTTAACCATTTTCATAACTTTACTGTGAGAGACCCCACCTTCCAGATTTCAGCCATTATTTTTTGTCATTTTTTGTTAAAAAGACATGGTTCAGAATATGAACCAAAACTTCTTTTTGGGTTACTTTAATGAGCAATACTGTTTATATTCTTGAAGACAATTGGTGTTTGTTTGATTATTCAGTAAATTAAACATGATTAGCAGTATAGGAGTGTAGAAAACACCTTATAAGTGCAGTTTTTAAAATAATTTTTACCTCTTTAATTTCAGTTGTTATTATTAAACCTCTCATTATTGTCATAATATTTGTAACCTATCAATTAATTATTAACCCTGTCATGTTCCTTGTGCAATCCTCTTTAATTTGATATGTAATACAATAGATCTGCTACCATCTTAACCATTTTAAAAGCATTATTGTAACACACCCCTAGTTCCAATTTTCTGCCATAAATTTCTGTTTGGTCACAGCCCAGTTTTTGTTTGGTAGTGAAAGAGTTAAATCATCATTAAGTGCCCTGCCAGCTGATATAGGATTTCATGTCTTTCCACAGATTTCAGTCTTTGGTGTTCTGGATCAGCTCTGCTGATGATATTCTTCCATGCAAACATCTCAGGCCATCCAGCATCATTTCTCTCGGTCTGCCTCTGCCTCTCTTCCCCTTGATCTTTCCAGTTGTCACAATGTTCTCCAGTGCCTCTCTTCTCATCACATGGCCAAGTAAAGCTGTTTATCTCTTTATTATTGTTGTATATAATGTTCTAGTTTCATTAGCTTCTTTCAGGCAATCATTGTTAATTACTCTGGCAGTCCAAGGAATTCACAACATTCATTTCAGGAACCACATCATTTAAAATATACAATCCATTTTCATTAGTAATAATGTATGCATGTTTAACTAGTTCATACATACATGATTAAAATGTTACTTTTTCAGTCACTGGGCTGGGAGAATATGGCATTTGTGTTTTTGAACAGATATCTGGACATCAGCGAGGTAAGTTATCATCTGCCAGTGTTAATTTAACTCTATCTGTTCTATAAGTTTCACAAGTTATCACCTGCCAGTGTTAAATCACTGTTTCTGTTCTAATGGTCTCACTTTAAGTTATCACCTGCCAGTGTTAATTCATTCTTTCTGTTCTAATAGTCTTGCTTCAAGGCATCACCTGCCAGTGTTAGTTCACTCTTTCTGTTCTAATAGCCTCGCTTTAAGTGATCACCTGCCAGTGTTAATTCACTATTTCTGCTCCTGCAATTTCCTATTTAGTTGTCACTTGCTAGTGTTAATTAACATGTCAAGAGGCCCAGTGCATTTCAGATTTTCAAATGTTGTGTATGCATAAACAAAGTGTATTTTCACATGTTTAAGAATGTGGCATAGTTCCATCATTATTCTCTCTACTGATCTTTGAGTGTAATGAATAAACATTATTTTAAAATGGTGAAGTGTAGACATCTGCACTTTGATTTGGCCTCGGCCACCAGCAAAGGTGGTCATCCAAATGACACACATGGACTTGAGACCTCATGGGGTGGCTCTGGCCCCTAGGGGACTTTGAGCCCTAAAGATGTTCTTTTTAACAAATGATCTTAAAATGGTTAAGAACTGGACAGTTTAATCTTTACCCTGTTTAGTCATATATGAGTTTAAACACAGAAGTCAAAGACAATAGGATGCACGATTTATTGCCTGATATCTGTGAGCGTAATGAATGAACAAATACACTTTATTTTAAAATGGTTAAAAACAGGACGCAGTTTCATCTTTATCGTATATAGTAATCTTTATATGTAATGAACGAACAAAAGCAGATTATTTTTAAATGATTAAGAACAATACAATTATAAATGATAATTTAACCCTTCTTCTTCTTTCGTTCGCTAATTTAACCCTTGAAACTGATACTTTAATATTCCATGAATTCAATGCCAGAGAAATAACTGCTGGATTTCACATTCTCACAAAGAGTTAAATAAAACTGGTTTCATGTCATCCTTCTGTTGTTTTACTCACGCAGGCCATGGAGGAGGGAACGCTAGACATGCTGGATCACAGCGACTTCCAGGACACAGACATACCTTTTGAGATTCCTATTCCAGAGAAGTCGTTTCTTACTGTAAGTCTGTGTTATGTTTGTGATGTATGCCTTGTTGTGGAGTATTTTGTTGTGAGCTTTTGTTTGTCGTTTGGTAGAGATTGGGTGGTTTTCTCTGTCTTACATTTTGTCCTTTAGTATAGATTGGTTGGTTGGTTGGTTGAATGAACTCACATACAATCTTCAACACACTGTGAAACTATCTGTTAGTGGCCCAAACTCCAACTTCAGATAACACCAGGAAATGGTTGGCTGGTTGGTTGGTTGGTTGAATGAACTCACATACTATCTTCATCACACGGTGAATCTATCTATTAGTGGCCCAAACTCCACCTTCAGATAACACCAGGAAATGTCTCAGCTCAGTGCACAAACTTAATTGAAGATCATAATGTCAATACCAGAATCCACACATACCGTGAACACCCTGTTGTGGGTAGGTTCTTTCATGTGAAATATTGTCAGAGCATCACCTCTAAGGCCAGTAGTATATGGTTTCCAACCACTAAGGAATTATTAATGATCACATGGGACCTACTGTATTTTTGCCCTTACCTGGGAAGGTGAGGCATGTGATACATTACCTATAGATCAGCTTTAAATATGTCAAAAGTTGTCTTTGAAAATATTCTCTTCAACTAGATTCGAACTCAGCCAACACTTTTAGAGCTGGTGGCAGATGTTTTTATTAAGAACTATTGACACAATATCAGAAAACAAGTTAAAGTGAAGTTTTTGAGAGCATGCATCTTTTGAGTGGCTGTGAGTCATGGAATACTTCACAAGCATTTAAATAATAAAATCAGGGCTTATGAATTCTGAGGAAATTTCTTAGAATATTGTGGACCAAGAAGAAGAAAAATAGATATTCAATATTCAAGATCTCTTTTTTGTGTTGCTTGCTTTGAACTCAAGCGTAGTCTGTGTGATACTTTTTCTAGTGCACTGGGCTGATTTTTTGTGTGTGGATTAACTTTCGAAATTATCAGTGTCCCTCACCATGAGGCAAACTCACTCAGACTTCTTAGGTGCATGTAATATTACGTCAAGTCAAAGATGAAAAGTCAACATTTTAGTCCAACTGCCTCAACTCGGCATCAGCACACCTAATATTTAAGAATGAGTGCTCTTATCCATTTTGCCATGCTAATCTCACCTTCAAGATCTGATCATCAAAGAAAACTGGCTGATAAACTGGGTCATTCGCAGTAACTGAAATATGTTCACCATGTTGAACATTACAATGACTTGGATAGAATGGTCGCTTAAAAAAAAGTTGCTTAAAAAGTCGACAGAGTCGACTTCATTGCACCGGGTTTTGTCCCATATGGCTCTGGCGATGACCCACAGGAGTCTCTGAAAAATTTGACTTGTGAACCGAAGGACGCGGCCCGGAATCAAACCCACAACCTTCAGAGCCTGAGTCAAACAGCTTGACCACTTCACCACGGAGACTCCCTAGATAGAATGGTGATGGAAGGCATGGTTCCTGGAAGAAAAGACACAGGACATTGCAGACACCTTGGATATGAAAATACATGAGGTAAAATTTACAGCCAGATTAGAAAATTACAAAACAATTTGTGTTTTAAATGTTGTGTACTTTGTCATTTTCAGTAATATCAGTGATTAACTGCCATAAAAGTCGCTTTAAAGTCGACAGGGTCGACTTCATTGCACCGGGATTTTATCCCATATGGCTCGGTCTCTTTCCGCAGCGCGGAAAGCGTCGCACAGAGCACGAACTCCGTTGCTCTAGCCACGACCCACAGGAGTCTCCGAAAAATTTCACTCGTGAACCGAAGGACGCGGCCCGGAATCGAACCCACAACCTTCGGAGCCCAAGTCAAACGGCTTGACCACTTCGCCACGGAGACTCTGTTAACTGCCATAGGATGATTAATTGTCTTAAGTGACTTTCTGTATCTGCCGTGGGCTTATATATTGTCGAAGTGTTGTTGCAATATAATACAACACGCCTGCTACCATATTAACAACTCTTAAGCCATAACTGCAAATACCCCTTCATCTCATTGTCCGTCTTTCAATTTTGTTTGGTCCAAACCTACTTTTTGTTTAATCCAAACCTACTTTTTGTGTGGTCTAAACCTACTTTTTGTTGGTCTAAACCTACTTTTTGTTTGGTCCAAACCTACTTTTTGTGTGGTAACAAAAACCTACTTTTTGTGTGGTCCAAACCTACTTTTTGTGTTGTCCAAACCTACTTTTTGTGTGGTCCAAACCTACTTTTTGTGTGGTTCAAACATACTTTTTGTGTGGTCCAAACCTACTTTTTGTGTGGTCTAAACCTACTTTTTGTGTGGTCCAAACATACTTTTTGTTTGGTTCAAACCTACTTTTTGTGTGGTCCAAACCTACTTTTTGTGTGGTCCAAACATACTTTTTGTGTGGTCCAAACATACTTTTTGTGTGGTCCAAACCTACTTTTTGTTTGGTCCAAACATACTTTTTGTGTGGTCCAAACCTACTTTTTGTTTGGTTCAAACCTACTTTTTGTGTGGTCTAAACCTACTTTTTGTTTCATCCAAACCTACTTTTTGTTTCATCCAAACCTACTTTTTGTGTGGTCTAAACCTACTTTTTGTGTGGTAACAAAAACCTACTTTTTGTTTCATCCAAACCTACTTTTTGTTTGGTCCAAACCTACTTTTTGTGTGGTAACAAAAACCTACTTTTTGTTTCATCCAAACCTACTTTTTGTGTGGTCCAAACCTACTTTTTGTGTGGTAACAAAAACCTACTTTTTGTTTCATCCAAACCTACTTTTTGTGTGGTCCAAACATACTTTTTGTGTGGTAACAAAAACCTACTTTTTGTTTCATCCAAACCTACTTTTTGTGTGGTCTAAATCTACTTTTTGTTTAATCCAAACCTACTTTTTGTGTTGTCTAAACCTATTTTTTGTTTAATCCAAACCTACTTTTTGTGTTGTCTAAACCTATTTTTTGTTTAATCCAAACCTACTTTTTGTGTGGTCTAAGCCTACTTTTTGTTTGGTCCAAACCTACTTTTTGTGTGGCCCAAACCTACTTTTTGTGTGGTCCAAACCTACTTTTTGTGTGGTCCAAACATACTTTTTGTGTGGTCCAAACCTACTTTTTGTGTGGTCCAAACATACTTTTTGTGTGGTCCAAACATACTTTTTGTTTGGTCCAAACCTACTTTTTGTGTGGTCCAAACCTACTTTTTGTGTGGTCCAAACCTACTTTTTGTGTGGTCCATACCTACTTTTTGTGTGGTCCAAACATACTTTTTGTGTGGTCCAAACCTACTTTTTGTGTGGTCCAAACATACTTTTTGTGTGGTCCAAACATACTTTTTGTTTGGTTCAAACCTACTTTTTGTTTCATCCAAACCTACTTTTTGTGTGGTCTAAACCTACTTTTTGTGTGGTCCATACCTACTTTTTGTGTGGTCCAAACATACTTTTTGTGTGGTCCAAACCTACTTTTTGTGTGGTCCATACCTACTTTTTGTGTGGTCCAAACATACTTTTTGTGTGGTCCAAACCTACTTTTTGTGTGGTCCAAACATACTTTTTGTGTGGTCCAAACATACTTTTTGTTTGGTCCAAACCTACTTTTTGTTTGGTCCAAACCTACTTTTTGTGTGGTAACAAAAACCTACTTTTTGTTTCATCCAAACCTACTTTTTGTTTGGTCCAAACATACTTTTTGTGTGGTCTAAACCTACTTTTTGTTTAATCCAAACCTACTTTTTGTGTTGTCTAAACCTACTTTTTGTTTAATCCAAACCTACTTTTTGTGTTGTCTAAACCTATTTTTTGTTTAATCCAAACCTACTTTTTGTGTGGTCTAAGCCTACTTTTTGTTTGGTCCAAACCTACTTTTTGTGTGGCCCAAACCTACTTTTTGTGTGGTCCAAACCTACTTTTTGTGTGGTCCAAACATACTTTTTGTGTGGTCCAAACCTACTTTTTGTGTGGTCCAAACATACTTTTTGTGTGGTCCAAACATACTTTTTGTTTGGTCCAAACCTACTTTTCGTGTGGTCCAAACCTACTTTTTGTGTGGTCCAAACCTACTTTTTGTGTGGTCCAAACCTACTTTTTGTGTGGTCCATACCTACTTTTTGTGTGGTCCAAACATACTTTTTGTGTGGTCCAAACCTACTTTTTGTGTGGTCCAAACCTACTTTTTGTGTGGTCCAAACATACTTTTTGTTTGGTTCAAACCTACTTTTTGTTTCATCCAAACCTACTTTTTGTGTGGTCTAAACCTACTTTTTGTGTGGTCCATACCTACTTTTTGTGTGGTCCAAACATACTTTTTGTGTGGTCCAAACCTACTTTTTGTGTGGTCCATACCTACTTTTTGTGTGGTCCAAACATACTTTTTGTGTGGTCCAAACCTACTTTTTGTGTGGTCCAAACATACTTTTTGTTTGGTCCAAACCTACTTTTTGTTTGGTCCAAACCTACTTTTTGTGTGGTAACAAAAACCTACTTTTTGTTTCATCCAAACCTACTTTTTGTTTGGTCCAAACATACTTTTTGTGTTGTCTAAACCTACTTTTTGTTTAATCCAAACCTACTTTTTGTGTTGTCTAAACCTACTTTTTGTTTAATCCAAACCTACTTTTTGTGTTGTCTAAACCTATTTTTTGTTTAATCCAAACCTACTTTTTGTGTGGTCTAAGCCTACTTTTTGTTTGGTCCAAACCTACTTTTTGTGTGGTCCAAACCTACTTTTTGTGTGGTCCAAACATACTTTTTGTTTGGTCCATACCTACTTTTTGTGTGGTCCAAACATACTTTTTGTGTGGTCCAAACATACTTTTTGTGTGGTCCAAACATACTTTTTGTGTGGTCCAAACCTACTTTTTGTGTGGTCCAAACATACTTTTTGTGTGGTCCAAACCTACTTTTTGTGTGGTCCATACCTACTTTTTGTGTGGTCCAAACATACTTTTTGTGTGGTCCAAACCTACTTTTTGTGTGGTCCAAACATACTTTTTGTTTGATCCATACCTACTTTTTGTGTGGTCCAAACATACTTTTTGTGTGGTCCAAACCTACTTTTTGTGTGGTCCAAACATACTTTTTGTGTGGTCCAAACATACTTTTTGTTTGGTCCAAACCTACTTTTTGTGTGGTCCAAACCTACTTTTTGTGTGGTCCAAACCTACTTTTTGTGTGGTCCAAACCTACTTTTTGTGTGGTCCATACCTACTTTTTGTGTGGTCCAAACATACTTTTTGTGTGGTCCAAACCTACTTTTTGTGTGGTCCAAACATACTTTTTGTGTGGTCCAAACATACTTTTTGTGTGGTCCAAACCTACTTTTTGTGTGGTCCAAACATACTTTTTGTGTGGTCCAAACATACTTTTTGTGTGGTCCAAACCTACTTTTTGTGTGGTCCATACCTACTTTTTGTGTGGTCCAAACATACTTTTTGTGTGGTCCAAACATACTTTTTGTGTGGTCCAAACCTACTTTTTGTTTGGTCCATACCTACTTTTTGTGTGGTCCAAACATACTTTTTGTGTGGTCCAAACCTACTTTTTGTTTGGTCCAAACATACTTTTTGTGTGGTCCAAACCTACTTTTTGTGTGGTCCAAACATACTTTTTGTGTGGTCCAAACATACTTTTTGTGTGGTCCAAACATACTTTTTGTGTGGTCCAAACATACTTTTTGTGTGGTCCATACCTACTTTTTGTGTGGTCCAAACATACTTTTTGTGTGGTCCATACCTACTTTTTGTGTGGTCCAAACCTACTTTTTGTGTGGTCCAAACCTACTTTTTGTGTGGTCCAAACATACTTTTTGTGTGGTCCAAACATACTTTTTGTGTGGTCCAAACATACTTTTTGTGTGGTCCAAACATACTTTTTGTGTGGTCCAAACATACTTTTTGTGTGGTCCAAACCTACTTTTTGTGTGGTCCAAACCTACTTTTTGTGTGGTCCAAACATACTTTTTGTTTGGTCCAAACATACTTTTTGTGTGGTTTAAACCTACTTTTTGTTTGGTCCAAACATACTTTTTGTGTGGTCTAAACCTACTTTTTGTGTGGTAACAAAAACCTACTTTTTGTGTGGTCCAAACCTACTTTTTGTGTGGTCTAAACCTACTTTTTGTGTGGTCCAAACATACTTTTTGTGTGGTCCAAACATACTTTTTGTGTGGTCCAAACATACTTTTTGTGTGGTCCAAACATACTTTTTGTGTGGTCCATACCTACTTTTTGTGTGGTCCAAACATACTTTTTGTGTGGTCCATACCTACTTTTTGTGTGGTCCAAACCTACTTTTTGTGTGGTCCAAACCTACTTTTTGTGTGGTCCAAACATACTTTTTGTGTGGTCCAAACATACTTTTTGTGTGGTCCAAACATACTTTTTGTGTGGTCCAAACATACTTTTTGTGTGGTCCAAACATACTTTTTGTGTGGTCCAAACCTACTTTTTGTGTGGTCCAAACCTACTTTTTTTGTGGTCCAAACATACTTTTTGTGTGGTCCAAACATACTTTTTGTGTGGTCCAAACATACTTTTTGTGTGGTCCAAACCTACTTTTTGTTTGGTCCATACCTACTTTTTGTGTGGTCCAAACATACTTTTTGTGTGGTCCAAACCTACTTTTTGTGTGGTCCAAACATACTTTTTGTGTGGTCCAAACCTACTTTTTGTGTGGTCCAAACATACTTTTTGTGTGGTCCAAACATACTTTTTGTGTGGTCCAAACATACTTTTTGTGTGGTCCAAACATACTTTTTGTGTGGTCCATACCTACTTTTTGTGTGGTCCAAACATACTTTTTGTGTGGTCCATACCTACTTTTTGTGTGGTCCAAACCTACTTTTTGTGTGGTCCAAACCTACTTTTTGTGTGGTCCAAACATACTTTTTGTGTGGTCCAAACATACTTTTTGTGTGGTCCAAACATACTTTTTGTGTGGTCCAAACATACTTTTTGTGTGGTCCAAACATACTTTTTGTGTGGTCCAAACCTACTTTTTGTGTGGTCCAAACATACTTTTTGTTTGGTCCAAACATACTTTTTGTGTGGTCTAAACCTACTTTTTGTTTGGTCCAAACATACTTTTTGTGTGGTCTAAACCTACTTTTTGTGTGGTAACAAAAACCTACTTTTTGTGTGGTCCAAACCTACTTTTTGTGTGGTCTAAGCCTACTTTTTGTTTGGTCCAAACCTACTTTTTGTTTAATCCAAACCTACTTTTTGTGTGGTCTAAATCTACTTTTTGTTTCATCCAAACATACTTTTTGTGTGGTCCAAACCTACTTTTTGTGTGGTCCATACCTACTTTTTGTGTGGTCCAAACCTACTTTTTGTGTGGTCCAAACCTACTTTTTGTGTGGTCCAAACATACTTTTTGTGTGGTCCAAACATACTTTTTGTGTGGTCCAAACATACTTTTTGTGTGGTCCAAACCTACTTTTTGTTTGGTCCATACCTACTTTTTGTGTGGTCCAAACATACTTTTTGTGTGGTCCAAACCTACTTTTTGTGTGGTCCAAACATACTTTTTGTGTGGTCCAAACCTACTTTTTGTGTGGTCCAAACATACTTTTTGTGTGGTCCAAACATACTTTTTGTGTGGTCCAAACATACTTTTTGTGTGGTCCAAACATACTTTTTGTGTGGTCCATACCTACTTTTTGTGTGGTCCAAACATACTTTTTGTGTGGTCCATACCTACTTTTTGTGTGGTCCAAACCTACTTTTTGTGTGGTCCAAACCTACTTTTTGTGTGGTCCAAACATACTTTTTGTGTGGTCCAAACATACTTTTTGTGTGGTCCAAACATACTTTTTGTGTGGTCCAAACATACTTTTTGTGTGGTCCAAACATACTTTTTGTGTGGTCCAAACCTACTTTTTGTGTGGTCCAAACCTACTTTTTGTGTGGTCCAAACATACTTTTTGTTTGGTCCAAACATACTTTTTGTGTGGTCTAAACCTACTTTTTGTTTGGTCCAAACATACTTTTTGTGTGGTCTAAACCTACTTTTTGTGTGGTAACAAAAACCTACTTTTTGTGTGGTCCAAACCTACTTTTTGTGTGGTCTAAACCTACTTTTTGTGTGGTCCAAACATACTTTTTGTGTGGTCCAAACATACTTTTTGTGTGGTCCAAACATACTTTTTGTGTGGTCCAAACATACTTTTTGTGTGGTCCATACCTACTTTTTGTGTGGTCCAAACATACTTTTTGTGTGGTCCATACCTACTTTTTGTGTGGTCCAAACCTACTTTTTGTGTGGTCCAAACCTACTTTTTGTGTGGTCCAAACATACTTTTTGTGTGGTCCAAACATACTTTTTGTGTGGTCCAAACATACTTTTTGTGTGGTCCAAACATACTTTTTGTGTGGTCCAAACATACTTTTTGTGTGGTCCAAACCTACTTTTTGTGTGGTCCAAACCTACTTTTTGTGTGGTCCAAACATACTTTTTGTGTGGTCCAAACATACTTTTTGTTTGGTCCAAACATACTTTTTGTGTGGTCTAAACCTACTTTTTGTTTGGTCCAAACATACTTTTTGTGTGGTCTAAACCTACTTTTTGTGTGGTAAGAAAAACCTACTTTTTGTGTGGTCCAAACCTACTTTTTGTGTGGTCTAAGCCTACTTTTTGTTTGGTCCAAACCTACTTTTTGTTTAATCCAAACCTACTTTTTGTTTAATCCAAACCTACTTTTTGTTTAATCCAAACCTACTTTTTGTGTGGTCTAAATCTACTTTTTGTTTATTCCAAACCTACTTTTTGTGTGGTCTAAATCTACTTTTTGTTTAATCCAAACCTACTTTTTGTGTGGTCTAAATCTACTTTTTGGTTAATCTAAATCTACTTTTTGTTTAATCCAAACCTACTTTTTGTGTGGTCTAAACCTTACATTTTGTTTAATCCAAACCTACTTTTTGTTTGGTCCAAACCTACTTTTTGTTTGGTCCAAACCTACTTTTTGTTTGGTCCAAACCTACTATTTTTTGGGACAAAGAATCTGTTTAAAAACAAGCTTAAACAAGCTTTAGTATGTTTTATAGGGTAAGAGTTTATAGAGTAAATTACCCCTTTTCGTACCATGAGATATATTGGTTTTATGACGTTAGCCCCATATATTTAGGCCAGCTGGCACTCAGATGGTGTGGTTGGTACAAGCCAGCCACCTTCATTTCCTAGAAAATGTTTTGGTACCCATTTCTAGGATGTACTGACCTGGGAGCTCAGACCAATTAAATAATTTTGCATCACAAAGGGGATTTTAATACATGACCTCTGGTCTGGCAGGTAAGTGATTTAACCACTACACCACTGCAACTCCAGGGTAATTTAGAAAATTATGTATTTTATGTGAAGAAACTTTAATAATTTTGATGTGTACGTTTTTTAGCTTGGTCAATTACTGGGTCTAATTACAACAGTTTTGTGACTGTTTCATTATGTGTACTGGAAAATATGATCAGTTTTATATTATTGGGATATTATTGAAGTGTCTGAGCTGTCTTATATTTTTATGTAAAATGGCAGAGCCAGCAGCATGAGGAGGTCAAAGAGTGGGTTCTGGCAGTTTCCATGGACAGGAAGGTTAAACAAGACCTTCCCAAGGATGAGAGGGGAACATACGAAGCTTCTCTTGTTGCTGCGGATAGCGGCATTCGCTCGTTACCTTGTGTTGTTACAGGTTTGGATATAAGATTTTTTGTTTTGTTTTGCTCCGTTCACTTTGAATTCAAGCGTAGTCCGTACACATGCTAATACATCTAGTATCTGCCACTACTAGATAGTGCACTGAACTGATGTTTACTTGTGGATTAGCTTTCCCTATTACCAGTGTCTCTTGCCATCAAGCGATCCCACTCTGATGTCAGAGGTACTTGTAATTTATGTCCCCAAGCCAAGGACGAGAAGTCTACATCTTAGTCCAACTGACTGGTATAGGGGTTAAAACCACTACCTCGACATCAGGACATTGCTTGTCTCTGTCTTATAGTCATATATATTGTTCTACTTTCATTAACCTCGTCCAGGCAATCGTTGTTAGTTATTCTGGCTTTCCAATATATTTGCAACAGTCACCACAAAAATAAGCATCTCAGCTTAACCAAGCTTTTCTTAATTTCAAAACAGTATTTTCCCTTAGTGAATTGGAATAATGAAGACACAATTTATTACCTGGCATATTTCACTGCCTCCTGTCAGGTGCTTGCTGCAGAAGTCACTCAACATAAAACAAAGCATCTATTTTATGTGTTAAACAATAAATGATACACATTAATCTGGTAACCCAGTAAAGAATCAATGCTTTTCATTTGCTAACATCAGTGTACAATGAGAGCTAGAGACAGAAAGTTTTGAAAATACAGTGCAGCCAACTTTAAATAGGAGACGGCACTTGATTGAGTGACTGATTGATTGATTTACTCTGATATCATTCTAGCCTTGTATTGTGACTATGATCTAGTATCTATGATGACATATCACTTGAATTATTGCAGCAGTATCTCTCATAATATATGTACATTTTACACAAAGAGTAGAGCATCTCATTAATTTGTTTATTTCCTTAGTAGCATGTAAAAAATTTCTTTCAGCTGAATTTTTAACATTCATATAGCCTTTGTCTCATTTCTAAAACAGGATATCCTGTGCTCAAGAACAAAATGGAATTCAAAAATGCCAACAAAGTGGCCAACAAGGAGGACTGGAACAAGTTATTGATGGCCACTAAGGTATTGGAAACATATGTTTGTGTGTGAAACTGCCAGTTAAGTTGTTTTGTCAGAACAAGTTATTGATGGCCACTAAGGTATTGGAAACATATGTTTGTGTCTGAAACTGCCAGCTGAGTTGTTTTGTCAGAACAAGTTATTGATGGCCACTAAGGTATTGGAAACATATGTTTGTATGTGAAACTGCCAGCTGAGTTGTTTTGTCAGAACAAGTTATTGATGGCCACTAAGGTATTGGAAACATATGTTTGTGTGTGAAACTGCCAGTTAAGTTGTTTTGTCAGAACAAGTTATTGATGGCCACTAAGGTATTGGAAACATATGTTTGTGTGTGAAACTGCCAGCTGAGTTGTTTTGTCAGAACAAGTTATTGATGGCCACTAAGGTATTGGAAACATATGTTTGTGTGTGAAACTGCCAGTTAAGTTGTTTTGTCAGAACAAGTTATTGATGGCCACTAAGGTATTGGAAACATATGCTTGTGTGTGAAACTGCCAGCTGAGTTGTTTTGTCAAACATCCTCTCTTTTGTTTGTTTGTGTCTTTGTTTTCATTTGGTTTTTGCTTAGGAATGACTTTCATTGCACGCAGATATCTCCAAAAGTGCCAAATTTTCTCCCATCGATCACGCAAGGAGAATCTTAGCTTAGTGCACCAACTCCTTAGCACTGTCAAGGATCCAAATATTTTTATTTCCTCTCATTTCATCTCTTTTGGCCCTATAAGGCCACAGCATCTGTCCAGTTGAGGGAAGTAATAACATGCTCACTAGTATATTTCACATATGGCCAAGTATACACACTTTATAAATGTAGTATATACTCCACCATGGAGCAAGTACAACAGGAGGATTCTTCTTCTTCTTCTTCTTCTTCTGCTGTCCCCACTACCACATATTTTTTAACTTCTTTATCTTCTTGACACTCTTGTGGTGGAAGGTCCACTCGGGTCATTACTCCCAAGTGTTTTTCTCCTGTTGTGCATTCACACCATGTATGCCAGTTTTAAGACATGTTTTCACCACAGCTTGCAATTGTCCCATAAATTTGCCATTATAGGTACCTACCGGACCATCCTGCCCTCAGAAATGCAAATGTCAAATGTTCAGCACATTGTGATTGGATTCCTTCTCACAGCACTTTTGACTTGGCTGGGAGAATGCCAGCCTCTCTCTCCCTGTTGTTTGGCCTCTTTGTCACCTTGTATCCAGTTTACTATATTGCAACGAATGCACTTACTGCCATGTTGCTTTCTTCATACACTATCCATGTTTAAAGGAGGCACATTTCTGCACATTCTCTGGGTAGCCAGCTTTTCTTCTAGGCTAATATCATTGTGTTAGTGGGCTGGGTCCTTTTTCTTGTCTTTCATTCTGCTGCAGAAAGTGACTATAATATGATGTCTCGCTCTACCATAAGCAACTGCTGTCACAGCTTGGCTTTGGTGATGGGACTTGAGATGACATGTCTCTATCCTGGTGTCCAGTGTGTTGTGTGGGATCTCTCCCACTCTGTAGTGTCAACAGCTGATGTGCAACATTCCTACTTGAAAAGATGGCTAGTTGTTTCTGTACTAGATAGTAAAGGTTTGTTTCGTTATTGGTTGGGGTGGAAGATACTGAGCAGGTTGTGCTCTTCTTCAGTTCAGGCACCTGAACACGAAGAAGATGTAGGAGAAGACGATGTTGTAGAAGAAGATATTATAGAAGAAGAAGATGCTTGCTTGTGTTCGTTGGCTTGAACTCCAACGCGAAGTCCTGTATGTCGGATGAAGGCATCCTGTTGTCCAACATCAGTGTGATGTCATACAGGACCTGAGGTTTGCGTGAGTATCCGTTGTCCCATGTCTGGCTTATTGGTGTGCAGACTGGTGGTTCCTCGCCGTACAGGCAGACACTCTCTGACTTCGGAGGAATCGGTGATCCTACTGACTTTAGCCAGGACCCCGAAGGGACCTGTTGCCCGGGACGCTCGACGAGGACGCGTCAGTAGGTCTTGGCCAGTATATAACCCGGCCCTGGTGCCTTGGAAACACCTCTGCGTCCCAAGAAGAAGATGATATAGAAGAAGAAGAAGAAGATGAAGAAGAAGAAGAAGAAGAAGAAGAAGAAGAAGAAGAAGAAGAAGAAGAAGATATAGAAGAAGAAGAAGAAGAAGAAGATGATATAGAAGAAGGAGATGATATAGAAGAAGATTAGAAGAAGAAAGAAAAGATTAGAAGAAGAAGGAGAAGATAAGAAGAAGAAGATGGTGTAAAAGAAGAAGATGATGTAAAAGAAGAAGATGATGATATAGAAGAAAAAGAAGATGCTATAGAAGAAGAAGCTGTAGAAGAAGAAGATGATACAGAAGAAAAAGAAGAAGAGGAATAAGAAGGCATAGATGATGAAAAAGTATCATAAGCCCAATATGTCATCCAAAACCTTTTTTTATTATATCATTTGCTCTTCCAGAATGTGTATCACATTAATAATTAACACCTGTCCCATTCTACTCTCCTAGGTCTCACACAGTTCAGAACTACAGGATGTTCTGAAATTCATTGCCACCTGGTGTGGTACCAATCCTAGTTTCTCATTCCAGTGATGACTGTTGGTGTTGAGACGTGTTGAAATAAACTGTTGATAGTATGCAAAATGCATCAGGATGTTTTTAATCAGGATCAGCAATTTTAATGAATTGATTTTGAAATTTATATTTGACCTTTGTCTTTGTCAATAATTTTGCAGTGAAATTCATGTTCACATTTTTTATTATTTAGTTTTTAAATATTGCACAATCTAAAATGTGAAAAATACCCATTACATTTTGTTCAATCGCATAAACTGTGATACACATTCCGTCCTAATATATCATTCTCATTGGTATAAATATATCATTTGTATCTTGTCTGTGAGTGCAGATGTGTATAAATATACACACACAGTGTGTGCATGTGTGTATGTATACATATATATATATGCTATGTTGTCTCTTTGCTGTCCTTGTAAGATCGTATCAGGTCTGTTGCAGAAGTTTGCTATCAACACGGCTTACCAGAAAAACCCCTCCTCTGCCCCTCATGCGTTTTGATGTCCAGGGTGTCTTTAGTGTCCTGTATTCACCTTTACATTGGTCAACCCTTGGCTCTTCTTCCAGTAACCACTATTACTGTTCTAAATTACTAGGTTAGAAATCATCTTTCAATTCTTCCTTTTCCTCTTTCACCCAGAAAAGTTTGTTGAACGCTTTGTATCCATTTACAATAATGCTGTGATATGTGTACCTTTATACGATTTGTACCTTTATACGATTACCACTGTAACTTTAGCCAGGTATTTCTATGACCAGGTTGACATCGCTTTTAAATCCTGATCCCCGGGAAGGTTAACCCGGTCAACAAATGCCCACAGAAGTCGGATGTGTCGGCCTAACGGCGCAAGAACACAGCTCTGCTGTAAACAGGCACAACGCAATCACGTACGGAAAAAAACTCTGGATGAACACAGAAGAAGAAGAAGAAGAAATCCTGATCTCTTAGCCAGACAGCAGGGATAGATCCTGTGTCCACCACTGGAAGGTTTCAGTAGGCTTTTGGTCAGCTCTAGTTCACTATCCTCTGCAGTAAAGCTATGAGATTATAACTACATGAATCTCAGTTGCTGCTTTATTCCGAATAGTTTCACTGGAAATCAAGAGGCAGTGTCATTTTGTGTAGTGTTGTCTAAGTTGTAACTGTGTTAGTCTCTGTTGCTGCTTCTTTTGAGGAGCAGCTGGCCCAGTGGATAGAATGCTGGGTTGAATCCTCAGTAAGGTGTGGATTTTTTTTTTTGGGGGGGGGGGGGGGGGGGGAGGCAATAAGAACACCCTAACCTGCATAGTACACAGCGACTGCACTAGCCGGGTGGCCTTAATTCCTCAGACTCAAGACCCCCCTGTCCTACACCCCAAGGTACTACAGGCAGTAGATGAATGTTTTGACAGCTGCTTCTGTCTTCTTCTATTAACCTTTATCCCAAATGTTAATTTGTTTTATCAATTATTCCAATTTTTAAAAGCTCAGTTTAGTTGTTGTTTTATTAATCGCTTCCATTCTGTGTGTGCTCAGTTGTCACATAGTTAACTTAATTGTTCATTTTTCATATAAGCTCAGATTTTAGTTGTCATATGAAATGTTCCTGTTCTGTGTGAGCTTCTACTTTTTTTTTTTATTGTTATATTAATTTTTCTTGCTTTGTCAATGGTCAGTTTCAGTGCTGTTATTTGTTAATATTCTGGGTATATTCATATTGATAATCATGTTTACAGTTTTGCTATTACAACATTAAAAATGTGACAACTATTGTAACAAATTTCTCATAGTGTGTTTCTCTCTCAGATTACCCCTAAAAGATGCTTGCAAGCCATATCTAGGGCAAACAAATGTTTCTTTAAAATATTTCTTCGTCTTCATCACTATCATCGTCTCCTGCCAATTATCCCCAAGTGAAGCATTAGCCCAAACCAACACGTGCCAACATTTACACTTTATTCTTATTTTACTCTTTATTCTCATTTTACAATTCCCTCTGAGCATTGCATTGCAGTCTGTTGTCATGATAACTGTGAAATAAACATAACCAGTCCAGACCTCATCACAACCAGTCTGTTTGTGCTGTACCGAATCATAAACTAGCAACATTCTAACACGCCTCTCCAAAGATGTGAAGTTCCAGTACCGGCCTTGCACAGCCTACTGGTTTCTGGACTCGAGAGTGGAAGGAGTACTCTGCAACACAGTTCCCCATAATAATTTGGGACCGGTTTGGAGGAAAAGCCTCTACACCAGCTTCAGTGTGAAGATGCAAGCCTTTTTCAGGGCTCACATAGCGTGAACATTGATACATCGCCACACAGAGTTTACAATCCGTCAGCCCTGCTCTGTCAGTATCAAGAATGTAAGCTACCAGTGCAAGAAAAAACAACTTTAGACCGTGCGGCAATGAATAAATGTCCAGACAGAATGTCAGTAAAATATATTAAATGGCCAGCAGGGTGTTGACACCAAAAATTGTCCCATAGAAGTGTGAATGACACTCTGTTAACAAGCACAGTGTGTAATGAGATAACTTGGGTTTGAAAGCGGCGGTAAACGCCAGATGTGCAATAGCCAATACTAACATTATCTTACATGGCATTTCAATGACGGCCCATTGGGGAACACAGGATTGGCAGGGGAAACTATCTCAGAAAAAGATGTCTTGTCAAACTATAATGGACAGCACAAACAAAGATCTCAATAAGGTGGAGATCGGAGGTAACAGACACTGGATCTACGATCATGCAAAAACCGTCCAAAGCCACAAAGGAGGAGGAGAGAACAACAAAAACATCCTGGGCTGACATTTGGATAAACACTTGCAAAAGCAGCCTCTGATTTCATAAATCATGTAAGACATCAACAAATGTGTCTGGTTCAAACATAGTCCATAGAAAGCAATCTTACAGCTATTTTTCAGACAAGACAAATATTTTTACTATCATCATTTGTTATCTCCTGTCCTGCAGCCAGCTTCCTCATTCTGTTAACAATTCCTCTACTGAAACCTCAGGCTGGCGGATTTGCAGGCTACACAAGAGAGCTTTTATGACTGAACATCTGTGTCTCTGTTTCAATATTTTGTCTCTCCTGTGTCAGAGGTATAATGTTTTGATATGGATATATGAATTCATTGTGTATCCAACATTTTCCAAGCCACTTAAGCAGTGAATAATTCACTGAATGTTGTTTAGTCTACACCTTTGCGGGACAAAATTCTGATAGTATTCACCTAATGGTGAGGGATGCTGTTAATAGAGAAAGCTAATGCTCACGCAAAAGTTGCCCAGTGCAGTCACAAGTAGTAGTAGCTTCAGTGTTGTGGATTAACACTCAAGTTCACAGTGAGCAAAAAACATTTTTATTTACAAATATTGTTTTTTTAAAACAATCACATGAAGCCGACACACAAAGAAGACTGACCACCTTAGGAAAATGTCGAAGGTTCAGCAATTTCATGTTACTAAAAAACTGATAGTCTGGACATAGATCCAGAGTGTCTATTTATTGTTCATGTTTAGTATGGGAACAGTGTGTATTGTTGCGCACGTAAAAAATCCCTTAGCAGTTGGAAATCGAAAAAGAGTAGCCTAACGGCGCTGCCCGGGCAAAATTTCGAGTTAAAAATCTACCAAGAGTATTTCAGGATCCTCGCCGATGCAACGGAGTTCATGCATTGAGCTGAGTTTCTTCAGACTCAGGTTTGAGTTAGGAGGAAAACGGAGCACCTATGGGTTAAACCGTGTGCCGTGATGTTGATCCAACGACTAAACTAAAACTAAACTATGGGAACAGTGAGCAAATGTGAGCAGCTTCGCAATACCACCTTATCTGCAGGATATCAGACTGTGTAAACATGCTGTAGAAATTCGCAATTGCAATCTCCGCTCCGAATGAATTAATAGAGCTGGAGCAGATTGAATGGACATCCAACGTGTCTGGCTTAATTGAACAACCTTCAGCGGATATTGCCCATCATTTATTGAAGCAAAAAGCTCCATGTACTTTTCTTGACGAAGATTTGAGTGAGAAAATCAGTTATATGTTTCTCTTATCATGAACTCTATGTTCTTGGGCAGACAAGCAGCTGCAGCCTGTGACACTGCCAGCTGAAGGGAATGACATACACACCTAACTAGTACCAGATGAGGAACTTCGGATTGTAATTTTGTATATACTCCATTGTTTACACCTGTCATGACAGATGCATTGTCAGTGCCGAGTGCAACTAGTCTTTGCAACTCAAGTCCAGTCTTGTTTAAACAATCTTTTAATGCATTGCATATTGCCTGCGCGTTGCAGTGACTCACTTCAACTAAATCGTATTAAAGGGAGTTAAATTACTTGAATATTGCGCGGTAATGTACTAAGGCCGGCTTCGTGGCTTAGAGATTAGCGACTTTTCTCCGTAATCTCGTACACTCTCGTGGGTAACGTGATGACGGTGAGAATCAGCAGTGGTTCGAATCGCATCGGTAACTTACGGGGTATGTGAGACGCTCAGAAAGCAATGGCAAACTACTGAGCGTAATCTTACCAAGAAATCAACATACAGCTGAAAGATGCTGGTGTTGACAGCGATGTCCTGTAAAGGATATGGGAAAAAAATGTATTAAGACTGTTTTACTCCTTCGCTTCAGTTCAAATTCGGCTTTTTAGTGTTCCCAATATGCTTTTTAAAGTCATTTTTACCCACCCCAAAAAAGGCACCCCAAACAATTGTGAAGCACCAAATTCGCGCAGCCACGCTAAATGCAAAATTTTGGCACCAATTGACTTGAAAAAAAGCACTAAATTTGGTTCGAAAAGCGTCAAAATGGCAACACTGTGCACAGGTATCTTTAATATGTTGACATGGATGACTCTATCGAAAGCCTTTGTGTAGTCATTGAGATAGAAGCAAGGGTCTCTGTTTACTTCTATTGCACACACAGTTAATGATCTCAGAAAATAGACAGCATTTGTTACACCCTTGCCTTCTACAAACCCGCATTGTTCTTCCCACATTTTCGGTTGTATTTTCTTTATTATCATGTGTATGGTCATTCATAGCCAACTATTTGTGATTTGACTCATTATTCTAATTGTTCGAAGTTGATTACCTTCTATGGCTCGTGATTTCTTCGGGGCAAATATAGGTAAATATAGGTTTACATAAATCAGAAGGTGTATCTGCAGTAAATGGTTCACGACTCTGCCTGCAATGTATGTCAATGTCTCACACCCCAAACGAATGCATTCTCTCAATAAGTTAGTTAATTAGTCGACAGAGCATCCTCATTGCACATCGAACCATTCAGTCCATAAGTGCTCGGATTCCCTCCTCAGCAAATCCTGCAGTGTGTAGCGGCTAATGATACCAGTTCTATGTTGGTTTATCAATCTTATTTGGCTTCCTGCGTAGTGTTCTTGTTTGGCCACATCTCTTTTAATTTGCTGTTCTTGTAGTCTGACCATGTTTGTAGATTCACAGTCATCACTTGGTTCTCGCAAAAGTCTTACTTCTCGTAGAGCATTCAGAATGTCAGCCTGGTCTATGGCGCGTCCGCCCTCCACAGTAGCCTTACCTGCGAGCTTGTCAGTCCGCTCATTTCCTTGTACTCCCGCATGCCTTGGCACGAAGATGAAACTAGTCTTTGCCAGCCGAGACCGCTCCAGAGACAGCAACCACTCTCTTCGGCTCCACCCCACCTCTATCCTCTTGAGCATGCGCATTGAGTCACTAAGGAAACATGCCCTAGTTAATGTCTGTATTTGGAGCCATTTTATTGATTTACTTACTGCCGTGACTTCCATAGTCAGGCTACTTGTGGTCTCAACAAAAGCACCAGAGTCCTTCAAAATTCTCCCTCCGACCTGAGCCATAAAGGCCCATGAGCTTCTCACATGTCGGACGACCGACCCATCTGTGTAGATGACAGCATCACCGTCTAACGAATTCTCGAAAATCAACGCTTGTACTTCCGCCTTCACAGTAGCCGGATTTTCTTGTCTGCATTTTCTGTCTAGTTGGATGCAAGAGAAAAAGACGTACAGAAATCGGTTGGCATTTGACTCTCAATAAGACCTAATCCAATCGGAAGCAATCTCTCGATAAGATCGAAAACCTAAATGACAGCAATCTTAGTAAGACCGAAACAACCTTCACTGTCTCGTGCCACACTGCTAAGTAATAACAGGGCACCTAAGCCGCGGACGCTACAGAGAGGTGGAAACATCACAATGTAATGATCACCCGGACCGGAAATGTTCGGAGACAAACCTCTACATCCTAGCGACGGCAAGGACCGCTGGTGGTGGAATAAGACGTCTTGTTAGAACCGCGCGAAGACTGAAGGACCCAAGACCGCATTAGACTCAGCAAAAGAGGCTTAGGCTGGGGCAGCTTGCAGAAGGGTGGATTCTTAAGCTGTGAACAGGGTATGAAGAAGGCAACATGGTCGCAATTTCCTGTTTATGGGATCATAGCTAGCCACTGAGGTAGAGGGACGGGAAGACCGGGGAAACAAGTTGGCGTTCCAGAAGTCACTTAGGTGCAGTGATAATGTTGGCAGATGCACCAAGTGCACAACATTAGCCTCCGCGAAGGGGGGGGGAGGTAAGATGTCTTCTGGACAGACACACATTGCGATGTCAATGTGGGATAAGTAAATGCTATACACAATCGTCAGGAAGGTTTTGTATGCGAACGGACAACAGGAGAAAAACGCTGGGACTCATGACCCAGGCGGACCCGCCTCTTGACAGTGTTAAGGGCCCGACATTTTTCTCAAGGGGGAACTGCTTCTGATGATCGGAAAGCTCGTGTGTTGCCTGCTCCGCGGCGGAGCTTTTACCACTTTCCGCAGCCTGACCGACCGAGTTCGTTTATATTTCCCATTGTTCATTAACATGTAAAACCACGGGAGCGGATGGTGTATGAGGGTTCGAGAGCGGATGGTGTATGAGGGCTCGGGAGCTTCCGGCAGATTGTTGTTGATGACTATTCCAAGTTTCACGATGGTAGGCATACGATCACTTTACAGAGACAATGACTATGGTCACCGATCAGTCACTGCTAAGAAGAAAAACAATGGCAGACTACCTACTTTACAGAAGCCTAGCAAGTCTTATAATATGAACACAACAATTCATGCATAGTATGAAAACGTAAGACAACGAAAGAGGTCTGGCTAAATTGCAAGTGCGATAAGGTATAGGAGCAATGGGAAGACATCAAATCTATGAACAAAAAGATACATGAACTATCGGGCATTTGAAAGCATACGACAGTTAGTTGTTTGAAAAACAAAAGAAGTTAAAATATTAATGGCCAAAGAAAAGGTCATCATCATCATCAAGTGCCGTGCAGACTGGCGTCGGCGTTCATGACTCTCCACAGATCTCGGTCTTTGGTTTTCTGGATCAACTCTGCCGTTGATATTCCTCCATGCCACCGTCTCAATCCATCCAGCATCATTTCTCGTGGTTTCCCTCTGCCTCTCTTCCCCTCGATCTTTCCAGTTGTCACGATGTTCTCCGGCGCCTCTCTTCTCATCACATGACCACAAAAAGCTGTTTGTCTCTTTCTTATTGTTGTATATAATGTTCTAGTTTCGCCGACCTCTTTAAGGCATTCGTCGTTAGTTACTTTGGCAGTCCAAGGAATTCGCAACATTCGTCTAAGGAACCACATCTCCGTGTCTTCCAATATCTTCCTAATTTGTTCATTTATATTCCAAGATTCACAGCCATACAGCAAAAGAAAAGGTAACTGAAAGATAACAGCCTATTTTATGTCCTTTACATAACGTCACAATCAATCTCAACATTTGCTGGCCTTTTCTTTTTAATTTACTAGGCAAGTTTACGTTCAGTAGTTTGCCATTGTTTTCTGAACTACCGGTGCTCATACCATTGTTGAAAATCAACACAAGAGGGTCTGCTTCCAAATCACCTGCAGCTGATTTCAAACTCGGTGTGCAGGATTGCAAATCATTCGGTTAGTTCCTTGCTTGCTTGTGTTCGTTGGCTTGAGCTCCAACGCGAAGACCTGTATGTCGGATGAAGGCATCCTGTTGTCCAACATCAGTGTGATGTCATACCGGACCTGAGGTTTGCGTGAGTATCCGTTGTCCCATGTCTGGCTTATTGGTGGGCAGACTGGTGGTTCCTCGCCGTGCAGGCAGATACTCTCCGACTTCGGAAGAAACAGCGATCCTACTGACGTTAGCCAGGACCCCGAAGGGACCTGTTGCCCAGAGCGCACGACTAGGATGTGTTAGTAGGTCTTGGCCAGTATAGAACCTGGCCCTGGTGCCCTGAGAACACCTCTGTGTCCCATTCGGTTAGTATGCATTCATGTGCTAACTGTAGTGTTTTCCTCATGTTTATTCTCGTACGCTGTGTTTTGTGTATTTGTTTACTAATGAAAGCTAGTCGCCGCAAGTATCTATGTTTTCCGTAATTGTGTTCTGTAAAGCTGCATTGCTTCGTGTTGTTTTATATTGGAAACAAACGCTCACGGTGAACGAAGTCCCTCCAATACTCAAAGCAGAAGTAGAAGATGCCTTACAACGCATGACGAAAGATAAAATACCGGGGTTGGCCTCACATCCTCGTCGAAGAAATTACAGCTGTTGGTACTTCGTCTTCTTAAGCGACCAACGTTTGATATAGATCAATTCCAACATGGGTAGCGAGCGGGACGAGTCGCGTGAGGTCTGCATGGTACCGACAGAGTTTATCTCCAAGGCTCTCTGTCGGGAGAAATCAGGTTGGTGAATTGAGCGTAGAAGTGATAACAATATTGTTGAATGGCATCTGCAAGAATATATATATATATATATATATATATATATATATATATATATATATATATATATATATATATATATATATATATATATGAATCTCCGTCTGTCTGTATGTGTGTCCTTTATGCGTTCGCGAACGGTCCATCCGATTGAGATGAAATTTTCTACACGTCTTCTAATGATTCCCGTGCTGCCAACTGTCATAGTTTTTTTTTAGTGTACAAACATGTTTTCTTATTATTATTTAATATTTAATTTACATTATAATGTATATATAACGAGGGGACATAACTTCTAATTTTTTTTTTTTAGCATATCCTTTTACAGGACTTAGCTGTCAACACCAGCATCTTTCAGCTGTATGTTGATCTCTTGGCAAGATTACGCTCAGTAGTTTGCCATTGCTTTCTGAGTGGCCGGCTCACATACCCCGTAAGTTACCGATGCGATTCGAACCACTACTGATTTGAACCGTCATCACGTTGCCGACGAAAGTATACGAGATTACGGAGAAAAGTCATAACCTCTAAGCCCCGAAGCCGGCTAACTTCTAATAGAATTGCTATATATGTAAAATTGTTGCATATTTCTCAAATAGGTGGACTTTTCAACGCGATTATCTACAGGCATATGCGTTATAATCCTCCTCCCTGTCACGAATTGGCAGCCTTTACTTCCCAGAACAATTTTCGGTTCACTTTTGATGGGCCATGTAGAGGATCAACAGACGAACAAAACTGTTTTCTCTATATCCAAGGCTATACTGTCTTGACGTAAGCTTGCAAAACCTGCAAGTAAACAAACCACCAGGAATGGCTTTCTCTTTGGGAAGTTAATTTGACACCAGTACCGGTTACCCCCAGAGGTTATCCATCCAGCCAGACGGGAGGGCAGACTCAGGGGACTGAATAGTAATTAAAACCAACCAGGCATGACGCAAGCAAACCTGGATTACCAACCGAGTTGTAAACTGGCTGTTGACCATGAGAACCTAATTGTTCCCTTGACATGACACCTGATAAGAATAGCTAGGAAATCGCCCAACCGCGATGGATGACCCCATCTGGTAGAGACTAGAGGCGCAAGGTGTGAAATCACTGATAGGACTCAGTGGGCTAATAATTGTCAGACCCACAGGTGTGAAGGCTAGTGTGCATGCAGAAAGAATTTTATGACTGGACAGACTTGGAGTTAATTGCAATTAACGTCAGGAGGAGATAAGAAGAATTTAGGAATGGAATTCCTGGGAGATAAGTGTCTACTGCTAGGCTAGGTATAAAAACCCACGATAGACCTTTTCCTTTTAGATTAAGTCTGACTTCAGAACAGGTAGGAACTATCTCAATGTTCTGTAGTCATATGCATGATTATTATGTTAGATTTCACTACAAAAGTTATTTCTTAGTTAGTGATTTTCAGTCTATATCTGATCTAGGTTATTGCAAGAACTATCATTTTCATAGGTTACTTGAGTGTTTTTTTCTAAGTTCTGTGTTCAATATCATTGTGCTTTAAGTGTTACTCTTCTGAGAAGTAGAAACTTATGGAAGGCAGGTCTTGTCTAGATATACTTGAGGTGTCGTAGCAGATGCTTGCCATCTCTTTCTAAACTAGACTAGTCTCGTTTTGGTGTGTGCATTTGTTGTACAGAATATAGTCAACTGACTATTTATTTAATTCTTACAACAGCAGTAACTAAGTGGCAACTTCAATTAGACGTGTTGTATATCTCATTTTGTAGCTATACAATATTAGTACTCATTAATAATGCCTGATGCTATTATGTTGAGTATCATTAGATGTCCATCTTGAAGTAATATAATGTTTACGGATATGTTGGATGTATGTATGTGTAATTTCATAAACTAACTAGTGCATTATGCTATGATGTTAAAGTATCATAATATGTCTAGTTTAATCAATATGTTTATGTGTATTGGATGTTTGATATATTGATTTGTCATATGCAAACCTACCAATATGAAGTGTTATGCTATTGTCTGCGCATTGGCACATTGGCCAATGATTGTGTTGGAAGCAGAGGTGTAATGGTACAGACATTACCCACAATTGGTAGTATAGGGTATATGGTGCTAAACTTTCTCAGTGTATTGTGGGCGTGCGTCCACGGTAATACATGGAAATCTGGCACAGCTACTGGTCACGACTTGCAAGCCCGGATGATCAGGCATTGTTATAATACCCTTACCGACCCTGTGAGCTGCTAAACTAACATTGGACGGAGCGGCTGTACGACACAGAATTTCTGTATTAGCGACATGGACATGGGGCAGCAGAAATGTAATCATTACAGGCGTGTGAGACAATTGAAAAGCCCGTCCCAGACTAAAGACAGTAGGGAGAAGGAGGATGGTGAACACAGTAGAGCTGGAAGATAAACTTGGCCAGACTGGTCATTGTATATGTTTGTGTTATGATATGTTTTAATTAGGATTGCGCTGATGTAGAACTGATATAACACATTCTTGACTTTCTTTCAAGCTCTCACAAGGAGCACCTATGTTGTAGATCTCAAGAACGAGTGACGACTAGGAGTGTCAGGACTGGCAGGATCGTCAGAATACCGGCAAGCTGTTCTTTTTTTGAGTCTACTGGAGAGTGGGGATCTGGACCACAGATCCAGATAGATCGAGTAACAAGTAAAGTTACGTAATGTTTGTCATCAATATCAATATGTATATGATTTCATTATCCTCATATTGACAATCATCCTATGTCTATTGTTATGATTAGCAAATAAATGTTGTAGTATTGTAACTCATAGTTCTGTCATTATATTTTTTCCAATTGTGCATACGTGTTGTTGTGTACATTGGTTGGGGTTCACTTACACACCAAGGAAAGGAGCAGTCAGGGAGAAAAACCTGTACTAGGATAGTTGTCTTTAAACTTTAATTCAGACTTAAAAATCTACCCCAGCTAACCTTCTCTTTCCTAGTCCTTGGCGAATATTCAGCTCAGTTCATTTCAATTTTGTAACGAGCCACTTAGAGCTGTACGTTGGATATTCAGGGCTTAATCTGTAGTTCAGCCATATAGATTTTGTCCCTAGTCAGTTTCTGACTATTTAGGGTTGCTCGCCAGTGAATAAATACTTTCATCTAGCTGGTGGGGCACCCCGACTTATGACACCCCCCCCCCCACCTCATCCTCCTCTCCGTCCTCCATACTCCTCCTCCTAATCCATCCTCCTCCTCCCTTCTCCCTCTTCCTCCTCCTCGCTCCCCCTCCCCCTCCTCCATCCCTCTTCCTCCTCCCTCCTCCTCCTGTCTCCTCCTCCCCCCTCCGACGAATATGAATTAAATGATATGCTCCCCACCAGGGACTGGGCGAGGCCGGGCCGGGTCGTCTTTTTTTTTGGGAACGGGAACGGAAGCAGGGGCCGAATATGAATTAAATGAGACGCTCCATTTACCCAAGTTAATTGTTGGGGGAAGATGTAAAGATCTTTCAAGTGCTCTTTCTAATAATAGACAGACAGACAGACAGACAGACAGACAGAAAGTAAATAATCGGGAACGGGAAAGGGAGCTTATATGACTACTTATATGAATTAAATGAGATGCTCCCCACCAGGGGCTGGGCGAAGACGGGCCGGGATAGACAGACAGACAGACAGTCGGGAACGGGAACTTGTATGACTACCTATATGAATTAAATGAGATGCTCCCCATCAGGGTCTGGGCGAAGCCGGGCCGGGTCGGACAGATAGACAGACAGATAGACAGACAGATAGATAGTCGGGAACGGGAACGGGAGCTTATATGACTACTTATATGAATTAAATGACATGCTCCCCACCAGGGTCTGGGCGAAGCCGGGCCGGGTCAACTAGTGTGTATATATATACTAGCTGACCCGGCCCGGCTTCGCCCAAGCCCTGGAGGGGATCTATCTATCTATCAGTCTGTCTGTCTGCTTGTTTGTCTGTCTGTCTGTCTGGCTGACCCGGCCCGGCTTCACCCAGTCCCTGGTGGGGAGCATCTCATTTAATTCATATAAGTAGTCATATAAGCTCTCCCGTTCCCGACTATCTGTCTGTCTGTCTATCTGTCTGTCTGACCCGGCTTCACCCAGTCCCTGGTGGGGAGCATCTAATTTAATTCATATACGTAGTCATATAACCTCTCCCGTTCCCGACTATCTGTTTGTCTGTCTATCTGTCTGTCTGTCTGTCCCGGCCCGGCTTCACCCAGTCCCTGGTGGGGAGCATGTCATTTAATTCATTCATATAAGTAGTCAAATAAGCTTCCGTTCCCGACTATCTGTCTGTCTGTCTATCTATCTAACCCGGCGTGGTTTCGCCGGTAAACAGTAACTTAAAAGAATGTCCTTCCACACACCATTCATTATTTTTAATGAAAACTGTTTTTAATCACCGACATGACAGTTGATAAGTTTTGTAAGCAGAAAGAGATGGGTTAAAATGTTATGCATAATGCATTATTTTTATGCAAACTTTAAAAATACCTTAAAGATTATATCATTATTTAATATAACTCATATGCCTAAAAATAACTAAAGACAAAGAGTTTAACAATAGTGCAGGTAAGTCCAACAATATGACTATAAAGTATATAGAAATGTTATTAAAAGTTATGCCCCTTGAAATAACTTTTCTAGAGTGAAGTCCCCCTGCTATATAGACATTATATAATGAAAATGGAAAAGTAAATGTTATTAAATAAGTCGAAGATTTTACATTAAGAAATTATTATAGTCGGTTGCACAGGAATGAAAGGAAGACGTGTAGAAAATTTCATCTCAATCGGATGTACCGTTATCGAACGCATCCAAGACCCACAAACCCACAAACATACACTCTGGTTTATAGATATAGTAGATATATATATATAAATGCTTTGCATATCCTGTACAGGACATCGCTGTCAATATCAGCATCTTTCAGCTGTATGTTGATCTCTTGGCAAGATTACGCTCAGTAGTTTGCCATTACTTTCTGAGCGGCCGGCTCATTATCCCGCAAGTCACGAGCGCGGGTCGAACCGCTTCCAGTTCTCGCCTCGCTGCGAGACCCTGCGTGAATAAACGGGATTACGGAGAAAGTGGTGTAACCTTTCAGCCAGAGAGGCCGGCTTATTTATATTTAACAGAAAAAAAAATAACGCTTGAAATGAATGGAGATATGTATCTGAGGTTTATTGACTACACGAAAGTATTTAATGTCTCTTCTTCAAGCATTGTGAATCGTTTGCATTCAACTGCATTCAGGCGTTCTGTAGTCATCTGGTACACACGGCCTTCCCTAAGACTGCTCTTGTGCAGGGCCCACTCACTCCGTTTTTCTGCAATTGTGTGAATGAAAAACTAAATCAATTAAAGTGTGCATATTAGAACAAGACAATAAAAACATAGTTAATTGGTTGCTTAGTGGGATATCATTCGTGCACTTCGGACAAGTCCATATTTACTCAGATCTCCCCCCCCCCCCCCCCACAACAAACAATCACATCATCAGCGTCCAGGGGCTAATAGTGCCAATTCAGTGTTGGTTGACGAGAACCCTCATACTCCCGATGTGCCACTCGTGTCTGGCCCTGCCAATTCTAACTTTCAAGTCTCTTATTCTGGCCAACGGAGTGGATTCATTGGCGTCAAAGTCCTCCACTTTCAACATCATTCTAACAACAGTATTAATAATATCTACATGATCCATGGGCTGGACATCTGCAGTGGATGCAAAGCCAGCAAGTTTATCAGCTCATTACAACGAAAAAAATACAAGAAATAAAAATACACAAAAGTCACAATACTCTCCCAAGCAGTTGATATTCCTGAAATGTTAAAAAACATTATCAAGTAGGCTGACCAATGTAGGAAAATTGTATTGTTTTCGCAAAGAAGAATTATAACATCTGGAATTTGTAAAAACGAAATGAGAGGGCAGGGCGTTAATTTTTTTCTTATAGTCTGACCATTTCGTCTTCTTCTTCGTCCGATATATATATATATATATATATATATATATATATATATATATATATATATATATATATATATATATATATATATATTTGAACGTAATTGCGTTGTGTCCTTTTACAGCAGTGAAGTTATTTGATATTTCTTAGACTTAAATCTGTCGATTTCATTATTTATCTTTGAAAGTAGCTTTTTGAAGCAATAAAATAATAAACAGTCAGTATCCGTAGTATCACGGCCGTGGTTTCGAATTCATTCATGTGTGACAAACATTTAGGTCACACACCTGAATATCCGCCTCGCTGTCAGGCAGTGAGACCTGGGGTGCAGGTTTCAAGATGGCTCCTGGGAACATGGGAAAAGCGTTTGTTATTAAGTTTGTTGTCTTAATAGCGAGTTTTGACCTGACATGGGGTAATTATATTATTATGTTTTATAACTCTTTTGTTAAAAATATAATAGAGTAAGTCAACATATCTCCGCCTACATACCTCCGTCTTGTGTCAACGCTGCTTGTCAAATCTTCTGTCACCTGCCTCAACTCAACATATAGAAAACCCGGAAATGGAGGAATAATGAAATAATCAGAAAAAGTGATAGATTCTCGTAATGTAAATATATGCGTTCTGCCCACTTTAAAGATACGGTCACTTGTTATATCACAGCTATTTCCACAACTATGAGTTCTTAGTATTTTTTTAATTTTTAAATTAAACTAACTTGCAGTTCAGTCAGACCCCCCCCCCCCTCCCTCTCTCTCTCTCTCTCTCTCTCTCTCTCTCTCTCTCTCTCTCTCTCTTTTTCTCTTTCGCTCTCTAATTATATGGTAATAATGCATTGCTTATGTTTACACAATTCATTTGACAATGTTTTTCCCTATGTGAATGTAACATGCACAATGCAATGATGAACAAAAGATGAGGAATTTTTGAGTGATTGGAAAGTTCGTTCCTTGGTTCATTCATTCATTCTCTCTCTCTCTTTTTCTTTGTTTTAACTTGTTTATTATATATTATATAACCCACTGCTATCTCTGTTTTCTGTTATTCACCAGGGTGCAGTTAGAAACCACTTGTTTATACTGAGTCGAATTAGTCATGGTGATATATATATATATATAGAAAATCAAATGTACACAACAAAATATGATGCTCAGCGAAAGGAAAGACATTTAAGTGAACGTTCTGACCAGTCTTCATCAACAAACAAGAATACAAGGATACTTAAGCTAGACAACTGAAATTTCACAAACAAATAATTCCAAGTTTCTTCGAATATTACAAACAAAATCATAAGTTTAGGAAACGGAAAGGCGGAACATGATAGATGTGTTTAAAAAGAAACAAGAACAATTAAAAAGCAAAAAAAAAAAAAAAAACTATTCAAGAAAAACTCATAGAAAGCAGGTGCATGTGTATCTATATACATGAAAGAAAAAAGAAAACAAGGTAAATGGCCCTTTACACACCTTAAGGTCATTTTGTATCAGTTGCTAGGGCCCATATTTTTACAGATCAATTTTCACTCAGTGGATGTTGTGGTCAGTTTCATGCCAGCCATCTTTACTTCCCCAAACATTTCCTGTTACACATTTTAGAGTGGGTAAACTTGGGAGCACAGGTTAATTTAAAAAAATCCATCGCGATACAGATTCAGACCCATGATCACCGGTCAGCAGGCGAGCATCTGGCCACGGTGCTACCACAGCTACCATCCATGACCTACATATACACAAGATATGTGCTTGCATACATATTTAACAGTCAGTCTGGTGAAAAGAATGAGAGCGCTTGCTCTTGAAATCCCACCTCAATATGGATTTGAACCCATGACCACAATGTCGATAGGTCGACAGGCCAGCGTCTAGCCACAACGCTGTCGCAGCTCTATATCTATGTACACACATATACATTGTTTATTTGTTTTGTTAGCTTGCTTTGATATCAAGCATAGTCCATACACATGCTACTATTAAGGAGTGCACGGGACTTAATGTGTATGGATTAGCTTTCCCTGTTACCAGTTTCCCTCGCCATCAGACGAACCCAAACCAACTTCTGAGGTACTTGTAATTTACATCCCCCAGACAAGGATGAGGCCGGTCTCCCTGGTGAAGGCGTTAAGGATGTTGTTCGTAATCCCGTATACTCTCGTACGAAACACAGCTGTGCGAGATTTGGCAGCGGATCACGTCGCGTTGGTTACTTACGGGGGTATGTGAGCCGGTCGTTCAGAAAGCAATGGCAAACTACTGAACGTAAAACTTGCCAAGACATCAACAGCAGCTGAAAAATGCTGGTGTTGACTGCAATGTCCTGTAAAGGATGTGCAGAGGGAAAAAAAAGACAAGGATGAGAAATCAACATTTTAGCCCAACTGATCAGTGTAGGGGTTCAGTCCGCTAACTTAGCATCAGCACACCAGAAGTTTAACAACGAATGCTCTTGTCCCAAAGTAGTTTCCCTGCTATAGGCCTGTGATGTGATAGGGCCATCATATATTGTAGACCTGAATGCACTGAGGAATCTGTGGCTAATCTTTCCCATACTTAGCAGATGATGAGTTGGAAATCAACCGTGAGGCTAAGCAGCCATGTGCAGGACGTGAAGATTTCTTGGGTGAGCCCAGTACCAGAGCGCTATGTATCGGCTCTGCAAGTATGGAAGCCTCCTTGGATGGCGGGGAATGCCCATGGTCTGCCCCTGCCTTCCCTTGAGGGCTGACCAGGATCTTTGGCTGTTCTATATGGACCAGCTGGGATGGGGGATAACACCACAACAGTGAGAGTCAAACGTCCTAAGAAACCCCCGGGAAGGTTAACCCGGTCAACAAATGCCCGCAGAAGTCGGATGTGTCGGCCTAACGGCGCAAGAACGCAGCTCTGCTGTAAACAGGCACAACACAATCACATCCGGAAACAAAAAAAAAAAAACTCCGGATAAACGAAGAAGAAGAAGAAGAAACCCTTAACCGACCGCGCTCAAGACACTATCAGTACAGCTCATTATCAACTTTGCTAACACTCTTGCTAGTAATATGATGATGAATAAAAAAAAACATTTGAAATATTAATAATGAAATGTCTTGTTATTATAGTCTTATATATAGAAATCACTTGAAATGTTAATCATGACATTTCTGGTTATTACAGTCTTATGCATAGAAAGCACTTGTAATATAAATCATGAAACTTCTGGTTATTATAGTCTTATGCATAGAAAGCACTTGAAATGTTAATCATGAAATGTTTTGTTATTATTGTCTTATGCATAGAAAGCACTTGAAATGTTAGTCATGAAATGATTTGTTATTATTGTCTTATGCATAGAAAGCACTTGAAATGTCTGATTTCATAGCTTTAACCTTATGTATAGAAAACACCTGAAATGCAAGTCATGAAATTTCTGGTTTTTATAATCTTAAGCATAGAAAGCACTTGACATGTTAATCATAACGTCTAGTTATTATAATCTTAAATATGGGGGACTTCATTGCAAAGTGGCTTTCCTCCATCTTCCCTCCACTCTGAAGGTCATGGGTTCTTGTTTAGACAAGTGAAATTTTTCCAGTGACCCCTGGGAATTATCACTGAAGCTATGAGTTTGTGTGATGCTCTCAGCATGAGACTTGCCATTCTGCAACGATAGACTGAGGCACAAGAGTAGAAAAAACTAAACAACTCAGGAGCCAATACCCTTTTATCATGAGTCAACACCCTGTTCTCAGAAGCCAACACCCTTTTCTCAGGAACCAGCATATATTTTTTGCATATAAGGGCTAAGACAATGATTGAAAATTTGGGGACCAGGTGAAAATTTTCACGTGCCATTGTGACTGGGTGCCCTGAATTCGTCTACCCCAGCTGAGCCAGATGGGGTATGACTGGTTGAAGTGAAGTTAATCCTCTCGCCTGAAACCAATTTTTATAATCTTATACATAGAAAGTACTTGACATATAAAACGTAAAATTTCTGGTTACCAAGCCATAATTGTATACATAGAAAGCACTTGAAATGTTGGCCAGGGAATGTCTAACTGAAATCTCTGGTCTGTTTCAGGTCAGGGTCAGATTGTGGGCAACTGTAAGATAGATGAATCCTATAAAGGTGACTGGTATTCTATGGAAGTAGGCCGTGACATTTTCACTGCAGTTTCAGTAGACAAATGGGGAGATCTGGTCTGTATAGACAAGTACGAACATCCAGTTGAAGGTGACTTTGTGAAGGGGAGAAACACTACTATGCTGATGAGAAGTTCAAAGTAGGTTGTTAGCTTTAATTAAACAGGGAGGGATGAATAATAGGGAAGAATTTCATTTCCAACTTTTATGATGTTGGATCTACTGTATTTTGTATGTTTTGCATCGGCTCTGGTGAAGGGTTTACGGATGCTATTCGCAAACACGCATACAATGTTTGAAACACAACTGCAGACAATTTGGCAGCAGACTCCTTTGCATTGGATTTCATACAGTTGTACGAGTGCCGGTTGTTCAGAAAGCAATGGCAAACTGCTGAACGTAAACTTGCCAAGAAATCACAAATAGCCAAAAAATGCTGAGGTTGACTGTGATGTCCTGTAAAGGATATGCAGCTAACTACCTTTGTACATATTTTTTTTTTCAAAATGTTCCTGTCCGCCACATACATACAAACCCATTCAAAAAATTAATGGTGCTTTTTAATCATTGGCTTGTAAAGTAAACAGCATTGTAGCCTCTTTCTCTCTCTCTGTCACACAATCCCCCTTCACATCTCCTTTATTCACTCTCACAAATGTCACATTGGTTAAGAAACAAATCTCTAGAAGCCATGGAGATGGGGTTTTATAGAATGCTGAAAATTCATTGGACAGGTCAAAATGAGCAATGTGGACATTTTGAGAAGGCTAAGTGGCAAAGAAAAACATCAGAAAGAGGCAGTCATAATTTTTTGGCCACATTATGAGAAGACAAAAACTGAGACAACCTGGCCACATTATGAGAAGACAAAAACTGTGACAACCAGAAAGATTTGTGGAAAGAGATAGAAGAAGACAGCATGAGAAAATTCTTGACAATCGTGTGTTATGGCACGGAAAAGAATCAACACATGAACTGGTCCATACCATCGGAGATTGCAATTTGTGGAGAAGCATGATCACACAGTTTACAAGGCTCTTTGTGATGATGATGTAAATAGAGCAAATAATGTTTCTGAAATTAGGCAGACTGGCTATAATTCACAAGAAAGAATATAATAGAATACAAAGAGAAATAGTGGGAAAATGATAGTCATGTCTCTGTTTCATACATGCCAATAAAATAACTGCCACACCATGCTTTGTAATCCAGTTGTTAATTGAAATGAAGTGTTTATGTATTGTTTTCTTCTTGTTCTGAAACTGATCTTTCTTTTTGTTTATCTTGTCACCATTTAACTAGCGCGGCTGAAAAATGTCTGGTATGTGTGGATGTTTTATGGAGGACGGAGAATATTCTTCAGTACAAAAAAAGTAAGTACATTCTCTGGAAGCAAGCTTGTTGAATAGGCAATTGTGTTTTTTTGTTGTTGTTTACACTGATTTAAAATCACATGTAAATGGGGTGCATTAAAAAAATCTTCTAACCATCTGTGGGTCAATGGAGTGCATGCCGGATGCATTTGTTGTCAAAAATAAAAAAAGGCAACGTTAGTCCCATAGCAGTAACCGCTACCAGGGTGTGAAGTTTTGGGCAAATAGATATTCCGGGCCACAATGTGTGAGGTGAGGCAAATAGATATTCTGGGCCACAATGTATGAGGTGAGGCAAATAGATATTCTGGGCCACAATGTATGAGTTGAGGCAAATAGATATTCTGGGCCACAATGTATGAGGTGAGGCAAATAGATATTCTGGGCCACAATGTATGAGGTGAGGCAAATAGATATTCCGGGCCACAATGTGTGAGGTGAGGCAAATAGATATTCTGGGCCACAATGTATGAGGTGAGACAAATAGATATTCTGGGCCACAATGTATGAGTTGAGGCAAATAGATATTCTGGGCCACAATGTATGAGGTGAGACAAATAGATATTCTGGGCCACAATGTATGAGTTGAGACAAATAGATATTCTGGGCCACAATGTATGAGGTGAGACAAATAGATATTCTGGGCCACAATGTATGAGTTGAGGCAAATAGATATTCTGGGCCACAATGTATGAGGTGAGACAAATAGATATTCCGGGCCACAATGTATGAGTTGAGGCAAATAGATATTCCAGGCCACAATGTATGAGGTGAGGCAAATAGATATTCCAGGCCACAATGTATGAGGTGAGGCAAATAGATATTCTGGGCCACAATGTATGAGGTGAGGCAAATAGATATTCCGGGCCACAATGTATGAGGTGAGGCAAATAGATATTCTGGGCCACAATGTATGAGGTGAGACAAATAGATATTCCGGGCCACAATGTATGAGGTGAGGCAAATAGATATTCTGGGCCACAGTGTATGAGGTGAGACACATAGATATTCCGGGCCACAATGTATGAGGTGAAGCAGATAGATATTCCGGGCCACAATGTATGAGGTGAGGCAAATAGATATTCTGGGCCACAATGTATGAGGTGAGGCAAATAGATATTCTGGGCCACAATGTATGAGGTGAGGCAAATAGATATTCCGGGCCACAATGTATGAGGTGAGGCAAATAGATATTCTGGGCCACAATGTATGAGGTGAGGCAAATAGATATTCTGGGCCACAATGTATGAGGTGAGGCAAATAGATATTCCGGGCCACAATGTATGAGTTGAGGCAAATAGATATTCCAGGCCACAATGTATGAGGTGAGGCAAATAGATATTCCAGGCCACAATGTATGAGGTGAGGCAAATAGATATTCTGGGCGACAATGTATGAGGTGAGGCAAATAGATATTCCGGGCCACAATGTATGAGGTGAGGCAAATAGATATTCTGGGCCACAATGTATGAGGTGAGACAAATAGATATTCCGGGCCACAATGTATGAGGTGAGGCAAATAGATATTCTGGGCCACAATGTATGAGGTGAGACACATAGATATTCCGGGCCACAATGTATGAGGTGAAGCAGATAGATATTCCGGGCCACAATGTATGAGGTGAGGCAAATAGATATTCTGGGCCACAATGTATGAGGTGAGGCAAATAGATATTCTGGGCCACAATGTATGAGGTGAGGCAAATAGATATTCTGGGCCACAATGTATGAGGTGAGGCAAATAGATATTCCGGGCCACAATGTATGAGGTGAGGCAAATAGATATTCCGGGCCACAATGTATGAGGTGAGGCAAATAGATATTCTGGGCCACAATGTATGAGGTGAGGCAAATAGATATTCTGGGCCACAATGTATGAGGTGAGGCAAATAGATATTCTGGGCCACAATGTATGAGGTGAGGCAAATAGATATTCCGGGCCACAATGTATGAGGTGAGGCAAATAGATATTCCAGGCCACAATGAATGAGGTGAGGCAAATAGATATTCTGGGCCACAATGTATGAGGTGAGGCAAATAGATATTCTGGGCCACAATGTATGAGGTGAGGCAAATAGATATTCTGGGCCACAATGTATGAGGTGAGGCAAATAGATATTCTGGGCCACAATGTATGAGGTGAGGCAAATAGATATTCCGGGCCACAATGTATGAGTTGAAGCAAATAGATATTCCAGGCCACAATGTATGAGGTGAGGCAAATAGATATTCTGGGCCACAATGTATGGGGTGAGGCAAATAGATATTCTGGGCCACAATGTATGAGGTGAGGCAAATAGATATTCTGGGCCACAATGTGTGAGGTGAGGGAAATAGATATTCTGGGCCACCATATGAGGTGAGACAAATAGATATTCTGGGCCACCATATGAGGTGAGGCAAATAGATATTCCGGGCCACAATGTATGAGGTGAGGCAAATAGATATTCCAGGCCACAATGTATGAGGTGAGGCAAATAGATATTCTGATCCACAATGTATGAGGTGAGGCAAATAGATATTCCAGGCCACAATGTATGAGGTGAGGCAAATAGATATTCTGGGCCACAATGTATGAGGTGAGGCAAATAGATATTCCAGGCCACAATGTATGATGTGAGGCAAATAGATATTCTGGGCCACAATGTATGAGGTGAGGCAAATAAATATTCTGGGCCACAATGTATGAGGTGAGTCAAATAGATATTCCGGGCCACAATGTGTGAGGTGAGGCAAATAGATATTCTGGGCCACCATATGAGTTGAGGCAAATAGTTATTCTGGGCCACAATGTGTGAGGTGAGGCAAATAGATATTCTGGGCCACCATATGAGGTGAGGCAAATAGATATTCTGGGCCACCATATGAGGTGAGGCAAATAGATATTCTGGGCCACCATATGAGGTGAGGCAAATAGATATTCTGGGCCACCATATGAGGTGAGGCAAATAGATATTGTGGGCCACCATATGAGGTGAGGCAAATAGATATTCTGGGCCACCATATGAGGTGAGACAAATAGATATTCTGGGCCACCATATGAGTTGAGGCAAATAGTTATTCTGGGCCACAATGTGTGAGGTGAGGCAAATAGATATTCTGGGCCACCATATGAGGTGAGACAAATAGATATTCTGGGCCACTATATGAGGTGAGGCAAATAGATATTCTGGGCCACCATATGAGTTGAGACAAATAGATATTCTGGGCCACAATGTGTGAGGTGAGGCAAATAGATATTCTGGGCCACCATATGAGTTGAGGCAAATAGTTATTCTGGGCCACAATGTGTGAGGTGAGGAGAATAGATATTCTGGGCCACCATGTGAGGTGAGACAAATAGTTATTCTGGGCCACAATGTGTGAGGTGAGGCAAATAGATATTCTGGGCCACCATATGAGGTGAGACAAATAGATATTCTGGGCCACCATATGAGGTGAGGCAAATAGATATTCTGGGCCACCATATGAGGTGAGGCAAATAGATATTCTGGGCCACCATATGAGGTGAGGCAAATAGATATTCTGGGCCACCATATGAGGTGAGACAAATAGATATTCTGGGCCACCATATGAGTTGAGGCAAATAGTTATTCTGGGCCACAATGTGTGAGGTGAGGCAAATAGATATTCTGGGCCACCATATGAGGTGAGACAAATAGATATTCTGGGCCACCATATGAGTTGAGGCAAATAGTTATTCTGGGCCACAATGTGTGAGGTGAGGCAAATAGATATTCTGGGCCACCATATGAGGTGAGGCAAATAGATATTCTGGGCCACCATATGAGGTGAGGCAAATAGATATTCTGGGCCACAATGTGTGAGGTGAGGCAAATAGACAGGAAAATGTTCAGTATGGCAATACTGTGATATATCCGCTATGTAATGTTATCGGTAGTGAGAAGTGGGTCAGCATGGCTGAGAGGTTTACGCACTGATCTTTTCTATTCTGACCATGGCGTAGTGGGTTTGCTCCACTCCGGTTATTGTACCTAAATGTTGACTTCTGGATATTGACTTGGAGATGTAAATTACAAGTACCTCAGAAGTCAGAGAGAGTTTGCTTGATGGACACTGGTAGAAGGGAAAGCTAACCCTCACACAAAATAATCTCATGTTCTCACTACTATCGAATACCTAATCTTCTCAATGGTCAAAGTCATGCGTGCATGTTAAACAGTTGAAAATATTTTATGGATAATCCATAAACTACTGACGTAATTTCAGAACTAGAGAACCCATTCACGACTAGATACTTACAGTATGTTTGAAAGCTGAAAGCAAACTCAAACGAAAATGTCATTCTCAATTTTGGATGTGTTCATCAAAGGGACACAAATATAACAATTTTTGAATTGAAGGGACACAACAAAGCAAATGTCTATTTTAAAGATGACTAAAGGAAACAGACACCTGTATTTTTCCAGAGCATGTAAAGGAAGTAAAGAATAGTAACAATGTAATCTACTGTGCATATCACATGAGGTGACAAAGGATTGTTCATGGGACTGGCTGCCCCACCCTATAGAAGTACATTACCACCCTTACAAGTACATTACTTGCTGAATGCTATTTGTGATGTGTTTCGTTTAAATTCATCAAATATTATTTGTGATGTGCTTTGTTCAAAATCATCAAATATTATTTGTGATGTGTTTTGTTCAAAATCATCAAATGTTATTTGTGATGTGTTGTTCAAAATCATCACATATTATTTGTGATGTTTGTTTAAGATCATAAAATATGTGTGATGTAGTTTAAGATCATCACAATAGTATGTCTGCCTGCTGACTTAGAAGTCTGGGGTTCTTCAATTGATGCATTCTGGTTTTTGTTCAACATAACTAAAATTAAAGAAGACCTTAGATGTGTCAACACCCTGGGCTAGAAACAATTGTAAATACATAACTGTTTTTACAATACATAACTGTTTTTACAATACATAACTGTTTTTACAATACATAACTGTTTTTACAATACATAACTGTTTTTACAATACATAACTGTTTTTACAATACATAACTGTTTTTACAATACATAACTGTTTTTACAATACATAACTGTTTTTACAATACATAACTGTTTTTACAATACATAACTGTTTTTACAATACATAACTGTTTTTACAATACATAACTGTTTTTACAATACATAACTGTTTTTACAATACATAACTGTTTTTACAATACATAACTGTTTTTACAATACATAACTGTTTTTACAATACATAACTGTTTTTACAATACATAACTGTTTTTACAATACATAACTGTTTTTACAATACATAACTGTTTTTACAATACATAACTGTTTTTACAATACATAACTGTTTTTACAATACATAACTGTTTTTACAATACATAACTGTTTTTACAATACATAACTGTTTTTACAATACATAACTGTTTTTACAATACATAACTGTTTTTACAATACATAACTGTTTTTACAATACATAACTGTTTTTACAATACATAACTGTTTTTACAATACATAACTGTTTTTACAATACATAACTGTTTTTACAATACATAACTGTTTTTACAATACATAACTGTATTTACAATACATAACTGTTTTTACAATACATAACTGTTTTTACAATACATAACTGTTTTTACAATACATAACTGTTTTTACAATACATAACTGTTTTTACAATACATAACTGTTTTTACAATACATAACTGTTTTTACAATACATAACTGTTTTTACAATACATAACTGTTTTTACAATACATAACTGTTTTTACAATACATAACTGTTTTTACAATACATAACTGTTTTTACAATACATAACTGTTTTTACAATACATAACTGTTTTTACAATACATAACTGTTTTTACAATACATAACTGTTTTTACAATACATAACTGTATTTACAATACATAACTGTTTTTACAATACATAACTGTTTTTACAATACATAACTGTTTTTACAATACATAACTGTTTTTACAATACATAACTGTATTTACAATACATACCTTGGTTGGAAGAATTGAATATGAATTCCAGGTGGTGCCCAGTTCCCATTTGTTCAAGAAATTCTGAAGAAGCAAAGATAAAACAGAAATCTGGAGGAAAGGGAAACAAAATTTGAAGCAAGTAGAAGTATTTAAATAAATGAATAAAATACAAAAGAGTAAATCTGTGAAGAAAAGACAAATTTGGATAAAAGATAAATATAAATCTGTGGAGAAAAGGACAAATGTAGACAAACTAAAGAGGCCATGATCTAGCATATGTCAGTATCCAGAATATATCATAGACTAACTTACTTTACTTCCCTAGGGTAGAATATATCATAGACTAATTTACTTTACTTCCCTAGGGTAGAATATATCATAGACTAACTTACTTTACTTCCCTAGGGTAGAATATATCATAGACTAACTTACTTTACTTCCCTAGGGCAGAATATATCATAGACTAACTTACTTTACTTCCCTAGGGTAGAATATATCATAGACTAACTTACTTTACTTCCCTAGGGTAGAATATATCATAGACTAACTTACTTTACTTCCCTAGGGCAGAATATATCATAGACTAACTTACTTTACTTCCCTAGGGTAGAATATATCATAGACTAACTTACTTTACTTCCCTAGGGCAGAATATATCATAGACTAACTTACTTTACTTCCCTAGGGTAGAATATATCATAGACTAACTTACTTTACTTCCCTAGGGCAGAATATATCATAGACTAACTTACTTTACTTCCCTAGGGCAGAATATATCTTTTGTCACAAACAACACTTATTTTAGAAAATTGCAGAAAAAGCTGTAGAAATAAACAGTTCGTAACTTGTCAAAATACGTAACATAAGTGTGTGAACAATGATGTAAAACAGTGGGTTCAATCATAAAGTTTGTAACTAATGAAAATCTATATATATAAAAGGCAATCTCCGTCTGTCTGTCTGTATGTCTGTCTGTATGTATGTCCTTTATTTTCTACACGTCTTCCTTTCATTCCAACGCTGGCAACTGTCATAGTTTGTTAGTGTAAAAACGGTTATTTACTTAATATTATTTAATATTTCAATTTACATTATAATGTATATATAGCGAGGGGACATAACTTCTAATAGCATTGCTATATATGTAAAATTGTTGCATATTTCTCAAATAGGTGGACCCTTTCGCTGCAGTTATCTACAGGCATATGCGTTATAATCCTCCTCCTCCTCTCCCCTCCTCCTCCTACCCTCTTCTTCCTCCCCTCCCCTTCCTTCCTCTCCCTCCTCCTCTGTCCTACTCCCTCTTCTTCCTCCTCCCCCTCCTCCTCTTCTGCCCTCCTCCTCCCTCCTCCTCCCTCCTCCTCTCTCCTCTTCCTCTCTCTCCCTCCTCCTCCCTCTCCCTCCTCATCTCCTCCTCTTTTTTCTTCTCCCTCCTCCTCCCTCTTCCTCCTCCCCCTCCTCCTCCTCTCTCCTCTTCCTCCCTCTCCCTCCTCCCTCTCCCTCCTCCCTCTCCCTCCTCATCTCCTCCTCTTCTTTCTCCTCCTCCTCCTCCTCCCTTCTCCCTCCTCCCTCCTTCTCCCTCCTCCTCCTCCCCCTAGTTCTCCCCTCCTCCTCCTCCCTCCTCCTCCTAATCCCTCCTCCTAATCCCTTCTCCTCCCTCCTACTCCTCCCTCCTCCTGTCTCCTCCCTCTGCCTCCCTCCTCCTCCTCCCTCCTTCACTTCCCTCTTTCTCCTCCTTCCTCCTACTCCTCCTTTTTCTTCTGCTGCTGCTGCTTCCACTGCTCCATTTATCCAAGTTAATTGTTGGGGGAAGATGTAAAGATCTTTCAAGTGCTCTTTCTAATGCTTTTTGTAAGTTGGTCTTCGTTTATCTAAGGTTGTTCTAACTGCAACCAATAAATGATTAGACAGACAGACAGTCGGGAACAGGAACTTATATGACTACTTATATGAATTAAATGCGATGCTCCCCACCAGTTGCTGGGCGAAGCCGGGTCAGACAGACAGACAGATAGACAGACAGACAGATAGATAGATAGTCGGGAACAGGAACGGGAGCTTATATGACTACTTATATGAATTAAATGAGATGTTCCCCACCAGGGGCTGGGCGAAGGCGGGCCGGGTCAGCTAGTATATTATATAAGTGTGTGAACAATGGTATAAATCAGTGGGTTCAAACATAAATAGTTTGTAACTTATGAAACTATCTTATATAATTGTGAACAGTGATGTAAAACAGTGGGTCCAAATGTAAACACTTTGTAAGTTGTGACAATAACTGAAGTAAGTGTAAAAAATTAGTTGCATAACCTGTACAGAATGTTGCAGTCAACCCCAGCATTTTTTTACTAATTTGTTTTTGGCAAGTTTACTTTCAGCAATTTGTCTTTGCTTTGCCATATAATCAATTTGTAAATTGTGTCAGTAACAGACATAAACATGTGAACAATAATGTAAAACAGTGGGTCCAAATAAAACAGTTTGTAACTTGTGAAATTAACTGACATAAGTGTGTGAACATTTAATGTAGAACATTGGGTCCAAGATGAGTAATTTGCCCTTAGTGGAGGAGTGGTGCTTAAAATGTGTGGCAGTCTTGATACCAAGAAATATGTTCACACATTGATATGTAGAGGGGAGGCGGGCATGCTAGTGAAGTTGATAGCAAACTGAGCTGGTAACATGAGCACGGGTTCGACACCTGGGCTCGTCACCTGTCAAAGTGAGGGAAGGATTGACCACCTATTCCCCCTTGCTCGCAGGCCTAAAAGAATATGATGGTGCTATCACATTACAGACTCACAGCAAGAAACTTCTTCAGGACAATTTATTTGTTTATTATTATGCCAAGGGGCGAAAGCTGAGGCCAGCAAGCTTGCCTGTAAACTCGATGGTCACATGTTCAAAGTCCCATCGAGGCACATTTTTAAAATTCACTGCCTAAAATTGGCACCAGAAAATGCCCTGGGAAGTCAAGGCAACCAGCGTCATATTGACCACATCACTCATTTATCTCATCGCATCAGGTTCCTCTTGTACCTTGCGGTGTTGAGGTGATGCATAAACAGCGGGAGAGTGCCTGTTTGTTGGCTTATGTATCGAGATTCCCATGGACTCTGTAATTTCCTCTGTCCGTCGTGGCCGACCTCTTCCTCTGCTTCCGTCCCATTGAATACCAATTTGTCTGTTCAAATATGGGGATCTGTGCCTCAATATGCCTCATTGTGTAAAAGGGCCTTTACTTTTACTTGTGTAAGGGAGCACAAAGAAGGTAGCCCGGAATGCAAAGGGTGACAGCCTTGTAAAGTTTGAAACTTCACTACTAAATAACAATGATGTGATGAAGTAATAAAGTTAATAATTGTTTCTGTTTGGCTTCTTCAGGCAGCTGTTATACTTCAAACAGTGGATTAAAAACCATGTGCAAAGGTGCAACCAAACTGCCAACACAAGATACTCTTGTTACCTTGTTCAGTAAGTGTTTTAATGTTACCAAAACATTAGTTACCATTCTAGTGTTATTTAGTTTTCCGAGTATATTTATTCTGGAGGTTTCCCTCTCTGAATTTGCACATGCTGTTGAATTTTATAGACAGTTATTTACAAGTCTGACGGCAAATTGTATTGATGTTACACATAATTATCATCATCATTGCCCAACAAAGTGGTGTAGGAGTTCATGTCTAATCTCAGATCTAGGTCATTGGTGTACTGGTTCTATTCTATCATTTCTCTATGCCATCAAGCGTGATTTCTCTTGGTCTGTCTCTGCCACTTCTGTTCTTGATCTTTCCAGTTGTAATGTTCTGCAGTGCCTTTCTTCTCATTATATGACCATATAACATTGTTTCTTTTCTATATTTGTTTATAATGTTCTTCTTTCATTAGCTTCTTCCTGGCAATCATCGTTAATAACTCTGACTGCCTAAAGTATCCACAAAGCTCAACTCAGAAACCACATCTCCGCTGCCTCAAAACTCTTCCTAATTTGTTCATTCGCATTTCAGGATTCACTGCCATTCATCATCATCTCACTTTTGCTGTCAAATGTCGAGGGGAGGAATAATTGGTGCTCCAGCACCTGCTGGATGGCACTGGATAGGGTCATTCCGTATGATTGTTCAATGTCTTTGATGTAATTAATGTCTTTGATGTAATTAATGTCTTTGATGTAATTAATGTCTTTGATGTAATTAATGTCTTTGATGTAATTAATGTCTTTGATGTAATTAATGTCTTTGATGTAATTAATGTCTTTGATGTAATTAATGTCTTTGATGCAATTAATGTCTTTGATGCAATTAATGTCTTTGATGCAATTAATGTCTTTGATGCAATTGTCTTTGATGCAATTAATGTCTTTGATGCAATTAATGTCTTTGATGCAATTAATGTCTTTGATGCAATTAATGTCTTTGATGTAATTAATGTCTTTGATGTAATTAATGTCTTTGATGTAATTAATGTCTTTGATGTAATTAATGTCTTTGATGTAATTAATGTCTTTGATGTAATTGTCTTTGATGTAATTAATGTCTTTGATGTAATTAATGTCTTTGATGCAATTAATGTCTTTGATGTAATTGTCTTTGATGTAATTAATGTCTTTGATGTAATTAATGTCTTTGATGTAATTAATGTCTTTGATGTAATTGTCTTTGATGTAATTGTCTTTGATGTAATTAATGTCTTTGATGTAATTAATGTCTTTGATGTAATTAATGTCTTTGATGTAATTAATGTCTTTGATGCAATTAATGTCTTTGATGCAATTAATGTCTTTGATGCAATTAATGTCTTTGATGCAATTAATGTCTTTGATGCAATTAATGTCTTTGATGCAATTAATGTCTTTGATGCAATTAATGTCTTTGATGTAATTAATGTCTTTGATGTAATTAATGTCTTTGATGTAATTAATGTCTTTGATGTAATTAATGTCTTTGATGTAATTAATGTCTTTGATGTAATTAATGTCTTTGATGTAATTAATCCATTTTCGTCTTAAGAATCCTCTTGCTCTCATAGCAGATGTTCTTTGATTTAGGGCCAGTGATGGTAGTTGATGATGTTGCACTCTAACAAGATGGCCAAACCATTTGATCTTCTGTCTTTCAATATATGTGGCACAAGGTGTTGATCCCACTGTCTGTCTAATAACACCATTTTTTTTTTCGAACTTTGATAGTTAAGTTTGCAGCTCTCAAACATGTCATTTCACAGGACTGCCATACAATTTTAAAAAAAAACTCATATATGTAATGAAAACTAAAACTAAATATTTCTAAAATTGCAAATAAATAAAATACAAGTACCTACCTTATAAACCTGGCATTTTTTCACCATGTGATGCTTCTTGTTATTCTGTGTTCTTTCTTGCTTGTTACAGAGCAGACATATGAGAATGTAAACTGTCTCTCCACCTGGGAAGGAGTATACCAGTTCACATATGAAGTTGATTGGGGTGGTGGTGGTATCTGTGACAGTAAAGACAATGTCCTCAAAGCTTGCCAGGATCCAGGCTCACCGTACGTTGACAACCAGGTATTCATGATGACCTACGCCAGATGTCCCATGGTACAGACATCGAAATCTGAGAGTGAGTCCGTTATTTGAAGATTTCATAGATTTCAAATTGCTAAAAGTATGGTTTTTGTTCGTATTAGTCTTGAGTATATATGTAATGATTTTTTCAATTCCTATTTTCATGTGTGATTTCATCATGTCATATATTTCTCTTTGACTGAAGTTAAAAATAAGGAATTTGTAAAATATCATCATTATGTGCCTTGCCAGTTGGTGTAGGCGTTTATGTCTCTCCACAGATCTCTGTCTTCGATGTCCTGGATCAACTCTGTTGATGATATTCCTCCTTCCACTGTCTCAATCCATCAAGCATCATTTCTTTTGGTCTGCCTCTACCTCTTTAAAAAAAAAAAGTCGCTTAAAATTTGACAGGGTCGACTTCATTGCACCGGGTTTTATCCCATATGGCTCGGTCTCTTTCTGCAACGCGGAAAGTGTTGTACAAAGCATGAACTCCATAGCTCTAGCCACGACCCACAGGAGTCTCCGAAAAAAAAAAAGATTCCGAAGGACACGGCCCGGAATCGAACCCACAATCTTCGGAGCCCGAGTGAAATGGCTTGACCACTTCGCCACGGAGACTCCCGCCTCTGCCTCTTTTCCCATTGATCTTTCTAGTTGATACGATATTCTCTTCATGTGACCAAAGAGAGCTGTTTGTCTCTTTCTTATAGTTATATTTAATGTTCTAGTTTATATATATATATATTCTTCTTCTTCAGCGTTCCGAGCCATTGAGGTTCTTTGCTGCAGATACAATCCGTCTCCATTCGTCTCTCTGGTTGACCTTCTCTTGCCAGTCGTTGATTCCAAGTGCTTGTAGGTCTGTATATATATTATCTCTCCACCGTCTTCTTGGTCTACCTCGGGGTCTACGGTCATTTATTTCCTGAGTGTAAGCGAGGTTTGTTTCCCTATTATCTTCCATTCTTTCTATATGCCTTAGCCATTGTAGTCTATTAGCCTTATATATATATATATATATATATATATATATATATATATATATATATATATATATATATATATATATGTATATGTATATATGAACTATTGTTTGCTTTCAGTACTAGGTTACTTCTTCTTCTTCTTCTGCGTTCATCCGGATTTTTTTTCCGGATGTGACTGCGTTGTGCCTGTTTACAGCAGAGCTGCGTTCTTGCCCTGTCAGGCCGACACATCCGACTTCTGCAGGAATTTGTTGACCGGGTTAACCTTCCCGGGTACTAGGTTATATTTCTTTCTATTTACATTTTACATTCACTTCCTCCTCTCTAAACAGCAGGGAAGCTTATTTGTCCTAATGAGTGGTGCAGCCACTGCCAGGGCCCTAAAGTGCAGTGGTTTCGCCTATGATGTCCGCCTCGAATGCTTGAGGTCCCGGGTTCAAGCCACGGTCAGAGCTGGGATATTTTCACGTGGACTTCTAGTAACAAAATTTCCCCTGGTCTCTGGGTTGTGAGATCGGACACTGTGGTAATTGTAAATTGAAAAAGAGTAGCCTAACGGCGCTGCCCGGGCAAAATTTTTAGTTATAAACCTACCCAAGGTATTTCAGGATCCTCACCAGTGCTACAGAGTTCATGCACTGAGCTGAGATTCTCCGGACTCAGGTACAAGTTAGGAGTAGAAGAGAGCACTTATGTATTACATCCGTGTGCCGTGATGTTAATATGTCGACTAAACTAAACATTTTATTGTATGAATATGATATTCACCTCTATATATAGCTAACATTGTGTTTATTTCATTGTGTGATGTGAGTGAAAAGACCAGACCTCTCCTTTTTCTCTCTAATTTACCAAAATTCACATTTTCAAAACAATGTATTATCTTTGTGAATTTAAACACATACACCATTTCAGTGTATAAATTCATCAAGGGAATACATTGGTTGAATTTCTGAAATGTCTCCTACCACAATCAACTGTGAATTTATGAATTTACTTGAGCTGAAATGTCTCCTTCCACAATCATCTGTGAATCTATGAATTTAACTTAAGCTGAAATATCTCCTCCCTTAATCAACTATGAATCTATGAATTTCTTAAGCTGAAATGTCTCCTCACACAATCAACTGTAAATCTATGAATTTACCTAAGCTGAAATGCAAAATCATATGACAGGTTTGTAGATTTTAGCTTCTTAAAGATTGTCTCACACTGGGAAGATTTCCTCACGGTTATTTTAGATTCCAGAGAGTTGATAGGTTCAATTAGTAAATAATGTAAGACAACTGATGAACAACCACATAGAAAATCACTGACCATGTGTAATGCATTTCAGCCAGACAAAGATTTATCAGTTAAATTCATACAATATCTAATTTTGCAGTATGCGCCTGATGAGATGCAGTGAAATATGCCAGGAGACATTATGCAACCTATTGTTATGGTTTCTGTGATTAAATTTGTTTGTTTCATTAAATACTTGTAGCTATCCGCTACCAGTGTATGGGTAGTTGGTTTGCTGTGCTCGGAGACATTGGCTACACATTTGCTGCAATTGAGAACACTGTGGAGAAGGATACCAGAGAAAAATACAAGTGTATGGTAGGTCACAACCTCTCTGATCATGAAAAACATATTTGTTATTTGTCATCATTCAATGTTGGCTGCAGTGAAGATTGCTGGTATTGTACCTCCTCTGGTCTCTGTCATGAGCTTTGGTGTTATGTTCCAGACTATAACTTGCCAAGTGGCAAACTGGCCAGGGGAGGTCAGCTTTCTCGGTGCCAAGTGATCCCCCTTAATCATTAGACAGTGTGCTAAAAATGTTAATGCCCTTTTAGTAACTTTGTCTCCTGACAGCCAATATTTTTAGTTTGCACGATTTACTACCTGGTAAATTTGCTGCATCTCGTCAGGTACATGCTGCAGAAATCACACAACATAAACAAAAGCAATAAGACAAATCCTTCAAGCTGAAATATTCAGCACACATATTCACACAGCAATTTGAATTGTCTACCATAGCAGTTTTAAACTGACAATCATGTCTTTTTGCTGGCAGAAGCAATTGCCATTCATTTACAAAATACAACTTTGTGCAAACAAAAAGACTTGATAGTCAGTTTGAAAATTACCCTGGTAGACAATTCATATTGCAATCAAAGCTCAACAACATGGAGGAAGAAAAAGAAAAAACGCAAGAGACCCAGATAACAGTCACTCAGCGCATCCTGGATGAAACGAAGCAAGTTCAGCAGAAGATTGAACGGGATGTCGCTCGAATGGCTGCTATAAGGGCAGAGGCAGAAGAACGGCTATCAAGCATGAAGAAGAAAAAGACAAGACGCAAAAAGCACAGATAATGGCCGTTCAGCGCATCCTGGACGAAATGAAGCAAGTTCAACAGAAGATTGAGCAGGATGTCGAGCGAATGGCTGCTATAAAGGCTGAGACTGAAGAACAGCTATCAAAAATACGAGATGTGAAAGAAAGGACAGAAGATATTAGCACTGCTCAAGACCCAGACAGCCACACCCAAACCAGAAGATGCAAGAACACAGACAGAAGAAGAAGCAACAGATGGACGATATCGCTCCCCACCAAGATCGAACTGGCGAACCGCCCACAACACACGAAATCAAGGAAGACCAAAACGATCACAATTACTGGAGCATAAGAGAACGAGAGGTAAAGCTCCCTGAAGGAAACAGCACCATATGACGGGGTGGGCACACAACTCTGAGCCTCAACAAGTGTGCGACTCTGTCCAGACATGAAAAACCTCATCAAGAAAGTAACAAACGCAATCAACCTATCAGAAACCGGGAAGCTGACAACAAGCAGCCCAAAGTACGAAAGACAAACTACAAGCTACACCATAAACACCCCAACATAGCCAAGTCGAAAACTTGAAGGCTGAAAGGGGGTACTCGTACCAAACATTGGATTGGATTGGGATACATTCAGCTGAAAGACTGTCATGGGTAAAAGGTACAAGCCACTAGATGATGATGCTATCTCGAATGATGTGTAACTTTTTTGCCTTCAGCTCTTCCTTCCATTATGGTTTTCAGTGAGTTTGTATGTGTTATCCATTAAGAGATAAATATAATGATGGAGGTGTGGTAATGTAGTCGTTAATGTCCTTGCTTACTCACATATTATCCTGGGATTCAGTCCCCAATGTTGGCAGGGTTTAGTTTTTTTCAGAATTAGACTGCAGTATTTTCTAGTTATCTTGGAATCATTATAACATCTGATGGAAGATGCCTTGTACAGATCAGACCAAGAATCCTCATGGTGAAAGTCATGTTTTGAAGATGAAAAAGATACCAATAAAAATCTGCTGATTTCAGCAAGAAAAAGAGCTAGAGTGCTGTATAGAACCCATAGCTTTGTAAGCATGTGAAAATGGGCATGAAGCAGACAAGCTGAGAAACATCTAATGGCAGTGGACATTTGGTTTCTGAGGAAAATGCAAAGAATGCTAGGAATGACAGAAAAATGAATGAGACAGTCCTTCAAGAAACAAATGAAAACCATAAGTTTATCAGAGAAAGTAGACGACAGTCAAGATGTTTTGGGCATGTTAGGAGGAGAAATACACTGGACAACATGGTATGGTGACAACTGGCAAACTTGATGGGAAAACAGAGGAAGACACAGAGAAATACCAGGATGGCTTGACCACATGGCATAATGGAGACATGAACACAGACCTTATAAAATGCACAGGTGGACATGTGGGAGGGCAAAACATGACTGCGGGAGGGCAAAACATGACTGTGGGAGGGCAAAACATGACTCTGGGAGGGCAAAACATGACTGTGGGAGGGCAAAACATGACTGTGGGAGGGCAAGACATGACTGTGGGAGGGCAAGACATGACTGTGGGAGGGCAAAACATGGCTGCCTATGCTTATTGACGTGGCGCATGATAATGATATTCTTACCAGGATCACTCTACGGTCAAACAGTAAACAAATTAATTAAGTCCCATAGAGGCCTGCTGTGAGTATGTGAAGTGTTTAAGCCATAACATTTTTGCTGGCCTGACAGCATGAAGGAATAGATGGCCAGTCTTTCTTTACTGTAGCGAGTGACGATAGCCAGCATCAAACATGTCTGAATATGTTCATGCCATTGTCAGCATAGGGTACTAAATGTTGCACCAGCAAGCCTATTTAAACATAAAGTGCACATTAAAAATCCCTCTGCAGTTTTGGAAATTGGAAAAAGCATGCCAGATAGGCTGCCGTCAGGCTGAATTTAAAATAAGAACCTGCACCCAAAAAACTTTAATGTGTGTATGCAATGATTGTGATCTTTTGCAGACCATCCCACATTGTTTTCTGCAGTGATCTGTTTGTACTCTGCATTTTGAATTTGAATATACATTATACATTCTCTAATCTGTTGTGAATCACCAATGTGGAGCTTATGAAGAAAGTTGGACAAACTCCTGTACATCAAGATGTGAGGAAAAGACACTGCTGCAGGATAGGACACACATTTAGAAAACACTCGGACAGTATAACTAGATACTCGGACAGTATAACTAGATACTCGGACATTATAACTAGATACTCGGACATTATAGCTAGATACTCGGACAGTATAACTAGATACTTGGGCAGTATAACTAGATACTGTCTTGTCCTGCACCCACAGAGTGAATGAAAGAGCAGGGACCTACAAACATGTGAAGAAAAGAATTACAAAGATGAACAATATTGGGAGGTCATGCTGGGGGGCTGCAGGACATGGCAAAAGATACAACAGTTTGGTGTCAGTTGAAAGTCTGTGCCCTTATGGAGGATAAAGGGGCAGAACAAGAAAGAAGCAGAATCATTTGCCAAGTTTATAAATTTGATGAACATATAGATTTCAAATGATACATTTTTTTTTATCTCCTTTCCTCTGACAGATGACTCTTAAAAATCAGAAGCAAGCTGACAACTCTATCCGTTGGGCCATGTCTCGATTCGCTGAGTGTGGCAGTCTGAAGAGTTTGTACGATGCTCCAAACAGAGTAGTACTTCGAAGAGGTTAGTTTGTTTGTGAAAGTTCTTTGACTCTTCCATTACATTGGCCAAATATGATGCTGGCTTATGTAGTCATAATAAAATGAGTAAATGTCAGAAACATCTCTTCTTCCATCATAAGAGTCTTTCACTCTCTGGCACAAACGTATACATACATTCTTCTTCTTATAGTCCATGTCGTGTGACACTAGTAATCAAGCCTGCCCACAGCCTTCTGTCTCTTGTGCTGCCAATCATTTCTGTTACTGATATTCCTCCATGCCATGTTGCTAAACTGTCTAGTATAGTCTCTCTTGGTCTCCTCCTGCTTCTCTTCCTCTGTAACTTCCCCATTGTCACAAAGTACTTCAGCTTTTCCCTTTTCATGATGTGCCCAAAGAATGTGGACTGTCTTTTTCTGACGTGACTAAGCCATTCTCTTTAGTGTTTTGACATGATTTACCAGTCATCTGAAAATAAAGTAGTCTGCCAATGTTTTCCATCTTGGCAGTAACTGATCGTTGACTGTAGGCATTGCTTCTATAAAAGAACCTCTGCTTCCCATCACCAGTCTGTTGGGCGATCTTCAGCTCATTCTACCACTTACTCTCACACTTTTATGTTGCCTTTCTCAGAGAGGTTAAACAGGTACTCGGCATTGCCCAAAGACGTCCCATAGGCTAGCAGAGAGAAGGCGGTGCCCCTAGCCTGAGGCCTTGTTTTTCTTTGTGTTAGTTTGAGAGAGTCTGAAGATGGACACAGATTTCTGAAACATTGTCACTTGTTTTCTAAAATTTAGTTTGCTTTGTTGGATTATTAATAAAAACTATTTTTTAGGCATAGTCAGTCATTAAAAGAAATGTCATTTCTCGCTTTCTCTATGGTAGATTACAGAAGCATCATGATCAACTTGTTCACTTGAGCAGGTTTTGAATCATTCTAACTGTGCTTCATCAGTTCTCTGCTCTATGCATAAGTGCTCCTTGCATCATTGCTACTTTCTCTGGGGCTGCTTGCTTTATTGCTCCTTGCATTGGTGCTCCTTGTATCAATGCTCCTTGCTTTATCTCTCGATTGCTTCAGTGTTTCTTGCACTTTGCTCCTGTGTGCTTGCTTGAGTGAAAACACATGTTCCTTGTTTTATCCCTTCATTATTTACCTAGGATTTTACCTTTCATGTCAATTTTAAAATGATCCTTTATGCTGTATGTTATGACCCAGCCATGACAGCCTTCAACTTTGTATTACTCCATGCAATTGTCTATGTTTATTGATTTCTTTCATCTTTTTTCATCCAGCATATTATTTTCATTCTTCAACAACATCACATCTCACATGCCCTTTGCTGCTTACACTATTGATTTATAAATAACCTGTTTGCTTTTGTCTCCAAATATTTCCTTCATTACCAAAAGTCACCTTCATCCATGAAGCAAGTCCTTGGAGAACGTCACTCTCATCACATCCCACCAAAAGACTCTGTCCTTTGCCTCGTGTGTTTTCATGTCCAGGGTGACCTTAATGTCCACTGCATTCGTGGTATGCCCCTGTTTCATCTTTCAGGAACAGTGCCTTCCTTGGTGTTCTTTCTAAACAACTCTGACATTTCGTGTGGTATTAATGTTTATGAGTTTCAGGGACATATTGTTTTGTAAGGCAATTTTCTTTGGTTTTGAGATTTTATGAAATCTCAGTGTTTTCCTTCTTTTTCTACTGTATTCTTTTTCTTCTTCTGTGTTCATCCGTAGAGTTTTTTCAGACATAATTGGGTTGTGCCTGTTTACAGCAGAGCTGCGTTCTTGCGCAGTTAGGCCGACATCTGACTTCTGTGGGTGTTTGTTGACCCGGTTAACCTTCTCGGGCTACTGTATTCTAATCGATAATAATCTAATTATTATAAATATTAATTGAAATATTAATCTCTCCCCCTCACTTTTTCTCTTGTTTGTTCCCATTTATTCTTAGCACTATATCAAAGTGTTTTTGCCTATACTTTTATTTCTTTTACAGCACCTCCTCAGACACAGTACATAACCCCACAATGCAATCTGCCAAGAAATGCTTCTGGAGCATGGTTCACGCAAGGTCTTCAGTTCAAATCCAAGGTCACCATCAACGATACTCACATCCATTACTTTACTCAGAGAAATGAGTTTGAGTTTGAAGACACTTTCCTCTCTTGTCAGCAGACGCTAGGCTCCAGATACCTCATGACCAAGTATATTGTAGGCAAATGGTAAGAACTCTTCATGTGTCAAAAATAACTATAGTTCATGAACAGTAAAAGGTCAAGGTAGTCCTATAGCAGATTCTGCCGTTGGGGTGTGAAGTGTTAAACCTTCATATATTCTAGGCCACAACATATGGGTTGAGGTGTCTAGTTCCTTTTCTCATTGACATTTCTTCGCAGACATTGAATATTGTCTGGCACCTAATATTATGTTGGATCAATATCAGAGCTGTATGATCAGAAAAAATATTCCTGCCTCTACTGGGGATTGAAAAGGGACCACATTATCTTGGCAGGCAAGCACACTAATGACTTTGCCCAATGTGGCTACAGAATACAGTAAACTCTTAATTTAACTTCTCTCATTATAATGGATTATTGATTGATTTATTGATTATTTTTATTTTGGGGTGCTCGCTCGCTATGAACTCGGCGTAATCCATACATGCTACTGTTAGTAGCACTTTCCCTATTGTTACCCACTTCTGCTTCAGAGGTACTTGTAATTTATGTTCCCAAGTCAAGGGAGAGAAGTCAATATTTTTGTCCAACTGACCTGTGAAGGAGTTGAACCCCCTATATCAGCATCAGCACACAGCATTTATTAATTATTAATAATGATGTTTTGTTTAACCCTTTACAGGTTACAGCGGCCAATTCCGGCCGATGCCATAAAACGATCGTAGCGTCCGATTCCGGCCGATACTATTAGGCATTGTAAAAACGCGATCTCTCGGCTTTCCGACACTTCCGACAGCTGCTTTCGCTTTCGCCGACAGCTTGACAACGTGGCCGCCATTTGTAAACGCGATAGTATGAATTTGAACAGACTTTTACGGACAATTTTTGATAGTTTTCGGGATTTTTACGCTGTTTTTCAAAATGGATTTCGGCGATTCTTCAAGTGATAGCCGAGATTTCGCTAGGTTCAATTTAAATGACATTAAAGGGCACGAAGTTGACTATTAATCGGAGCTAGATATCAGTGCAAAGCGTTACTTTGCATTTAGCAGTCTGAGTCAGACTTTAAACAAAGTGATTATGATTCTGAAAATGTGTTTGTAAATTGCCGTATAGATGATGGAAAATCACAAACAACATGCCGTATTTCGTAAATATTTGTGTTCATATATGGATTACCGACAACAATCACGTGAGTAACATATTCTGCATGCTTTTCCCTTCATTGTGTTGTTTATTTAACTAAAATCGGTTGACTAACACCTTATTTGTGATGTTTTTACTAACGCGACCCGAAATTTTACCGAACCTGAAAAAATCTTGCCCGTTCAGGGCTAGAAAACGGACAAGCCTCTGCCCTGTAAAGGGTTAATGAAACATTTGAAAGTTCTTAAAATCTTAAGTATCTCAACAGTCTCATCTTTATCGCATGTCTTATATAGTGTCGTGTATGCTCACAGTGTTTCAGTTTGTCTGCCTCAGATTGTCATTATGCCAGCTTGCAAACAATGTTTAGTTATGTCTGAATTACTACTTTATTTTGTTAAATAGTTTGCAGTTCTTTCAATTGTTTATTATTTAGTAGTCATTTGCATTGTTGTATAAAAAACATGTTTTGCATTAAACACAACACAAAACGTTACAAAAGTTACATTTGATTGAACAGATCTATGGCATTAACGGAAACCTGTTCCCCACAGTGTCCCATTAAATCAAGGGTTTACTGTAAAGTTAACCCTTGTAATGCCCAGAGGCAATTGGCCATTTGGTTCTAGATTCATATTTTATTGACCAGTCAACTCAAGAAGTAATGAGGTCAATATCATGATGGTCGTATTTATATCTCAGGACATTTCCTGATATCCATTTTAGACTGCTTCCACCTAGGCCACGTCAATTTTACAAATCTGCCTCAGTGCAAATTCAAATCCATGACCCTTGGGCCGGGAGCCACTGCGCTGTCACAGCTTCCTGAGGGTTTATTTTACTTATTATTTAAAAACTTCAATGCAGCCTTTACTTACCATTGCTGATGTCTGCTGGGACATTTTAAACATAAGGAACATACCGCACAATGTGCAAACACAGATTTGTCTGGCAAGCAATGCTAGGTTCTTCTGAAATACAGACATAAATAATAATTATGAAAATAACATTTAGATGTAATTGACATGACTCTGTGTGTGTGTGTGTGAGAGCGAGAGAGAGAGAGAGAGAGAGATCTACTGTCTAGGAAACAATCAATGTTGCTAAAGTTTAATCATAGTCTCTTAATCTTGCATCCTTCTGCTAACTTGTCCAGAATGTATTTAGGACAGACTATACTTCACCTCGACACCGCAAGGTACAAGAGGAACATGATGAGATGAGATATATATATATATATATATATATATATATATATATATATATATATATATATATATATATGCAGTTGTGTATATATATTTCGATTGTATGTGGCTCTCCACCATCTGTGATATTGTCGTACTTATTTTTTTATAATGCCTCTGTTTGCAAGTGTACTTATTAAAAGTAATCTAGTTTCCAACTTCGGAGAGTCAATGGTAAACAAGAAATTTGGCAATTTTAGGCATTTCGATAATTAATTTCAGTGTGTTTTTATCAGTACGGTTTGGATGATGGAAAAATAAAAATCAGAATAGTCAAAGTTTGACCTCATGTAGGTCATCTACTGGCCTTACTGCAAATTTCTGTGTGCATATAGAAAGTCCAATTTCATGTTAAATCTATATTTGCAAATGATGTTAGAAATTTAGATAAGTAAGAGTTGTGAAACGATATTTTGACAGTTTTGAAGGTATTCAGCATGAATGGCACTTTCCCTGTGGTTGTATAATAATATTTTAGCTCAGATGGATAACACAAATATAAATGTAATCACCTAACAAGAAATATATCATTTCAAATTAAATTATTCAAAATGAGGACATTTGCCATGCATTCAGTGACAGATAAAAAAACAAACGTTAATTCAAGTCACTTACACCCGGACAGTTGTGTTAAGTTCGACTTTTTTCAAGTTCCAGTACATAAGTGTTTTTACTAAGCAAATAATAATAAAATCATTAACACATTAACAGGCTTCAGCACAATTTATCAGATTTCGGTAAACATAAATGAAGATATTACAAGCAAAAATGGAAGATTTTGAATACATATTTTTGCCTCTGTAGTCCAGTTTATGTGGCAAGGGAATATTTTGTCACCAATTGTCTTGCCACTTACAGTAATCATTTTATCTGTTGGCACATTAAATCATTGTTGATATTATATTTAGGTCTCTATTTCTGTCTTAGATCACATCTCTTACATTTTGAAGTACAACATGATGCGTGAGATGCTACATAGAACCTGTACATTTGTATGGATGTGAAGCGTCGACAATGAGCAAGCAAGCTGAAAAACATCTGATGGCTGTAGAAATGTGGTTTCCGAGGAAAATGCAAAGAATACCATGGACAGACAGAAAAACCAATAAACAAGTCCTTCAAGAAACAAATGAAGATCGTAAACTGATTAAAATCATTAGACATAGACAGCCAAAATTTGTTGGGCATGTTATGACAAGAAATGACTTGGAGAACTTGGTGATGACTGGCAAGATCGAAGGGAAGAGACTAAGGGGAAGACCGAGAAGTAAATACCTGGATGGCTTGGCCATGTGGTATGGTCGAGACAAGAACACTGAGCTGATCCACGACACTGGTGATCGAGTGAAATGGCGAATCATGACCACCCACACTTAATGGCATGGCCCATGATGGATGGGTGGATGATGCATTTGTTCACTTAGCTCACACAGAAAGTTAATTATTCTGATTTCACTGAGCACACAGTTGTCCTCCCAATTGTTACTGTGTGTTGCTTTCAGAAAAGTGCCCCACATAGTAAAAGTTAGAAAACGTGTGTGCTTAATCGATTTTCTGTCAAACTCTTTGCATTCTGTAATACTTTCATTAAAGTTTTTCTAAAATTAATCTCCAACACATTCTGTCCTGCATCTTCACATTTTAATAATACTATGTCATAAATATTTGTCTTTTATTATTTTTCTTTAGAGTCTATGTTTCAGAGAAATGCAATATTATGGGCAAGATAATCTGCCATATAAACATTTGTCTGTTTTCAGTGAAGTTGATTTTGTCTGCTATGATATCTTGCCACGACATCATGGAATTGTTCGATACAGAGTGGGTTAGTACTATTTGTATTGTTAATATCATAATGGCCTCAGGAAGGTTAACCCGGTCAACAAATGCCAGCAGAAGTCGGATGTGTCGGCCTAACGGCGCAAGAACGCAGCTCTGCTCTAAACAGGCACAATTCAATCACATCCGAAAAAAAAACTCTGGATGAACGCAGAAGAAGAAGATATCACAACGGTGGTTATTACAGTAAATAGCAATAATTAGTACTGTTAGTGTTCAAATAATGGTTAATGTTCAAATAATGGGTTTACTGGAGCCTGCTGGTTAGCATGCATGCTTATTATCATAGGTCAGGATTAATTCAGTCCCCATTAGTAGTAGGATTGTTCTGTGACCAGCATGGCTCTGGAGTAGACACAGGATATTAGAAAGGTCCTGGCATGAAAATACATGAGGTAGATATAGTTCAGAGGTTCCCAAACCATGGGCCACTTGTGGCCCTCCAGCTGTCATAAAGTGGCACGCGAGTCCTCGAGCAGTCATTTTCCGCAATGATCGTAATAAAAAACAAGCAACGTTCTAGACTAATCGACAGTAACCTAGCTGCGCTTATGACTTTGGGCACGACAGATGTGTCGCCAGACATTGATAAACTGGCATCTGAACTTAAGTAACTGGTTATGAAAAACAGCTACAATTGTGAATTAATTACATTAAAAAGCGATTTACAAAACTGATTAAAAATTTTAGTTAAGAAAGGTAAGAATGATATTGCACGACTTTTATAATTTGTTAACGTTGTGGCCCGCTTAACTACCGAAAATAGTAGATATGGCCCTCTGCTTGAAAAGCTTGGGAACTACTGATATAGTGTATTAGAAATTCCCTGGACATTAAAATACATGAGGTAGATAGTGTATTAGAGAGACCCTGGCACGAAAATACATGATGTTGGGACAAGATATTCCCTGAACATGAAAATACATAATGTAGGCACAGGATATTAGCGAGACAGTTTTCAGGGACTGATTATTCTCATCTCCTACGAAATTCACAGCACAATTAAGCTATGTATTTGTGTTGTATTTATTGGGGTAGCGGGATAAGGGTATTCCCTATCAAAGGAGAGGTAAGGTGCCTCCTCCCCTCTGCTAGCCTACGGGACACCCTTGGGCAAGGTGGAGTACCCTTTTAGCCCCCTGATCAGGGTTACGTGAAGCCATGGGTGCAGGTGGTGAATGAAGTTGAAGAGCAGCCAACAGATAAGTGTAGGTTATGGTCTCCAGCCTCACGACGGTAGGCAGAGGATCTCTTTTTTTGGAGACAATGGCTACGGTCATCGACCAGTATGGCCACTGCTAGAAGGAGAGCAATGGCAAACTACCTTCTTTACAGATGCCAAGAATATCATGTACTGCAGTCTTAAAACATGTACTTTTGTATGGATGTGAAGCGTGGACAATGAGCAGTCAAGCAGAAAAACAGCTGATGGCTGTGGAAATGTGGTTTCTGGGGAAAATGCAAAGAATACCATGGACAGATAGAACAACTAATGAACAAGTCCTTCAAGAAACAAATGAAGATCGTAAACTGATTAGAATCATTAGACGTAGACAGTCAAAATTTGCTGGGCATGTTAGGAGAAGAAATGACTTGGAGAACTTGGTGATGGCTGGCAAGATCGAAGGAAAGAGACCAAGGGGAAGACCGAGAAGTAAATACCTGGATGGCTTGGCCACGTGGCATGGTCAAGACAGGAACACAGAGCTGATCCTCGACTCTGGTGATCGAGTGAGATGGCAGAACATGACCGTCCACACTTATCGGCATGGCACGTGATGGATGGATGGATTTATGTTATTCCATCATTGCATTGAAAGAAAACCTGACAGCTTGAAATTTTAAGCCTTCTTTTATGCAATCACAACATATCATCAAACTACATGTGATTTGGAAGTAGATTGCTTGAAATGATTCTCACAATTGAATGAGCGCCGGCCGTTCAGCCAGCAATTGCAAATTACTAAATGTAACATTGTCTAGAAAATCACAAAAAGCCCAAACATGATGGGCTTGCTTGCTACAGCCTGTAAAGAACGTGCAACTAACTTAAACATTTTTAGTACAGGATGTTTGTAAAGTCTCACTACACTTGTATGTAGAACCTGGGCATGAAAATACATGATGTAGGCACAGGATATTAGAGAGACCCTGGACATGAAAATACATGATGTATTGAGAGGATATTAGAGAGACCCTGGACATGAAAATACATGATGTAGGGAGAGGATATTAGAGAGACCTTGGACATGACAGGAGATGAGGAGCGGCTGGCCGAGTGGCTAGAATGTTGGACTTTCCTTCGGGAGACCCGGGTTCGATCCCTCGGTAAGGTGTGGGATTTTTTTCTGCCGGGGGCAAAAAGAAAATCCTAACCTGCACAGTACGCGGCGACTGCACTAGCCAGGCAGCCTTAATTCCTCAGGCTCAAAGACCCCCCTGCCATACACCGCAAGGTACTATATTGGCAGCAAATGACAGTTTATGACAGTGAGAAGAGACCCTGGACATGAAAATACATGATGTAGGGAGATGATATTAGAAAGACCCTGGACATGAAAATACATGATGTAGGGAGATGATATTAGAGAGACCCTGGACATTAAAATACATGATGTAGGGAGAGAATATTAGAAAGACCCTGGACATGAAAATACATGATGTAGTGAGAAGATATTAGAAAGACCCTGGACATGAAAATACATGATGTAGGGAGATGATATTAGAGAGACCCTGGACATTAAAATACATGATGTAGGGAGAGGATATTAGAGAGACCCTGGACATGAAAATACATGATGTAGTGAGAGAATATTAGAAAGACCCTGGACATGAAAATACATGATGTAGTGAGAAGATATTAGAAAGACCCTGGACATGAAAATACATGATGTAGGGAGAGGATATTAGAGAGACCCTGGACATGAAAATACATGATGTAGGGAGAGGATATTAGAGAGACCCTGGACATGAAAATACATGATGTAGTGAGAGAATATTAGAAAGACCCTGGACATGAAATTACATGATGTAGTGAGAGAATATTAGAAAGACCCTGGACATGAAATTACATGATGTAGTGAGAAGATATTAGAAAGACCCTGGACATGAAAATACATGATGTAGGGAGAGAATATTAGAGAGACCCTGGCCATGAAAATACATGATGTAGGGAGAGGATATTAGAGAGACCCTGGACATGAAAATACATGATGTAGGGAGAGGATATTAGAGAGACCCTGGACATGAAAATACATGATGTAGTGAGAGAATATTAGAAAGACCCTGGACATGAAATTACATGATGTAGTGAGAAGATATTAGAAAGACCCTGGACATGAAAATACATGATGTAGGGAGAGAATATTAGAGAGACCCTGGACATGAAAATACATGATGTAGGGAGAGAATATTAGAGAGACCCTGGACATGAAAATACATGATGTAGGGAGAGGATATTAGAGAGACCCTGGACATGAAAATACATGATGTAGGGAGAGGATATTAGAGAGACCCTGGACATGAAAATACATGATGTAGTGAGAGAATATTAGAAAGACCCTGGACATGAAATTACATGATGTAGTGAGAAGATATTAGAAAAACCCTGGACATGAAAATACATGATGTAGGGAGAGAATATTAGAGAGATCCTGGACATGAAAATACATGATGTAGGGAGAGGATATTAGAGAGACCCTGGACATGAAAATACATGATGTAGGGAGAGGATATTAGAGATACCCTGGACATAAAATTGCATGATGTAGGGAGAGGATATTAGAGAGACCCTGGACATGAAAATACATGATGTAGGGAGAGAATATTAGAGAGACCCTGGACATGAAAATACATGATGTAGGGAGAGGATATTAGAGAGACCCTGGACATGAAAATACATGATGTAGGGAGAGAATATTAGAGAGACCCTGGACATGAAAATACATGATGTAGGGAGAGGATATTAGAGAGACCCTGGACATGAAAATACATGATGTAGGGAGAGAATATTAGAGAGACCCTGGACATGAAAATACATGATGTAGGGAGAGGATATTAGAGAGACCCTGGACATAAAATTGCATGATGTAGGGAGAGGATATTAGAAAGACCCTGGAGATAAAAATACATGATGTAGGGCGAGGATATTAGAGAGACCCTGGACATGAAAATACATGATGTAGGGAGAGGATATTAGAGAGACCCTGGACATGAAAATACATGATGTAGGGAGATGATATTAGAAAGACCCTGGACATGAAAATACATGATGTAGGGAGATGATATTAGAGAGACCCTGGACATTAAAATACATGATGTAGGGAGAGGATATTAGAGAGACCCTGGACATGAAAATACATGATGTAGTGAGAAGATATTAGAAAGACCCTGGACATGAAAATACATGATGTAGGGAGAGGATATTAGAGATACCCTGGACATGAAAATACATTATGTAGGGATAGGATATTAGAGATACCCTGGACATGAAATTACATGATGTAGGCACAGGATATTAGAGATACCCTGGACATGAAAATACATGATGTAGGGAGAGGATATTAGAAAGACCCTGGAGATAAAAATACATGATGTAGGGCGAGGATATTAGAAAGACCCTGGAGATAAAAATACATGATGTGGGGAGAGGGTATTAGAGAGACCCTGGACATAAAAATACATGACATTGAATGCAGAGTATTAAAGATACCCTGACATGAAAATACATGATATAGGCATAGAGTATTAGAGAGATCACAGGCATTAAAATACATGATGTAAAACACAGTATATTAGAGGTGGGCATGAAAATAAGACACATGACATTAGAGACAGTGTGGACCTGAAAATACATGAAGTGGTCACAGAACAATAGCGTGACGCTGGGTATAAAAATGGTTTGGAAAGAAAAGCAATGGACGGCATGGTTCCAGGAAGAAGAAGCAAGGTAGACCAACATGAAGATGGATACAGGATACAGCAGACATCTTGGTCATGAAGATGCAAAAGGCAAATGAAATGGTAAAGGAGGAAGAAAATTTCAGTGGACTATAGTGAAAGCAATGTTTTACAAAGGACTTGCTACATAATGATGATGTTAATGGGGGTGTCTTGGTACATAGCTAACCATGTGATTCTCTCTACCAACTAAAATTGTTGTATTTATTTTTGGTTATCTATCATTTATAGATATAAAAATTGTAGTATTTATTTTTTGGTTATCCATCATTTATACATATAAAAAACATGACAAATTTACTTACAGTCCTCAGAGAGTTTAGTTCCATCCCACATTACAGATGACCTTGCATTGTTGTCCTTCTTCAGTAACATAGTTTCTTATGTTCACTCAGGTAAACCTTCACGACTGACGGTAGATGAGGCTGCTGATACACAGTTCATGACTAAGAAGTTTCAGGAAGTATGCAGTTGGCAGTCCTTCACTTTCAACAGAGATGACACAGACTGGAAGTATGAAGTACTGATAAGTGAGTTTGACATAATACAGTAAAATTACTGATGCAATATTTGTCACAAATATATATAATGGTAATCATAAGACATAATAGTATGCTGTAGGGCCATTCTTCTCTCATGATTAGTTTCCTATAACAAATCCAAACAGAATAATTATTTTTGAATTTATACGCGTGTCCCAATCCCATGTCAGTTAGACTGACTTGTTCCATCTTTTGTGGGGGAAGGTATGAAATCTTCCTGTCCATGTTACACATGCTGACACTGCCCATTGCATGGAGCATGAAGTTATAGGATTTCACGTATACTATATCACTGTATTGTGAGGTAGAGGCTACAAGCTCTCTTTAAAAATGTTCCATCCCAGAGAAATCCCCAGTACCTATTTTAAAATTATGGTTTACACTCACAGAGATAACTGTGGTGGCAAACATTTCTCACTACACTACCATAGTCTGGTAAGAATGAGGCAGCGAGGTGTGACGAGGTGATCTGGCCGACACTCAGAGGAAAGGCGAGATGGACATATAATCAGATTGCTACTGGAACTATTAGTGTTGGAACTCTTCGCTGGCTGCTGAGGATGGGGACGGAGCACTTATGGGAATGCCCCGAATGCTGTGATGTCGGTTCCTAAATCAAACAATCAATCTCACTATACTTTAATCTTGACCAGTGTGGCAGGAAAAAAGTGCTCTATTCATTCCATCACCATGACTGCTCTGCTGTTCTCTGCACCATGGTTATAGTGTTCTTTACACTAAGCAGGAATGACTGCCTCTTTATGGTGTTTGTGATCTTTGTGTCTTAGCTACTTTCAAAACATTGAGATTACTCATTTTAGCTGTCTAAGGAATTTTCAGCATTCTTCTGTAAAACCACATCTCTGATGTTTCTAGGGATTATTTTGTGCTTGTTTACTAATTGTTGAGGATTCACTGTATCACTGTAGATGTAAGTTAAAGCTGCTTCTATGAAATATGCTAGGAATTTGTTTTCATCACTGTAGATGTAAGTTAAAGCTGCTTCTATGAAATATGCTAGGAATTTGTTTTCATCACTGTAGATGTAAGTTAAAGCTGCTTCTATGAAATATGCTAGGAATTTGTTTTCTAACATCAAATTACATGGATTTAGTGAATAAAATATTCTTAATTTTATAAAATAAAGTTTTTGCTTGTCCTGTTCTGTTATTTATCTTTGTGATACATCTCCCATCTGATATTATCCATGTGCCTAGATATTTGAATTTCTGCACTTGCCACAAATTACTTGTACTTTGTAATTTAAAATGACAAAAAATTTTAATTTTAATTACTTGTACTTTTAGGCACAATCTGTTTCTTTGATATTACTGTTACTGTCTTCCTATTATTCAAGCTGTGGCTTATTATTTTACTTTCTACAACCACTATTCACTATCCACGACTTCAGTACTCTATTTGCTACTGCAGATTTGTTCCAACCTCTGCTCATTTTAAACCCCTCATTCATAATTGTTTTTCTAACTGTATTGATCATTGTAACGCCTGTCACATTTTATTGCCTCAAAGTAAACATGAAAATGTTTCAAATTTTTTTTAGCATTTATCTCCTATCACATTATCTTGTCTGATTGCGGAGCTATATGAACATGATCTCTCTAACTGTATTGATCATTGTAAATCCTGTCACATTTTATTGCCTCATAGTAAAAATGAAAATGTTATCTTTTGAGCATTGTATTTCTATCACAATATATTGTCTGATTTCTGAGCTATATGAATATTATCTATCTTCTTCTTCTGTGTTCATCTGGAGAGTTTTTTCGGACGTGATTGCGTTGTGCCTGTTTACAGCAGAGCTGCGTTCTTGCGCTGTTAGGCCGACACATCAAACTTCTGTGGTTTGCTCCTCTGAGCCATACTGGTAATGAAAATTAAGCGATATAATGTAAACATTGTTTCATTTTTGTTCCACAGTGGATCCTCCATCGCCAGTGTACTGTCCAATAGGAGGAAGGTACAACTTTGAACAGGATGCCAATGGTGTGCTGGAGAAATACGCCACCAAACTTCGAGGTGTTACTTTAAAACCTCGTAACCAAATCAGCTGTAGGCAAGTGGTTTCCGAGATGAAATCGTGCAGTGTTGATCGGTCAAAGATTGAGATCGATGCAGAATATTGTGAGAGTGTTGACTACAGAGGTAGACCAATTGGAGAGTATGGTAAGTAGTGTATACTTGTAAACCTGTCTGTATATCATTCCATCCATCCATCCATCCAATCATTCATCCATCCATCTGTACCATCCATCCATACCATTTGATCATCCATCCATCCAATTATCCATCCATCCAGTCATCAATCCCTCCAATCATCCCTCCAGTCATCCATCCCTCTAATCATCAGTACCATCCCTCCAATCATCCATACAATACCTCCAATCATCCATCCCTCCAATTATCCATCCCTCCAATCATCCATCCCTCTAATCATCCATACCATCCATCCAATCCATACCATCCCTCCAATCATTCATCCATACCATCCCTCCAATCATCCATCCCTCCAATCACCCATCCCATCCCTCCAATCATCCATACCATCTCTCCAATCATCCATACCATCCCTCAAATCATCCATACCATCTCTCCAATCCATACCATACATCCAATCATCCATCCCTCCAATCATCCATACCATCCCTCCAATCATCCATCCATCCAATCATCCATACCATCCCTCCAATCATCAATCCATTCATCCATCTAATCATTCATCCATCCGATCATCCATCCATCTGTACCATCAGCCAATCCATTCCATCCATAGCATCCATCCATAGCATCCCTCCAATCATCCATCCCTCCAATTATCCATCCATACCATCCCTCCAATCATCCATCCAACCAACCACCCATCCATCCATCTACCATCCATCTAATCATTCATCCATCCAGTCATCCATCAATCTGTACCATCCATATGATCATCCATCCATCCAATCATCCATCCATATCATCCATCCAGTCATCCATCCATCCAATGATCCTTCCATATCATCCCTCCAATCATCCATCCATCCAATCATCCTTCCATCCATCCATCCAATTGTCTCTCTATTCACCCACCCACCCATCAACCTCATGTGGATGGTGATGTTTTGTTTTACATATACTGTTAAGCATAGACTGGGGTTGAAACCTAGACTAAATTGTGTGTGCATAGACTGGTTGAAACCTAGGCTAAATTGTGTGTGCATAGACTGGTTGAAACCTAGACTAAATTGTGTGTGCATAGACTAAATTGTGTGTGCATAGACTGGTTGAAACCTAGACTAAATTGTGTGTGCATAGACTGGTTGAAACCTAGACTAAATTGTGTGTGCATAGACTGGTTGAAACCTAGACTAAATTGTGTGTGCATAGACTGGTTGAAACCTAGACTAAATTGTGTGTGCATAGACTGGTTGAAACCTAGACTAAATTGTGTGTGCATAGACTGGTTGAAACCTAGACTAAATTGTGTGTGCATAGACTAAATTGTGTGTGCATAGACTGGTTGAAACCTAGACTAAATTGTGTGTGCATAGACTGGTTGAAACCTAGACTAAATTGTGTGTGCATAGACTGGTTGAAACCTAGACTAAATTGTGTGTGCATAGACTGGTTGAAACCTAGACTAAATTGTGTGTGCATAGACTGGTTGAAACCTAGACTAAATTGTGTGTGCATAGACTGGTTGAAACCTAGACTAAATTGTGTGTGCATAGACTGGTTGAAACCTAGACTAAATTGTGTGTGCATAGACTGGTTGAAACCTAGACTAAATTGTGTGTGCATAGACTGGTTGAAACCTAGACTAAATTGTGTGTGCATAAACTGGTTGAAACCTAGACTAAATTGTGTGTGCATAGACTGGTTGAAACCTAGACTAAATTGTGTGTGCATAGACTGGTTGAAACCTAGACTAAATTGTGTGTGCATAGACTGGTTGAAACCTAGACTAAATTGTGTGTGCATAGACTGGGGATGAAACCTAGACTAAATTGTGTGTGCATAGTATAAAGTTAATTGTATGTCCTTCACAGATCATCACAATCAACCCCAGTATTTATTGACTTCTGTGATTTGCTCTGTAATTTTAGTTCAGAAGCTGTTCAGTGCTTTCAGAGCAGCTGATGTCTCACACCATCAAAATAAATGCAAAATGCGAATCGCCCACAGCTGATTTTGAACCTTTGGCTTGTAGGTCAGCATAGCCGAATGGAAAATAATGAGTGGTCTTAAACATCCGGTGTGCTGATGCTGAGGTATGGGGTTCAACCCCTACACCGGACAGTTGAATTAAAATGTTGACCTCTCGTCCTTGACTTGGGGACATAAATTACAAGTACCTCTGAAGTCAGAGTGGGTTCGCCTGATGGTGAGGGACACTGGTAACAGGGGAAGCTAATCCACATACAAAAATCAGCCCAGTGCACTAGAAGTGGCAGCACATGTATAGTCTACTCTTGAGGTCAAAGTGAATGAACTCAAAGAATTTAAAAAGATGTTGACATGCGATGGTTGAATCTGCACATTTATGGATCAAAGGTAGAGGATGATGGAAGGGAAAGATGATGAGGATGAAGACGATGATTCATGATGACAAAGAGGGAAGAAGAATTATGCATAATTGGCTGTGTACACAACTTACTTTACTTTATCTTAGCAGCTAGAAGTATACTTGTATCTGAACATATTGTAATATTTGTCTTCTTCAACAGATGAACCAGATAACATCTTGACCTGTGTAGGCTACTGGTTAGAGGACATGAAGTCATATTTGATCACATACGATGAAGAAGATGCTGTGTCTAGATTCAGATGCTGGGTAAGGTTTGCATTCTACATTTATTGTGCTAGCGAAAGAATGTATCCATATCCTAGGTACAAGTCAAAAGGGATATAAAAAAAAGATGGAATGACATTAGCAGACTAGATCTAAAGTTACTGAAGATTTAGGATGAAGAACATCAGGGATGGGGGTAAAGTGGAAATAGATTGTACATCGCTGCAAGATCTCTGCAAGCTTCTGAGGGGAAAAGAAAAGATTAAGTTTGTGTACAATTGAGTTTAGTTTTTATCAGCCTTGTTATTCCTTTCTAATAAATAGAACTTTTTAATGTTTTAGTGCTGTGATGTCAAACTGTTCAACTCTCTCTCTCTCTCTCTCTCTCTCTCTCTCTCTCTCTCTCTCTCTCTCTCTCTCTCTCTCTCTCTCTCTCTCTCTCTCTCTCTCTCTGTCCCTCCCTCCCTCCCTCCCTCCCCCTCTCCCTCCCCCCTCTCTCTCTCTCTCTCTCTCTCATATACTCATACTCATATTCCCTGCCTCTCCACCTTTTCCATTGTTATGACATACTCCAGAGTTTCCCTTCTCATGGCATGCCCAAAGAAAGTGAACTGTCTTCTTCTGATGTAAGTAGTCAATGAGATACTATCACTGTTTTTTTTTCCTGTTGCCTTGAATAAACTCTATTACACGAGACAGCTCCTTGTGGTGGAGATAACAGTTTAAAAGTTATAAGAGGAAGATAACATTGCACGTAGGCAGACGCCAAGGATGAAAGTTGTCTGGCAGAATTTGCTGTGAAGACAGGGCAGAAAGTATTAGAAGCTCATTATGGCCAAACTTCAATACACAGATATAATATAATGATAGTCATTTTTAATACTGTCCCATATCATATTAAATGGCTGTATCATAGAAAAACATAACACCAAAATGTGAAATAATTTCTAAAGGGGAAATACTTAACCAAGTTAATAAATTCAGATGGAAGATGTGCCGCAGGGATTAAAAGCAGAATAGGCTAAGCAAAAGCTGCATTTCAGAAACTGGAAGTATTATATGCAATAAGTCACTCTCATTGAATGGCATAAGGATAGTAATGAAATAATATATTTGCTTTGCTCACGCTATATGCTTAGTTCAGATTCCTGTTCAAAGGTTCTCAGCTGGGGGATATTGAGGGATCCCCGGATGAGAGGACCTGGGCGTATTTCGCTCACTGAAACACGGAAGTAAGGTGCTGAGCCAGCAGCACATGTAGCCTACCTTGTGAGCGGTATTTAAGGTGGCAAATGGCAGAGCGGCTAGTCGAATGAAGTGGTTACAATGAAAGTCTGTGTCTATACCCATAGAGTAAGCGTAGTCAAAGGTGGAAAAAATGTCTCAAAAACATGAAATGGAATGCTTGGCTAGCGAATTCATCACGTGGTAGTCCGAAGCGAAAGCTTGATGAGTGGATGTCGCCCGCATACTGCCCGTCCCTGGTTTGTGTGGGGAGCGACTAGTGGCAAAACAAAATGCCCAATACATGGAAGTGAGGAATTAAAGCAGCCACGAGCAGGATGTGGCGACTGCTTGGGTGAGCCCAGTCTCAGAGCGCTGTGTGCCAGCTCTGCATTTATGGAAGCCTCCTTGGATAGCGGGGAATGCCCATGGTCTGCCCCTGCCTTCCCTTGAGGGTTAATCGTGATGTCTTTGACCTTTCTACCGTGACCAGCTGAGATGTGCGCGACACCACAGCAGAAAACGTCTAACATCTCTCGAAACCCTGGGAAGACAAACACGTAAAAATGCCTGCTGAAGTTGGATGTGCTGGCCTACAGGTGCAAATAAATCAGGCACAATGCATAAAACGTCTGAGTGAAATGTCTTTCATGCTAGGAACAGCTCTGACTACCTAGTTTTCCGAATAGATTGTGTCCGGAACAGCTCTGACTAGCTAGTTTTCCGAATGTCCGTCGTGCCCGGATCTATAGAGTCGTGCTCTGACTATATTGTCCCAGGGCACAGTGACAAGCACATGTCTGAATCGAAAACTCGCTGAGTGGATACCATCTGCAGACCGGTCTGGTTTGTGCGAGAAAGGCCTGTGGTGAACGAAATGCCCAATACATTGAAGTGAGGAATTAAAGCAGCCATGAGCAGGACGTGACGATTCCCTCGGTGAGCCCAGCACCAGGGCGCTGTGTGTCGGCTCTGCAACTATGGAAGCCACCCTGGATGGCAGAAAATGCCATGGACTGTCCCTGCCTTCCCTTGAGGGCTGATCGTGAAGTATTCAACCGTTCCGACTTGACCAGTTGGGATGTGGACAGCACCACAAAAATGAGAGTTCCACAGGAATGCTAACCTGTCAAAAATGCACGCAAAAAGTCGGATTGATTGATTGATTGGTTTAGGAACCGACATCACAGCATTCTGGACATTCCCATAAGCGCTCCGTCCTCATCCTCAGCAGCCAGCGAAGAGTTCCAACACTAATAGTTCCAGTAGCAATCTGATTATATGTCCATCTCGCCTTTCCTCTGAGCGTCGAGCATCGGCCCACACAACACAGTCGGATGTGTTGGCCCAAGGGTGCCTAACCAGACACACCACAATCACATCTGAAAAAACACTTCGGATGAACGCAAAGAAGAAGAAATATTATATAGTACCGGTTCTGCTATATGGCAGTGAATCATGGAATATGAAAGAACAAATTATGAAGAGTTTTGGAGGAAACATAAATATAGTTCCTTAGACATTGCAAATACCTTGGACTGTCAGTATAACTAACAACGAGTGGGTGGAAAGGTTAGTTGTGTGTATACTTTACAGGACATGGCAGACAGCCCCAGCATTTTTTGGCTGTTTGTGATTCCTGGATAAGTTTATGTTCAGTAGTTTGCCACTGTTTTCTGAATGACTGGCTCTCATGCCATTTTATGAAAACCAACGCAAGGCAGTCTGTTGCCAAATCACCCTCAGTAGTGTTTTGAATGCAGGATTACGGCTTGCGCCTGTAACCCCTTTGCCACACCTCCGGTGGAAAAGGTTAATAAAATTATATATATAAATTATAAACATAGAGAGACAAACACTTTTCTTTGGTTATGTAATGAGAAGAGAGGCATTGGAAAACATTGTGATGATTGGAATAAAAGATCTGCAGTAGAAGGCGTAGTTTCAGACCGAGAGAAATAATGCTGGATAGACTAGGACAGTGGCAAGGAGGAATATAATCAATGAAATTGATCCAGAAAGCTAGACAGATCTGCAGATGATGCCTGAGCGGCTCTGTCAGTTTGCGGGACACATGATAATGATATCATATTACTAATCAGTGTAGTAATTGTGGCCTCTTACAATACTTTGATTCATTCTGTTATTTGTTGATTGTAGTTTTCTTTTTATCGTGCCATCTGGAATGTACTCTCCAGATATGTGTAGCAGTTGTTCTGTCTGTTTTGTCACCTTTTAGAGAATAATTAATGTTCTTTCCTAGTAGTCTCTTCTGTTCTTACTTTTCCTCAGTGAAACATTTGTAGTATAAATAAATAAGTTTACTTTTTACCAATTATCCACACAAAAAATTATCATTTCCATGTCTATATACATAGGTATATGAGCGTACAAGCTGGACTGAACTACAGATGTCCCGCAGTGAAACTGCACGCTGCAGGCGTGAACAGACAGCAGATATGTATTTGGAAGAAGGAACTGGTCTTCGTATGGTCTTGCAAGAGGCTGAAAGATTGTGTAAGTTTCATTTCTCGTTTCTAGAATTAGTATCTTAAACTACACATGTTAATTACTGAAAAATTGTGTATCTTATTTTTTTTAAAATTATTATTTTCATGAATTAATGCCTTAATTATCATACAATTCAGAAGATGAACAAACACAAAATATAGCTGGAAATCTCGAGAAAAGAGAAGATACATAAATATAACAGCAAATGTTTCAACCAAAGTCTTCATCAACAAACAAACAAATAAAAAAGTGTACATAAGAATACTTAGCTAGTAGAGAATTAAAATTTCACAATCACAGTTAATTAATCCATTTATGAAATTTATATACAGCTATAAGAAAGACAGTTAAGTTAGTTGCATATCCTTTACAGGACATGGCAGTCAACCCTAGCATTTGTTGGGTGTTTGTGATTTCTTGGCAAGTTTACATTCAGTAGTTTGCCATTGAATGACCGGCACTCATACCTTTGTATGGGAAACCAGCGCACAGAGAACAAAGTCTTGAGACGCATCTTTGGGCTCATTAGAGATACACAAAGTGGAGAGTGGAAAAGAAGAAGTAACAAAGACATTTATGATCTAAGTCCCTGCTAATAACTGGTATCATGAAGGCTAATAGACTACAATGGATGGGGCATATAGAAAGAATGGAAGATAATAGGGAAACAAAACTCGCTTACACTCAGGAAATAAATGACCGTAGACCCCGAGGTAGACCAAGAAGACGGTGGAGAGATAAAATACATACAGGCACTTGGAATCATCGACTGGCAAGGGAAGGTCAACCAGAGAGATGAATGGAGATGGCTTGTATCTGCAGCAAAGAACCTCAATGGCTCGGAATGCTGAAGAAGAAGAAGATTGTTAAAAAGGAACCATTAAAAAAGTATAAACAAGGTGGCAAATGAAACTAAGTTAATTATTTTTTCTGTTCGCTAGCCTTGAACTCAAGCGTAGTCCATACACATGCTACTAACTTCTAGTACACTGGGCTCATTTTTGCGTGTGGATCAGCTTTCCCTATTACCAATGTTCTACACCATGAGGTGAACCCACTCCGACTTCAGAGGTACTTGTAATTTATGTCCCCAAGTCAGAGATAAGTCAACATTTTAATCCAACTGACCGGTGTAGAGGTTGTACCCGCTACCTTGGCATCGACACACTGGATGTTTAAGAACAAGCATCTTACCTATTCAGCCATGCTGACCTCCTACAGAGTTAATGAAAAGTTACTAGCTGTGATTTCTGGCTTCCCATCACCAGCCCCAAACACTGGCTCTCTGGCAAGTCAGAATTAAGACAAGCTGTAACTTATCTAACATCCAATCCATATATTAGAATTGCCTCAGAAAATAACCTTTGTGAAGGTATTATAATTATATGTTCACTTTAAAAATCTGTTGTTTAAAAAGTTAAAATTGCATAAAATTGTTTATAATAGAAACAGAGGTTAATTCACACAAAACGTTTGTATAAACTGTCATTTAAACTGTCATTTACTGCCTATTGGAAGTTGTGGTATATGGCAGAGGGGTCTTGAGCCTGAGGAATTAAGGCCGCCTGGCTAATGCAGTTGTCGTGAACTGTGCAGGCTAGAGTTTTCTTTTTGCCCCGACAGAAAAAAGCTCCACACTTTATCTGGGTTCCGAACCCGGGTCTTCCAAAGGAGAATCCCTCACTTTATTGCTGAACAGGTTATGAAAAGGTTTAATGGATGTTTTAAGTCTTCAAATGATGATAAATACATACAGTAAAAAACATGTCTGGGTTTGTGATGTCATGGAGCCATCACAGTTTACAGGCATGGAGGTTTAGGTGATCAGTCTTTTACTCAACTTAGCGAGATGATGTGTGGTGTTAATGAACCATACTCCAACTGTGCTCATGACATCAGCATAGCTCCCTATCAGTTATGCTAATTTATATATTAATACAGAGCAATTATTTGGCAGTAAATAATTTTGTGCATGTTGATAATAAGGAAATACAATAAAACATCTTTTAATCCTTTCAGTTGATGACTGCCCACAGCGATTTGATCCTGGGCTCAATCCATACCTGAGGCCACAAGTGATCTATGTGCTGAGTGGGTCAGTGCGCTTATCTGCACTAGTGGTCACGGCACTCAACACAGTACTGGTGCTGCTCGTAACACATCTTGTGATAAGACATTAAGTGCCGAAGATTGTATGATGATTGTGCCTTGTAAATGTGTTTGTTTGATTGGTATTTGAAATAAATGGCCCGATTATATTTGATTGAATGTTCAGTTTGGTTTAAATATTTTTTTAAATATTCATGTCCATAGTTATTGTAATTATGTCTTATATTGGATGCACAATTTCCATTGCCCGATTGTCTTGAGCTTAATATTGTTTCTTAAAACAGATTTGGTTGGTACATTTGTCATGATTGTTAGTCCAGAAGCTATGTTTTTGTTTTTTAAACTTGTCACTACACCATAAATTCCACCAGAAAACCATCTTTGACCTTACTACTCTTGAGAAATAATGAATCACAGTCGTTAGTCGTGGTTTCAACTTCACAGCAATGGGTCACCCCATAATTCTGTGTTCCTGAGCCAGTGAATATCACACAAAATGCTCCTCACTGTCCCATGGGAAAAGTGGAATAGACAGCAGTACTCATAAAACCAAAATGCACATGCATAAGACCGCTGCCAGAATGCCAACACAAAAAGTCTGCCAAGAATTACAGTTTATCATCAGTGGAAGTAGCAGTCACTAGAGTCACCAGCAGACTGGCATGTTGATCGCATCATCAGTGGAAGTAGCAGTCACTAGAGTCACCAGCAGACTGGCATATTGATCGCATCATCCATCAAGTGGCAAATTTTAATACAAATATGGGGGCTAGCATCATATTAGACCCAAAAAGCCTCAAGACATGAAGAAGTTTCCTTAATTAATGTTTTTGGGCGTACTTCTCTAACAATAATTGCCTTTAATTAATGTTTTTGGGTGTACTTCTCTAACAAGAATTGCCTTGAAATAAAAAAAAAATTTTCTTCAGATGCTAATTTGTGATAGTTACATTCCAAATAAGTTTTCTTTTGCTTTTGTGCTCGCCTTGAACTTTGCTATTACTAGTGAATACACTGGTCTGATTTTTGCATGAAGGTTAGCGTTCCTCGCCATGAGGCAAACCCTTCTCTGACTTCAGAAATACTTCCAATTAACATCCCCAAGTCAAGGACGATAGGTCAACATTTAAGTATAACTGATTGGTCTGTGAAGGGAACCCACTACATCATGGTCACCAGAGAAAGTTTAAGCGGGAACATGTTAACCTTTCAACCATGCTGACCTCCCCAAGTAATATTGCTATGTATTTTTAAGAACAGATTTAGATTTTCTGTATTTTGTTTACTATTATGCTAGTTATGTTTACTTGTTCAGCCATGTTAATATACTACAGGATGCCAAAATAAGGAATGTGTGAATAATGATGTACATCTTAATATAGTGTTTTATTCAGAATTAACAAATTTTCATATGATTGTGTACATAGTCATAATACATATGTAGATTGAAATTACACATGTTCTTTGTATTATGCTGGACTGGATCTGATACTGTAAAAAAAATCATGAAACATAGTTTATTTGTATGCTTGTGTGTTAGATTTTTAAATAGCTTTTGTTGCAAATTTTCACAGATGTTGAGTTTCATTCTAAGTGTAGATTATCTGTTCTTCTGTCATATTTAATTTTCTAGAAATGTGTACATTGGTGTGTAAAAGATATTGACTCCATGTGATTCGCATAACAGTTCTCAGTACCAATAGATACTCATTTTATTTCTTTTAATTTTAGTTCAAAACAGAATGGAAACTGTAAAGTCAGTTTTAAAAACAATGATTCTTTCTTTCATTTAGTCTTATTGTTTGATTGCATCTTTTTGTGTGTTAGTTTCATGTTTATATCTTATTTTGTGTAGTATAGAAGCAAATCATCTTGTGAATTGTTGTATAACTGTAATACTAGAGTGCATGCATCTTGCATTCTTATCATTATGTCTTCCTTATTCAGTCAATGTTTGTGTCCATTTACAGTAAAGCCTGCCTTTCAGCCGATGTATTCTACTTTAGCAAAGCAGTTTTAAAATGACTAACACACTGACTAATAAACTACAAATGTTCATCAACTGGCACTGTAGAAGAAAGGAAGGACTACAGTGGTGTGACAGAATCACTAATGTGGAGCTGATGGGGAGACTTGGACAGATTTCTGTGAATCAAAAGGTGAGGAAAAGATGCTGGCACTAGATAGGGCATAACAGTGAAAAAAATCTGGCTACGATAGAACTAGAAAGTTCTACTGGAACCTACAAGGCAATTGAAAAAGAGGGAGACTCACGAGCACATGGAGATGAGAATTAGAGATGAATAATATGGTGTAGGGGGAGCTGCGGAAAATAACAAAAGATAGGACAACTTGGTATGAGTTTGCTAATATCCTTTAGGGAATTAAGGGCAGAAGAACAAGACAGCAGCTTTGAGACTGGCTCTGCCTTCCCTGTTTGACTGCTACTCTCTTGGCCAAATTGAAGTGATACAACCTAGGTCTAGAACCACCATTTGGAGATGGGGTAAGGTATTATTAACTCAAGTTTGCAAACACTTGTGCAAGCAGTCAACCTATAAGCTGCTAACTGCATCAATCTCTTTTGCTGAATCTCCACACCCCAAAATGTATTTTACAGGTAGTTTTTGTGTGTGTTCCCATTTCAAGCAAATGAACTGGATAGTTCTTACTAATGATACTGATCTATCACCATCAAGTGCCATCCTGGCGACCCAGTGCTCATATCCTAAAATCCCTATCGAAGTGGGTGCATTTAAAAATCTTACAGTGGCTCCCAGGTCGACCCAGCTTAAATTGGATGTCAGGAAACTCCTGGAAAGTAATGGCAGCTGACATGAAATTGACATCACTTGTGATCAAGTTCTGATTATTATATAAAAATATGGAGCTGGCATGTTGTATCCAATGCACCCTGTGCGTTTCTAAAGGTTCTTTACTTTGCTTCTTTTTTCTTTCTTTAAGGTGTGCATTTAGACACATGTGACACAAATTGAACATTCCTTAGAATATAGGAATTATTTCCATTGTACTTTTGTTTCATTCCACTACCTACTTCCATTTACTTGAATTTGGAGTATTTGTTTTAAGATTTCCAATTCTATACATATATTAAGCATACGTTGTACATGAATCTCCTATCATAGATTCCAAGTTATTGTTATTACAAGACTGGGCAGTTCTACTCAGTTCATGTTACCCCAGGCGATCCTTCTCTCTAGGAACTATCATGATTCATTCCAGCAGCAGAGAACTGTCTGTATCATTTCAAATTAAACCATAATTTAAATGTTCTAAGAATGTTGTTGATATATTGTGTATATATCCAAACTTTTGTTGTGGTAAGCAAACACACTAATCACTATGCCTTATTCTAAACTTACATTTAAGAACAAAAGTATATGAAAAAGTGTTTACTATTGATGAGGGTACTTTTATCGCAAATAGATATAAGAACTCCATATTAGGAGAGGAATGAGTGGCTGTGAGCAATTAAGTTTCTAATCTCTCAAATCTGGAGAGTTGTAAATGACAGTGAGTTGCTGGAACCCAAGGGAAATGAAAGAATAATGAAACTGTAACCTATTGTAAGGGATGACTAAAGCATAGCATGGGACAGGCTACCTCATCTCATTGAAAGTTTTGCTGCAAAATCCACCTACTCATGAACAAGTCTACAAACTGCTTGGTATGAAATGGTTTGATGGCCTATGCTACATTGAGAGATGAGGGGCTGGAGAAGAAAAGAGTAAAATGTTTTAGCTATCAGAGGAAACAGAAATGTAGACTGCAAGCCTAGGGTTGGTGACTACTGTATCATGTTAAGAAACCATGATTTCTCAACATTCTGATATATTCTGACCCAGAGTGACATTGATTTCTCAATATTCCATCAAGTTCTGATACTTGATGGCACTGATTTATCAACATTCCATCAAGTTCTGATACATGGAGACATTGATTTCTCAACATTCCAATCTATTCTGACACAAATTTCTCAACATTCCAGTATTTTCTGACACACAATGGCATTAATTTCTCAACATTCCAACAAACTGACACACACAGACATTTTCTCAACATTCCAACACATGATGACATTGATTTCTCGACATTCCAACACATATCAGCAGTGGTTATCCCAGTGTAATGATAGTTTGTTTTAATTTTTTTGAGTTGACATGCTGAAACAAATTATTGAAGAAATTGTATGTTGTTTGTAACCGAAAACATTCCATCTTTCATATCGTTTATCTATTTCTGTTAAAAATAAAATTCTAAAATTAATTTGCGTTGTAGTTTGTGTTCATTTATCAGTAGACAACATTTGAATTGTTTGGCTAGTAAGGGGGACTCATGTCACATCCATCTACTTGTAACTTTTTGAAATGTAGACTGAAAGTGAGAGGCAATAATCAAGTTTGTAAATGAAGTAGTATTGGAGAGCAATTTCAATGCCATAGTGACAGCCTCAATCTCTATTCTCATACTGGTTATCTGAAGCACACACTGATTCAATATGGCGGATAGGCAGGCGATCTGTTAAGGTTTGTAGGGGATTATCTCCCATTGTCTGCTGTAGAATTTTGTTTTTCATTTTTCGTTTGCTCGCTTTGAACTCTAGCGTGGTCTATACACATGCAACTGCAGTACTTCTAGTGCACCGGAATTATTTTTGTGTGTGGAGACACTTTTCCTTAATACCAATGTCCCTTGCCATCAGGCAAAACCACTCTGACTTCTGGGGAAATTGTAATTTATGTCCAAGGGCGAGAAGACAACATATGTGTGTGTGCGTCCGTCCGTCGGTGGGTGAGTGAGTGATAAATGCAACACGCCGGAGATGGTCGCGACCCAGTTTCGCCAATAAATCCCACTTCGTTAAAGAAGCGTTAGCATTAGAAATTACCGCAGTCTATGCCACCAGCAATGTCCTCTTTTCTTGATGCTAATCTGATTGAACAGCCATTAATCGACAAAGTCAGATTTGTATTCAGTAATGTCTTTTTGAGTGCTATCTCTTGTTTGTTGTCTGTGGCATTTCCCTACTCCTTTGAACGGAAATTGAAACTGCAAGCTGTTCCATCGATTATAATATGCACTTGACAATTTTTGTAAGAAGTTCCGCGTGTTCTCATTTTGGAGCCGATCCACAATGTGCATAGTTATAAACTTGCCCAGCCTGATAAGCTGAAGACACATCGATGCCCTTCAATTCCACATTCTTATTATTGTTACCACAATTGTCCACCCCCTGGAATTGTAGCTCTGAGTTCATTTGTTAGTTCGACAACAGATTATCCTCATTTTACATAGACCTACTAGTTGTATTATAAGTGCTCAGATCCTCTCTTCCGTAATGCCCGTACCGTGTAGGGACTGACGACACCAGTTCTATGTTGACCGTTCTTCTTTTATTTTTTTTTTTGGCTTCCCGCATAGCGTTCTAGTCTAGCTTCACCCCGTTTGACTTGACATTCTTGCAGTCTTGTCAACGTTGCAGAATCACACCCACGCATTGAGTCATTTACTCATCCTGTCTCCAGGTGAGCGTTAAGGATGTCAGCCTGGTCCATTGCTCACCCGCTTCCCATGACAGCCAAGCCCGCAAACCGACCGATCTGCCCGTTCGTTTTTTCTTACACCCATTTATGTAGCAAGCCTTAATTAACGGGGCCCGGTCGTACATTTGAAATTTACATCCCACACACACACACACACACACACACACACACACACACTTCTTTTATTTCGAGTGCCAAGTTATGATAACTAATCAGTTAAAAATAGAAACTATACAACTCAAGACGCCTTAGACGGATGTCTAGATGGCCCAATGATAGCACTCTCCGCACCACATCATGTAAGGTCGCACTTGGTTTGTCTTTACTGTACACAGATAATTAAACTAAAAGACACATTCTCTTATCATCCAGACTGAAGTATCCAAAACTGTTGTCTGTCCTAGCCGCTATCTGTACAGGCGCTTATCTAAACACTTGTTGAGCTAATGAGATATGAACAAACCTAACCAAGAGATTGGGCAATGACTAGTGTAATGGCTAGACTCGCCTGCCGGCTCGATAGTCAGGATTTTACAAAATGTCCTAAGCTCCCAAGTCGACCCAGCCTAAAATTGGCACCTGGAAATGTCCTGTAGAGTAAAGGAGATACTGACCACATCACCCACTGAGTCTCGATTGGTCTAAATAATATGGGTTCCGCACCATATACCCAATGCGCTTTAAAACATGTAAAAGGTTGTTTTAAAACCTTTTTTAAGCCAAGGGATCGTGGAATGAAACAAAATATATTTTCTTTACGAAAGCTCTGGCTGTCCATTACACGCCTGCCAAGTCACGTGTTATAACTTATATTCGTGAATAATTATGAGAGCCCGAAGAAGAGAGAGGGAAATGTGTCGAGACGCAGTTATATTCAATTATTCTCAATGCGACTTCATAGAGAAGCATTCTTTACACATGTAAAGGATGTTTCTGTTATAAATGCTTCCACCTCCATCCATCCATCCATCCGTCCGTCCGTCCGTCCGTCCGTCCGTCCGTCCGTCCATCCATCCATCTATCCATCCATTCTTCCATCCGACCGTTTTTCTGGCTACCCAGCGTGCCATCTGTCTGTCCGTCCGTCCGCCCACCCGCTGGTCCGTCTGACTATCCATCCGTCCATATGTCTGTCTCTCTGTCTGTCTGACAAGTCAATATCTCATAGAATGCTTTTACTTTCCATAACTATCTCCAGGTCCCATGTTTAACTGGGTCACTCAGGGAGACTAGATCAATTACAAACATATATTCCGGCCTCTATATGGATTCGAATACGCGAACATAAGCACCAACCACTGCACCACCGGGTCTCCGGCTTCACATTAATCAAGATAAAAATAGCCATAGCAGATACTGCCGTTGGGGTGTGATGGATTACACCTTCACATATTCTAGGCCATGACATAAAGTTGGATGGCCATCACCATTCCTGGTTACTTTTCCCTCCCAAACATTTCTGAAAATCGTTAACGCTGTATCATGCCTGTACAGTGATGTGAGTTCACCCTCCTGTACAGGCTGGGGGTTTTCCCCGGAAATTGTGGCTCTGGGGTCGATCCAGACTCCAGTAAAATGGACTATCAGGCAGTTATCAATATTGTCTGGGATTTGTGTGGGACGGAAACATTATCATCATGTGCCATATCGGCAAGCGAGGGCAGTCAAAGTTCGCCATCTTATACGATCACCAGTCTTGGATATCGTCTTTGCTCTTGTCTCCGATGATGCCACGTGACCAAGCCTCTATGCCTTCCCCTGGCCTTTCCCCCATCAGTCTTGCCAGTTGTTACTAAGTTTTGCTGTTTATTTTTTCTTACAACTTGCTCTAAAATTTTGACCGTCTACGTCTAATTTCTGGAATCAGTTTATGCGTTTTTTTTTGGTTTTGTTTTGTTTCTTGTAAGACTCGTTCATTGACTTTTCTGTTCTCAGAACAGTTTTCTCATTTCTCAGATCAAAGTCTGTATTAGTCATGTGCCGCTTACACACATCTTTGTATCTCAGTAGAGGCCGACCCCGAGATCTTTTACCCATCTGTAATTCACCAAAAAGATGTCCTTTGGTATTCTACCATCATCCATCCTCCTAAGATGTCATATCCATCTAAATCTACGAAGACTGAGCATGGAACAAACCGTCACACAACCCGATCTTTCCAATACTTCAGTATTTGTGCTTTCACCTTACCACTTAATACCAAATATTCTTCGCAGACACCGCATATGAAAGCTATTTAAACGTTTCTCTTGGTGTGAGTAAGTTGTCCAGGTTTCACTGCCATAAAGATGAGTACTAAGGACACAGGCTTGGTAGACCTGGACTTTTGTTTTAGCAGTAAGCTTCCTGTTCTCCCAGACTCTTTTTGGTAATCTGTTAATTTTTGTTGCTGCCTTACCAAACCTGATGTTGATTTCCTTATCAAGCGATAATTTACTGTTTACCGCTGATCCTAGATATGCAAAATGATGGTCTGTTATCCCCAGTTCGGCGTCGTCAATAAAGATTGACGGTACCCCATGTACACCTTGTGGCATAATCGGTATTTTCATTTTGCTAACTGTTAAACCAAATTCAGAACAAGCATTGGAGAATGCAGATAGTAGATATTGTAATTCTTCCTCAGAGTGGGTCGTAACTGCAGCATCATCTGCAAAAAGCAATTCTCTGATCAGTACCCTCCTAATTTTGGTCTTGGCCTTCAATATGTGTGTGTGTGTGTGTGTGTGTGTGTGTGTGCGCGCGTGTGTGTGCTCGTGTGCGTGCATGTGCGTGTGTATGTATGTGTGTGTGTATGTTTGTGTGTGTATGTGTGCATGCATGCAATGTATGCGAAGGAGTGTGTATTTGTGTGTTATTGAGTGTGAGCATAACTGTGAGAGTTTGTGCAAATTATGTAAGTTTGTATACAGGTTTGTATGTGTGTATGTGTTTTTGAATGTGCGTGTGTACGTATGTCAGCCTGTCTCATAACATGATAATATTCATTGTTTATTTTTACAAAATCCATTTGACAATGTTTTATTTCCTATGTGAAATTAATATGCACAACTGATGAACGAAAGATGAGTGATTGGAAGGGCCGAATGTAAGACGGGCCTGAGTGCCCAATTTGTGACCATTTGAAAATAAAGTTCGTTCGTTCGTTCCTTGGTTCCTTCGTAGCATTGCAGAGGCCGTCATCTGACCATGAGTGAATGTATATACCACCATCCTGATCACGAAAGGCGTATTTCAGTTGAAGTGAAAAGAATATTCCAAAGAGGATGGGAGCAAGTACACAATGTTGCTTAATTCCACTCTTGATTTCAAACTCATCTAAGCTGTACCATCAAACTTATTTATACCCTTCATGCCTGTATGGAACGATTCCACAATGGACAGAAGAGTTGGCGGGCAGCCGATCTTCTTTAGCGCCTTAAATAGACGTCACGACTGACCAAATCAGTCTTTGTGAGACCGATGGAGGCAATAAACAGTGGTTGATTCTGTTCACGGCATTTTTCTTGCATTCGTCGCAATGAGAATAACAAACCAATAGTAGACCGGTGCCGTCGAAAGCCACACTGTGTTTCGGGGTGGACTTGATCTTATTCTGGGACAGTAGGGTCAACAAACTAACATTGTATAATAATCAAGATGGACAAAGCATATTAAGGCTGCGGGAGAGAAGGCTTTTAAAAAGATGAATCAAGGAAAGGCTCCAGGTCCTGACAAGATAATACAGAAAATGATAAATTCCTTACCCAACTTTGGCATTGATACTATCACAGAATTATATATATATATATATATATATATATATATATATATATATATATATATATATATATATATATATATATATATATATATATATATATATATATATATATATATATATATACCCAATGATTCTAATACATTCATTATCGTCACATTACCCAAGAAGCCAAGAGCTGTTGATTGTGAGGGTTGGAGAACTATTAGCTTAATGAGTCACATAACTAAAATACTACTCAAAGTCATACAAGAAAGAATTCAACATAAAATAGATGAGGAAGTAGCTGAAGAACAATTTTTGTTCTGCAAAACCAGCGGTACCAGAGAAGCAATAATCCTTTTGAGGATGTTTACTGAAAAATATATAGTAGTTCAGTAAAAAAAAAGTGTGTGTGTGTGTGTGTGTACGTGCGTGCGTGCGCGCGCGCGCGCGCGCGCGCGTGTGTGTGTGTGTGTGTTATAGACATTAAGAAAGCGTTTGATAGAGTACAACATGAAGGATTAATTACATGCCTTCAAGATATAGGAGTACACGGAAAGGACATTAGACTTATTAGTAACTTGTACTGGGGACAAGAGCGTCAATTAGATACGAAAATAATTATTCGTCGCCTATAGCGATTTAAAAAAAAAAAGAAGAAGTACGGCAGGGAAGCGTGTTGTCCCCAAGCCTCTTTAACCTATACACAGAAAGAATTTTTAAACAAATCGAACTGTCTGGACTTAACATCAATGGAAGAATCATAAACAATCTTAGCCATGCTGACGATACTGTGTTACTAGCAGAAAGAGAGCAAGAGTTACAAAAACTAGTGAAATAAGTAACAGGCATAGTGCAGAATGTGGCTTAGATATTAACATCCAAAAAATTAAAAATATGATAATTAACAGTGGAAAGGAGAGATCATCAATGAACATGACAGTAAACGGGGAGATACTAGAACAAGTAACAATTTTCTCCTATCTTGGACATGTAATTACAGATGATGGCAGACGTGAAACGAAAATAAAGAGAACAGGAATGACCAATAATACTTTCAACATCATGAAATCAGTATTAATATCTAAAAAGATTAATAAGGCATTAACAATAAGAATTGTCAAATGTTACCTCTTGGTGGAATTTTGCCTATGGACAAGGGGGCGGTGGTCGTGCGCTTGTGGGACCAAGTGGAGAAGGCGGAGGAACAGATTGAGAACCCATATGTGGAAAGAATGAGATTGCGGGCGATCGGCAGGGGTTCTGGAAGAATCTCAAAACTGAGAGGGAAGACCAGGAGAACTTTTAATAAGATAGCGGTGGGTACGATTAGTAGTATGACTCTTCGCTGTCTGTTGAATGAGGGGACGGAGCACGTATGGGAATGTCCTGAGTGCAGTGATGTCGGTTCTTGACTCAACTCAACTCAATTGCCAAATGTTCAATATATTCAATACTACTATATGGCACGTTAACATAAAGAGTGGGAGAACAGGAAGCTTACTGCCAAGACAAAAGTCCTGGTCTACCAAGCCTGTGTCCTTAGTACTCTTCTTTATGATAGTAAAGCCTGGTCAACTTACTCACACCAAGAGAAACGTTTAAACAGCTTTCATATGCAGTGTCTGCGAAGAATACTTGGTATTAAGAGGCAAGATAAAATCACAAATACTAAAGTATTGGGAAGATCAGGTTGTGTGACGGTGTGTTCCATGCTCAGTCTTCGTAGACTTAGATGGATAGGACACGTTAGGAGGATGGATGATGGTAGAATACAAAAGAACATCTCTTTTGGTGAATTACAGATGGGTAAAAGATCTCAGGGTCGGTCTCTACTACGATACAAAGATGTGTGTAAGCGGGACATGATTGATACAGGCATTGATAATGCACATTGGGAGCAAGTCGCCGCTGAACGTGTTGCATGGTGGGCAACTATCAAACATGGAGTAAAGACAACAGAGAAAATGATTGCAGATAAGTCACACATCTAGTTTGCGAGACGTAAAATGGTGCATGATGGTGGAAATGACCATGTGTTCACATGCATCCACTGTGGACGAACATTTACATCGCGAATTGGTCTTATCAGTCACATTCGCTACCGCCATGGGCCGTAGTTATTATGCCTTTTTGAAGCACAATGTAACAAATTATCGTCTGTCAAGACGACAAGGTGCCAATGAAATAAATGAATATGGCACAGGGGGCCTGAATAATGTACAAATAATTACTCGTAGAAGTCGAATAGAGGCCCTGGAGATGTGGATGTACAGAAGAATATCTCGTATTTTATGGAAACAACAACAATCAAATACAGAGGTTTTAGAAAAGCTGGGAATTAAAACAGAGTTGATGCAAGAAATTAACAAGGGGCAAGTGAAACATTTTGGCCACGTTAAAAGACATAAGTTAGTTACAAATCCTTTACAAGACGTCGCAGTTAAACCCAGGATATTTTGCTGTTTATGATTTATTGGCAACTTTACATTCAGTAGCTTGGCACTGCTTAATGAACCACCGGAAATCATACCATTTTATAAAAACCAATGCAAACCAGTCTACTGCCAAATCACCCCCAGCAGTGTTTCGAACGCGGTATGCGAGATTGTGAATTGCGTCGGTAACCCCTCCGTCACAGAGCCGTTGTCTCCGAAAAGGTCGTTTTGTGGGCGCTAGCGACCATGTTCCTATTTGTCATGCAGTTAGTTATGTACTTATGTAGAGTCCTCGAATTTAGCGATTGTCTCCGCTACCTCGGATACCACTGTGTAGCTGCATCATCATCATGTGACAGGTGCTCTACATAACGTCGCTCCCATCAGAGCCTACCGGACTCTTGATCCCTGGCCAGTTCCTTTGCCTCAACTATTTTCATGCCCGAGATGTCTTTAATGTCCCGTGTCAACTTCGTCCTGGTGGAACCCTGCCTCTTCTTCCAAGCCCAGTACCTTGCATCACTGTCCCTTCTAAACTACAGAGTCCTTTAATATGATCAAATGTCAAGTCTACATAGCTCAAAGACTTGATTGGTTGCCTCCTATACCCAACACCGTTTGTCTTGTTATTAATGAGAACCAGCAGTTTCCTGTATATTACACTTTTCACATGTGGCGGTGAGGAGCATTTTGTGTGATATTCACTGGCACAGGAACAGAAGATAATGGGGACGACCTGTTGCCGTGAAGGTAGAACCGCGACTAATGACTAATGAGTGCATGTGTCTCCAGATGTGACATGCTGGCATTATAACTTATTGAATTCAGGACTAAATTGGAGGGAAATAGCATCGCTAGATTTCATTAGAACACAGCAAGTGAAATGGTTCGGCCACATAACTAGGCTACCAATGGTGTAAGGACCAAATGGAACAAGAAGAAGAGGCCGACAATGCAAACAATGGACAGAGAAAATAGCAGTCCTTGGGAATCTCGATACATGAAGCCCATAAACGGGCACTCTACTGTTGTTTACGTTTCACCTCGACACCGCAAGATACAAGAGGAACAAAATGAGATGAGACTCTTCGGGTCTCTGAAACAAAAGGCGGAATTTACAGGATAGTAAGTAAATAAACAACCCTTCTGTAAGCCTTATACGCAAGGGGCATTTGGTGCTAGACGCATATATTTATAACCCACAGGTTGTCAGGGTTGAAATGGTCAATATCTCACATGTCGCCTTTACTTCCCAAGGCATTTCATAGTACCCATTATAAGCTGGGTCAACCTGGAAGCCAAGATCAATTTTATAAATCCACCCGGATACATATTGGGATCCACGACCACCGGACCGGCAGGCTTAAGTTTAGCTACTGTCCTCCCTCAATTCACATTATGTTTACCTAAGTAAGACGGAATATAAACATCCCGAATTAATAGCCACAAACTGATACGGCTTACATGATAAATAGACGCCAACAAGTTCACTTGAAATAAATGCAAAATACACAGTATTTTAAAATATTAATCTGAAATAATGAAACACAAGTAAACAGTTCAACAGTCAAGGAATCTGGAAAGCCGACTTATCTCCTTTCACCGAGGAAAATCTATAGAATTGGCACCTGAAATTGTAGAACTATGTATGAATTGGGAAAATCTATAGAACTGGCACCTGCAATTGTAGAACTATGTATGCATTAGGAAAATCTATAGAATTGGCACCTGAAATTGTAGAAGTATGTATGAATTAGGAAATTCTATAGAATTGACACCTGAAATTGTAGAAGTATGTATGAATTGGGAAAATCTATAGACAAAGAAGAAGAAGAAGAAGAAGAAGAAGAAGAAGAAGAAGAAGAAGAAGAAGAAGAAGAAGAAGAAGAAGAAGAAGAAGAAGAAGAAGAAGAAAAAGAAGAAGAAGAAGAAGAAGAAGAAGAAGAAGAAGAAAAAGAAGAAGAAGAAGAAGAAGAAGAAGAAGAAGAAGGAAGAAGAAGAAGAAGAAGAAGAAGAAGAAGAAGAAGAAGAAGAAGAAGAAGAAGAAGAAGAAGAAGAAGAAGAAGACTCTGCAACAGGGAAAAACTTCAAGATATCACATACAGCGAGAGGAAAGAAACAACAAAAAGAAGACCCATGTCTACCAGTCGCACAGGAAATAATAAATAATGTAGCTACAAAGAATCGAAAAAAAGAAGAAAAAAAAAACACACACACGATAACCACTTCACTTGTAATCCGCAACGAGCAGACACACTAAATGAGGTAGTCATTTTTTATGTTTGTATTCTTCGGAAAATGAAATAAATACTTACGGTTCCAACACATCAACCAACTGACTCAATTTTTTTGTTTTAATGAAGGGATGAAATCGAAACCACACTGGAAGCTTTAGGCACTGGTTATCACAAAACAAAACTCAGTCAAATTAAAACAACGCCAATTGGAACAAATGTTTGCCGTAATCTCTGTGTTAATGGCCCTGTATCCTCAATCAAAGATTACAAAAACAGGTTTTATCAGTTGATGTGTGTTACGTTCCTGTTGTTCTCAACACACGGGCAGTTACGACAAAAAATGGTGCAATGTGGCAACTGGTGTTGAGCCTATTTTGAAATGTTATCTGCAAAAAACAACACCAAGAACTGCAGCCATTTCTCTTATCGGTATTATAACAACGCACATCCCTTGGTTAAGTAACTAAGCTAAAGATATCGTTTGCATCATCATCATCATGTGCCGTACCGATAAGCGCGGCCGGTCATGTTTCGCCATCATACACGATCACCAGAGTCGTGGATGAGCTCTGTGTTCTTGTCTCCTCCATGCCATGTTGCCTAGCCATCCAGGTATTGACTTCTCTGCTCGCCTCTTGTTCTTTCCCCACTCAATTTCGCCAATTGTCACCAAGTTCTCTAGTTTATTTCTTCTCATAACGTGTCTAAAAATGTACTTCTGTCTATGTCTAATTTTTCTAATCAGTTTACGGTTGTCATCTTCTTGTAGGACTTCCTGAAGAACTTGTTCATTGGTTTTTCTGTCTGTCCATGATATTCATTGTATTTTCCTCAGATGCCACATTTCCACAGCCATTGGATGTTTTTCATCTTGTTTGCTCATTCCTCACGTCTCACATCCATATAAAAGTACAGGTTCTATGTAGCACTTCAACACTCTTATTCTCATTGCAATTGACATCTGTTTATTGGTCAGTATGTTTTCCATCTTGCAAAAGGCTGCCTTCGCATAGCGATTCTTGTTCTGATCTCTTCAAGGCATTTCCCATCAGATTGATGACTGTTCCAAGATAGTTGTCTCTTTAGCCGATCATGTGGTATATAGGTATATGGTGTTATGTCTGCGTGTTTAGATCATCTCGACACTCGCTAAGTCTGTATGGTTAGATCAATCCGACACTCGTTAAGTACGTATGTTTACATCAATCCGACACTCGCTGAGTCCGCATGTTTAGATCAATCCGACACTCGCTAAGAGAAGCTGCCAGTGTCACGCCGACCGCTTTAACTTCCCAGAAAATGTTCCGCCTTCCATGTTTATTTTGCTACGATCGGCCTTAAGAGTCGGGGTGGTGGAGTGGCTAGCACGCTTGCCTGCTGGCACGGTAGTTATGTGTTCGGATCCCCGTGGAGGAGGGAGTTTGTTTCACTGATCTGAGCTCCCAGGTCGATCCAGCTGAATTGATTAAGTACCAAACAAACAAGTAAGTTTGAGCCAAACATGGTGCACCATCAAATGAACAAGTAATTTAATGTAAATTTCCACTCACTGAGCAATAAAAATTGTAAAGGTACCGCAAAACAAACCAAATAACACTCTTCTATGGTGATATAACGCTCCTCGGCCCAAATGGTACATCACATTTGGCAATATATTATCCTTCGGCACTAAATCAGTTAAAATGGGTGCCTGGAAATGTCCTGCGAAGCAAAGGCGGCCGGCGCACATGGCGAGTCGACCAGTCTAACCACGTGAGCCTAGCACCGTATACCCATTACACCTTATGGCACGAAAAAGCGTCTTTTACTTTTTACTGTTTAGATCGTCATGGAACAATGTTATTGTGTGTGTGTGTGTGTGTGTATGTATGTGTGTGCGCGCGCGCGCTCTCGAGTGTGTGCGTGCATGCCTGTGTGGATGCATGTATGACGTTGTAGTGAAATTCCAACGGACTTCATCCCATGTCAAATACATTAAAAGATTACATTGTCAAAAAAGCCACACACAAGTAATTTACCGCAGTACGAGTCCAACCATCTTGTTCATGCTTAGTTGCCAGTAAATATGTCTAATTCTATTTTTCGTTGACTCACGTTGCGTTATGTGCGGCTGAAAGTTTAAAGATAGTTTGATCCTAATCCTTCTTGAACCTGTCTCTAAAACTTTGTGGAATGTCCCCATTAACATTGAACTGTAGACATTTACGGTTTATTTAAGAGAGTATATACATGGGTTGGATCCGAAAACAGTGGTTGGTGTCTCTGGGGCGGTCACGGCTGGCAAATATTAGTTTCATTTTCGTGCCAGGGCATGCGGGTGTACAAGGAAATGAGCAGGCTGACAGGCTTGGATGTAAGGTTACTCTGAAGGGCGCACGAGCCATGGACCAGGCTGATATACTGAATGCTCTACGAGAAGTAAGACTTTTGCGAGAACCAAGGAATAAAAACTGAATCTACAACCATAGTTAGACTGCGAGAACAGCAAGTTAAAAGAGGTGTGGCCAAACAAGAACACTATGCAGGAAGCCAAAGAAGATTAATAAACCAACACAGAACTGGTGTCGAGGGCCGCAACACGCTGCGGGATTTACTGATGAGGGGAATGGGGATGATCTGTGGACTAACTAACTGTACAGACTATATTTCATTATTTTACCAAAAGGGCATTTTTCTCATTAAAAAAAAAAAAAAATCAGTCGCTGGCAATAATGAAGTTTTTACTTTCTTCTCTGTTCAAGACATTTTAAACATTCAAGCAAATACTATGCCTTCAGTTGCCTCACTGTTTTGTTGCACACCCCATGAAAGATATCGCAAGACTGGAAAACCGTCAACATGCAGCATGATCACTCTGTCGGCCTGCCTAGTTTAATCCAGGAGGAGAGGTAGCACCAATGCATCACCAGAGGAGAGGTAGCACCAATGCATCACCAGAGGAGAGGTAGCACCAATGCATCACCAGAGGAGAGGTAGCACCAATGCATCACCAGAGGAGAGGTAGCACCAATGCATCACCAGAGGAGAGGTAGCGCCAATGCATCACCAGAGGAGAGGTAGCACCAATGCATCACCAGAGGAGAGGTAGCACCAATGCATCACCAGAGGAGAGGTAGCACCAATGCATCACCAGAGGAGAGGTAGCACCAATGCATCACCAGAGGAGAGGTAGCACCAATGCATCACCAGAGGAGAGGTAGCACCAATGCATCACCAGAGGAGAGGTAGCACCAATGCATCACCAGAGGAGAGGTAGCACCAATGCATCACCAGAGGAGAGGTAGCACCAATGCATCACCAGAGGAGAGGTAGCACCAATGCATCACCAGAGGAGAGGTAGCACCAATGCATCACCAGAGGAGAGGTAGCACCAATGCGTCTGGAAAATGACAAGCTGTAGAAGCTGCCGGATCAGCAAAACAATTCTCTTACAGTCCGCCAGTCGTAGCTTCAATCGTAGATCAGTTGCCAACCAAGGTTTAGCGACTTGTATGTCCTGCCATGACATTTAATCTTTGAGTTGCATTTCCTCGCACCAGGATAATCCTTGTACCCTCCCAATTGCGCTCCTCCGCCTCAAGCCGTGGACACAATATCATGTTGTGTTTGGTGATCATCGCCCCAAATTCGGCTGTAGCAGAAAGCAGGTAGTGTCGTAAACTGTTACACGGTAGCTCAATCATATCTGACAAGACATGACTGACGCTCCACCACGGATCACATAAATATATATTAACCCAGTCAATTGCCTATGATGGGATTTTACATTCGTCTTGAATACTGATGTGTTTGAATCGTATATAATGGAAACATAAACAATCAAATATAGAGGTTCTAGAGAAGCTGGGAATGAAAAGAGAGCTGAAAAAAAAGAAAAGAAATAAAACTAGACATGTTAAATGTTTTGACCACGTTAAAAACATTGCACTCTTGTACTCATGAAGCTGTTTGTCATATTGTACCAGGAAGAGAGATAGTGTTGGATATCCATTGCAACCAACCTTCGTTGTGGAGATGACATGTGATTGATTTACTGATATATACTGAATTGCAATATAAACATCTTTAAAAGATTTGGTGTCAATTTACAATAGCTGACTGATCATCAATAATATAGACTTATTGTTTACCGAGAATTTTTATATCCGCATTGAAAACAGATTTGTTTATGAATTTTAAAAAAAAATGAAGACAATAGATAAACACAATTAATGTTCTTTTATTTATGTTAATGATTCACAGATGGACGCTTCATGTTGAAACAAATTTAGTTGTCGTTATCAGTGGGTTGGCCTGGTTTTAGAAGGCTC
>OY992885.1:92140704-92148204 GCA_963921405.1 Cepaea hortensis
TAAGCATACCAGGCTTACATTTTTTAATGTGTGCATCATCAGCAGCATCGTCAATGGCATTATAGGAGGTATGCATGAGGGAATGGGTTAGAGCCCTCGCTCTTAAATCTTTCAACTCCTAAAGTGGCCAGTTGGGCTAAAATGCTGACTTCTCGTACTTGACTTGGAGAAGTAAATTACAGGTACGCGTACGTCACAAGTCGGAGTGGATTCGTCTGATGGCGAGGGAGAGACGGGTAATAGGGAAAACTATCCCCAAGCAAAAATTAGTCCAGCGCGGACTACGTTCGAGTTATAAAGAGAAGGAACGAAAAAAATAGCATCCCAGCCATCATCATTTCTTCTTCTTCTTCCTTGTTCTCCTTCCTTCGCTTCTTCTTAGTTCTTCCTCCTCCTTCTTCTTCCTCCTTCTAATTCCTTCTTCTTCTTCCATCTTCTTCTTCTTATGTATCCTTCCTTCCTTCCTTCCTTCCTTCCTTCCTTCCTCGTCTTCCTTCCTTCCTCCCTCGCCTTCCTTCCTTCCTTCCTTCCTTCCTTCCTTCCTTCCTTCCTTCCTTCCTCGTCTTCCTTCCTTCCTCGTCTTCTTTCCTTCCTTCCTCGTCTTCCTTCCTTCCTTCCTCCCTCCCTCCCTCCCTCTCCCCTTCCTTCCTTCCTTCCTCCCTCCCTCCCCCCTTCCTTCCTCCCTCCCTCTCTCCCCCCTTCCTTCCTTCCTCCCTCCCTCCTTCCTTCCTCCCTCCCTCCTCCCTTCCTTCCTTCCTCCCTCCTTCCTTCTTTCCTTCCCTCCTTCTTTCCTTCCTTCCTTCCTCGTCTTCCTTCCTTCCTTCCTTCCTCGTCTTCCTTCCTTCATTCATTCCTTCCTTCCTTCCTCCCTCTCTCCCTCCCTCCAGGCCTGCCTGCCTGCCTGCCTACCTCTTTCCTTCCTCCCTTCCTTCCTTCGTCTTTTTTCTGCTGTTGACTGTAATTTCTTGGAAAGTTTACGTTCAGTAGTTTGCCATTGCTTTCTGAATGACCGCCACTCATACTATTTTATGAAAACCAACGCAAGCCGGACTGCTGCCAAATTGCCCTCAACTGTGTTTCGAACGTGGTATGCGGGATTACGCTCTGTGCCACAGTGCCATGGGAACGAGCAGACTAACCGATACATAACCACCGGGCTTCTACCTTAGTGTTTTTTTTTTTTTTTTTTTTTTTTTGCGCTGGCTCGCTTTGAACTCAAGCATAGCCCATACGTAGTGTACACACACCCCTTCTAGTGCATTGGACTGAATTTTGCGTGTGGATTTAGCTTTCTATACTACCAGTGTCCCTCGCCATCAGGCGAACCGACTCCAACTTCTGCGGTACATGTAATTTGTGTTCTCATGTCAAGGGCGAGAAGTCAGCATTTTAGTCCAACTGTCCGGTGTAGGGGTTAAACCCCTTACCTCAGCATCAGCACACCGGATGTTTAAGAACACGCGTTCTTATCCATTCGGCCTTGCTGAACCTTTGGGTATGATAGAACTTATAAGACTGGTGCCATGTTGGGTTTCTATGGATGCGTACTGTGGTAGTTTCCCCTGGCTGTCCAAGACCGAGAGAAATGACACGGGGTGGTCTAAGGCAGTGGCAGGAAGGAATGTCAGCAGTATACTTGCTCCAAGACACCGAGAACTGAGATATCTGGAGAGTCATGTTCTTTTACGTCAGTTGGCAGTGCACGTGATGATGATGATGATGATGGTGAAGATGTTGATAACAATGCTTATTATATAAACAAGTTAGTTGCTTGTACTTTACAGGACGTAGCAGTCAACTCCAGAATGTTTTGGCTGTGTGTGATTCCTGTGAAAGTTTACGTTCAGTAGTTTGCCGTAGCTTTCTTAACGGCACTCATACCACTGTATGAAAACCAATGCATGGCGGCCTGCTTCGAAATCTACCGCAGCTACGCGGTATGCGGGACTATCAATTGCATTCGTGACCCCTTTGACACAAAGCCGGCTAGTATATAAAGGGGGAGAAAACAAAGACATACAAAACAGTGCATTTATGAAAGTATTCTTGTGTAACAGATTTCCACATAAGCGACGTTGCTTTATATGAATGTGCGCAATCTTGAGATCTATTTACATTCACGAAACCATCGTGGTAATACCATGTCCCTGGAAGGTTAACCCGATCAACAAATACCCGCAGAAGTCGGATGTGTCGGCCTAACGCCGCAAGAACGCAGCTCTGCTGTAAACAGGCACAACGCAATCATGTCCGAAAAAGAAAAAAAAAAAACTGTCCGGATGAACGCAGCAGAAGAAGAAGACAATGTCAACGAGCCAGTCTATACAAACATGTCTAAGGGTCTGTGCAAAATATGGATGTACCACCACATGCCCAGTGCCCATTAAGACGTGTAACATGGTCTTTCATTTGTTTATTGTTCATGAAAGTATTCTTTTGTTACACATTTCCACAGAGGTGACCCTTGTTTATTTTATGGATGTGATCATAGGTAATATGTACATTTATGACAGAATTCCTGATTTTGTCTTTTCATTTCCTCACAGGTGACAATTGCTTCTTTTATGGGTGTGATTTTGTACATTTATGAAAGAATTCCCGTGTTACTTGTTATTTCCACAGAGGTGACAATTGCTTCTTTTATGGGCGTGATCTTGTACATTTATGAAAGAATTCCCGTATTACTTGTCATTTCCACAGAGGTGACAATTGTTTTTTGTTTTGTTTTTTTAATGGATGTAATCTTGTACATTTATGAAATAATTCCCGTGTTACTTGTTATTTCCACAGAGGTGACAATTGCTTCATGTGCATGGATGTCATCTTCAGATCCGCCTACATCTTACAGTATAAAAGAAGTAAGTCATGGCTAGCAAACCAAACATTAGCTTGTACGGTGCGTGCATCTTTCATTATTCAACATATATCTGTGGCGATAACTCAACATGAACACCCAGAATGACTTAAATCGGTGTCACTTTTCAATAATAGAGCACCAATGCAGCGATTGCTCTCATAGCCACCCTTTCCCTGCTGAGATACTGCTACAGACCCTGAAAGATACAAAATGTCGTAATTGTAGATTTCAGTAGAACCACTTATAGTGGGCGTCGGGTGTGTTTTCTGATTGTTCATTACCTAGGGATGTTTGATATCGTCATTATCATGTGCCATGCCGATAATCGTGGGCGGCCATGTTTCGCTATCTCATACAATCACCAGAGTCGTGGATAAGCTCTGTGGATTTGTTTCCATTATGCCATATAGTCAAGCCACTTACTTCTCTATCTTACCCTGCTCTTTCCTCTCGATCTCGCCAGTTGTCACTAAGTTCTCCAGTTTGTTTCTTCTCATAATGAGCCCAAAAGACTTGACTGTCTACGTCTAATTTGTCTAATCTGTTCCACGGTTTTCATTTGTTTCTTATAGGACTTAAGACTTGCTCATGGGTTTTTATGTCTATCCATAGCATTTTTTGTACTTTCCTCGGAAACCACATTACCACTACTATTAGAAGTTTTTTTTAACTTGTCTGCTCATTGTTCACGTTTTACATCCATACCAAAGTACAAATTCTATATAGCACTTTAACACTCTTATTTCTCGTTCCAATTAACATCTTTTATTGGTCAGTACTTTTTTTCCCTCCATTTTGCAGAGGGCGATTCTTGTTCAGAATGGGACATGGCGTCACTAGAAATATGTTAACCATAACACCATGCATAGAAATCACCTAGAGGCAACACATAAAGTAGTTTGGACAATATAAGAGTATGAAATCCGATCGATTCCCAATAAAAGGAGGAGAGCAGTCAACAAGAGCGATCTGATTATAGAACCATAGGAAGACTAAGAAAACGATGGATTGATGATAGTGTTACAGTTGGAAAGATTTGTGGAAAGAAAGATTAAGACAGTGAGTGAAAATTCTTGAGTCTTGTCTCAAGTCACGGAAGGGTATTCAATCAATCAATCAATCAATCAGGTGCCGCCTCCACAATGAAGGTTGGCTGGAATGGGTATTAAATTAGTACACACATTGATAAATGCCTTTGGGGATTTAAATTGTAGAGAAGCAAGATCGCCCTCGCCAGTCGGCAAGGGTGATGATGATGAGACAATATAAAGTGAACAGTAAATAAACATGGATACGACGCAAACAATGCATTACACCAGCTAAACTCCCCCCCCCCCCTTTTTTTTTTCTCTTCCCACTCACGTGGTAATAGTTACTGTCCCATCTAGGGATAGACAATAACCAGTGGATAGGTTGAAGCAAGAGGTTAGGAAAAGACGCTGGATCTGGACAGGACACACACTGAGAATATCTGAGGACAATATAACTAGACATTCTCTTGTCTGGAACCCACAAGATAGGACACACACTGAGAATATCTGAGGACAATATAACTAGACATTCTCTTGTCTGGAACCCACAAGATAGGACACACACTGAGAATATCTGAAGATAGTATAACTAGACATTCTCTTGCCTGGAACCCACAAGATAGGACACACACTGAGAATATCTGAAGATAGTATAACTAGACATTCTCTTGTCTGGAACCCACAAGATAGGACACACACTGAGAATATCTGAAGATAGTATAACTAGACATTCTCTTGTCTGAAACCCACAAGATAGGACACACACTGAGAATATCTGAGGACAGTATAACTAGACATTCTCTTGTCTGGAACCCACAAGATAGGACACACACTGAGAATATCTGAAGACAGTAAAACTGGACATTCTCTTGCCTGGAACCCACAAGATAGGACACACACTGAGAATATCTGAGGACAGTATAAATAGACATTCTCTTGTCTGGAACCCACAAGATAGGACACACACTGAGAATATCTGAAGACAGTAAAACTGGACATTCTCTTGTCTGGAACCCACAAGATAGGACACACACTGAGAATATCTGAGGACAGTATAAATAGACATTCTCTTGTCTGGAACCCACAAGATAGGACACACACTGAGAATATCTGAGGACAATATAACTAGACATTCTATTGTCTGGAACCCACAAGGCAAATGAAATAGCGGGTGACCTAAAAATACATGGAGAAGAGAATGAGAGACAGAGATGAATGATATTGGGAGGCCATGGAGGGAGGTGCAGGGGGGAGCAAAAGATAGGACGACTGGGAGTGGTTTTGTTGAGAGCCTTTGTTCCAATGTGGGATAAAGTAGTGGTAGTAGTAGTAGTAGGAGGAGGAGGAGCAGAAGAAGAAGACGAAGAAGAAGAAGAAGAAGAAGAAGAAGAAGAAGAAGAAGAAGAAGAAGAAGAAGAAGAAGAAGAAGAAGAAGAAGAAGAAGAAGAAGAAGAAGAAAAAAAACGAAGAAGAAGGAGGAGGAGGAGGAGGCGGAGGTGGTTGTGGTGGTAGTGGTTGTGATGGAGGAGGAGGAGGAGGAGGAGGAGGAGGAGGAGGAGGAGGAGGAGAGGGGGTTAAAAATTAGGTTGAATATTGACTTTCATAATACAGATAATCAGGGCTAACAGTGCCTTAAGATTCCGTATTGCTAATTTTCCCGTTCAGGTGAGTGTATGACACAGAGCAACATAAATGTATGCGATGGTTTGGTCAAATTGCCGGAACACCAGGAGCTGACCACTATGTTTAGTAAGTTTATTCTCATCACTTGTGTTTGGTTATATTATTTTTGATCATTTCTAACGACTTGTACCTTGCAACCCCGCACACGTTGAACAATTAGTTTCCTGTACTAAAGTTCGTGACTCAATGTTCATCAATTACATTTATTGGTTTCTTTTTACCTGTACACTGTTACGAGGGGAAGTCAATAAGTAATTCACAACTGGCTGTAGAAAAATAACTAAATGTGATAACAACTTAAAACCAGTTTATTTTTATACACACATTATCCCTTTAGTTCTCAACATAATTTCCACCAACATTGATGCACTTATCCCATCGTTTTATCAGTCCTTCAAACCGGCTGCATGGAACTGCGAGTTCTGTTTTCTAAACCACGTTTTCACTTCACATTCAACTTCGGTGTCATTCGCGAAATGTCTCCCGCCAAGGTGGGTTTTCAGTGGACCAAAAAGGTTGAAATTGATAGGGGCTAAGTCGGGGCTGTAAGGTGGATGTTCCAGAACTTCCCACCTTAGGTGGTTAATTTTATCCTGAGTTAATCGTGCCGTTTGTGGTCTGGTATTGTCATAAAGAAGCAACACTCCTCTAGTCAGCAGTCCTGGTCGTTTTCTTCGAATTGCACCATGAAGCATCGATAGAACTTCACAGTACGATTAAGAATTCACAATGTCATCTTTCTTCTTGACATTGTTTAAAAGCACTCCTTGACAATCTCAGAACACTGTCAGCATAACCTTCCCTGCTAATGGCGTAATCTTGAATTTTTGGACACAAGGCGAAGAATGATGTTTCCGTTGCATTGAAGCACGCTTTGATTCGGGTTGGTAGTCAGCATAAACAGGAAGCATTTCCTTATGAATGTTCTTTGCAGGCAGTCCTTTTGCCCACAAAAAACGCACAACACTCCGTAAGTACAGTCGCCATTTTGTTTATGCGCTGCGCATGTGCATGAGAAACCTAGCACCACCTGACGAACGGGAATATAAAGTTCGATGTCGCTGTCACCTAATGACACCTGTAGAAAACACCAACTACATTTACCTGCCATCCCACAGAACTGTGTGACTTACTTATTGACTCGCCCTCGTGATATCAAAGGGAGAAATAACATATTAGCTTCAAAAAAAAAAAAAAAAGTCGCTTAAATGTCGACAGGGTCGATTTCAGTGCACCGGGTTTTTATCCCATATGGCTCAGTCTCTTTCCACAGCGCTGAAAGCGTCGCACAAAGCACGGACTCCGTATCTTCAGCAACGGCCCTCAGGGGTCCCCGAAAAAATGCACTCGGGAACCGAAGGACGCTGCCCGGGATCGAACCCACAACCTTTGGAGCCTAAGTCAGACAGCTTGACCACTTCGCCACGGAGGGTAATAGCGCTTGCTCTTACACTTACGGTGCGCTAATGGCGAGGTAGGCGGTACGATCCTTTCACCGGTAGTAAGTTGGACTTGAAAATTGACTTCTCGTTCCGAAAGCAACGGCAAACTAATGCTAATTACCTAGAAAATCCACCTGGGGTTCATGGCAACGTTCGGTGAAGGATGCAACATTTTTAAACATTAATATTATTGGAAGTCACACCACTAGAGACGGCCGTGGTGGCGTAGTGGCTAGACGCTCGCCTTCCGGCCTGGTGGTCATGGGTTCCATCCGCAACGGGGTGGATTCGGCATTTTGAAAATTGAACTGGGCTCCCAGGTTGACCCATCCTAAAATGGGTACCCAGAAATGTCTTGGGAAGTAAAAGCGACCGGTGTGATACTGACCACATGACTTACCGAGCCTCGATTGGTCTATACAAATATGGGTCCAGTAATGTATGCCCAGTGCGCCTTAAAGCATGTAATAGGGTCTCTTACTTTACA
>OY992885.1:92153204-92253204 GCA_963921405.1 Cepaea hortensis
CACGTCATGCTAGCGTGCGAGGAAATGAACATGCGGATAGATTGACTGCTGTCGCACCTCTGGGCGGCGAGCTGTACTGTGACAAGTCAGGTGTAGTGAATTCTCTCTGGTATCGAGTGGAGAGTACAGCAGAACAACCAAGGCATCCGCATCTGGAGAGGCTAATTCAGTGGCGAAAAAAAGGTGGGAAAAGGGGGGGGGGTGATCAGGGAGTCTAGTCTATACTCAACGAATAGGGGAATACGTAGGCTGTCAAAGACTAGAATACATAGGAGGGAAGACCACCCTGAATGAGTGGTCTACCTCAAGTAGATTAGAGGTAACCCAGTGCCCCAACAAGAGGGCAGGGTAGGTGTAGGGAGTAGATAGGGAGGAGAACTATCAACGATTCTCTCATGAGACACGTAAGTGTCAACCAGAGGGTAAGCACTCTGGTCACGGTGTAATCACCTCAACGTGATAGACACCAAGAACTTGGAATAGAACTCAAGAGTAGGCTTACTACTCTAAGCGTGTGGAATGATGTAGCACGCAAAAGCCGAAGTGCGCATGAAGACCCTCCGCGTGCTGTGTAATCAGGACGCGGAGAATGGGCAGACAGGGGACGGACTTCGTAGCGGACACATCGCTTAGAGTCGATGCGTCTTTCTTTAAGTGAATAGATAGATTTAGCAGTAGGGCTAGGGACGACTAGAGATAGGAAGTTCTGTGTATTCATGTGTGATTCATTAGAGACAGTTTTGTGCATTTATGTATTGTAAGAGCCAGTGGCAATAAAATGTGTAATCAGTTCCTCTCGTACGACTGACAAATCTTTTTGTGTGGTGCGAGAGAAGTTTATCCCTGAATGCCTGTAGCATCGCTTGATGACAGGCTAGGATAAAAGTGGTGTCAGAAGTGTAGCTTGAACATTTGGTCAAGCGAAAACACTCACCCACAGCTTTAAAATAGCTGTACTGTCAGTTAATCACAAGGTTTAATTTGTGTTAGTGTAAAATGGCGTGTGCAGACTAGAACATGATGCGAACTGTGCCCATCGTGACCGATTACCATTTATTTATACTTATTGAAATGGTTTGTGCTTTATGAACATGTTTCCTTCTGATTTGTAAGTATTATTATTATAGTTTCGTATCATTTATTTCTACAATTATTTGTTTATTTATGAGTATTTATGAAACATGATTCACGGCACTAAGAAATGAACCGGCGACAATATCGATTTTTCAATCTAAAAATAGCGCTGCGCCTGTGACGTGTCACGGTTGACCCACAGCTGTCCCACGCCATTGGCAATCAGCGACGGATTGTTTAAAAATCGCCAAGCAGCTGCTCGCCTGAATCTTTGAATTATATTGAGTATTATTTGTTTATACAATCTATTTATTGAATATATTTAATAATTTAAACATTATTATTTCCTTTATATTTATTTTAAAGCATTTATTTATTTATTTGTGGACATATTCTATTTTCTACCGTCACGAAGGCACTACTTTCTTTATGCAAATAGGATTCTGTCTGCACAGTACTATCATAGATTAAACAGCAGTTAGTTAAGGAAAGCAGAAGATATTAGAACGAAGACAGGACAGTGACAGTCACTATCAACCATACCACATTGTGTTGTCCGGGGGCATGTGATTGTAAATTTCAAACAAATGTCTAAATTCATATGTCGTTTGCAAATGGTTAATTATTGATGCTCTAATAAAACAGATATAACAAGAGCTGTTTAGAGGAGTAACGCAAGGTGTGTGTCGAGGTGCCAAACGATTGTACCTGATTGTTCCTGATTGTTAAGATGAATATACCCAAATTATTTGTGAATGCAATATGATTAATAATGCATCTCTTTTTCAGGGTATAAACTAATAGTATTTTTTTATACAAAGGCATTTAAAATCTTAACATATCGAATATACCTGCGTAAATAACGAACTGCCTGTCAACTCTAGCTAATTATCTAACACCATGTCAACTTTAGCTGATTGCATACAAGCAGGCAAGGAATTAGGATACACCGGAAAGGAATTAGAGCAATATGCTGATCAAAAATTTAGGGAAGCAAAAGATGCTGATAGAGATGAACGTGCACGAGAGAGACAACACCAAAAAGAGATGGCACAATTAGCTGAAGAAACTAAACAAAAAGAATTAGAATTAAAGCAAAAACAATTAGATCAGGAGAGAGAGAGTTGAAGCAAAGAGAGATAGATGAAATGGCAAGAGTGAAAGAAAAACAAATACAGATTGAATCAGAGACACAGTTAAAGATGAAAGGCATGGAAGTAGATTCACACTTAGAGATCTCCGCTACAAAACTAAAGAGTCAGCAAGAAGAGAAAAAACTTAATAAATACAAACATATTATTAAGCCATTCTGTAAAGAAGATTCCATATCAGCTTGGACAGAAAATGTCGAATATCAGCTTAAATACCATCAAGTACCAATCGATATGTGGGCCATGATCTACATGAAAAACCTCAGTGGGGAGCCCCTTAAAGTTATTGAATCAATACCAACTGATCTTAGATCTAACTATCAGTACATTCACGATAGGGTAATGCAACATTTTTTACTTGATGCCCCTGGGTATCAAGTCCAGTTTTCTAACTTAAAACCAAAACCAAGTGAGACCTTCATCGATTATGTCTCGAATGTCCAAAGTGTGCTGAATAGATGGCTTAATGCAGCAAAAATAGGAAAGGACTTTGAAAAACTTAAAAGTGTAATAGTCATGGATAAAGTTATATCCACAGTCCCAACTCCTTTCGCTAAGTTCCTTCAGCAGTCAGACATCGAAACAATACAACAATTCGAGAAGAAAGGCTCCGCATATTTATCCTCGAATAGGGAAGTTTTTAAAACATCAAACATCGACTATGAAATAGTCTCTTTTGTTAAGGACCAACCTAAAAGTTATCGTAGCAATAAAAAACCATTTCATAGAGTCGACAAGAAAGATCAAAAATTGCCTAAATGTATGTATTGCCAACTTTTTCATGATACTTACGCTATGTGTGATAAATCACCAAACTATCCGACACATCTTGAGATGGTCATTAAGAAACAACAAAACAAGAGAAATGCATACAGGCGTGCGGTTAAATGTTTTTTCTGTGCTAGCTACGAGCATTATTCCAGTAAATGCCTAGGCCGTCAAAGAATGAAGGCCAACAGTGCAATGTTAATTGATACATCTTCTGATAGTGGAAGTGAGACTGAGTGCGAGGTCGAGAATGAATTACCTTTTAACCAATCTGAAGATGTTTGTTGTGTAAACGATATTTTAAGCTTTGACAGTTGTGAGCGATGTCACCAATTTCATGCAGACGGAAAATTAGAATGTGGACACACAGTGCCATTCTCCACTGAGAGTACAAATGCAGCATTAGCCTCCAGAGGCAATTTGGTGTTCCACAATGCACTGGTCAATGAAATACCATGCCAATGTTTACTTGACAGTGGAAGCACTCTTATCGGTCTTAGAAAGGAATTTGTGAACCTAAATGATTATACAGGAGACTCAGTAAAATGCCGAACCTTTTCGGGTAATATCGAAATTTACCCGTTGGCAAGAGCCCGTATAAACACTCCTTTCCTTTCTGGTACCTTTACATGTGCTATTTTAGATAACCCGTGTACTGATTTAATTTTGGGATGCTTACCCCAATTGAAGCATTGCACTAACAAAGAAATAGCTGCATGGGAAAAATTAAATGCAGCAAATGCAACAACCAGAGCAGATACTATTAAACACCAAGACACACTACAGGAGGAAAGACTACTGTTGCTATCACCAACTAGGACGGATGATACCACCAGACAGAAGTTTATAGACCAGCAAAAAGCTGATCCGAGTGTGTCTCCGTATCTAAAACTGTTAAAAGAAAAAGCTAAAGTAACAAAAAACGCATCATGGTTCTTTAGGCTTAATAATGGGATTCTTACTCGTTATTATACAACCAACAACCATGAGATTCAGCAAACGGTGTTACCTGTACAACACCGCCAAACTGTGCTAAAGATTGCACACGAGTCACCGTTTGCTGGTCACCTTGCATATGACAAAACCAGGGCCAGAATTCAGGCTCATTTTTACTGGCCGGGTTTTTGTAATGACATAAAATTATTCTGTCGTTCATGTAATGTCTGTCAACAACTAGTACGTAAGGGTAAACATCCTACAGCTGAAGTACAACCTTCAACACTGGCCTCTAGACCATTCGAGAGTGTGGCGGTGGATATTGTTGGACCCCTGAACCAGGTGTCCAGCAAAGGAAATCGCTTCATCTTAACGCTAGTAGACCTATGTTCAAGGTGGGTTGAGGCGGTAGCTTTAAAATACATCACCCCCAAAGATATTGCCAATGTATTTTTACATTTGTTCTCACGATTCGGATTTCCACGTACCATCTTATCCGACCGTGGAACCCAATTCATATCGGCTGCAACGCAAGCCCTTACAAAAATGTTAGGAATTAAACAGCATTTTACAACAGCTTATCATCCAGCCAGCAATGGAATCGTAGAGAAGATTAACGGAGACCTAAAACATATGCTGGCTAATGTGACAGCAGAAAACCCATCTGATTGGGATACACTGTTGCCAACAGTGCTGTTCGCCTATCGGGAGATTCCCCATTCAAGCACGGGTTTCTCACCTTTTGAGTTAGTATACGGGGTTAACCCACGTGGACCCCTAACAATTTACCATCAGTTAGTAACTAATGCAATTGAAATTCCAACCCCTAAAACACCTTATGAGATGGTAACAGAAACACGCGATAAAATTATGAAAGCGTGTATGATAGCCAAGGCAGCTTTGGAGAGGAAGGGTCAAATCTACCGCCAATACGCAAATAGAGGTGCTAGGACTATTCTTCTTCTTTCGTTCGCTTGAAATATGTCTATATCTGCAATGTCGTCTCTTGCATGAATTGAACTGTTTTTTTCCAGTTCACACAGTGGTCCATAGAGTTTATCTTCCACTGTCGTCTCTCTAGGCCAGAAGGTTTGCCTAGATATGTTATATTTTGGGCAGTCTTGGAGTATGTGCTCTGCTGTCTGCGACGCCAATCCACATGTACACATGGCTGTTTCACCAATCTTGAATTTTGTATACATGTGGTTGCGTAATCTATTGTGTCCTGTTCTGAGGCGCAGAATAATGACTTGTTCTGGTCTGTCCATAATGTGGTAGTCATCTTGAGCAGGTTTTGGTGGCTTTCTGACTGATTTGATCATTCTTTTCTTTTGGTGGTATGTAACGGGCACATCAGGCTGTTCCTCTTTGGCTCCTTCCTTAGCCAATTGATCAGCTCTGTCGTTTCCGGGTACTCCACAGTGGGATGGTATCCACTGTATGGTGACTTTATGCTGACTGCTAAGTTCAGAAAGTAGTGTCCTTAGTACTGGCAATTTCCCAGAGAGGAGCGCCTCGAGTACTGATTTTGCATCTGTTAGTAGCACCACAGGTTGTGTACCATTGCTGTTATTTAGTAATTTCTCTGTTGCTATCTTGATTGCCTCAATTTCGGCATCATAGTTATGGCAGTACTTTCCTGTCGGTACTCTGGCTGTGTCCCTAGTATTATTTGGGTATTCTATGTACACTCCCGCTCCTCCATTTCGAACAGCATTTTGTGCTGACCCATCTGTGTAGACTCGGATCCAGAGGTCCTGTGGGTATTCTTCATCAAGGAAGCTGAGAGTGGCTGTTCTGCGCTGCACACTGTTCTGTTCTTCCTTGTCAAATATTCCTCTCACTTTTGTCTGGATTTGTAACGATAGTCTATGCTCATCTTTCCATGGAGTTCGCTCTGGAATAGTTGTTAGGGGGATACCAACTGTGGGCAGATCAGTGGTTTCTCTGCAGAGTCGTTTGGCCTGGTGGATAAAACTACTTCTTTTCAACCGCCCCATAGCTAAGTTTTCAAATCTGTTCTTCATAGGGTGGCCTGGCAAGCTGAGTAACTTTTCTGCTTGTATTAGCGTTTTCGTATCTCTGCGCTCACTCAGTGCCTGTGTCCTCCCCATCTTCTCCATTTCCACTATAGGGGTTGATCTCATCCCTCCTGTGGTGACTCTAAGTGCTTGATTTTGCACCTTGTCCAGCTCTTGTAGTGTGGTATTTGATGCTGAACACCACGCAGTTGACCCATATTCCAGGTGTGGTCGTATGCTCTGTTGGTAAACTTTGCTAAGTATTTTCGTACTGGCTCCCCATGTGGTTCCACTTAGCTTTCTCAGGATGGCTATTTTCCTTCTGGCTTTTGCTACTGCTTTGTTGATGTGCTTTCTCCATATCAGCTTGCCATCAAATGTTACTCCAAGGTATGTTGGTTCTTTATCTTCTCTTAGGGGTGTTCCATTTATCTGGATGATCCCTGCCTTTTGTTTTGGAGAGAGGGTAAATAGGGTGGTGCTGCACTTGTCAGTGTTTATGCTGACACACCATCTATTTGCCCATGCAGCAAATGTATCTACAGCTCTTTGTAGCAATCTGGTGGCCACTGATGCATATTCATTTGTGCTCCATAGAACCAGGTCATCGGCGTACATTGCCGCTTTAATTCCATGCGGTAGGTGAGCAACAAGATCATTGATGAAGATTAGAAAAAGTGTGGGGGACAAGACTCCGCCCTGGGGGACACCGTGACGCAGTAGTACTTTCTTGCTCTTGAGTCCGTCTATCTGTACTCGGGCTCTTCTGTTGTGCAAGTATGCTTTCACCCATTTGTACATTCTTCCATTGACTTTGCAGTTTCTCAGTTTCTTCATCAGACCTTCTTTCCAGACTTTGTCAAAGGCTTTCTTCAGATCTATCCATGCCGCAAGCACCAGCTTCTTCTCTTGGAATGCATCCTCAATTTCTTGAGAGAGGTAGGTTGTCTGATCTTCCGTAGAGTAGCACTGCCTAAAGCCAGCCTGCTGTGGCACAAGGATGTTTTTACTTTCAATGTACCACTGCAGTCTGTGATTGATGATGCGCTCCAGTGTTTTGCAGAGACAGCTGGTGAGGCTAATTGGTCTGTAGCTAGAGGCAATGGAACCATCTTTCCCTGATTTTAGGAGGGGTATCATGATTGCTTCTCTCCAGGCTTGTGGAACACTGCCTAAGGTCCAGCTGTTATTGAAGATCTGCAACAGCTTTGTTTTGGCCTCTGTTCCTAGGTTCCTGATCATTTCATTGGAGATACCATCAGCTCCTGGTGACTTTCTCATTTTCAGTTTTGATATGGCTAGCTCCGGTTCGCTGATTGTGATGGGTACCTCCAGAACCTCATGTACTATTTCCTTCTGTCCTGTATGTTGTCGTTTCTCTCGAATCTCTTGTTGTTTCTCTGGACTAATTTTGATATTGCTATCTTGTGCGAACGAGTCCGCAAAATGGTCAGCTGCTTGCTTTCTTGTTAAGATGTTTCCATCTTTGTGTAGTGCAATTTTTGAGTTTCTCCCTGTGCCCTCGTCATTAAGCTGTTTTATTAGCTTCCATAATTTCCTTGTGTCTCTTTCAAAGTTCAGAGACTCCGTTTTCTCCTGCCAGCTTTTCCGTCTAGCCTGCAGCTTGGCCCTTTGAAATTTGGCTTTTGCATGCTGGAATTTATTGTGGTGCTCTTGGCTGGGTGTGGCCTCTGCTTGCTTTCTACATACTTCAACATCATTATGCAACTGTTCCAGTTCACTACTCCAGTAGGGTTTATATTGTTTACGGGCTCCTCTTGGTACTGTTTCTCGCGCTGCCTGTAGTATGCATTTCCCAAACTCTTCAACTACTTTATTTATGTCTTTCTCAGTGTTCAGGTTTCTAACCAGTATGCTGGTGCGATGCTTGTACATTGCCCAGTCTGCTTTCTTGTAGTTCCACCTCGAGAGGGTGCTGCTTTCACTTACAAGCTCATTTTCTACGGTTAGAAAGACTGGCCGATGGTCACTGCCACCAAGTTGTTTCCCAACAATTCGTGTAATGTTCCACTCCAGGTCTGGTGAATGAAAAGCCAGGTCAGGTGTAGTTGTAGAGTGCCATGATCTCGAGTAGAAAGTATGTGGGTCGGACGGCTTGTTAATCAACATGAATCTATTCTCATCCTGCCAGTCTTCCATTCTCTCTCCTCTCTGGTCCATGTGATCATAGCCCCAGCTCTGCGAGTGGCTGTTGAAATCGCCACACACAATCATTTTGTCTTTCAGTGGTAGAGTGTCCAGTGCCTGTGGGCGGTCACTTGGACAGTAGTAATTGATCAGATGTAGATCTGTATTACCTGTCTTAAGTTTAAGTGTTTGATACTCAGCCCCTTCCATGTAGACTTTGATTTGGGAAGCCATGATGTTATTTCTTACAAGGGTCAGTATCCCACCTTTTCGCCTGTCCTTTCGGTCAGATCGGTAACACTGGTAGCCTCTGATTTTGAAGGCTATATTTTCATTGAGGTGAGTTTCTTGCAAGCAACATATGCTTACTTTTTCTTGGTCCAAGATTTGTTCTAATTCTATTTTTTTGTTGCTGACTCCCTCCGCATTCCAGTGCATTATTTTAAGTCTTCGTTTAGTATGGCCAGTCGTCCTATTCTCATGTCCCCTGGCCCCACAGGACATCTGAGAAGGACCTCCAGTAGTTGGGGTTGGACCCTTTCGAGACATAGGGCCCGGCACTGTACCTGCCTGGGGGTCCAAAGCAGGGCAAGCACCATAACGATTAGCAGTAGTCGACATATTCCATTTTGCGTGATTGCGTGGCATCCTGATTTCTGTGGTGCGCCTCTTGGCTGGTTGCCTCCGTCTTCAGCACCTTTCTTTGCTAGAGCAGACTGTGGTCTCACTCGAGTGTAGATGTGTACGCGCGAACACGCCTGTCTGCGCATGCATGTACGTGCATACACATCTAGAGCATACTGGTTATTTTCCGGCGCCAGAGACTCGCCGTCGCCCCTTCTCCTGTTAGTTTAAACAGGTCCGCCACGTGAAGGCCAGGAGTTGGACTTTTGCTGCATAGGTTATGTATTCACGAGCCATTGAGGTATTTGAGCAATGTTGGGCGCTCACCCCAACACCGCGCCTCGGCTACATACAGCAACATTTGGAACCCGCTGGGACTATTAATCTTGAACTAGATCAAGACATACTGCTTTTACTCCCAGACAAACGTAATTTATTATTGACCTCATGGCAAGGGCCATTCAAAGTGGTACGAAAAATTTCAGATGTCGATTATGAAATATCGATAAACGGACACTTAAAGATATTTCATATCAACATGTTGAAACCCTACTTTTCACGACAAGAGACAGAACTGGAGACAGACGAACATAATACACCCACACCTATTGATGAGACGACAGACATACATAACGCAACTACACTAGTTAGCGAGACTGGCAAGGACGACGATATGCATACACTTAGTGAGCATACAGAAAACGCACTTAGCACCACCACCGTACTGAATCAGGTAGACGACGACGGGATGGAACTACCTGTTCCAATTGTAGACAAGACTGCGACATTAGATTGTATACGGTTAGAACCGGGACTAACAGAAAAGCAACGACGACAGACATTAGAATTAGTGACGGAGTATAAGGACATATTTTCCGACATTCCAGGTAGGACGGACAGGATCGAGCACTCCATCCTTCTTTCGGACTCTAAGCCTATCAAATGCAGGCCGTACTCTATCCCACTTAGCTACAGAGAAAGTCTAAATAAGGAAATTCTTAATTTAGAAGCTAGTGGAATCATCCAGAAATCTACATCTGAGTACTCCTTTCCAATCGTCTTGGTGAAGAAAAAGGACTCCACAATTCGTCTCTGTGTGGACTATAGAAAACTCAACAATGTCACTAAGATCGACGCAGAACCAATTCCTCTACGAAAGGAAGAATACCCATAAGACACTAGTATGACTGTGTAGTCTATTTAATATACCCAGGACAAGTGTGTAACTGTGAACTGTGCCAACAAAATCAATTGCTGAACTTTATGGCAACCACTAACCTGAGGTAGTTAAATACCATGTATATACATTTAGCTATTGTGATATGTATTATAACATGTTTTTAATACAGTGAGAAATTATAGTTAGATTAGTTACTTTAATATAGATTTAGAATAGAATTAGGTAATATGATAGATTTTTTTTTTGTAGTTTAGATAAATCACTAATTTACCCATTTACTTAGGATAGTAACTTTAAATTTAATAATAGCTAATTAAAGACGAGGATAAAAAGTTAAGATAGAAACAGTACCAGTTAGTTCATTTCATTTCACTTTATTTCATTCCATCTTGATGAACACTTTAACAATCTCATCATTTAGGATTAAAAGTAGTTTATACCTTATAGGATTATACATTTGAACATACATCATTTACACCATGTATAGTAATATTATCAATCATATTTTTTCATTTAGACATTAAAACATTCTTCTTTTTAAATAACCCATTATTTATAATTTTGTTTATCATTCAAAATTCACATTACTCATTTTAGAATCATACAACTCATCTCACATTATTGTCATTTTCATTTTTTTTAGTTAGATTACTTCCCTTAAATCAGTCTAATTCTGCGCAACAAATTAGAATATATATATTTATAGAATTAGTATTAGTATTTCAGTAGAATGTAGTGTTTAGTATTATGAGGGTACAAACTATCAACCCTATTTCATCCATGTAAATATTTTGTAAATACATGACTCGTGCAGTAATTTACGCACAGTCATTAAGCTCAATTCTTTTCAAACTGAGCCAAACTTATGCAGTGTCACTACAAGGTTTTTAATAATGTTTCTTTAAAAATAAATGAGAGAATAAAAGATGTGTGACAAGAAGTATGAAAGTGAGAGAAAATGGGAAATATAAAAGGGAGAATGAAGACAACCATCGGATTTTTCTGCCGCTCAACGCGATTTTTATTATTTGTCTGCGTCAAGCGTTTGCTTCAGTGTTGAAATATGCTGTCTCGAATGTGTTGTGTGTAGTTTTGTGTTAGCCATAATTACATTAGACCTTAGGGAAAGGATTTTAAGTCTCATAAGACGGAAACGTAGTCACGAATTAGTGTTATACACTTATTTGTGGCCACATTTAACCGGATTATGGCACTTGAAAACTGACTTACATACAAATTATAGACAGACACACATGTTAGAAGGTTAATTACATCTAAACACGCAAACAACCAGGACAACAAACATGTAAAGTGCATACATTTTTTGGAACAAGGGGAGATAACTCCAGGTCAGGGGACACAGTAGACAACACAACAGTGGCCTGCGAAACACTAACTTAACAGTGAAAGATACTTTACACGCGGAAGCGAGATAGGTAAAGCCTGTCGCACACAGCTTGTGCAAGGGTTGTTTAATATTATATGGGGGACATGAAGCAATTCGTGTGTTGATCCTAAGAAAGTCAACTTTGTATGGGTAGTGAGTTAATTTGCTATTTGAGGGCAGGTCTTATAAGGCAATGGTCCGGTTCAGACAAACCTATAATAAATATAATATTGCGATTGAGAAGAGGGCTCACGCCAACCAGACAAGTTTGTGGCGATCACCAGTAGCCAAGTAAAGTAATACTACATTGTGAAATTAGTCAGTAGAGGTCTATTGAGTTACCCAGAACCAAATTATCAGTAGTCTTTGACAAAAATTAGACACACTAATTTTTAGAAACCTCTTGCGTCACAACCATGAGTCAAAATTTGTAACGTAACACAGGAGGGGAGGGTGTGTGTCAAAGACTAGAATACATAGGAGGGAAGACCACCCTGAATGAGTGGTCTACCTCAAGTAGATTAGAGGTAACCCAGTGCCCCAACAAGAGGGCAGGGTAGGTGTAGGGAGTAGATAGGGAGGAGAACTATCAACGATTCTCTCATGAGACACGTAAGTGTCAACCAGAGGGTAAGCACTCTGGTCACGGTGTAATCACCTCAACGTGATAGACACCAAGAACTTGGAATAGAACTCAAGAGTAGGCTTACTACTCTAAGCGTGTGGAATGATGTAGCACGCAAAAGCCGAAGTGCGCATGAAGACCCTCCGCGTGCTGTGTAATCAGGACGCGGAGAATGGGCAGACAGGGGACGGACTTCGTAGCGGACACATCGCTTAGAGTCGATGCGTCTTTCTTTAAGTGAATAGATAGATTTAGCAGTAGGGCTAGGGACGACTAGAGATAGGAAGTTCTGTGTATTCATGTGTGATTCATTAGAGACAGTTTTGTGCATTTATGTATTGTAAGAGCCAGTGGCAATAAAATGTGTAATCAATTCCTCTCGTACGACTGACAAATCTTTTTGTGTGGTGCGAGAGAAGTTTATCCCTGAATGCCTGTAGCATCGCTTGATGACATAGGCGGACCTTGAATCACGCTGCACTGGCACCATTAGCATGGGGACATTTCGTTGGCTACTGAAGAATGAGGCGGTGCACGCGTAGGACTGTTCCAATTGCAAGTGTTGATCCGTGATTTCTTATTTCATTTCTCTAGGTGGAGGAATCTGTAACCACAGCGGGAACACACTAGAAGCCTGTCAAACTCCAGGTTCGCCTAATTACGACAATAAAGATTTCATGATGAAGTACAGGAAATGTCCGGATGTGCAGACAAGTTTTCAGAAAGACATCAGGTAACTGACTTTTCCGGACAGTTTCCGAGTTCCTCCGAATCGCGGAATCAGTTATGTTTTAAGAGTGTCGGAGTGTACGTCAACTCTTAGTATTAGACGTAAAGGCAGTCCATTGAAGATAAAGGTTTATGAGGACTGCTGATTTGGTAAGATTTTGGGTTACAAGCAAAAGACAAGGGGTACTGTTATAGAACTAGGAAATTGTTTGGAAGACCAAAGAAATTAAACGTAGCACCAGTCTTAGGATATTCCATCATAAATTTAACTGATTCAGTGCCAAACAAATGTTATAGTCTATTCAGAAATGAATGCCTTCATTCACGATCAATTATTTTGAAAGCTGTCTGTTGCAACACTAATGGAAAGGTCAATAGAGAAACAGAGAGACATATATTTGTGCTTCATAGATTATACTAAGGCATTTGATAAAGTAAAACATGATGAACTGATTAAAATGTTGGAAGATATCAACATTGATGGAAAAGATTTAAGAATAATAAAGAATGTTTACTGGAACCAAGTAGCAGCAATTAAAATGGGAAATAAAGAGGGTAGTTACGAACAGATAAAGCTAGGAGTAACACAGGGGTGTGTCTTGTCACCAGATCTTTTCTCCCTGTATAGCGAAGTAATAATGAGAGAGATCAAAGAGATGCCAGGAATACTAGTTGGAGGTTGTAATATAAATAATATACGCTATGCAGATGACACAGTATTGGTGGCGGATAATTCAACAGACCTACAGTGAGTGCAAGGAAAGAACTCTCCTTGAATATAAAGAAAACAGTAACAATGGTAATGTCAAAGAAAATGGTGACACCAAAATGTGACATAGAAATAGAAGGAAAAATCCTTAACCAAGTGGATAATTTTAGATACCTAGGGGCATTTATAACAAGAAATGATGCTGGATGGATTGAGACGGTGGCATGGAGGATCCAGCAGCAGAGGTGATCCAGAAAACCAAAGACCGAGATCTGTGGAGAGCCATGAACGCCTACGCCAGCTGGCACGGCACTTGATGATGATGATGATGTCTGTTGCATCGTTATGCAATTTTTCCTGCCGTCTTATATTTACCCCTCAATCAATCAATCAATCATGTGCCATGCCGGAAAGCGTGGGCGGTCATGACTCGCCATTTCACTCGATCACCAGTGTCGTGGATCAGCTCAGTGTTCCTGTCCCGTCCATGCCATGTGGCCAAGCCATCCAGGTATTTTCCTCTCGGTCTTCTTCTTGGTCTGTTCCCTTCGATCTTGCCAGTTGTCACCAAGTTCTCCAATCCATTTCTTCTCATAATATGTCCAAAAAATTTTGACTGTCTACGTCTAATTTCTCTAATCAGTTTACGATGTTCATTTGTCTCCTGTAGTACTTGGTCATTGGTTTTTCTGTCTGTCCATGGTATTCTTTGCATTTTCCTCAGAAACCACATTTCCGCAGCCATCAGATGTTTTTCAGCTTGACTGCTCATTGTCCAAGTTTCACATCCATACAAAAGAACAGGCTCTATGTATCCCCTCAACACTCTTTTTCTCGTTTCAATTGACATCTTTTTATTGGTCAGAATGTTTTTCATCTTGCTAAAGGCTACTTTCGCCATGGCGATACTTGTTCTAATCTCTTCAAGGCATCTCCCATCAGATGTTATGACTGTTCCAAGATAATTGTACTAATTCACTTGTTGAAGAATATTTCCATTTACTTGTATATTACATTGTGGCATTTACCCCTACCCAAGAAATATGTCTTTGATAGGTTCAAAAGCAAATTAAATCATGGAAAGCGGCGACGTTTCTTTGATGTTTTGGTGAAAAATTAGTGATTTCTCACTAACAAACTTGTTTTACAGTAATTTTCCGCCAGTTGGGATGACGACACAAGGCTCTACGCGAGGCTCTTGTCATAAGGCCAATCATATGTCCCACGAGAAAATTAACTATTCAGCGCTAATGTTTCCGTGTGAAGACGTAATACATTTAATAACATGCACTTCATCTCTGTCCCGTTAATTATATACCGGATATAAACAAACTTTGAAATCTGCTGTACAATCTCTAGAACAATTTATTTATTTATTTTTTTTTCGTTGGGTTGACATAATGATAAATCTCATCATTTTCCCTCAGTTGGTTACTGAGATATGGAATTTTATATTGGGGCAGGCAAAAGTAAACAGACTATAGTTAGTTAGCCGCGGTTCCAACTTCACGGCAACGGGTCGTCCCCATTATGCCCTGTTCCTGTGCCAGTGAATATCACACAAAATGCTCCTCACTGCCCATTGTGAAAAGTGGAATAGACAAGAGTCTCGGTAAGCCAACAGCCCGCACAGATACACTGTGCATAATGCCGCCGCCAGAATGCCAACACAAAAGTCCTCCACGAAAAATACAGTTCATCGTCGATGGAATCGGCAGGCACCAGAAATCAGAAATAATTGACTCGGGTTTTATCCCACATAGCTCGGTCTATTTCCGGAGGGCGACCCGCCGAAAGTGCCGTACAAAGCATGAACTCCGTAGCTCCAGCGACGAGTCCCAGGCGTCTCCTGAAAAAAATGCACTCGTGAATCGAAAAGGGAAACCAGTCAATTCAAAACAAACAAGTGGGTTTGAACCAAACACGGGACACAATCAAATGAACGAGTATTATGATGTAATTTCCGTTCAATGAGCATTAAAATTGCGGAAGATACCAAGAAGCAAAACAAATAACACACTGACCCTAGTATGGCGGTATATCGTCCTTCTGTCCAAAGGGAAAGTCACATATGGCGATATATTATCCTTCCGCGCTGAATCAGTTAAGTTAGTACTGCTTTAGGTATCAGAAACACGGGGAATGACTAAATGATTACTAATAAATTACACACATTCACAGGCGGCCTTAATTCCGCAGGCTCAAAGACCCCTCTGTCATACGCCGCAAGGTACTATATTGGCAGTAAATGACATGACATGATAGATTAATTGGTGGCTGCACAATATTAAAGGGGAAACAATGGTATGGCAGCATTCCCATTGTGAAGTTCATGGAGAGAACTAGACAAATACCGGTTAACCAAGAGATCAGGAATAGATGCTAGCGCCGGATAGGATATAAATATTGAGAAAATCTGAGAATAGTATAAATATTCTGTGTCTGGAGTTCACAAGGCAAAATAAACAGAGGAAGATGTAAAACACACACGCATGCACGCACGCACACACGCGCGCGCACGCGCGCACAGAGAGAGAGAGAGAGAGAGAGAGAGAGAGAGAGAGAGGTAGAATCACACATGAATAACATATGGGGAGGACGTGGACGGAGCGGCTTGAGATAGCTAAGGACAGGAGGGCGTGGAGTGGGGTGGTTGAGGGGCTAAGCCCTAGTTAGGGAATACAGGACGAACGAAGAAGACGCTACGAGCATTGCAAAGTTCTTAGTTAATATTTTCACAAGAAAAGAAGCTATAGAATTATTAAAATTGTTTTGTCGAAGACACTTTTGTCACATATCCTATTACAGGACATCGCTGTCAACACCAGCATTTTACCGCTGTTGTTGATTTCTTGCCAATATTACGCTCAGTAGTTTGCCATTGCTTTCTGAGCGGCCGGCTCACATATCCCGTAAGTAACGGGCGCGGCGAGAACCGCTACCGATTCTCGCGCAGCTGCGTTTTCTCCCGTAGATAAACGGGATTAGGAAAAAGTCACTAACTCCTTGGCCAGGGAGTACGGCTTTTTAGAAGACATGCAGACCATTAAACAAGTGCAGAAATGTTCCTATCTAAGGCAAATTGCCACATAGGACGCTCGCCGTGAATATGAACTGATGGTAACAATTACATTTGTTTACAAGGCATTTTAATAGAAACAAATATTTCTAACATCACGTAACTTCAATATTGAGCAGCAGAAATGCACAAGCCTATAGCACGGTATGGCTCTGAAATATAGATTAGAACAAACAAATGTGAAAAGACATTTGAGAAGCGGTGTTTTCGCAAAATGCAGAGGGAGAGAGGTAGAATGAAAGAGAGAGAGAGAGAGAGAGAGAGAGAGAGAGAGAGAGAGAGAGAGAGAGAGGGGGGGAGAAAGAGAGAGAGAGAAAGAGAGAGAGAGAGAGAGAGAGAGAGAGAGAGAGAGAGAGAGAGAGAGAGAGAGAGAGAGAGAGAGAGAGAGAGAGAGAACGAACGAGAATGAACGAACGAACGAACGAAAATCTTTAGTTTCAAAGGGCTAAGAATTGGGCACGCAGGCCCGTCTGACATTCTGCCCTTCTTCTCTATTTCCTCTCATACATTCTTTCATTCAACATCATTTATGAAGCAAATTTTTGACAACAAAAGAACAATAAGCATTAAAACGCATGAAAAATAATCAATAACAAATGACTTACTGAGGCAATGTTTAACATGGACATTATAAATACCTAAGGAAGGTGTAACGTGCCATACATATGGGAATGTTTTTTGGCTAGTTGTCGTTTGAGATAATTTACTATTATTATTGTCTTTTTTTTTTTTTTTTAGTTTTTGTTTATGGGGGAATGTAGTCTGTACTGAGGTAGTGTTCAAGCAGGCTGCGAATGTGTGTATAATGAATGGTGGTGTCTTTGATTTCTTGTGGAAGATTGTTCCACAACTGAGTGGCAGAGTATGCTTAGCATGTTTTATATAAGTCTATCCTAGGTTTAGGGACATGAAGTATATTTAGTCGTTAGCTATGTCTGAGAGAGAAAGGCCGCATAGAAACGGTATCAAATGAAAACATTCGTAGAGATTTTGAATGAATATAGAACACTGTTGAAACAGAAAAGAGGACTGACTTTACTTGGTCACAGAATGAGACATGGAGAGCTATTACTGATCATACTGAAGGGCAAGATCGAGGCTAAAGAGGAAAAGGACATCAAGGAAACGGCAACATCACATAAGCATGCAATAAACAACCTCAGTCCGGTATGACATCACACTGATGTTGGACAACAGGATGTCTTCATCCGACATACAGAACTTCACGCTGTAGTTCACAGCCAGCGAACGCAAGCAAGCACAACCTCAGCGCACAAGTATGTGCTTGTTATTCTCAGAGAGATGTACCAATTCACTTGTTGAAGAATATCCCCATTTAATCTTATATTACATTGTGGTATTTCTTTCTTCTTAGAGATGACCATAATCTTTGTCTTCTTACAATTTAATTCCAAGTCTAGATGTTCACTGTGAACAATAACCGTATCTATTAAATGTTGCAGATCCTGTTCATTGTCTGAAATTAATACTGTATTATCCGCGTATCTAATGTTTTTGATGTTATGTCCCCTAATGGTGATTCCTCTCATATCTTCGAAATTACTAAAAACATTTTCACTGTATGCGCAAAAAAGATGTGTAGATATTACACATCCCTGTCGCACACCTCTCTTAATAGGCTAATAGGCTGATAATGGTCTACTTCATTGTCAATCTTTATGGTAGCTTATATATATATATATATATATATATATATATATATATATATATATATATATATATATATATATATATATATATATATATATTCATTCATTCATTCAGTAGCATGTCCTTTGCAGAACCTCGCTCCCATAACAACCTTCCGGAAAACCTCTCGATGTCCCGAGATGTCCGATACACCCATCTGGAGATCATCTGCCACACCCTGCACCCATCTTCTCTTTGGCCTTCCTCTTCCTCTCTTCCCAGGTATATACCCCTCCATTATTGTTCTCTCCAAACTTTCGTGACGTTTTAAGTGGCCAAAATATTTAAATTTTCTTTGTTTTATCGTCTTTAATAACCAACCTTCTTCAATATTCAGCTCTTGAAGTATGGATGCATTTGTTCTTTTCTTTACCCAAGATATTCTTAGAACTCGTCTATAACATTTATATTCAATGGCATTTATGCGCTGCTCAGCTTGTTTAGTAAGTGTTTAGGTCTCACAGGCGTATGTTGCAATGGGAAAGATGCATGCTCTTAAAAATCTAATTTTTGTAGTTCTGTCTGTCCCATTCCATAATTTATTCAGTTGTTTTAGTCTTTGAAGAGCAATTGATAGTCGTCGTTTAATTTCTTTCATTGTGTCACCGTTGTTGGTAATCAATGACCCAAGATATTCGAAATTTTCCACCACCTCCAATTGTTCCTCGCGCGCGTGCGAATGTGTGTGTGTGTGTGTGTGTGTGTGTGTGTGTGTGTGTGTGTGTATGTGTGTGTGTATGTATGTGTGTGGCGCGTGTGTGGTTCCATGTCCTATTACACGACGTTGCAATCAACCTCATCATTTATTAGCTGTTTATTGCTAACGGGCAATTTTTACTTTCAAGTAATTTGCCAACGCTTTCTGAATGGTCGACTCTCATACCATTTAAAAAAAAACGCAAAGTGATCTGCTCTCGTACCGCCTGGGGCTGATTTCTATCCCTCGACCTTTGAGGGTCGGGAAATTGTTAAACTGCGTTTACTAAACTGTAAACCACAGACGCCTACATATATTGCGTGTACATGAAAAAAAAGATGTATTAAAGTACAAGTTTTGACATCTCATCTCATCATGTTCCTCTTGTACCTTGCGGTGTCGAGGTGAAGTATAAACATCGTGAGAGTGCCCGATTATGGGCTTCATATATTGATATTCCCATGGACTCTGCTATTCCCTCCGTCCAACGTTTATGTGGTCGGCCTCTTCCTCTGTTTCCATCTGGTCTGTACACCATTGCTTGTTGTTTTATGCTGTTGAATGGTAACCTACTTGCATGGTTTAGACACGTTCAGTCTTATGTCCCACAGATACAAGTGTATGGGCACCTGGGTGTCTGTGATGGACAGCAACATATACACATTTGTCGGCCTGGTCTGGGACGAGACTGGAGTCGTGCAGGACAAATATAAGTGCCTTATGACTCTAAGGTAGGTCTGTAGAGACTTTGCTAGTTAGATAAATGAGGAGTAGGAAAAAATGGAGTTGACAAGCAGCAGATGATGGAAGCTGCGGTAATGCAGTGGTTTGTGATCTAGCCCTCGGCCTGACTTTTATGGGTTCGAATTTACATCGAGACGGATTTTTAATATTGGCCTTGACTCCAAGGTCGATCCGTCCTAAAATGGGTTCCAGGAAATGTGGGAAGTGAAGATGCTCGACGTAATATGGATCATATGACCCCTCAATGGCCGATTTGTCTATACACCCATGGGTTTACCACCACATATCCAAAACACGTCAATGCATGTAACAATGATTATTTTATTTGGCGCAAAGCTGCAAATGTTTCAGCTGAACCAGATTCCACAAGAAAGGGCACTCATCATAAAGGATTCGGACATGCCAAGAACACAGTTTGTTGGCGTGAGGATCGACTTCCTTGCACCAGGTGTTACCCCACCTGGCTCGGTCTCTTTCGGCCTACCGAAAGCGTCACACAAAGCACGAACTCCGTATCCCCAGCGACGACCCCAGGAGTCTCCGAGAAAACTGCACTCGCAAACCGAATGACGGAGTTAGGAATCGAACCCACAACCTTCGGAGCGGGATGTAGTCGACTTGACCACTTCGCCACGGGGATCCCTTAAGAGACGACAACACAGTGTTCACATTTAACATTGTAAATAAAACGGCAGAGGCATTATGCATGGTATACTTGTGCAGGCTTTGGTTTGTCGAGACTCCTGTATGTTCCACTTTTCACATGAGGCAGTGAGGAGCATTTTGTGTGATATTCACTGGCACATGAACGGAGCATAATGGGGACGACCCTTTGCCGTGAAGTTAGTACCGCGACTAACTATTATAAGTTAAAACGCGAAATCACAAGATTCAACTGCACGCTAGTAATTAAATTGTTCGAATGGTTCTGCAGCTGTTGATTGCCACGTAGAACAGAAACCAGACATTCTGTGTTCAAACAAAATAATTGTAGACGACAATTTTGAATATGTCTTTCCAAATGTAGACATTTGGTTTCGTAGATTTTAAAAAACGATGATCTCACTAATCGACGTGAAACATGTTATTCAAATATATGAAAGAGGCAATCCGCATTATGTAGTCACTTAATGAGAAGGGTTAAATGTTAGTAGCATATTCTTTACAGGACATTGCAGTCAACCCCAGCATTTTTTGGCCTGTTCGTGATTTCTTGGCAAATTTACGTTCAGTAGTTTGTCATTGCTTTCTGAACAACCGGCATTCATACCATGTATGAAAGGCAACGCAAGGCGGTCTGCTTCCAAATCGCCCGCAGCTGTGTTTCGAACGCGGTATGCGGGATTACGAATCGCGTCCGTCACACGTTCGTCACAGAGCCGGGGAAGAGAGGCACGGCAAAACATCGTGACGGCAGGAAAGATCTAGGCACGGGAAAACATCGTGACGGCAGGAAAGATCTAGGCACGGGAAAACATCGTGACGGCAGGAAAGATCTAGACACTGGAAAACATCGTGACGGCAGGAAAGATCTAGACACGGGAAAACATCGTGACTGCAGGAAAGATCTAGACACGGGAAAACATCGTGACGGCAGGAAAGATCTAGACACGGGAAAACATCGTGACGGCAGGAAAGATCTAGACACGGGAAAACATCGTGACGGCAGGAAAGATCTAGACACGGGAAAACATCGTGACGGCAGGAAAGATCTAGACACGGGAAAACATCGTGACGGCAGGAAAGATCTAGACACGGGAAAACATCGTGACGGCAGGAAAGATCTAGACACGGGAAAACATCGTGACGGCAGGAAAGATCTAGACACGGGAAAACATCGTGACGACAGGAAAGATCTAGACACGGGAAAACATCGTGACGGCAGGAAAGATCTAGACACGGGAAAACATCGTGACGGCAGGAAAGATCTAGACACGGGAAAACATCGTGACGGCAGGAAAGATCTAGACACGGGAAAACATCGTGACGGCAGGAAAGATCTAGACACGGGAAAACATCGTGACGACAGGAAAGATCTAGATACGGGAAAACATCGTGACGGCAGGAAAGATCTAGACACGGGAAAACATCGTGACGGCAGGAAAGATCTAAACACGGGAAAACATCGTGACGGCAGGAAAGATCTAGACACGGGAAAACATCGTGACGGCAGGAAAGATCTAAACACGGGAAAACATCGTGACGGCAGGAAAGATCTAGACACGGGAAAACATCGTGACGGCAGGAAAGATCCGAGGGAGAAGAAGAAAAGGCGGACCAGAAGAAATGATTCTACTTAACTTAGCTTAGTTTAGCTTAATCGACGGATCAACAACACGGCACACGGGTGTAACCCATAAGTGCGCCGTTCTACTCCTAACTCAAGCCTGAGTCCGGAGTGCTCAGCTCAGTGCACGAACACCGTAGCACCGGCGAGGATCCTGAAATACTTTGGGTAGATTTTTAACTCGAAATTTTGCCCGGGCAGCGCCGTTATGCTACTCTTTTTTTCGATTTCCAACTACTAATGAATTTTTTGTCTCCCTGGTCTTAGTGTTACACGACTTTCTCCGTAATCCCCTATACTCTCATGAGTAACGTGACGTGCGCGAGAATCGGTAGCGGTTATCTCCGTGTCGGTAACTTACGAGGTATGTGAGCCGGTCGCTCAGAAAGCAATGGCAATGAGCGTAATCTTGCCAAGAAATCAACAATAAGCTGAAAGATGCTGATGTTGACAGCGATGTCCTGTACAGGATATGCGAACCAAAAAAAAAATTAAAAAATTGATTTTTTACGTGCGCAACAATACACGCGGGCGTCCGATCTCACCACCCAGAGACCAGGGGAAATTTTTATTACTGGAAGTCCACGTGAAAAATCCCCGGCCCTCACCGGGGCTTGAACCCGGGACATCCAGCACCCGAGGCGGACACCATACCTCGAGACCACCTAGCCCCCTAGAGTTGTTAAATTTGTGCGATGTATTAAAATTACATTTCCATATTTTGATTTTATTTCTGGTCTAACTATATAAGGCTACTGGCTAAGTTCTGATACAAAAATACAGGCACAACACAGCTTTTGAAAACTTTACTGTGTACCCAGTAAAACATCTGAGTGCGATGACTTAATAAGACATCAACCATGAGCCTTAAACATACCAATTAAGCATGACCTGTTTTCCCATTGCAGAGATCAACACTCTGAAGATAACACCATACGCTGGGGTCTCAGTCGTTTTGGAGACTGCAGAAATCTGAGGAGTTTGGAGCAATCTCCTATAAGGGTGGTCCTCAGAAGGGTCGCACCCAAAACCTCCCTCCTGATACCTCAATGCACACTACCCAGAAACATGACCGGGTCGTGGTTTACACAAGGTATTCAGTTCGCGTCTAATGTGTGGATTAACGAGACTCACATTCACTACAAAACTATGATGAGCCAGTTTGACTACGAGGAGACTTGGTTCGCTTGCTTAGCTCATCTCGGCACGCGCTACCTGATGTCTAAAGTGGTCGTGGGTAGATGTGAAGTCAGTTTAGTTTGCTTCGATCTGTCACCCCGCTTACATGGACTCATCCGCTACAGAGTTGGCCGTTCCACAAAGCAGCCCTTTGACATCGATTCTAGACATACTGCAGACGATTTTTTGCCGAAATCTTTCCGAGAAACTTGCAGCTGGCAATGGCTGACGTTTTCCAGAGAAAACGTTGATTGGAAATACGAGGTACTGATACAAAACCCGCCCTCACCAGTCATTTGTCCTTTAGGGGGTCGATATACGTTTACCCAGTACTCCAATGATTTTTATGAGCTGTACGACACAAGAATTCGCGGCATCACTCTCAGTCCCAGAAACAGTATAAACTGCTGGCAAAACGTATCAGAGTTTAAATCATGTTCTACCGACATGAGCAAACTGGAAATCGACGCCTGGTACTGCGAGACTATCGACTACAGAGGCAGACCTATCGGAGAATACGATGAACCAGATCACATACTGACCTGTGTGGGGTTCTGGTTGGAGGATATGAACTCGTACCTAATCACCTACGACGAGGAAGACGCCGTTTCCAAATTCAGATGTTGGGTTTACGAGAGAGTTAGCTGGACAGAAGTTGCCTTATCCAGATCGGAGACCGCCCGCTGTCCCAAGAACCAAGTATCCACCAGTTACCAGATCAACGGAGCTAGATTGTATCTACAACTGACGGAGAGCGAACGATTGTTTGATGATTGTCCACCAAGATTTGATGCCGGTATTCAGCCGCACACTAAACCTAAAACTGTGTACCAACTGTGGGGCGCCGCAAGTTTCGTTGCACCCAGTGTCACAACTTTAGTTGCATTTCTTATGTTTGAGCTATTTTTGTAAATCACGCGAGGATAGTTTATTTGATATATTTTACCAGCTTATTACCCTACATTTGGCATTTTTTGTGGACATTCATGACTGTAAATTACCACACTTCTTTGTGTTCTGCATTGCCATTAGTTTCGTCTAGTATGCGGTTATGCAATTCTGTTTTATTTTATGAACATGTAGACTGGCGGCGACGACGTGGTGTAAAAACAAATATAAAAAATCAGGACACGGTACTACATATGATACATCATGACAATGTAAATAATTTACACGGTAAAGACGCTGAAACGAATATGAGAAACTGTAACAAAGCAAATCAGCTACATAAAGACGATGTAGTAAATATTAGAAATCGTAACAATACAAACAATGAACACGATCAAGGGCTGTAACAAATATGAGAAATTATAACACAAACAATTTACACGACCAGGACTCTGAAGCAAATGTATGTTGGTTCTTTATCTTCTCTTAGGGGTATTCCATTTATTTGGATGATCCCTACCTTTTGTTTTGGAGATAGGGTAAACGAGATGGCGATGCACTTGTCAGTGTTTATGCTGACACACCATCTATTTGTCCATGCAACGAATGCATCTGCATCTTTTTGTAGCGATCCGGTGACCACAGATGCGTGTTCATTTGTACTCCATATGAATTAGGACCAGGTTATCAGCGTACATTGCCGCTTTAATTCCATGTGGTAGTTTAGCAACAATATCATTGATGAAGATTAGAAAAAGTGTGGGGGACAGGACTTCACCCTGGGGAACACCGTGACGCAGTAGTAATCTCTTGCTTTTGCGTCCGTCTATCTGTACGTTTCTTCTGGGCTCTTCTGCAAGTATGCTTTCAACCATTTGTTCATTCTTCCATTGACTTTACAGTTTCTCAGTTTCTTCATGAGACCTTCTTTCCTGATTTTGTCAAAGGTTTACTTTAGATCTATCCATGCCGCATGCATCAGTTTCTTCTTCCTTTCTCTTCGTTCAGTAGTTTGCCATTACTTTCTGAACGACCTGCACTCATACCATTGTATGAAAATACAACACAAGGTGGTCTGTTGCCAAATCGCCCGCAGCTGTGTTTTGAACGCAGTATGCAGGATTTTGAATGGCGTCCGTAACCCCTAAGCCTAAGAGCCGCCGAAGGGCACTACAAAGGAAATGGGCGCTACATAAATAGACCATTGTCGGATTTACCATGGACATGGATTGATTTTGAGGATGTGATTAAGATCTTTGCAATGAGAAAAAGTAGGAGAACAGCACTCTTCCGACAGACGGGTCTAAATAGTTCTGCAGTGAATAAGTGATTAGGGTTAGGGTTAGTGTTAGTTATATAAAATTATTCACTGCAGAACTATTTAGACCCGTCTGTCAGAAGAGTGCCCACTTTTCAAATATAAAGTGAAACTATAAAATAAAACACAACATAAATATTTTATAATTTTATATCTTACTGTAAGTTCTGCTTTATTAAACAAATAATGTTTTTTCGTTTATTATTGTTTATAGTCTGAATTATATACATATATATATATATATATATATATATATATATATATATATATATATATATATATATATTAGGGCCCCAACCTGGAACATTTGAGTAATGTGACTGTGTATGTTAACAACTCCTGTGACTATGTATGTTAACAATTCGTGTGATTGTGTATGTTAACAATTTCTTAGACTATGCATGTTAACAATTACTTCACCTCTTTATGTTAACAAGTCCTGTGACTATGTATGTTAACAAGTCCCGTGACTGTGTATGTTAACAATTCCCGTGACTGAGTATGTTAACAACTCTTGTGACTATGTTAACAAGTCCTGTGTTATGCATGGTAACATCTCCTGTGACTATGTATGTTAACAAGTCTTGTGACTATGTATGTTAACAAGTCCTGTGACTATGTATGTTAACAAGTCCTGTGACTATGTATGTTAACAATTCCTGTGACTATGTATGTTAACACACTGTGGATCTTAAGAGGCAGGACTGGTTTGCGGCAAACAGCCAGACACTGCAGCCCTTGAGTGATAAAAAGAAGACAGCTCTCTTAAGAAACTTGTCTTGGCAAGTTTACGTTCAGTAGTTTGCCATTGCTTTCTGAATGACTGCTCCCATACCATCACGTTAAAACCCAGTGGTCGTAGCTGTGTTTCTTTTTATTCTTTCTCTTCTTCTGCGTTCATCCGGAGAGCTTTTTTCGGACGTGATTGCGTTGTGCCTGTTTACAGCAGAGTTGCGTTCTTGCGCCGTTAGGCCGACACATCCGACTTCTGCGGGCATTTGTTGACAGAGTTAATCTTCCCGGGCAGCTGTGTTTCGAACACAGGTAAGCGGAATCATGAACCGCATCCTAACACCTTTCTACGGAGACCGGCCATGACATCATACGTGAAAAAAAATAACACTCTAAACTCATCATTGTCTTCTGGTGCAAACCTTCGTTGTTCTTCTAAGTAGCTTTTTGTTTGTTTCATTCTATTTTCCATAATTCATCATCATCATAGAACTTTTGAATAGTTGTCGTTTCAGCGCTCGAAGGATGCCAAATGGATAGTATCAATCCGTGTGATTGTACACAATGTCTTTGATGTCGTCAATCCATTTTTTTTCCTCGGGTTTCCTCTTGCTCTCGTCTCAGATATTCTTGATGGAGGGCCAGTGCTGGTAGCTGATGGTGTTGTTTTCTAATGAGATAACCAAACCATTTGATCTTCTACCTTTCAATATATATATATGTGGGACAAGGATCCCACTGTCTGTCCAATAATATTTCTCACTCGGTCTCGGTCAGTTAAGATGACATCTCTTCTCAAGCATCTCACCTCGCAGATGTTGCAAGTTTTCATAATCTATTTGGTAAAACTGCCCTGCGCTCCATGTGTGTATATTATCCAGACTATTGAATCTCTTATTGGAGCCATATCACATCAGTTAGTGGACTTGCCTGCTAGCCTGAAGTTATCCCTTTCAAGAATACATGGCTTCCGGTTTGGCTTTCCCTCAAAATGGCACCCAGACAATGTTCTTAGGATTATAGACTATTCTTAGAATTTTCACACTGTCACATTTCACAATTGTCACATTCGCTACCGCCATAGGTAAAAGTTATTATGCCTTTTTAAAGCACAAACTATCGTCTGTCAAGGCGCCAATGTCTTAGAATTATATATCACCCCTCGACTGCCGTTCACCATAGAACATACGGGCTAAGGAGTATATATTTAGAGTGCCATGATGGCATGCAAATGGTTCTTTGCTTCAATCATGAAAACAATGTTTTGAATGGGGATAGATGCTATTTACAAGAAACAACTTTCCTCTGGCTGAATTTTGACACGTCAATCTAGAACTTTCCCTTGGCTATATCTTTTGTTTGTTACAAGGGAGAACTACCCTTTGATTGCCTAATCTGTTTATTTCTAGACAGAATTACCGTTGTCTTTCTGCTCTGTTTATTACAAGGAAGAACTACCCTCTGACTTTCTATTCTGTTCAGTACAAGGGAAAACTTCCCTCTGACTTTGTACTCTGTTTATTACAAGGAAGAAGCACCCTCTGACTTTGTACTCTGTTTATTACAAGGAAGAAATACCCTCTGACTTTGTACTCTATTATAAGGAAGAACCAACCTTTGACTTTCTACTCTATTACAAGGAAGAACTACCTTCTGACTTTCTACTCTGTTTATTACAAGGAAGAACCACCCTCATTGCACCAGGTTTTACCCCAGATGTTGAATGAAATAATGTATGAGAGGAAATAGAGAAGAAGGGCAGAATGTCAGACGGACCTGCATGCCCAATTCTTAACCCTTTGAAAATAAAGTTTGTTCATTCGTTCGTTCCATAGAATGACAAGTTGCCTGCTGAAAGCATCACCCAAGCTTGAACTCCGTAGTTCCAGCGATAACCCCAAAAAAGTCTCTGGAAAAATTACACTCGTGGTCTAAACGAAACACAGCCAAAAATTAATCCATGACCTTCAGAGTGTGAAGCAGACAGCTCGACTACTCCACCGTGACAACACTAACTCATGCTCTTCCAAAGGATTCACAACCAACCAAAGTAATTGTCCAGAGTTCACGCCAGCTAACTAGGCACTAGATGATGATGATGGTACATTTTCCTACAACAGACATGTTCTTTAGATTTGCATTCCCTAGACTTTGACTGCCCTAAGTCTAACGGCAAGGCTGCAGGTTTATGTATCTCATTTAGTCAGGTCCCTACTCATTGACTTGCCTGATTTAGAAACCCAGACAGTAGGAGGTGGAGCACCAGTTTAGCTGCTCAACCAGGGTCATGGAAAACCAAGCGAGCATATGGTTGACGTAACTTGAGAGTAGCTGACCAGAGACAGAGGCTATGGACACTGACCAGTATGGTCACTGCCAAGAAGGAAAGCAATGACAGACTACTTTTACAGATGTCTAGAAAACTATAGTAGCCAAAGAAATTATGGAAAAAGACTTAAGTGGGCAAAGTTTTGCACAGAACTCGCTGAATGATGATGATGATGATAGTAGCTATGGTACAATCAGTATTATTTCTGGGGTCTTTGTAGACCACAAACTCCTCTATTACTACATAGTTGAAACATGGATGATGGAATATCCCAGAATACCCAACTGTCAAATATATCAGTAGAAGATTACTTTTTGCTAACTTTCTAGTAATTATTTCTGTAACATTTACCATCAATAAAGCCTACAATGACACAAGTTCTGCAGGCAGCAACATAAAATTACATTTCATATGACAATGCACAAACACAACTCAGTGTAAAGAATATATCAAAACAAACCACTATTGTTATCCAAGCCTTGAAGTATTTATTTTCAGCTAAAGCATCATGATCATGTTCAGGGGTAATGTAGTGTTGTGTGCTTCCTTTTCTTAGCTTCTTTGTTGGAAAACTGAACACTGCTAAACTTGTGTAACACACGAAAAAAAAAGTCTTAACAATCAATGAGTTGACTGAAACACAACATACAAATTAAAGGAAACTTACCACAGTACAATGAGAACTGACATACTACACAAGGAACAGAAAACATGCTACCTAACAACTGTGAGATGTTTACTAGCAAGAGTGTGTTATAGATACCAAAAATATACATATTAGTCTATAAAGATGGAAGTGGCTGATCAAAGGGAAATACTAGAAGCAAGAAACAAGACATTAGAATCCAGAAAAAGACACTAGAATCCAGAAACAAGACACTAGACATATAAATAGATGCAGCTCCTTGCTGAGAGAAAATGTATTGGAGAGATGAATGAAGGGTAAGTGTGCAAGAGGGAGACATTATGTAGGTGGCCAACACCAAAAGATGAGCGAGACGTGGCATGTTGGAGCTCACCGTGAACATGACAGGACCCTTTTACACACCTGAAGGTATACAGAACATACGGTGCTAGACCATACACCAGTACTCAAGGGGTCATGTGGTCAACTACATGCTGGCCGCCTTCACTTTCCAAAACATTTACTGGTACCCATTTTAGGATGGGTCAACCTGGGAAGAAAACACCCATCTCGGTGTGGCTTTGAACCCGTGACCATCAGCATGGCAGGCAAGTGTCTAGCCACTACACCACCGGACTACCATGAAGATGCCAGGCACAAGTCTCCGGAGAATCATTCCAGTTGATCTTAATGATGGTGATGGCACTGTGAAGTGACAATGAGGAGACACATGCCACACGAGGAGAAATGTGTGCTACTTATGATACAGTTGTAGTATAAGCCATAAACTTTAAATAAATGCTTCTAGTAACAAGATTAGGAAACACAGGCAATAATTTACTCCCATTGAAGATGATGGAAATGTAGTGGATATTAAAGAATATACCAGACAACATGGATACTGTAACTGAAAGGCACACTGAATCTGAACATTTCCCTCTCACGTGATGCAACCACCTCCATAAGGTAACAAATGTACTTGAATGCTCAAACCAGCTAGACTCTATGAAATGATTCTTGACATACATGCTCCCTCCCAGAAAGTACTCACTGTATGTGATATATCTTCGACAAGTTTACATTGAGGGTGTGGGCTCTCTTGGTAACATATGAATGAAAAGGGTTGGGAGAGAGAGAGAGAGCGATGGCAATACAGCTGAAATAATGTGACAAACACTGAGAGACAGCAAGAAATAAAGAAACCATGCACATTTCTTACTGTAAATTAAGTTAAACACAAAATTACTATTAAAAAAATATTTCCATTTACTTCATGCTCATATAAAGTGATATGAGATGAAGTCACTTTCTATATAAGAAACGTTTTAAAATACATAAAACAAGTGATGTGACCCAACACTTTCATAGTGTGAAGAAAACATAAGAGAACAGACAATAAATAATGCAGAACCAAAAAGACAGGTATTTGATAACAAGACCAACGTATACATTAGTAAAATTTCAACAAAACTTGTGTCAAGGGATATGATGGACATATTTTTAGTTCTTTGGTTACAAGTTTACGCAATAAGATATACATTCATGTGTTTTCGCCCCTGAATGTTCACAATACTTATAAAAGTAATGAAACGTATGTATCCAACTATGTATAATGAAAAACACAGTGAGGCAGGAACCAAACTGTCTTCATGAAAGAAACACTTCCTCAGAAACCAGCAGACCGGACATGGTCATCAACCACACAAATTTAAGTGACCTATAGCCACATATCCCAGATGGTAGTACAGTGGCTAGTATGTTTGCCTTCCGGCCTGGTGGTCAAGCGTTGCAATCCACAGCGAGGTGGATTTTTAAAAACATTGACCAGTGCTCCCAGGCAGACCCAACCTATTAAAATGAGCACTAGGAAATGTCCAGGGAAATAAAGGCGGGCAGTGTTATAATGACCACATCACCCATTGAGCCCTGAATGGCCTATTAAAACAGAATGCTAGCACTATGCCCAAAGTGTGCAAAAGGGTACTTTCTTTTCTTTTAAAAACATTCTATATAACATTATTCTCTTAAGTTAAACACAAAAAATACATTACTTCTATGGAGCAAATAGATATTGCTAACATTGTCTACACCTGTACATATCCTACCCATAACACCATGAACACACTAAACCTAATCTTCAGTCCATTCAAATGGTTCAGGTGCTTCTGGCTCCTCCTCTTCTTCTTCAGCCTTTGGTCCTCCAGCTTGAACAGTCTCCACAATGTCTTCTTTTTCCTCTGGCTTGCTGTTTTTCAGCATGATTATTCCTCCGTGTGACAGGTCTTTGACTGGGGTGTAGCGAGATGTTTCCAGGGACAGGACCTTCAGCTGAGCCTGCGTGTCAAGAATAAAGACAAGTTTCACATCAGTTCTAACCCACGGGCAGTTGTAATTGTAGAGGCAGCAACTAGGGATGGGTTGGTGTGAGGTTGCTATCTCATTCAGTAGACAACTTTAGCTCCACAAACTAACCAAACATGAACAAATCTACAAAGGGCTTAACAAAAGTAGGTTGTGAATCCATGTTCCACCGGGATATGACAGGAAGAGGAGGAAGAGAAAGATGAAAAGAAAAAAATAAACATGTTAAATTATTTACAACTTTCTTTGTTGAACCTCCTTTACCCCCGTACAGTGTACAGCAAAACACCTCACCAACATAACTACATCACTGGAATACGTGTCACAATATCTTTGTGAGTATTTCCTCTTCTCAATGTATAAGGGGCGTTCATTTGAAATCCGCTCATGCCGCACTGCATGTAATTGCGTACGTTGAACATGATTATGTCATAGTCATGTGATAAGTACTGACCAATGAATAAAAGAGCACGGGCTTATCATCCCATGATGCATAGGTTCTGTTTCTGACCACTGAGAAAATGGCCGGGTTGATCCAAAATCCGTCCAAAGAAGCTCAAAGAGCGGTGATTCAGTTTCTTTCATTTGAAGGATGTAGACCAGTGGACATTCATCGAAGAATGCAGGCAGCGTACGGTAACAAATGTGTGTTGAAGACAATAGTGACAGACTGGGCACGAATGTTTAGGAAAGGACGTCAGTTCACGACAGATCTTCGATGGCTGGGTCAAGTGCATATTGTTGCAACAGAAAAAAATCATCGCCAAAATTGATGCAGCAGTACAGACGAACCGTTGTCCAAGCATACGTTCGCTAGCGAAAGAATTTGATGTGTCAATTGGGACAATACAAAAGGTTGTTCATAAAAAACTGCAGTATCGGAAAGTGTGTTCACAGTTGGTACCACGGATGTTGAGCGACCACCAAAAAGAGGAACGCATGGGATGGTGTTTGAACCACTTGCTGCGTTACAGAGTGGAGGGTGATGCATTTGTCTTCCGCATAGTGGCAGACGATGAATCATGGTCTCACCACTTTGAGCCGGGCAGCAAAAGAGAGAGCATGCAATGGAAACATGCTGGATCACCAAAAGCCAAAAAAATTCAAGTTATAGGCTTCCGCTGGTAAGGTTATGCTGAGCGCATTTTTATTTTACCATGAAGAGTGTAACATGCGTTTGTTTATGCAAATCTGGGGTTAATGGACAAGGTAGGAATTTTCTAATAATAGTAGGGTTAACTGGGGCAGAGAAGAATATGCAGATGTGAGGACAGGAGGGTTAATCACAATCGGCAACAAACTGGGATAATCACAAACAAGGTGATGGTGAAGGCACGTACAGCTATATAAATCGTCAAGCTAATGGGGAAGCCCCTAAACAAGTGGGTAAGATATCATGTACTTGTCTAGATTGAAATCACTGGTGGGAAGGTTAATGTACTAGCTAAGAATCTTATAATACAACCGAGATTACAGGGGTCAGATAAGAATGAGACGGATGCGAGGTCAGAAAGGTGGAGTAAGAAAATCACAAGACATGGCTGAACCCAACACTGTGACTGTTAGAACACGTATGGGGCAAGTGGAATTTAGATTGGGGTTAAAAGGATGTTTCTTGGGAGGTCCGGGAATAGTGAATAAAAGAGAAGTTTAGAGAAATGCAAGGGGAGTTGAGTTGTGTCGAGTTAGAAAGAACTCCACCTTGTGGTTTTTGGGCAGTTGAATTCTGGGGCTAAGAGATGGAACTTAGTCCGTTTGTGGAGTTGAGTTAAGTCAAGGAGACTTAACGGAGAAAGCGGATTCTAAGGCTAAGTGTTGTAGACTTGGCCAGGCTGTCAGCGGCAGTAAAGTTTTGGGCTACGTTGAGGAAAACGAGCCAGTTATTCAGTGTCTGGGCTGAGGAGGAAATCTCAGCCAGGAATTCAGGGAGTTTGGACACAGGAACAAGTCCGAGTCACTGGAGTGATAGACAGTAGTGGTTATTTATCTGTTCTGATATGGTTTCCAGGGATAGTGTTATGATTTTCCATCGTGGTTCCTTGTGAGCAATAAAATTATGTGTGCACAGTCTGCTGTATTCCTTTTCTGATATTTGCCCTCCATGCAGCACGTTCGGTTTACACACATCTTTGTATCATAGTAGAGGCCGACCCCGAGATCTCATACCCATATGTAATTCACCAAAAAAGATGTCCTTTGGTATTCTAATGTCATCCATCCTCCTAACGTGTCCTATCCATTTGTCTACAAACCCTGAGCATGGAACAAACCGTCATACAACCCGATCTTTCCAATGCTTCAGTATTTGTGGATGGAGTGGAACAGTGGAAAAGTTGGAATGCCATCTGAATTGATTAAAAAAACACCAGTAAACCAAAATCTGTGACGATGCATGAAAGTATGCGCCAGTAGGCATATTATTTTGCATCTCCACTTCCCTCTTCTGTGTATATGATATTGCTTTCCGTGGATCACTGTACTTCTGTACTTGACTAAAATATTTTATTTGGGATTACCATTCGACTTGGCAGGACTGCTAACATATTAAATTTAATACATTCTTCAATATTTACCTTCATTGTGCGGGCAGGATTAGACAAGATTTCAAAGTTGGGTTCTGGCTCTTTCTTTTCTGAGGATGGTGATTCAGAAACTAGTGTTTCTGAGGATTCTGTATCTCCAGCCTTCTTGCTCTTGTCTGAACTAGCCTTATCATCCTAGGAGAATTGACAGAGATGCAATACAACACTATTAAGAAATGGCTGCAACTGTCTGAGAATTCTAGAATTAACAGACTCAATACTAAGTGCATTACAGGGCATAATCTGGTATCAAACAGCAAACATAGCCTAAAACATTGCCCCAATACAATTTCCTGCTATGGGTCTCTGGTGTGATAGCTCCATAACATTTTGTAGGCCTGAGAGCAAGGTCGTTCCCTCACTCTGACAAGTGACAAGCTCTGGTGTCAATACCATGTATGACTGTGCATGCCATTACCAGCCCAATTCATTATCAACCATGCTAGCAAGGCGGGTTATTAATGCTAACAATACCATGTATGACTGCATGACATTACCAGCCCAATTCACTATCAACCATGCTAGCAAGGCGGGTTATTAATGCTAACAAGTAGAAGAAGGAATCACACATAAGCAGGAGCCAGCCTTTATTTCTCAGAAGCCAGCATATTTATTTTTGTATGGGTTAGAAAATGATTGAAAACTTAGGCACTTGGTAGAAATTTTCAGTCACCATGGCAACCATGCACCTGGGTTATCCTCCCCCTGCTAACAACAATAAATATCAGTGAAAGCACACCAAGTCCTGTTCCACACTATTAACACATTGATTACAATGCACTAATAACAGTGGGAAAGTAAGTACAGAAAAACTGTATGCAGTTAGGACACCACTAAAGTAAGCAGTAACTTACCCACACACAATATAAACATTTTAGAAACACAACAGGAAATGACTTTAACCTAACCATAGTGTCCCATTGCTCCATTATATAGTCACTTGTAAAATCAGTTATTACGATGCACAAAACTGTTTACCACGGTAATCAACAATCAGTTTAAAAAAAAAGATAAATCATATGCTCATCCAACTGCTAGAAAAGCAAAGAAACTTCTCTAAGATGCACATGATAAGTTCCCCTATGACAAAGATAGTGATACATGTGAACAGTGGTTTCAATATGATACTGATAGCTTATCTTTTTCTGTCAGCCTTGTATCATTAGAATATGACCATAAATTCTAGAATAAACTCTGGTATGTGTCTCATATTGTGGTATTTGTTGATTCAGTCGCGCTGTTGACCCAACTTTGTGTCTTCTACAGTTTCTTGTTGTATCTGAGCTATACTGCTACTTGTGCAGCACTGCCCACATCCCATGCACCCAACACTATCATGACTGTTGATTCAGCTGTAGAACCAACTTTAGAGAGAACTACTTCCTGCTGTATCCGACCTACTGTTTCAAAACTATATCTGAAGGATACTGCTGTTTTGCTTGTACCCCACGTCCCAACACTGGTGATGGCTGACACAGTCATGCCACTGACTCAACCTGTCAGCGAATGGAACAGTAAAACCCCAGCCTAGTGGGACTCTGGCTCACCAGGTGGGAAGACGGGATCCACCAGGTGGGAAGACGGGATCCACCAGGTGGGAAGACGGGATCCACCAGGTGGGAAGACGGGATCCACCAGGTGAAATTCTCCACGAAACTGTGGCCTATCAAGCCAGTAGACGTTGTTTACATGTTGCTTGAAGATTAAATAAGATTCTGTAGGTCAGCATGGTCAAATGGATAAGAACGATCGTTCTTAAACACCCGGCGTGCTGATGCCGAGCTAAAGAGTTCAACCTCTACACCGGACAGCTGGACTAAAATGTTGACCTATCGTCCTTGACTTGGGGATGTAAATTACACGTACCTCTGAAGTTGGAGTGGGTTCGCCCGGTGCTGAGGGTTACTGTTAATAGGGAAAGCTAATCCACACACAAGGAGTTAGTGTCGACTGTGCTTGAGTTCAAAACGAGCAAGCGCAAAAAAAAAAAAAAGATTCTGACAGCAAAGACAGTGAGGAAAAAAAAAAACAGTGTTAACAATTAAGACAAACAACACAGATCAGGTTTACAAATAAAGTGCAAACTGCTTTAAGACGATCTCAGACGTGGTGAATTTCTGTTGTGAAGAACAATATTGTACTGAATGTTGTAAATGCATTACTATATGCTTGAACTCTTATAAGAGGAATTTCTGATAAGAAGAACTATTTCTGGGGTCCTAGGTGAGTTCCCCTTATCAGGTCTGAACTGTTTACAGTTGAGTCCATGTACAAATGTAATCCCACTGCAGATACTTGCACTGAGATATGAAGTGTTAGGCCTTCACATATTCTAGGCCACAATATGAGGCAAGGTGGCCAGTTCCCTTTCCTTTCCAGCAATGCCCAGAAAATTATTAAAATTGTCTGGTTTTCATAACGCCGAGTCCAGCCCAGAACTGTACCACCCAGAAACATAACCCTGTCTCTGCTGGGGATCAAACCCAGACCACCGTACTAGCAGGCAAGTGTACTAAAAATTTTGCCACTGCGGCTCAACTTATCATCATCATCATGTGCCATGCCGATAAGCGTGGGCGGTCATGATTCGCCATTTCACTTGATCAACAGTCGTGGATCAGCTCAGTGTTCTTGTCTCAACCATACCACGTGGCCAAGCCATCCAGGTATTTACTTCTCTGCCTTCCCCTTGTTCTCTTCTAGTCAATCATGCCAGTTGTCTCCAAGTTCTCCAATTTATTTCTTCTCATAATGTGACCAAAAAAATGTTGGCTGTCTACTGCTTTTCTCTAATCAGTTTACAGTTTTCATTTGCTTCTTGTAGGACTTGCTCATTGGTTTTTCTGTCTGTCCATGGTATTCTTTGTATTTTCGTCAGAAACCACATTTCCACAACCAACAGATGTTTTTCGGCCTTTTTGCTCATTGTCCACTCTTCACATCCATACAAAAGCACAGGTTCTTATACATAACCTGATCAGAAATAACAGTTCACATTTTCACTGTTACTGGCAAAACATAAAAGACGCTATCTTTTCCATAATCAAGAATAGCGACGGGACAGATGCATTAAGTCTCAATTTCATTAGTGTATAACATAAGGCAGCCTCGGTAGCACAGTGCCTAGTAGGCTTCCCTGTAATCCTGGTATTTATGTGTTCAAACCCCAACTGAGGGATTTGTAAAACTGACCTGTGCTTCTAAGTCAACTCAGTCTAAACATGAGCACCAGGAAATGTCCTGAGAAGTCAAGGAAGCTGGCATCACATCAACCACATCACCCACCGAATGTCGACTGGTCTATACAAATGTGGAGCTAGCACCATATACCCAACATACCTCTAGGTGTGTGAGAGGGTCCGTTACTCACACAACACAAGGCAGCCTTGCTACTTTCATGCTATGAAGCTGATCATGAAATCAAAGTGCAAATCAAGATATTAAAGTAAAGCTATACAAAATGGCAGCTCCATGGCGAAGGGATTATGGACACAGTTTGTAATCCCACACACAGCATTCGAGACATAGCCACTGGAAATTTGGCAGCAGACCGTTTTGAGTTGGTTTCTTATGAAATGGTATGGGTACCTGTCGTTCAGAAAGCAATCGCAAACTACTGAACGTAATCTTGCCAAGAGACCACAAACAGCTTAAAAATGCTGGTGTTGACTGCAACGTCCTGTAAAAGGATATGCAACTAAAATTTTTTTACTATAAAAAATGCAATACCTTTTTCTTGTCTTTCTTATCCTTGCTGGAGTCCTTCTTGGAGGAATCATCAACATCCATGGACTCTATAGTTGTCTGTGAGTCTTTCTTCTTTTCCAAATCCTTCTTCTTTTGCTTGGCAGTGATAGACAGGACAGCTGTCTCCACCTGTACAATGTGAAATAAACAGAAGTAACTGTTAAACATGTTCTTTCTTTATTCAGGCCGAATAATTGACAATGACTTTAAAACAAGATGTTGCACACAATGTTTTTAGCATAGTCAACTACAGAACATATATAATGAAAATGCTGATCAGCGTTATAATAAATAGTAATAATGAGCGCTGCAAGTGTTAACAAATGTTACTTGCTCCGTGTCGAAGGGGTTACGGACGCGGTTCAGGGTCCTGCATGCTGTGTTCGAGGCATGGCTGCATGCGATTTGGCAGCAGACGACCTTGCGTTGGTTTTTTGTGAAGTGGTATGGGTGCTGGTCGTTCTTCAGAAAGCAATGACAATCTACTGAATTTAAACTTGCCCAGGAATCACAAACAGCCAATAAATGCTGGGATTGACTGCTACGTTCTGTAAAGGATATGCAACTAACTTTGTTAAAGTGTTATAAGATTACTAAAACTATAAGAAACAAACAAATGTAAGGGGCATATCAATGGAAGAGGCAGAATACAAACAAACAAACAAGTCCCAAACTGACATGGGTCTATCACATTTTGTAGGCTGAAAGTATGGAGGAACAGGCAACCAGTCTTTCCCTCACTTAGCGGATAGCGAGCACAGGCACTGAACCCTCGCCCGATAGTACCCATAACATTATAATAGCAACTGTCTTTGATTACACTTTTGTGTCCGATAGGTAAAACAAAGAAATGTCTTATTTGGCAAAATACTAGACAAGAGATGCAAAGGAAGACAGGGAAAGATGACAATGGAAAGTCTAAACAGCTGGACAACAAATGTTAATATAAGCAACACCAACATAAAACAGTTGACTGGATTGAAGAGTCGTGATCACTGATACCCCCAACAGACCAGGTGTCTGAAGAAGTAGGGCAGTAGCAATGAAGACAATTTTTACTGTGACTATATTACAGATAAAATGTAGCAACGCCCAGTATTATGGTGACAGATACATCATGTGAGAGGACAGACCTGCAATCTTTTAAGACAACAACACTATCAACAATAAAAGACAGTCATTAGCTAGACTAGCTACTGAACAATGACACATATAAATTGATTAACAAGCTAGAAGTCTGCTGGGATGTGGTAGATCAGGGGTGGGCAAACTTTTTGTGCATAGGGCCGCATTGACAAATGTAAAGCTATTGGTGGGCCGCATATATATATATATATATAATGTCTATTTTGTTTACAGCAACCTATCACAATAAGTAATTATTAATTATTTATAGGTTATTAAGCAGTATAAATAACTAATTATTACAATTTTATTTTACTTATACACTTATACATTATCTTTGACAATATGGACAAAATCTTTTACTAATTTGTTAACAAGATTTTACAACTTGTTATTATAACAAATATTCTTTATTATCTATCAATGGCTTTAATTTAGACACAAACCGACTACATTGTCACTATAATTGTTGATTTCTAATGAGATGTATGTAACTGCTTGCAATTTTTGACAATATTCTTGAAATCTGGAGCAAGTTTACTTGTTGAAATTCGCATGACAGCATGCAAGTTAGTCCGACAATAAAGACCTATTCTTAGATTTGTTGATCTTCAAGCAAGAGAATTCTTGTTCGCAAATGTATGTTGATCCAAACAATGACAAAAGTTTAGCTGCAAAGTTTTTCAAGTTGGGAAATGATTCTTGTGATAAAGATCCATAGAAATCCAACAAACCATCTAACTTGAATTTCTCTTTCAGGTCATGATCTGCTTGTAAGTCAAGCGGCTCCAATTTATGTCCTCTGTAGCTGTATCAGCTTCTGCACTAAAAGGGGAATGGGGAATATTGAACTGTGGCTCTAAGTTCTTGAAATCTTGGAATCCCCATCACAATTCTTCAATCAATGCATCTAATTGGGCTTTGTAATTTTCAGTAATTTCACCAGAAAAGGTTTCTTTTTTTCAGCAAAGGGAAGTGACAAAATCTTTTTTTCACTTGCTTGTCTGGAGAACAGTGAGAGTTTTGCCTGAAATGATTTTACATGTACATACAATTCATGTGCAAACACACAATTGCCCTGAAGTTTGACATTCAGTTCATTTAACGTTTCCATAATTTCAATGGCAAACATAAAGTCTAACTGCCACTCTTTATTGACAATGTTAGAATTAAAGTCACATTCAATGCCCTTCATCTCTAGGAACATCACATCACTATTTCTTCTCCTAGCTCCCACACTCGCCTCAACACCTTGCCGAGACTCAGCCATCGAACACTGGTGTGGTACAGGACATCACATCACTATTTCTTCTCCTAGCTCCCACACTCGCCTCAACACCTTGCCGAGACTCAGCCATCGAACACTGGTGTGGTACAGGACATCGGAATGTTCAGTTTCCAAATTGTCAAATAATGCCTTGAACTGTCTGTGATTAAGTCCTCTTGATCTGATGAGGTTGATGACACTGACAACTGGGCCAATAACATGCTTGATATTCAAAACAGTTGTACACACTTTCTTGATGAATCACACAGTGAAGTGGTAATAATGTGTGGTCTGGATATTCTGCTTTAATCTTATCACTTATCAACTTTACCAGATCTACATTTTTTCCAGTCAAAGCACGAGCTCCGTCAGTTGTAACACTTGCCATCTTGTTCCAAACCAACCCAGTTCTTTCAATACAGTTAGTAACAGCATTGAATATATCATGGCCTGTGTTTGTGTATTTGAGTGGCTCAACACTCAGTAACTCTTCAGTGAGTTTGAAAGAAGTGTTTATTCCACGTATAAATATAAATAATTGGGCAGTATCGTGTACATCGGTACTCTCGTCCAATGCAAGAGAGTACCACAAAAATTGTTTACTTGCATCTTGAAGTTTATGCATCAAATTGTCACTTATCTTGTCAACACGTCTGACCAGTTCTCCTTGATAAAGTAATGTTGTCAAATCAGTTTGTTTGTTCTGGACACATAATGTTTGCTGCATCTAGCAAACATTCCTTGATGAACTCGCCATCAAAAATGGCTTGTTCTGTTTTACAATTATGTGTGACAGCACAAGACTAGCTTCAGTTGCAGCATCTTGAATTGAAGACTGTTTAGTGAAAACAGTTTGCTGTTTCTCAAATTTTTCACCAACTCCAGGCATTTCCTTTCCCTCTCTTCGGTTGTTAAATTGTATCCGAAATCGGAATGTTTTGTTTGATAATGTCTTTTTAAATTGTACTCATTGAAGACAACTGCTGACTCACAACACAACAAGCAAACTGATTTGCTACGAACTTTGATAAAACAGTACTTAGTTGTCCATTCATCATTAAAAACACGACATTCATCTTCAATCTTACGTTTGTTATTGACACACATTGTTTTAATAGAAATCGAACAGCTAGAATTGTACAAAACTGTAAAACGGAAATAAAACAAAACCTACTTCCGCCCGTGTGTGAAAATATAATAATCAGAAAACAAGTAGTAAACTCAGAATAAATTTCAGAAATATATCAAGACTACTACAACAAATAAATTAATTTGAACATTGTAAATGTGGAAATAATTTATAACAGCAAAAAAACTTTTAAATTTAATATTTTCTTGCAAAATAAATCATTTTATTCACCGGAGAAACATCTGTTTTTCATAAAATCATCATTAAATTTTTACATGTCGATAAATATTTCTCTATATGAAAATCGATAAATTCGCATTTTAGCATTACATGATTCCAAATGTTGCTGTATGTAGCCGGGGGCTGGGTTGGGGTGGGTGCCCAACCTTGTATAAATACCCCAATCGCTCGCCCATTCATCATCTATGCAGCAAAAGTCCAACTCTTGGCCTTCTCATGGCGAAACTGTTTTAACTAACAGGAGAAGGGGCGGCGGTGCGTCACTGGTGCCGAGAAATAACCAGAACGTTCTAGATGTGTATGCATGTACATGCATATGCAGACATGTGTGTGCGTGCCTACACACCTAAATTTGAGTAAAACCACAGTCTGCTCTAGCAAAGGAAAGGTGCTGAAGATGGAGGCAACCAGCCAGGAGGCGCACCACAGAAATCAGGATACCACGCAATCACGCGTAATGCGTCCTCCAGCTACTGGAGGTCCTTCTCAGATGTCCTGTGGGGCCAGGGGACCTGAGAATAGAGCGTCTAGCCATACCAAACAAAGACTAAAAATAATGCACTGGAATGCGGAGGGAGTCAGCAACAAAAAAATAGGACTATAAAACATCTTGCACCAAGAAAAGGTAAGCGTATGTTGCCTGCAAGAAACTCACTTCAACGAAATGATGTCTGGGAAATTGCCAGTACTAACTACACTACTTTCTGAACTTAGCAGTCATCATAAGGTCCCCATACAGTGGATACCATCCCACTGTGGAGTACCCGGAAACGACAGAACTGATATATTGGCTAAGGAAGGAGCAAAAGAAGAACAGCCTGATGTGCCTGTCACATATCACCAAAAGAAAAGAATCATCAAATCAGTCAGAAGGCCACCAAAACCTGCTCATGACGACTACCACGTTATGGACAGACCAGAATAAGTCATTATTCTGCGCCTCAGAACAGGACAGAATAGATTATGCAACCACATGTATACAAAATTCAAGATTGGTGAATCAGCCATGTGCACATGTGGATTGGCGTCACAGACAGCAGAGCACATACTCGAATACTGCCCAAATTACAACATGTCTAGGCAAACCTTCTGGCCTAGAGAGACGACAGATGGACTGCTGAGTGAACTAAAAAAGGACAGTTAAACTCATACAAGAGGCAACATTGCAGTTATAGACATATTTAAGTTGATCGAAAGAAGAAGAAGCATTACATTACGAAGGTCAAGGACTGTTTACAAAAATAGATAATTAGAAAGAAATGTTATCAAAAATGTTAAAACAATCATAAAGGTGCATGAAATTCTGTAAAATTCACCAAAATAACTTCAAAATTAAGTAAAAAATGTTATTTCTAAATGCCCTCGCGGGCCGCATAAAATCAGTTGGCGGGCCGCATGCGGCCTGCGGGCCGTAGTTTGCTCATCCCTGTGGTAGATGATTGCTTGTGGTCCCAACAGAAGGTTTATATATAGCATTGCTGTTCAGGTCATCTAAGCATTAGATAGCGTTCACATCTATTAGAGTAAGGGTAAGAGAGACTTTTCCCCTGAGCATGTACACAAATACAATCTCCATGAGGCCTTCATTGTAGAGCTCTCCTCATCTCCAAGATCACAAACAAGTGGGGTGTGCAAAACCAGTACTGAAACATCACACCAATGGAGAGATGCACTAGGTTGTAACCAGGTCAGCTTTGTCACAGCATACAGACTGGCTGAGACTTGGCCCAGGGCGGTCATGTTCCCTCTAAAGGTTTAGGTATTTTATTGTTAGTAGACTCTAACCCAATGCCCAGGAGGTCATCTCACATTTTTTATCCGGGTTCAGATTTGTCAAAATCTCAATGACACAAGAGAAGTCATAAGGTTCATTTACTGTGTTGAGATTAATAACACATGGCCACCTTTACTTCCTCATATCAATTTCTGGTGCACTAGCCAGGTGGCCTTAATTCCTCAGGCTCAAAGACCCCCCTGCCATACACCGCAAGGTACTATATTGGCAGCAAATGACAGTTTTAACACCAAAGCCATTCTGGTCAGGAAAAAATTACCCATACCACTATTCAAAAATCAAGCTCAGAACTACAGTTGGGCCAGCAGGGATACCTCTATATTAACCACTCTGGTGCAAACCCTTTTCAGGTCTCAAATGACCAGAATGGCAATGCATTGGACTCAAGAGATACAATTCAATCTTCCAGAGGATTGATCAATGAATGACTTCTGAGAAAGAACACAAAAAGGATATGAAGAAGCTAAAAAATGACCATAATTTTTCATCATCTTATAAAAAACTATATGGAGAGCTCACAGCCCACAAACAGTAAAGTGTATATCAATTTCTGGATTATTGTCTGAGAAATACAGACTTAAAACATTATCTCTAACAATGCATACAGCATGTGAAAGGGGTTACTTTAGCTCAGTATAAGCAATAATGCATGTTTATTTATCACATTCATACCTTCTCTTTTGCCTTGTCTTTCTTCTCTTCAAGCACTGGAGGGTATGCAAACATTGATGGTTTAGCATTGGATCTAAACTCAACTTTGGGCATTTTGAGATCAATGTTAAGGCCAATGATGCATGCTGGCTTGAAAGCCAGAGACAGGAAGTGGGTAAGGGGATACCAGAACCAGTGTTGACAGAAAACAAGCATGCCCACCACAGCCTCCATGTTTGTGTGTCCGGTGCGAGAAAGGAGAGACACTGTACAGTTGCGGCCGCCGGCGTCAATAATTCCTTGTGCAATTATGGATCCAAATTTGGCCATGACATCTTCATGTTTATCGGCGATGACCTTGGCATACAGTTGACGGAAGTGAACAACCTTGGGGCAAGTGGATTCATTGTGCTGGATGAGGATCAGAGCTGAAGCAATCAAGGCACCCTGCCTAACATAATTAACTGGATCATTCGTCATGGGTTCCAGAAGGCCAATTGCATCTTTGAGACCAGTTCCAGCACAGGCAATTCCGAGAGCCATAGCAGCCCCGAAGCGAACGTGAGGGTTGTAGCTTTCAGACAGTAAAGAGACAACACTTGGGCACTGCTCAGGAGTTCTGTACAAGAGGAAACCAAGGCAGGTGACAGCAACTCTGCGGACATCATCATTCACATCACTGACTGCCACGTGGAGCAACCGGCGTATTGCCTGGTTATTCCCTGTGCCACAATAAGCCATTGCCAGCGTATACATGCCTGACCAGCGAAGGATGGGATCCTTGTCTCTGGTCAGAGATTCAATCAGAGCATCGGCTTCTTCCAGACGGCCATACATGGTGAGAGCAATGCCAACAGCAAGGCCTCGCAAGATCTTCTCATGCTGAGTTTCTTGAGCATACTGAACCATATCAGTGATAGCGGCAGATGACTTGGTCCCCAACATCACCAAACCCATGGCTACACCAGCTGCTTCTCCAGTAACTGCATCATCCTGGAATAAATTAAACTTGAGCTGCTCATAGATATCCTGTCTAGCTGATCCCATGGCAGCTAATCCTAAGCCCAGGCATCCACCATGACGTACCATGTCAGTTGATGCTTCCTTCAACTGGTTTAGAAGATAATCTGTGATCTCCCCCCCATGGTTGGCATGAATCAGACCTAATGCATATAAACCACCTCCTTCAGAGTAGGAGGAACCAGGTCCCATATCCTTTGGCAAATATTGGGACATCAAATTAAGAGCCTCCTTTTCATGACCCTTATGTATCACACCCAAACTAGCTGTCGCAGTGAACTTGGCCCAGTTGGTGGCCCTGGACAGCCACTCCAGGTTGTCGCGCAAGAACTGGTCTGACGTGGTTCCACAATGCATGAAAGAATTAGCGATAACTGTTGCTGTATGACACACTGAATTCCTGACTCCGTCTTTGGTGTTTTTCAAGATAAGCATATCGGTCTTGTTATTCTTTATGAGGAACTGCAGTCTAAGGAAGATACTTGTTTCTCCTCCAAGAATGGTATGCAGTCTCTCAAGTCGCAACTGCAGCTGACTTTCTGATTCACTTAAGCTGACCGGGATTTTAGCAGAAGGTTCAGGCTCAACTGCAGCCTGAGCAACAGGTAAATCATCAGTTTCCATTGGCAGGTCTTTCTCCTCCTTCTTCTGAACATCTGAACTGGATTTTTTGGTGTTGAGGATGGTTGGAGCTGGAATTGGTGCTGGCGCAGCACCTCTGAGAGCTGACTGTACATGCTGCAGAAACTGCTGAGTGGCACTTTCGTATAGATCAAACCCAATTTGATAAGCCATGAGTACAGAGTCCTCATCCCCTTTGGTGAGCTGTACCAGGATGTCGGCAACAGCCTGGGCATCATCCAGGAAGATGTAACACTGGCACACATTAATGTAGTCTGGAGTGCCAAGACCCATGTACAGGCTGGTCAGCACACGCAAGATTGTGTTACGGAACTGGCGGCTCTGTAAAAGAGACATGCAAACTTTAAAGGCATAGGACAGCATTCCCTGCACATCATCAGCCTGTTTGATAGCTTGCTCAAAAATGTCAATCCGTCTGGTCTCCAGGGAAATGCCGACAGCCTGCTTGAACTGCTTGTCATCAATACATCTCTGAAACATGCGATTGACAACAGTCTCCAGGCGTGGATCAATCACTTTCTTATCTGCCTCATCTGTAGCTTCGGCATTGTGGACCCTCATCTTTGTGTAATGATCAATGCATTTGGAAATGATAGTCTCCACAAACTCAGAGGTATCATTGACATTGAAAAGGGACCCAGCACCCAGAGCAAATGTCAAAGACTCCTCAAATGCTCCAAGGTGGTAATAAACTTTGGCAGCAACCAATGCGGCCAACTCATTGGACATGAACTGTGGGTCTTCATAGAGAACTTCAATTTTGCCAACACTCTCTGAAATCTCTGCCCAAAACACATCCACAATGCTGTCCAGTCTGGTCAATGCAAAGGTCTTCAGCTGCGGCTCAGGCTCATCAAGAAGGGATATTACACCCGCTGGAAATGACAAAACAATATACAAGTAAATTTACAATATCATCAACAATGTCACAGTAAATTGTAATCCCAGGATGATGACATGGCCATGGTAAGTGATGTCATTCACATACACTAGGGCAGTGGTTCTCAACCTTTTTTGGCCCGTGCCCCCCTTCACCATATTTTCAGAACGTCATTCCCCCCCTTCCTATCAAAAATTTGGCCCGTGCCCCCCTTCACCATATTTTCAGAACGTCATCCCCCCCCCCTCTTTCATAATTCCTACCTAAAAATCCCCTCACCCCTACACATTATACGTAAAAATGGAAGGTAAATATGTTAAAACAGGTCTAGACATCCACATAAAACGTGATTTGTAGGTCTACTTACTTTATAAAATGAATTTTAGAAGGATGAGACGTGCATAACTGTAAATTATGAAGGGAAAAGCAATATCAAGTAATCGGTTCTTGTATTAACGCGATCTTGAAATGATCTTCATTCCCCCCCCCCCCCCCCCCCCCCCCCCCGGAAACCCTAAAATTCCCCCCTGGGGGGATGGGGGAAATTCCCCACTGGTTGAGAACCACTGCACTAGGGTAAAGCATTTCTTTGGGCGCTCACTCGCTTTGAACTCAATTATAGTCCATACAGACTAGCTCTAGTAGTGCTGGACTGAATATTGCACGTGGTTTAGCTTTCAAAATTACCAGTGTCCCTCACCATCAGGTGAACCCACTCTGACTTCAGAAGTATTTGTAATTTATGTCCCCAAGTCAAGGACAATAGGTCAACATTTTAGTAACTGTCTGGTGTAGGGGTTGAGTTAAGAACTGACATCACTGCACTTAGGACATTCCCATATGTGCTCCGTCCCCCCGTTCAACAGCCAGCGAAGAGTCATACTACTAATTGTTCCCACCGCTATCTGATTAAACGTTCTGATGGTCTTCCCTCTCAGTTTTGAGATTCTTCCAGAACCCCTGCAATCTCATTCTTTCCACATATGGGTTCTCAATCTGTTCCTCCGCCTTCTCCACCTTGTCTCACAAGCGTACGACCACCTCCCCCTTGTCCATAGGCAAACTACCAACAAGAGGTGCATTCCCTGCCAGCCTATCAGCCTGTTCATTCCCCCGTACCCCCCGCATGGCCAGGGCAGAATATCCATACAATCCTGACAATATGTGACCTATGAAGTGACGAGAGCCATTCCACATGAAACATTCCTTTCTCCGCCTTGCTAAGCATACTCTTTGAATCCGTAATGAACACAACGTGTGTTACAGTAGTCTCCTCTAGCCACCAGAATGCCGCTGTAACTGCCGGTGTAGGGGTTGAACCTCTTACTTCAGCACACCTGATGTTTAAGAACACACATTCTCATTCAGTTGACCATGCTGACCTACATGCAGCAGATGGTGTAAGCTGAGGTAATGCAGTGGCTGGCGCATTATGGAAGCACAAGAGACATATATATATATATATATGCTGGTCTCCCCGGCGAAGGGGTTAAGGATGTTGTTCATAATCCCATATACCCACATACGAAACACAGCTGTGAGAGATTCGGCAGCGGATCGCGTCGTGCTGGTTACTTACGAAGGTATGTGAGCCGGTCGTTCAGAAAGCAATGCCTTTACAGCTCGAGTCCCATGTGTATGAGGAGTTAGTTACTGAACGTAAAACTTGCCAAGATATCAACAGCAGCTGAAAAATGCTGGTGTTGATTGCAATGCCCTGTACAGGATATGCAAATATATATATTCAACTTGGGACTGAATCCCTCGAGAAGCTATAAGTAGGAGGGATATGCCAGTCAGTCTGTGTATGATGTAATATTATAGGATTAATATTATTATTCTACAAATATAACACTGATTATAAGAAACTCTGCCCTTTTCGTTCTTATTACATTTGTTTTATATTAATTATTGAAGGTTAGTTTGGTTTAGTTTAGTTTAGTCGATGGATCAACATCATGGCACACAGGTGTAACCCATAAGTGCCCCGTTCTCCTCCAAACTCAAATCTGAGTCTGGAGAAACTCAGCTCAGTGCACGAACTCCATAGCACCGGCGAGGATTCTGAAATACTGGATTATATTATATATTATTATACTAAAAATTATTGAAGTGGCATATATATATATATATATATATATATATATATATATATATATATATATATATATATATGTGTGTATGTGTGTGTGTGTATATTATACTAAAAATTATTGAAGTGATTCCCCCAGCACATCACCCAGGCAGCGACGGAGTGATCGAGTGTCGGAATCCATGGATCCAATAGATGTTTAACATGAATTTTATTTGCCAAATAACATATCACTGTACGTAGAGTGCGTCCTTGTCGAAAAATATCATCTTTGTGAGGTTTAAAGAAAAAGAACTTGCAAACAAAAGACAGACAAGAAGAGAGAAAAATAGTCTTCTGAAGCCAATCGGCGGTAGTAGTAATTTATAACGTTAGTTAGTTAGTTAGTCGACAGATCATCCTCGTTGCACATCGAACCATTCAGTCCATAAGTGCTCGGATCCCCTCCTCAGCAAATCCCGCAGCGTGTAGCGGCTAACGACGCCAGTTCTGTGTTGGTTTATCAATCTTCTTTGGCTTCCTGCGTAGCGTTCTTGTTTGGCCACCCCTCTTTTAATTTGCTGCTCTTGCAGTCTGGCCATTGTTGTAGATTCACAGTCATCACTTGGTTCTCGCAAAAGTCTCACTTCACGTAGAACATTCAGAATGTCAGCCTGGTCCATGGCGCATCCGCCCTCCACAGTAGCTGTCAACAACTCAACTGACAGGTCTCATTGGGTACTTCTCACACACCCATACAAGACAACTTGCAAGTCGTGTGGGAGGCAAAATGTATGGTCCATTTTATTGCCGTTGGCTCGCCTACAAGCGGTAAACAGTCGCTAATGCAATACACAATATACAGCCACAGAATTATCTAACACAAACTGCTAACCCTATGCTAGTTCTATCTATTAGTGAACACAAAACTCCTAACGCTATTCTAAACGATGTGAACGCCTCAAGTCCAGTCTCCCGTCTGCCTAACCTCTCTCCCGTGGTTACCCACCACACGGGGTGACCTTCACCTTCGTGCGTGTTACCTCACATCGCACTCCGCTGGCAAACGTGGCCTGTTGAGTGTCTACTCAACTGTGCTATGGCTTCACGAGGTGTGGTACTATCGTGATTAGAGTGCTAACTCTCTGAACACCGCCCGCGTGTCTCATGAGGGAGTGGCTAACCCTCTCCTATTACCTCATCTCCCTCGGGCACCGTATCTCCTCCTGGTCTCTTCAGGGTTGACCGCTCTCCCTGGCGGAGGGGATGTGGTCGAGTCTTTGACACACACCCACCCCTCTTGTGTTGCGTCATCAACTTTCACTCATTGGTTGTGACGCAAGAGGTTCCCAAACAAAAAATTAGTGTCTCTAATTTTTGTCAAAGACTCTAGATAACCTGGCTTTGGGCATTCCAATAGACTATTAATAACTATTGTCACAATGTAGCAAAGCCTTACTTGGCTACTGGCAATCGCCACAAACTTGACTGGTTGGCGTGAGCCCCTTCTCACATGCTATATTATATTTATCAGAGGTATGTCTGAACCGGACCGTTGTCTTATAAGACCTGCCCTCACATAGTAAATTAACTTACTACCCATACAAAGTTGACTTTCTTAGGGTCAACACATGAATTATTTCATGTCCCCCATATAATATTTAACAACCATTCTACAAGAGTGTGTGCGACAGGCTTTACCTCCTTCGCTTCCGCGCGTAAGACTTTATTTCACTGTTAATTTAGTTCTTCGTTGTCTATTATGTCCCCTGGCCCCATAGTTATCTGTCTTTGATTTACAAATAGTGTATGCAATTTATATGTTTGTTTTTTCTGTTTGTTTGTGTGTTTGGATGTAATAAATCTACTAATCTAATTTCTATCCTCTATTTATAAATTCTATGTGTATGTATGTTAGTTTTTTGAGTGTCATAATTTGGTTCAATGTGGCCACAAACAGGTGTATAACACTAATTCGTGACTACATTCACTTGTTATGAAACCCAAAATACTGTAATCTAAGTTCTAAACTATATTACAGACAACACATTCACACTAACACAATTTCACTAACGAAAACTTTACATTCTAACATACCATTCTAATTCTATAACTAAGTATTTAATGTGTTACCTAAATTTATTAAATTTGTTATGTCAATTATATGATATGATTATATTACCTCTTATTTTTTCTCTAATCCAAGTGATGTAATCTAACTATTTAAATGCAATTGTTGTGATGTGAGTTATGTACCTTAATCAAATGGATTATGTGACCACAATCTATGTACGTCTCCAAACACTATGCTAAACAATGTTTTCAAATGCACAAAGGAACCACATGAGTGATGTTCCCAATCCAACCGGTGCAAATGCTGTATGCTACCTTATCCACTCTTTTTAATCCACTATGATGTAAAATGATGATACCAACAAATGGCAATATTTGAAAGATGGTATGGTTTCACTAAGATGGAATAAACTAACTACAATGAAACCAAGTGAAATATAACAATCCAAATGGTACTATTCATATCATAAATTTAATTTAACCCGCAACAAACTACTCCCATGTCTCAACCAATACTCTAATCTAATTTTAATGGGTCAATCACTGTACTAACTACATTATTAAAATAAATGAGAACTGTTATAGTTCCTAACCTACATCTAATTTATCACTATCTTAAAATATTATATTACATATCACAATAAGTTTATATACATAGTATTTGGTTTACACAGGTTAGTAGTTGCCTTCATGTATGTGCAATGGTTGTATAGGCATAATATAACCACACACTTTGCCTGGGTATCTGAAATACATTACACAGTCATCTTAATGTTCTCTCGGTAGTGCACGTGTAGAGTTCGCTGGTGTTGTAGCTCTGTCTTTTTGTGTCTGTAATTAAGCACTGTTCTGACACTGTTTTCTGCGGTTCATATATATGATACACCGGAATGGAGCTTAGTTGGAAATGAGCTGTCCTAGTTCACACGGTGGTATCTAAGTATAGCAGCACAGTTCTTAATCTGATGTCCACGGACACATGATAGTTCAGTGTTTTGGTACATGATTACGCCAATAATGTGGATATGTATGTAAGCTATTTTACATCTTATATTATCAGATACCCATGTACCAACCATCACTCTAATTTAACTGTTGGATTTCAGGTATTTCTACCCCAGATGGTCTACTAAGGGTATCAGCTAGGGTGTTGTCTTTCCCCTTAATATGCTCTATACTGAACGTATAGTTTTGAAGGATAAGAGACCACCTGTATATCCTGTCGTTTCGGTGCACACCAGTCTGAATGACCGTAATGGGAGAATTGTCGGTCTGGATAATGAAGTGCACACCCGCCAGAAAGCGGTGGAGCTTTCTCACTGAGTAGATGACGCTCAGGGCCTCCAGTTCTGCTATCGAATATCTGGACTCGGTAGGTGTGATCTTACGGCTCACGTAGCAAATCGGATGGAAGATGCCCTCATAAAATTGGCCTAGGACTGCAGCGATGGAGATCCTGCTGGCATCTGTCCTAAGATAATAAACGAGCCCAGGGTTAGGCAAGCGGAGGATGGGAACATTACTAAAAAGAATTTTCAATTTTGACAATGCAGAAATTAATAATGCATCTTTCACATCCAATTTTACTGATGCTTTTAATACATTCGAAAACACACTAGTTATTTCAGCTAGGTTTGGAATAAATTTACTATAGTAATTAACTAATCCCAAAAGACTTCTAACCTGCTTTTTCGTAGTAGGCATGGTTAGATTCATAATTTTTGTAATAATCCTATTGTCAGTCTTCAGTTGACCTTGAGAGATGACATGACCCAAAAATTCAATTTCTTTTAGGCCTAATTCGACTTTGCTCGGTTTGACTGTGAGACCGAAGAGTCGCAACCTATCAAACACATGTCTCAGTTTCAGTAAGTGTGTAGTCCAGTCTTCAGTATGGACACATATATCATCTATATAGGTCACAGTATTCGTCACTCCATGTAACAGATCTCTAGTTAAGCGTACGAAAGTGGCAGGAGCATTTCGAAGTCCGAAAGGAAGAAATCGCCACTCGTATAGTCCTAAAGGTGTTGAAAACGCAGTAAGATGCATAGATTGAGCTTGCATCGGGACCTGCCAGTATCCTTTAGTAAGATCTAGTTTTGAAAAGATTTTAGAAGTAGACATGTCCAAGATAAGATCTTCGCAGGAAGGAATAGGTTCTGCGTCGATCTTAGTGATGTTATTGAGTTTCCGGTAGTCCACGCACAGACGAATTGTGGAATCCTTCTTCTTAATTAGGACGATTGGAAAAGAGTACTCTGATGTAGACTTTTGGATAATCCCGCTAGCTTCTAAATTAAGAATTTCCTTATTTAGATTTTCCCTATAGCTGAGTGGGATAGAGTACGGCCTACATTTAATAGGCTTAGAATCCGAAAGAAGAATGGAGTGTTCGATTCTGTCCGTCCTACCTGGGATGTCAGAGAATAAGTCTTTGTATTCAGTAACTAACTCCACTAATTGTCGTCGTTGAATGTCTGTTAGTCCCTGATCTATATGTATGCTGTCCACTGTCGCAGTTTTGTCTACAATGGGAACAGGTAGTTCCATTCCGTTGTCGTCTACCTGATTCAGTACCGTGGTGGTGCTAAGTGTGTATTCTGTTAACTCACTGGGTGTATTGCCATTGTCGGAACTGCCAGTCTCGCTAACTAGTGTAGTTGCGTTGTGTATGTCTGTCGTCTGATCACTGGGTGTTGGTGCACTCTGTTCGTCTGTCACTACTTCTGTTTCTTGTCTTGTATAGTAAGGTTTCAACATGTTGACATGGAATATCTTTAAGTGTCCGTTTATCGATATTTCATAGTCAACATCTGAAATTCTGCGTACCACCTTGAATGGCCCTTGCCATGAGGTTAATAGTAAATTTCTTTTGTCTGGAAGTAGCAAGAGTATGTCTTGATCTGGTTCAAGTTCAATTGTTCTTGTCCCTTTGTTGGCATATTGGCGGTAGATTTGACCCTTCCTCTCCAAAGCTGCCTTAGCTATAACACACGATTTCATGATCTTGTCTCGTGTCTCTGTCACCATTTCATAAGGTGTTTTTGGGGTAGGAATTTCTATCGAATTTGTTAGTACCTGATGGTAAATAGTTAGGGGTCCACGTGGGTTAGCCCCGTAAACTAATTCAAAGGGTGAGAAACCCGTGCTAGAATGGGGAATCTCCCGATAGGCGAACAGCACTGTTGGTAACAGTGTATCCCAATCAGCTGGGTTTTCTGCTGTAACCTTAGCCAGCATGTGCTTTAGGTCCCCATTAATTTTCTCTACTATTCCATTGCTGGCTGGATGGTAAGCTGTCGTAAAATGTTGCTTAATGCCTAACATTTTTGTAAGGGCTTGCGTTGCAGCCGATATGAACTGAGTTCCACGATCGGATAAAATGGTCCGTGGGAATCCGAATCGTGAGAACAGGTGTAGAAATACATTGGCAACGTCTTTGGAGGTGATGTATTTCAAAGCTACTGCCTCAACCCACCTTGTACATAGGTCGACCATTGTCAATATGAAGCGATTTCCTTTGCTGGACACCTGGTTTAGGGGTCCAACAATATCTACCGCCACACTTTCAAATGGCCTAGAAGCCAGTGTAGAAGGCTGTACTTCAGCTGTAGGATGTTTACCTTTACGTACCAATTGTTGACAGACATTACACGAACGACAAAATAATTTTATGTCATTGCAAAAACCTGGCCAATAGAAATGAGCCTGAATTCTGGCCCTGGTCTTATCATATGCAAGATGACCAGCAAACGGTGACTCATGTGCAATCTTTAGCACAGTTAGACGATGTTGTTCAGGTAACACCGTTTGCTGAATCTCATGGTTACCAGTAGTATAATATCTAGTTAAAATACCATTGTTAAGTCTAAAAACCCAAGATGCATTTCTGGTCACTTTGGCTTTATCTTTTAACAATTTTAAGTATGGAGACACACTAGTATCAGCTTTTTTCTGTTCTATAAATTTCTGTCTGCTGGTGTCATCTGTGCCAGTTGGGGAAAGCAACAGTAGTCTCTCATCTTGTAGTGTGTCTTGATGTTTCACACTGTCTGCTCTTGTTGTTGCATTAGCTGCATTTAATTTCTCCCATGCAACTATTTCCTCATTAGTACATTGTTTCAGTTGAGGTAAACACCCCAAAATTAAATCAGTACAAGGGTTGTTAAGTATTGCACAAGTAAAGGTACCAGAAAGAAACGGAGAATCAATACGGGCTTTTGCCAAAGGGTAAGTCTCAATGTTACCCGAAAAGGTTCGGCATCTGACAGTGTCACCTGTGTAATCAACCGGGCTCACTAGTTCTTTCCGAAGACCGATAAGGGTGCTGCCGCTGTCCAGCAAACATTGACATGGTACATCATTGACCATTGCATTGTGGAACACTAACTTGCCTCTGGAGGCTAATGCTGCATTCACACTCACAGATGAGCATGGTACTGTATGTCCACATTCTAGTCTTCCGTCTGCATGGAATTGGTGACATCGTTCACAGCCGTCAAAGCTTAACATATCGTTAGCAGCACACACATCCTCTGCTTGGTTAGTTGGTAAGTCACTTTCAATCTCACACTCATTCTCACTACCACTATCTGAAGAGGTGTCAATCAACATAGCGTTGTTAGCTTTCAAACGTTGGCGGCCAAGGCACTTATTAGAATAATGGCCATAAGAGGAACAAAAAAAACATTTGATTGCACGCCTGTATGCAGACCGTTTGCTTTGCTGCTTCTTGATCACATTTTCAAGATGCGCCGGATAATTCGGCGATTTGTCGCACATAGCATAAGTGTCGTGCATTAGTTGACAGTACATGCATATGGAAACTTTTCTGTCTCTCTTATCATACTTCTGAAAAGGTTTTCTGTTACCCTGATAGTTTTTTGATTGGTCTTTGACAAAGGAAACTATCTCAGAGTCACTTGAGGTCTTAAAAATCTCTCTGTTAGAAGAAAAATATGCTGAGCCTTTTTTTTCGAACTGCTCGATGTTTTCAATGTCTGACTGCTGCAAAAACTTAGCAAAAGGAGAAGGTATAGTAGATATACACTTGTCCATAGCTATTAGGTTTTTTAATCTATCAAAGTCTTTTCCTATGTTAGCTGCTTTAAGCCACCTGTTTAGTACACTCTGCACATTTGAAAAATAATCTATAAAAGTTTCACTAGGTTTAGGTTTTAAATTTGAGAACTGAACCTGATACCCAGGGGCATCAAGTAAAAAGTGCTGCATAATCCTATCATGGATGTATTGATAGCTAGATCTAAGTTCAATAGGAATAGACTCTATTACTTTAAGGGGCTCACCACTTAGATTCTTCATGTAAATCGGAGCCCACATATCTAAAGGAACTTGGTGATATTTAAATTGATACTCTACATTCTCTGTCCAGGCAGATATGGAGTCCTCTTTACAATATGGTTTGATAATATTTTTGTATTTGTTGAACTTATTTTCCTCTTGTTGACTTCTTAGTTTAGTGGCAGAGATCTCTGCGTGTGAGTCTACATCCATGCTTTTCATCTTTAATTGTGTCTCTGATTCTACTTGAATTTGTTTTTCTTTAACTCTTGCCATTTTATCTATCTCTTTTTGCTTTAGATCTAATTCCTTTTGTTTTAATTCTTTCTCTTGATCTAATTGTTTTTGTTTCATCTCCTTATCATGTTCTCTTTCTCGTGCGCGTTCGTCCCTTTCCGCATTCTCTTTTCGTGTTTGTTCCTCTTTTGTTTCTTTAAATTTCTGATCAGCATATTGTTGTAGTTCTTTCCCTGTTAATTCCAGTTCTTTGCCTGCTTTTATGAAATCTGATAAAGTTGCCATCTTACTTTAGTACTTGGCTAACAGTGATAGGCAATGATGACTTTAATCAGTTATTTATCTTTGATATGTTATGTTTGTTCTTATCTGATCACTATCAGTTGTGCTTTCTGTTTATACCCTGCCCAGATTTATCTTGCAGAAAAACAGAGTATACAAATATGTCAACGCGTTACAAGCTGAAAAAAAGAGATGCACTATTAATCAAATTGCATGACAAAATATATAAGTGTACTCAGCTTAATGTGGGAACGAAGCTCCTTTGACACAGGTCACCTTGTTTGGTACACTGGGGTGGCGACACGTTTCGTACGTAGCACACGGTATTTGGCCCACAGGTGTATGTGCACAGCTGTTGTTTGCCCTCTGATATATAGGGCAGCAGTAAACACGCCTACTAAACGATATGATTTACTCGACAACTAAGGACAATGACTTAGACAATGACAGACTTACGAACACCTAGAATATGTATTAATTAATTTTAATGTCAATGTCCTGTCTTTGTTTTAAACAATAATTGCCTTTCGTTACTAACCTAGTTAATTTCTGTAAACGTTGTGCAGCTAAGTATCAGATGCTTAGCCCGAAAATAGTTCCATCGTGACGATAAGCAAAGAGAAAATAGACCCAAAAATGAATAAATGCTTGTAAAGAAATCAAAATAACATAATAATGTGTCAACAAATAAATATATTCATTTAGTAACTTAAATAAGTAAATAATAAACAATATACAGCACAGATTCAGGCGGGCCTCCGCTAAGCGATCTTGTAAACACTCGACTGCTTTATGCTAATGACGCAGAACAACTGTCTGTCAATCACTTTACGTCATCGCGCAGCGCTATTTTTAGATCTCAAAAATCAATATTGTCGGCTGCCTGTGTATTCCTGCGCCGTGAATCATGTTTGGTGCTTATTCAAGAATAAATTGGTAAATATATGAATAAATATAAGAAAATAAGAATATTAATACTTACAGCTTCGAAGAATACATGATTTCATTGAATAAATATATCATAAACACAATTAAACACTATTTTGTCACGATAGGCATATTTCTAGCTCGCAAATTCTCCTGTCTGCACAAATTATCGTTACTACAAAAATTAATCCCTAGTCTGGAGCCCGTGGATGAGTGGATTAGCTTGAACTTTTCGTTCAAGCTTCACTTCTTGACACCACAATTACCCTTTTACTGTGGGTATTAGCTTGGCGCTTTCGTCCAAGCACCACTTTCTGACACCACAATTACCCTGGCCTGTCAACAACTCAACTGACAGGTCTCATTGGGTACTTCTCACACACCCATACAAGACAACTTGCAAGTCGTGTGGGAGGCAAAATGTATGGTCCATTTTATTGCCGTTGGCTCGCCTACAAGCGGTAAACAGTCGCTAATGCAATACACAATATACAGCCACAGAATTATCTAACACAAACTGCTAACCCTATGCTAGTTCTATCTATTAGTGAACACAAAACTCCTAACGCTATTCTAAACGATGTGAACGCCTCAAGTCCAGTCTCCCGTCTGCCTAACCTCTCTCCCGTGGTTACCCACCACACGGGGTGACCTTCACCTTCGTGCGTGTTACCTCACATCGCACTCCGCTGGCAAACGTGGCCTGTTGAGTGTCTACTCAACTGTGCTATGGCTTCACGAGGTGTGGTACTATCGTGATTAGAGTGCTAACTCTCTGAACACCGCCCGCGTGTCTCATGAGGGAGTGGCTAACCCTCTCCTATTACCTCATCTCCCTCGGGCACCGTATCTCCTCCTGGTCTCTTCAGGGTTGACCGCTCTCCCTGGCGGAGGGGATGTGGTCGAGTCTTTGACAGTAGCCTCACCTGCGAGCTTGTCAGCCCGCTCATTTCCTTGTACTCCCGCATGCCCTGGCACGAAGATGAAACTAATCTTTGCCAGCCGAGACCGCTTCAGAGGCAGCAACCATTCTCTTCGGATCGACCCCTCCTCTATCCTCTTGATCATGTTCATTGAGTCGCTAAGGAAACAAGCCCTAGTGAATGTCTGTGTCTCGAGCCATGTTATTGCTTTACTTACTGCCATGACTTCCATGGTCAGGCTACTTGTGGTTTCAGTGAAAGCACCAGAGTCCTCCTTCACAATTCTCCCTCCGGCCGGAGCTGTAAAGGCCCATGAGCTTCTCACATGTCGGACGACCGACCCATCTGTGTAGATGACCGCGTCACCGTCTAGCGAATTCTTGAAAATCAACGCTTGTACTTCAGCCTCAACAGCAGCCGGATTTTCTTGTCTGCATTTTCTATCTAGTTGGATGCAAACTGAAAAGGATGTGCAGAAGTCTGTTGGCACTTGCACCCACTCCTCGCCAGGTTCTAAGTCCTCAAGTGAACACACCTGTTGAAGAATGTCTTCGGCTTGACCCATCCACGACCGTCCTCTTTTTAACCTGCTGCCCTTCACCTTCCTAATTTCACTATGCAGTGGATGTTGTGTGTTTGCGTTAATTCTGAGGTAGGCGCGTGCCCTGCAAACTTGTATTCTCTCTTCAATGGTTGAAAAATCACCCTGCATGCTGTATCTCTTGTACATCCAAGAATAATGCGCATAGCTTCATTCTGTATCCTTTCCATCCTTTCTATCTGCTTATGGCTGAGAGTCAAGATTGCCATTGCATACTCCAAAACAGACATGACCAGCCCCTCGTACAGAAGACATAGATGGCGCTGCTCACAGTTTGCTGCCGCCATCACCCGCATCGCTGCCAAACCCCGCTTGGCCTTTGTTATCACCTGGTCTATGTCTATTATAACGTGTAATAACTAAGTAAACGTCACGTGACCAGCCATTTGTGAATGTACGAGACATTATTAACAAACGTTTGTTAATAAAGCCTGCCATTAATTATATTTACTACTACTTGTGCGTGAGCCGCCTTCCTTTTTATCTTGCCACACCCAGTCACCCAGCTTTATTTGGTCTTTACTGATTATCATCTTATCTTCCGTCGCAATTACTTTTAGTCACTTATTCATATTGACCTTTTTTTTTTGAAACAAAAGCTACTCCAACACATTTTCTAGTGCCTTTTACTTTTATCTTTATCATATTTATTTCACAAACAAATGATTGGTTCGTTTCCGTTTCTGCTGTTCTTTTCCAGAACGCTACATTCAATTACAATGTTTATCCCTTGTCATGATATCATGCACTGTAATCTTATCAATTATAATTATACTTTGTGCATTAAAATAATACTAATGTTTATTCTAATTTACGGAAGTCCCTTCTTTGTTATTTCATGTTAAATGAATCAATGAAGAAATTATCGAAAAATAGGTAGTTTAACAATTATGATTTAAAAACAATCACATACAAGACAAATAATTATAAACACTTTGACAAAATTGCACACACAACCGCAAATCATAATCTCAAATACAAGTTAAACTACCTGCAGACGTTAGAGTCATAGCGGCCGCCATGGTAAATTATCAAAACAAAATCACAGAATGTGTATCCTAGCGTTCCGTGATACGGCAAATTTCGTGGTACCAGCTTCCGTTACGGTTGATCTTCGTTCCATTGCAGTATTCACACTTTTCGATTATTTAATTTTCTCAGGAAGAAATTATACATTACGACAAGTACTCTCAGCTGATCTGAATATTGAAGAAGGTTGGCTACTAAAGACGATAGAACACAGAAAATTTAAATATTTTGAACACTTGAAACGTCATGAAAGTTTGGAGAGAAAAATCATGGAAGGGTGTATGCCCGGGAAGAGAGGAAGAGGACAGCCAAAGAGAAGATGGGTGAAGGATGTGGCGGACGATCTCCAGATGGGTGTATAGGACACGGGACATCTATCTTGCTTATGTTAAAGTTTGTTGAATATCCTTTACACGACGTTTCAGCCAACGCCAGCATTTTTTGGGGGGGTTTTTTGGTGCTGTTGTGAACTCTTGGCAAGTTTACGTTCAGTAGTTTGCCATAGCTTTCCGAACGACCGGCACCCATACCATTTCGTTAAAAAAACCAACGCAACGTGGTCTGCTGCCAAATCGAGCGCAGCTGTGTTTCGAATGCGGGTATGCGGTATCACGAACTGCGTCCGTAACCCCATTCTTGCTTATGACAGAGAAGTTTTCCGGGCGGTTGTTATGGGAGCGAGGTTATGCAAGGGACATGCTACTGAATCAATGAATGAATGAATCTCAGCTCATCTCATCTTATTCCCCTTGTACCCTGCGGTGTCGAGGTGAAGTATAAACAGCTGGAGAGTGCCCGTTTATGAGCTTCGTGTATCGATATTCCCATGGACTCTGCTTATCCCTCTGTCCATCGGTTACGTGGTCGGCCTTTTATTCTGCTTCCATTTGGACAAGTAAGATAGGTTGAAATCCTGCAAGAAACTTATACTTCTTTTGTTCTATTGCTTTCGCCAGAAGGGGTATAATTTTGTGTTGATTGTGCTATTATTCTATTTAATTTCTTCAATAAAGCCATCTGCTTCTGGATAAGAGAAGAAGTAACGACTGCAGCAGGATATAACAATAGAAAATAACAACAGTTGATGAACAAAAATAATTGTATCATTTTGAAGAGTCGTGGTGGCGAGGTATAACAGTTACACGTACACTGTAAATCCTGCAAAAAGTGAGAGATAATAATTTATATTAATATACACAGACAAAGTGTACATACCTGACAACACACTCTAACCCGGCAAAGGTAAATCACAGGGAGGCAAAATTTCGAGTTAAAAATCTACCCAAATTATTTCAGGATCCTCGCCGGTGCTACTGAGTTCGTGCACTGAGCTGAGATTCTCCGGACTCAGGCTTGAGTTAGGAGTAGAACGGAACACTTATGGGTAACATCCGTGTGCCGTGATGTTGATCCGTCGACTAAACTAAGCTAAACTAAATGGGGGAAAAAACACACGACACAACGAATCGATGTTTCCGATCATAATCTTCATCATGAACAACATAAACAAATCTAAAGAAAAACATGTAATTAGAACATTTAATTAAAAATTAAAACGTAAACAGAATCTTTGAGTATTTCTCACGCCTTGTACCCCGATGCTCTCACGTGGAACGCTCTGGTCGTCGGTTGACCTTGTTTCATTCTAGCTTAATGACCGAAACATTTAATTTTTCGGTGTTCTATAAAATCAGTAATTGATGGTATCAGCAACAACAACAACAAAAATATAAAAAAAATTAAAAAATAGCTAGCATAAACTCTACATACGATAGTTTACTAAGAAAATGATAATGGTAAAGTTAAAGGTAGTGCCATAGCGAATACTGCCGTTGAGGTGTGCAATTTACAGTCTACATATTCTAGAACATACCCATGTCCGCAAAACGACAGATAATACACAGTATATTCACACCAACCCTATGCTACCAATCTCAAACCTGGACTTTATCCAAATTACACAATCTGTCCGCGGTTGTTTTTGTCGTGAACTGCATGTTCGGAAAACAGGCGGCCGCCGGTTGCTGAACTAACTGGGTTTGCCCTTTGTAGTAATGTGTGGTTGCTGGTTTTCTAGTGACTGCAACTTTCATCGATGATTAACTGTATTTTTCGTGGCGGAATGTTGTGTTCGCTTTCTTGCAGTGGCATTATTATACCTGTGCGGGCTGTTAGTTTGTCGAGACTCTTTTCTGTTCCACTTTTCACATGGGGCAGTGAGGAGCATTTTGTGTGATATTCATTGGCACAGGAACGGGACATTATGGGGCAACCCTTTGCTTGCCGTTAAGTTGGAACCGCGACTGACTAACCAACCAACCAACCAACCAACCAACCAACCAACCAACCAACAAACAAACAAACAAACAAACAAACAAACCAACAAAACTAACTAACTAACTAACTAACTAACTAACTAACTAACAAACTAACTAACTAACTAACTAACTAGCTAGCTAGCTAACTAACTATGTCCAACAATGGTAAGTGTATGGACACAATAAAAAATAGTGAACGTACTATGTTGTCTGGTGCGATCAGTTCCAGGTTGATTTTCTAAGCAATTATACGTTCAATACTTGACCATTGCTTTATGAACGAGAAGTCATCGTTGAAGTTCAACTGACCAGTGTGTGGAATGAACCCATTGCCCCGCTGCCAGCGTAAAGATTAACAAGTTCTGTGGTAAACAAAAAGTAGGTTTGGAGCAAACAAAAATGGATGGTGGAAAATGGGAAGTAGGGGTGGGTCACAGTTATGACTTAAACGTTGTTAATATCGGAGCAGACATTTTGTTTTATATATCATATTTAAGGGGGTTGCTAATTGAAAACAACTGTATTATAACTCCATGGCAGATACCAAAATTAGCTTAAGATGATTAATTATCCCATGTCATTTAATCAGTTAACTCTCGATCACGCTGACCTCTTTGGGAACGATAAGGGTCTTACTTTCTGTTCCTGGTCGTTCCTCCCCGCGGACATTGAGATGGGGTTGGGGGGGGGGGGGTCTACTGACAATGAGATAACTGAACCCCGTGGAGAGACCGAGGTCCAATCTCTGCCAGTCTGTGGGTGCTGTACTGTCTGTATCCTGATGTGTCTCTCTGATAATGGGAAGTTCCTGTTCGGGTCTTGCACATTTCTGAGCTTGGAGAGAGAGAGAGAGAGAGAGAGAGAGAGAGAGAGAGAGAGAGAGAGAGAGAGAGAGAGAGAGAGAGAGAGAGAGACAGACAGAGAGTGAGTGAGGGGGAGAGAAAGAGGGAGAGAAAAAGGGAGAGAAAGAGAGACATCTGCAACACAACTCCCATGGGGATGACACTTTGCTACCAGATCGGGGAGAAAAGTCTCAACAACTAGCTCACGCAGATAAATGCAAGCCGGGTGACTAGAATGCCAGTGTATCTGGCTTGCTTTCAGCCCCAACCAACACGTGATGTGCTCCTCAATCTCCCCCTTGAATACCAACATACGCGTGGCGTGTTCTCTTACTTTTTACATTCAGTTAGAGTTACTAAAGAAACCTGGCTGTCCTTAGTGGCCATTTGCACGGTGTAATTAGCTTTCTTGAAGGTAATGCACGCATAATTATTTGTTATAGTTGTTATTTTCTTCCTAGGCCGGCTGCTGATAAATCGCCTGCTGCTGAAAGAGTTCATAGTTTAAATTCAGTCTTCTAGAGGTGTCTCGACCTACTAACCAACCAACCAACCATACACTCAACCACCGAACCAACCACACATCCAACCAACCAACCAACCAACCAACCAACCAATCAACCAACCGACCGACCGACCGACCAACAACCCACTCACCCAACCCCCCACTCAACCAACCATAATGCCCCGTCCCTGTGCCTGTGAATATCACACAAAGTGCTCCTGACTGTCCCATGTGCCTGTGGTATTTTGGATATGTAAAAGAATGCATTTCATCATCAAGTTACTCAGCGTCTAGGCACGTGTTTCGAAACTTCCCAATCAAGTTTCTTAAATGACCCCTGTTCTCTGTTGCCCTCTGTGGTACCGCATACGTTTTTAATGTCAGGTCGCTGCAAGCTTAAGCAGCCAACGTTTGACGTGCAATAAGCAAGACTGCCGGCTGAAGTCGAGCCTGACTAATAAAACAATAACGACGTCACAATATTTGAAAAATATAGATCTATTAGAAAAGTACGAAACAAAGACACGCTTACTGACGCAGCGGTTTGAGTTAAGGTGCCAGTTGAAAATTTCCCCCACCCCATCCTTTCCCTGCCACACTTCTCAGCTAGTATGTGTTAGTATAACTAGAAAATGCTTGTGTCTTGAACCCACAAGGCAAAATAAATAGAGGAAGACCCAGAAGCACAAGAAGAAGAGAAGTAAACACAGAAATGAATATGTTGGGGAAGGGGGACGAACGGAGATGGATGGGATAGCTGAGAAAGGATATAATACCATGAACGATCAGAAACAAGCAACGAGCAAACCCTACAAGACACAAGTGAAAACGGTAAATTGATATGAGAAATTAGGCGTAGACTGTCAAGAAAGAAACATATTTTTTTAAGTTTTGATTTTTGTGGCACGTTGCTATGAGATACACAAAGTGGAGAGTGGAAAAGAAGAAGTAACAAAGACATTTGTGATCTGTTTAAGTCCCCGCTAATCACTGGTATCATGAAGGCTAATAGACTACAATGGCTGGGGCATATAGAAAGAATGGAAGATAATAGGGAAACAAAACTCGCTGACACTCAGGAAATAAATGACCGTAGACCCCGAGGTAGACCAAGAAGACGGTGGAGAGATAATATATATACAGACCTACAAGCACTTGGAATCAACGACTGGCAAGAGAAGGTCAACCAGAGAGACGAATGGAGACGGTTTGTATCTGCAGCAAAGAACCTCAATGGCTCGGAACGCTGAAGAAGAAGAAGAAGAAGAAGAAGAAGAAGAAGAAGAAGAAGAAGAAGAAGAAGAAAAAGAAGAAGAAGAAGAAGAAGAAGAAGAAGAAGAAGAAGAAGAAGAAGAAGAAGAAGAAGAAGAAGAAGAAGAAGAAGAAGTAGTAGTAGTAGTAGTAGTTGCTATGAGAAGTAAAATAGAAAACGTAGTGACAACTGGGAAAATTGATGGGAAAAGAGCAAAGGGAAGGCGAAAAGAAACATACGTGGATGGTTAGGCCACTTGATATAATCTAGCCAAGAAAACAGACCTGATCCGGTAATCGTGTGAAATGGCGAACCGCGACCACCCACGCTTATCGGCATGGCACATGATGGTGATTGATTGATTGATTGATTGATTTCTTCTTCTTTTCGTTCATCCGGAGTGTTTTTTCAGATGTCATTGCGGTGTGTCTGTTATGCGCCCTTGGGCCGAAACCCGTAGGCCAACACATCGACTTTAGCGTGCTTTTTTGACCAGGTAGCATTCCTGGGAGACTCTCACTTTTGTGGTGCCATCTGCAACCATGCTGGCCAAGGTTGAACGGTCGAAGACAACGGTCATCCCTCAAAGGAAGGCAGGGACAGTCCATAGCATTTTCCGCCATCCAAGGTTGCTTCCATAGTTGCAGGGCCGACACATAACGCCCTGGATCTGGGCTCACCGAGGGAAATCGTCACGTCCTGCTCATGGCTGCTTTAAATCCTCACTTCAATATATTGGTCATTTCGTTTTCCCCGGGCCATTCCCGCACAAACCAGACATGTTCGCAGACGGCATCCACTCAGCGAGTTTTCGGACATGTGCTTGTCGTTGCGCCCATCAGAGCTGTTCCAGGCACGACAGACATACGGAAACTACCTAGTCAGAGCTGTTCCGAACAAGAGCGGCATTCGGAAACTAGGTAGTCAGAGCTGTTCCTAGCACGAGAGACATTCGGGCGAGACATTTCACTCGGACGTAATTGCGTAGTGTCAATTTTTAGTTTGCCACCCGTAGGCCGACACTTCCGACTTCTGGCGGGCATTTTTTAGTGAGGTTAGCCTTCCTCTGGTTTCGAGACACGTTAGACTATTGTAATGTCACCCACATCTCAGCTGGTCAAGATAGAACGATCAACGATATCGCGGACGGCCCTCAAGGGAAGGCAGGGGCAGACCATGGGCATCATCTCACTATCCGAGGAGGCTTCCATAATTGCAGAGCCGGCACATATTGCTCTGAGACTGGGCTCACCCAAGGAGTTTCCACGTCCTGCTCATGGCTGCTTTTGTTCCTCACTTCCATGTGTTGAGCATCCCGCTTGCCACTGATCGCTCAAGCACACACCAGGAGCGGTCAGATTGCGGGCGACATCCACTCGGTAAGCTTTTGCTTGTGACTTCAACCCACGCAATAGGTACGCTCGCCGTGCGTTCCATTTTGCGTTGAGACGTTCTTCCACTTATATCTACACTCTCTATGAGTTAGATACAGAGTTTCCGTAACCATGCCCTTCGACTGGGGCACTTTTCTGTCTTTTTTTGTACTCACTCACGAGGTAGGCTACATGTGCTGCCGGCTCAGCACCTTACCTTCGTGCAGCAGTGAACGGGAAACGGTCAGGCCCTCTCATCCGGGAATCCCTCATATCCCCCAGCTGAGAGCCTTCGAACATGTATCAGACCTGAGCATGTAGCTTGCTCAGTATCACGTTTCTATTTTCCGGTAGACGGGTATCGGCTTGGCTCTCAGATCCGAGGGTTTGTGGCTTAGAGGCGTTCAGCCACAGCCCTCGACCGGGAGCCTTAAGAGTTTTGTCCGAACCAAGAAATTCTGCCTTCGTGCACCTGATTTAAATTTTGACTGCTATCCTCAGTCTATACCTGCAGAGCAGCAGGTTGTGTCTCTCTTAGTCTGGTCCCTATCCCATAAGCTGTCCGATATGTAATTTTCCACCCATCGGCAAGCAAATGGGGTCGATGGGACACGCAAGCTCCCCCACCACGTCAAGGTGGAGACACATCGGGGGAGATTGATTGATTTAAGAACCGACATCACATCATACGGGGCATTCCCATAAGCGCTCCGTCCCCATCCCCAGAAGCCAGCGAAGAGTTCCAACCCCAATAGTACCAGTAGCAATCTGATTAAATGTGCGTCTCACCTTTCCTCTAAGCGTCGAGCATCGGCCAGATACCCTCGTCACTCCACGCTGTACATTTCTTCTTCTTCTTCTTTCGTTCGCCTGAAACATGTCTACAACTGCAATGTCGTCTCTTGTATGAATCTAACAGTCTTTTTTAGTTCATTCAGCGGTCCATAGAGTTTATCTTCCACTGCTGTACATGATGATGATGACTTATTCAACATCTTTACAGGCTTTGAAACTTCCCGCTTTACTCGTTCCATGTCGCGCGGTACTAATGTGTCGCATGCACCGCTCAGAGATCACTGTATGTCAAAAAACTTATGTCTATATCCACGCGCCTGCAGTTGTAAGTTTGCATTGGTGTAGAAGTTTGCACTGGTCTTACACAAGTTATAATCCAAATATCACACACAAGTTCGGGCTAACAGACTTATTCGTTTAACCAAACGCAGAACTAGATGGATATGGAATGTTTCGTGAAAGGCTGTTTAGTTAGTGGTTATGTGTATGCGAGTTTATAGTTGTTTGTGTAGTGGGCACATCGTGGGTAAATATAACCGTGATTTAAAACTGTCGGAATAAATAATATAAATAAATATTAATGAAGTGAGCTTTAAAACAGCTTTATTAAATGTTCCTGGGGTTTTATGACTTTAAAACATCTCGTCTCAGATGTTTCTGAGACGAAAGTTGCGAATTCCTTGGACTGCTTGGGTAACTAACAACGATTGCCCCCAAAAGGCAAATGAAACTAGACCATTATATAACAATAAGAAAAAGACAAACAGCTTTCATTGGTCATGTGATGAGAAGAGAGGCATTGGAGAATATCGTGACAACTGGAAATATCAAGGGGAAGAGAGGCAGAGGCAGACCAAGAGAAATGATGCTGGACGGATTAAGATGGTGACATTGGGGATATCAACAGCAAAATTGATCTAGAACACCAAAAACGAGATCTGTGCTGAGTCATGAAAACCTACACCAGCTGGCAGGACACATGATGATGATGATGATGATGATGATGACGACGACGACGACGATGATGATGATGATCATGATGATGATGATGATGATGGGGTTTTATGTAGATAAGTGCATAGAAAATAAGTCACGAAGAAATGACTAATCAAGCATGACGACATGAGGTGTGGAGATACCACATAACAGAATGTGTTTCTGATGATGGGATTGACTTATTTGTGTGATCAGTGGTTTTGTAGTTTCACGCAAGATACATATCCCAAGTTAGCAGAAATGTGGTGTCTGGGATTGAAAAAGTCCTCTCCCCCCTTTCCAGGCTTCAGACAGTCAGGCTGACGAACGGACGGTTAGACGGATGGAAGGGTGAACGAATGGGTGGGTGGGTGGGTGGATCGGTGGACAGACAGACAGACAGATAGATAGATAGATAGATAGATAGATAGATAGATAGATAGATAGATAGATAGATAGATAGATGGATGGATGGATGGTTGGATGGATGGATGGATGGATAGATATAGATTAGACAGACAGACAGACAGACAAACAAGCAGACAGACAGACAGACAGATAGATAGATCCCCGCCAGGCCTGGGCGAAGCCGGGCCGGGTCAGCTAGTATGTATATATATATATATATATATATATATATATATATATATATATATATATATATATATATATATATATATATATATATACTGAAATGAAGAAACACATTTCGACTCAAGACAGTTTAAATTTCAAGTACACATCGCTTTGTAATCATGAAAGAATTCCGTACATTCATCCAACATATAAAGTAAATTGTAACACGAAATGTACAGTGGAAACAGGGTGTGAAAATGTGTGTTTAAGAAACTAGCGGAGTCGGAAGCTTGGAATTGTTCGCTACCCTCTTGCTGACATCACCATGGCTGTGGATTTAGCACGATTACACTGTAATGGCAGGACATTGGGATACAACAAAAGCTGTTGTTTTGCATCGCCATGGATTATTTTGTTTTCCTTGTTTATTTGCTTTATGGTACGTATCGTGTAGTGTTATATTGTATAATGTAATGCGTTTTTAGTGTGGTATTATACTATCATTATCCAGTGCCTTGCCGGCTGGCGTGGGCGATTATGCGTCTCCACAAATTACGATCTCCGACGTCATGGATCAATTCATGTGTTGACTCCCTTCCATGCCATGACACAAAACTGTCAATAATCTTTTCACGTTGTCTTTCCCTATCTCTCTTTCAGCAAATCTTTCCGGTTGTCACAACAAGTTCAAGTTTTTGTCTTCTCTTAACATGGCCAAAACACGATGGCTGCCTATTTCTGATATTTGTGGTAAGTTGTCTTTGCGACTCAGCTTCCCTTAAAACGTTCTGATTGCTGTTTTTTGGCTATCCAATTAATTTTCATCATTCTTCTATAATACTACATCTCCAAGGCTTCCAGTGATGTCTTTCGCCTGTGTACTAATTGTCCAGGATTCGCAGCCGTATATTAAAACTGGTTCTACGTAACATGCAAGAACTCTATTTCTAACTTTCAAGGACAATGACTTATTCCACAAAACGTTCTTCATTTGATAGAATGCAGTTTTTGCTTGTCCTATTATGTTCTTTATCTCAGTGATGCATCTTCCATCTGATGTTATCCGTGTGCCTAGATATTTTAATTTTTGCACTTACCCCAAAATTAAGTCCTGTACTTTAATTGCACATTTAGGCACAATTTGTTTCTTTGATATCACCATGACGTCTGTTTTTCTATTATTCAAACTAAGGCCCATTCTTTCACTCTCCACAACCACTGTATATATTATTTCCTGTAGATCGTTCTGACTTGTTGCTATCAAGACGGTGTCATCAGCATAACGTAAGATATTTATATTATGTCCACCAACCAGGATTCCTGACATATTTTCTGTAGATCTCATTATATATTCACTGTACAATGACAACAAATCAGGAGGCAATACACAACCTTGTCTGACTCCCTTCTTTATACACTGAAATGTTCCTACAAGGTTGTTGATTCTTATGGCTGCTGTTTGCTGCCAACATATGTTCTTTATTATTCGCAGATCTTTGCCGTCAATGTTCAGTTGCTTTAGTAATTGTATTATTTCTTCATTCTTTACATTGGCAAATACTTTTGTGTAATCTATGAATCATAAGTGAGTGAGTGGCATCTTGCAGTCTTGACAGACCAAAGTGGGTGAGTTGGAATGTGGCCAATATTCCATCACAATGCCTGGGCAGAGCTTTCAGAGAAACATGTGGTGCCCAAACGACATATTCCCTCTCTCGATCTAATATTGTGTTTTCCAGAGGAATGGGTAACCAATACGTCTGGCACAAGGTAGGCTGCAGACGATGGCGGCACAGTGTCAAACCTCCGAGACCTCGCCATCGCGAGCAGGTGGCGAGTGATGGCCAGACCCTGGAACCCAAGGGACCCGGCTTAGAGTCGTTCAGTCAAGTCCCACAGGTGAGGGCCTCGTACGCGCCCGGACGATAAGGACGCGTACATCCGTCAATCACAAGTGTCCGGACCTGTGTAAAGCGTGCACTATCGTCAGACTCTCCGCATGACCTTAGCGGACCCCGCGACCAGCGGGAATAGGCCCACCGGAGATACCGCAGGAGATACTGCTCGTCTATTGCGAGCAAATCTCCCATCCTTCCACTGTGCGGATCTCGAGACCGGCGAGAATAGGCCCGCCGGAGATATTGTTCGTCTGCTGCGGACAAATCTCTACCGAGACTGAATAAGTAAAGAAACGATAAAAGTAGTAGTATTTCAATTGCGCTTTCGCTCCCACATATGCTAAGAATCATAAGTACAGACCTGTTTTTACTTATATAGCTCTTTATAATTGTGTCCTGAGAATATAAATATATCGTTGTTTGTGCCCTTTCCTCCACACATCCACATTGTTCATCACTAATTTCTGGTGTAATCTTGTTTCTTATTCTGTTCATAATTATTCTGAGTAACAGCTTTGGCAGGTAACTCATAAGACTTATTGTGCGATGCTCTTCGCATTCTAAAGCGTCTGGTTTCTTTGGCAGAGCTATAAAGATGGATTTTAATAGGTCACTAGGAATATACCCACTAATGTAGTTGTCATTTAGAACCTTTATCAATATTTCTATTCCAAAATCACCCAGAGCCTCAATTTCCTCTAATGTTGTCTGAACCGGGTGCCTTTCCTTTCTTTATGCGATATAGTACATCTTCAACTTCCGCTGCAAGTATTGGTGGACACTCACCATCGTTTTGAATATTTACATCCGGTCTCCTATCATCATACAACTCTTCCAGATATTCCGTCCATCTATTGACTATATGATCTTGTCCCATCAATATTGCACCGTTTTTTGATTTTAAACATCCAGTGGTATTTCGTGTTTTCCTGCCTGTTATTGTATTGATTCATTGATACATGGAATGTCAGTCTTTTTCATGGTGACTTTATACATGGCGGTTAAAAAAAAAAAACAGAGTAAAAGTAAAAGGGTTGAAAGTCAAGAAGCTCGACTTAATTGCACCGGGTCTTATCCCATATAGCTGGGTCTCACTTCGCCGAGCAGCTAACCGCCTGCTCTGAGCGACACACAGTGCACGAACTGCATAGTTAAGGCTATGACTCCCAGTGATCTCTGAACATAACAAGTACAGGGTGTGTTTTTAATGACTGGGATTTTTGAAAATATTGCCGTTCCAAGTTTTGTATTTACCTTTTATGTTGCATGAACTCCACAGAGGGTAAATACAAAACATTGACATACAACACAAATTACGAAGCAGCTACAAGAAGAGATTTCTTGAATACAAAACATGGAACGGCAGTATTTTCGAAAAAAAAAAAAAAACCCACAGTCATTGAGAATACACCCTATATAACTGCACTTTAGAACCGAATCACGGTCATTTGCGAGCGCTATCAAGACAAGTCGCCTGATCAGGTCAAGAAGCCTGATACAGGGGGAAATGGCACGTGCAAGAACACCAAAAGACACGTGGTATCCAAGATGGGCAGCGTGGGAGCTGACACAGCCGTGTGAGCTGCAACAAAGAACCTGAAACTACAGTTACTACTGCAGCCACCACGAGGAAGATCGACGACAACCCACCACAGACAAGAGCCAACACAGCTGAGAAGGAGGAGAAAGAGAGTCGGAAACACCGACTCAAAAACAGTCAGATGGGTTGTCAAGCGTATTCAAGTGGAGCTGCCAGACGAACAAATCACGAAGCAGCTACAAGAAGAGAATTCCAACATCCGAATCTTGAAGGCGGAGCGGATCCTGATGTACTCAAAGACCCCTACGACGGTGGCGGTGGTGACGACAGAGGGCAGCGAGATGCCGACCACAGTATCAATCAACAAGAAAATACAACAGCCAGAGAGATTCATCCCAAGATTCAATCAATGTTCAAGATGTCAGAGGGCCGGCCACAGCAGAGTAACATGTCGCAATAAGACGGAAATTTTCCGGTACTGCGCCGATCACCACGCCTTCAAGGAATGTCCGCTAGCCAAGCTGGATACCTACTTCCGAGCACCGAACAACAAAAGAAAGTGCGCCAACTGCCTGGGCAAGCACGGAGCAAGATACTTGGGGTGTCCGTACCTTCAAAGACCCAGAGACGTCTTAAAGTTCGCCATCACCACAGATATTCCATATAAGGACGCAATGCAGAGGTGCGAGACAGCCACGGGCATCTCTCAAGCGGAAAAAAACTCAATTGCAAGACCAGATAGATGAGCTAAAGAAGGAAATCAAGCTGCTTCATACGCCGGCGCCGATCAGAAACAATGAAAAGATGCTTGCTGAGATAAAGGAGATCCAGCAAAACATCAAGCAAGAAGTTGAACATATGGCGCGGATAAAGAAGGAAAGCGAAAAAAATCCTACAAATTATTAAATCAGAGCGAGAACTGCAAAAAGCTGAAATGGAACTTCTCCCAATCAACAGAAACCTTATAAGAAATCACAGAGAAACCGCAAGATGAAAACCAAAAGACCGAGCCTGAATCGCAAGCGAAAACCAGCAGCCCAACTACGACGCCCGATGCATTCAAAGGGAAGCCAATACCCCGCCAGACATCCGAAGAACACCGAGATGAGCACCCTAACGACGGCATAGAGGACGCCCCGATACCGCCAATATTTACCGATGAAGAAATCGCAGAGATAAAGAAGGCATACGAACTCAAGTGCAAGGAATACAGAAGGCGCATGGAAGAAAAAGCTAAGAAGCACAAGAAACTCAAGGGGAAACTAATGCCCTGCCGTACCGTCGAAGAACCAGAGTTATACGAGGATGACGAACACCCATGGCAATACTATATAGATGACGGAGAGATCGTCCCATGGCTGATCACAGAGGAAGAAATCGACAGACAACAGCAACTCAAACTTGACAGGGAAAACACGCACAAGGAAGAAAATGAAAACATCGAAAAGCTGATATAGAAAATACACAAAAAAAGGAGGCAAAAAGACCAAATAAAAAGTCATTATAAGGACTGCAACCAGTCAAGCCAGGAGACTTCACTTACCAAATATGCCACCAGAGGAGGCGGGAACAAAGGACAGCTGACGTCACAGACACAAACCAACATAAATAGTCCAAGATAGGACTCGCTCGTAAGAGCGCACAAGACAAGAATCAGGGTGAATGAACCCACAAAAAACACGCATCTCAACAATAACCACCCCTGAGGAAGCAGGTTAGACGAGACCGAATTTGGATTTTTTTTTTCGAAAATTGGAACTGGAACTGGAACCGAATCTCGGAATGCAAAAAGAATCCACCCCCTTTGTTAACACGAGTAAGGAAGCACAACCACTTCGCCAGGGGAGACTCGCCCCCCCCCCCACCACCACCAAAAAAAGAGTAATGGAACCTTTCCCATGCCTTGGTTCGCAGTGGAGATATGGTGCTAGTCCCAATGTTGTAGACTAATCGACGTTCCATGGGTGATGTGGTCAATCTCTCTTCCCCCTTTTTACTTCCCATGGGATTTCCTCATACCATTTTAGGCGGGGTCGACCTGGAAACTTCTAGGGCAATAACAAATATCCGCCTCCACGGACACTCGAACACAAGATCACCTGGCCGGCAGGAAAGCGTGCTAACCACCGCGACTACCTCACCAGTTGGTCTGCTTCTTCTGTCATACATCTACCAATGGAGCATAGGGCATCAACCAACTCCCACCAAAGCCTTTATAGACTTGATCATCGATAGTTAGATTTAGCAGCTAAAGTTTTCTGCGGGATAAGGCAGCCAATTTCACGTCAACCCTTCTAAGTCACCCTTTGCAACGTTCGTAATGGGCATAGATCCAGACACCTGGGAGAGAGTTGCAACAGACAGATGTTCCTGGAGAAGAGATGTACGAAACGGACTGGTGCTCTTTGAGGGCAAACTGATCCAATAAACTGAGGATAGGCGGCACAGGCATAAAAAGCAGTCACTTACTGCGGGACTTGCCTCGTCTTACAGATGCGGAAACTGGCAGAGATTGTCACTCTCGCACTGGACTATACAGTCACCGGCGGTGCTGTCAGGTGCCTCCCCAGCGGCACAACTTTATAGTCCTGCATGACTAAAAGTAAAAGAGGCCGACTACTACTGATTGGTTACAATGTCATCTTTCTTTGCTTACCTTGCTGACTCCGGTAGCACACGTTATCAATATGTTAAAAAGCTAGTTGCATATACTTTACAGCACGTTGCAGTCAACATCAGGATATGTTTTTTGCTGTTTTTGATTTCTTGACAAGTTTATGTTCAGTAGTTTGCCATTGCTTTCTGAACTACCAGCACTAATAGCATTGCATAAAAACTAGCGCAAGGCGATATGCTTCAAAATCGCCAATAGCTGCGTTTCGAACGCGGTATGCGGGATTGCGAACTGCGTCATAACAGGGCAGACTAGGTCTAGCTAAGCCTTGGTCGACAACTGGTCTAGGTTTGAAGCTCCGACAGACGGGTAGTTGGAACATTGCTTTGCTGATTCTGCAGCTTCCGCAGCTTGTATTGTTCCAGATGTACTGGTGATACCCTTTCTCTGGAGTAAATTAGACAGGTCAAGAGAACGACCATGCTGCATGGGAAACACATGGTCTCTACAATTCAGCAAAGGCATTGTGCTATAGAAAAGTATAACTCCATCCGTGGTCTTTTGAAACACAATTTAACAAACTATCGTCTGTCAAGACGGCAAAGTGCTAGTGACTCGTGGTTTTGAAACTTTGGTTTTCCTTCGCAGCACGTTCCTGCCACAGAAAGTACAGCACAAGTCTACATCAATTTCTGGACATATAACAACACAGACCTGGTCGCGAACGGATCTTGCTGTAGCACGGAGTTCCTGGATGGGGAGTGTTCCAATGTATGCAATTATACAATTCAAGTCTGCTTTGGAAATAAGTATGTTTTTGACTTTGTTAGTGTTTGTCCTTATTATCTGTCTACTTGTGCACTATGATTGTTCTTGACTTCATTGATACTTGTCCCTATTATCTATCTATTTGTGCAATAAGTGTGTTCTTGACTTCGCGTGCTTGTCTTTATTATCTGTCGCTGGTGTATTCGGTACCTGTTACAAGCCAGATTTTATCTATGGACTATCCGACACTTGAGAATTGATGTGGTAATATCTATCTCACCAGCGGCTTTTACTCCCCAACATATGTGCTAGTACCCAGTTCAGGTTGGGTCTATACTTGTCCAGGTCACTTGTACAAATCGGTCTTCATATAATTCCAACCTATAATCACCGACGAGAACGAACGAACTTTATTTTCAAAGGGTGACATTTTGGGCACATAGGCCGTGTTAAATTCGGCCTTTCCAACCACTCATCTTTCCTGCATCAATTAGCTCATGTGCATGTTACATTCACATAAAAAAAAATCATTGTTAAATGAATGCTGTGAACATGAATAATGCATGTTTATGCTTGCTTGCTGCTTGCTTGCGTTCGCTGGCTGTGAACTCCAGCGTGAAGTCCTGTATGTCGGATGAAGGCATCCTGTTTTCCAACATCAGTGTGATGAGGTTTGCGTGAGTATCCGTTGTCCCATGTCTGAATGCATGTTTATGAGCCAGTTGTTTTTAACGATGTTCAGTTCTTATAGAACGTATTTATTTTTACATCTTGGGCCACAGTATTCTATGAATTTGTAACATTTATGTTGAAAAGACTTGGCATTCTTTTTTACTCAGTTTATATTCTAATGCGTCTAAAAGTTATTACAAATACACTCTGCAAAGAAGAGAATTGTAAGTAGAGGTGAATGACAAAGGCATCTTACAGGAGGACGTCCTGGGAGGAGACACCAGCACAGGGTGGCTGATGTAACCGGGTGTCAAGCGTCACAAGTACAGGACGAATGAATAACGAATGATGCAGGGATTGACACTAAGAGGGAGTCAGTCAACACTTGGCCAACACAAGAGGCCATGTTTGCCGAAGCTTACGTGTTTAATGGTGTGTAGCGGATATCCGTTTTCTGTGCTTGGTGATCGAGAAGTTCATGCTAGGATGATTATTTTCTATATTTTATACTCTCTTGTCTTCGCCTGAATGGTTATGTCAGAAACACCCGTTCTCTACATAATTCCCGCGTGCTCTCTTCCTTTGTCTTCTTCTCTTTCCTTTCCGATTTGTATCATTCGATTTCAATTCCCACCATTTGAACTTATTTCTTGTTTTCTTTATAGTTATTCTTCTGATAATCCCTTCTTCTTTCATCATGTGTGCTCGTCTTTCACATTCTGTTCACATTTTGACCATTCTCATCATCACCATTATTCTGGACATTGTTCTTCTTGTATTTCTTTCCGCTTCTTCGCTCTTATACTTTCTTGTCTTATTTTCGTATCTCGTATCTTTTATTGTATATTTTCTGTGTTTTCCCAGCATCTCCATCTCTCTTGTCTCTACCTCATCCGTTTTTATCTCATTCTCTACACTGTTAAATACTACCACTGCCTTCCCAATTCTCATTTCTCTGTTGTTCTTATACCTTTTGTTGTCATGACTTGTTTTCACTTCAAGACTCTTCTGTTCCCATATCTTCATTTTATTGAATTTCTATTTTAATTTCTTCCGTGTGTTCTCTTTTGTTTCTTTTCTAATTATTTCTTATCCGTTTCATGCTTTTCTCCTCGTCACCGTTTTTCACGTCTTCTATACTCTTCTTAGCCGGTCTCTCTGGCCGAGGGGTTATAATACTTTCTCCGTAATCCCGTTTATCACGCAGAGTCTCGTAGCGGGCAAGAACTGGGAGCGGTTCTACCCCCGTTGGTGACTTGCGGGATAACTGAGCCGGCCGCTCAGAAAGCAATGGCAAACTACTGAGCGTAATCTTGCCAAGAAATCAACAGACAGCTGAAAGATGCTGCTGTTGACAGCGATGTCCTGTAAAGGATATGCGAATTTAAAAAAAAATGATACTCTCCTTAGATTGTCCCATCTTGTCTTCTCCCACATCTTCACAAACCAACGGATGCTATTTATACCTTGGAGTTTCATCCATTAATACAATTAATACACCCTTTACGTCTCCAATATAAAATTGAACACGACTACTGTGCCAAGCAACCACACAATACATAAGCAAAGTCCTCCAAAGTACACCACCATCTCTCTCAGACACATGCCTTAGAGGCACAATCGTCTCTAACGCCAAAGAAAGAGAACGATAACGGTGAACACGTGTCTATTTACTTTCAGCAGAGATTCTCAAATGATGTAGTCGTCTTGAATGACAATGTTCTTATTCTAAATACATTTGAAAATAGTCATTCAATTTTCAAGAAAATTGACCTTTTGTCTGTTGTGTTGGTCGTTGCGTATGGCCGCAAACTCCTGTCTCTTGTACTACTAATAATTTCCAATACAGATGTTCATTAGTTCTTCAAAATTAAGATAAATATGTTCTCGCTAGGTCTTCCCCTATTTCTCCCCTTCCTCCCCCTTCTTCTTCTGTTCTTTATCCAATGTCAGAGCCTTGGCACACAGCCATCACACACCAAGCTGTCCCATATATGCAGACTTGCTTGTTATTGGTTGTATTTTGCAGCTGGTAGTACGTATTCGCAACATTCGTCTCAGGAAGAACATCTCCGTTGCTTATATGTTCTTCCCAATTTTCTCATTCGCAATCCGCGATTAACTGCCGTACAGTAAAACAGGTTCTATATGACATTTCAGAGTGCTCTTTCTTACATTAAATGATTGTGACTTATAGCATAAGTTACTTTTAATTTTCTGAAATACAGCTTTTGCTTGGCCTATTCTGCTATTAATCTCTGTCTCGCACTTTCCATTTGGTGTTATAATTGCATTCCGCATATAAATAATACAAAATTACCTAACTTCAGGAAATATATAGCGAGACAGCTGCGTATGTTCATCTGATCCGATCCGATGTGTAGAAAAAAAAAAGTTTTTTTCCCACCTCGTTCAACCAGCTTCTTCAGCCTTGGTTATAATAGAGGTGGTTCATAGCGAGGTTTAATCTGATCCTGGTCCAGTGTTCGTATGTGCATCTGGCCATTCACATTATATGGTTGTGACAATTGAACAAGGTACAACCGTCATGAAACAACGTATATAGGAACCAGTTATATTATAAATGCAATTATAAATACAGTCAGTTAGTCGGAAACACCGTCTTGATAGCAAAAAGTCAGAAGGAACTACACGAAATGATGAATACAGTGGTTATAGAAAGTGAAAAAAAAAAGTGCCTTAGCTTGAATAATAGGAATAGTAGGTTATCAAAGAAACAGAACGTGCCTGAATATACAATTAAAGTACATGATGTTATTTTGAGGCAAGTACAGAAGTTCAAATATCTAGGCACCTGGATAATATCAGAATGAAGATGCATCTCTGAGATAAAGACCACAACATAACAAACAAAAACTGCATTCTATTAAATGAAAAAAAAAAACAACGTTTTATACAATAAGTTCTTGTCATTGGAATTTCTAAAAAAAGAATTCTACATTTTACACAGAACCATTTCTAACATATGGCTGTGAATCCTATACAATTAGTTAAGAAAATTAGTTTGTTGCGTCCGGCACTCATACCGTTGTAAGGAAACCAACGCAAATTACCGCAGCTGTGTTTCGAACGCGGTATGCGGGATTGCGAATTGATATAATTAATAAACAAGAGAAAAAAAATCGCCGGACGCTTTGGAGAAATGATTTTATAGAAGACTTGAAAATTCCTTGAAAAGTCTAAATGAACAACCTGGACATCTTGAGGGAGGCTAAGTCGCAAAGCCGGCTGTGTGGTGAAGGGGTTACGAATGCAATTCGTTGGTTTTTATACAATGGTATGAGTGGCAGTCGTTCAGAAAGTAATGGCAAACTACTGAACGTAATAAGGAACGCCCAGAAATCAAAAACAGCCAAAAAATGCTGGAGTCGACTGCTGTGTCCTGTAAAGGTATTGCAACTAAGATTTAAAGTCACAAAGACAACTTATCATAAATGGCAGTCTAAATTTTTTTTTTTTTTTGGGGGGGGGGGGGGGGACATTATGAGAAGACATAAACTGGAGTATGTTGTGGCAACTAGAAAGATATGTGGAAAGAGAGATAGATTGAGACAGCGTGAGAAAATTCGTGACAGTCTTGTGTTATGACACAGAAGCGAGTCACCATACAAGTTGATACATGCCTTTGGAGATCGTAAAATGTGGAGAAGCATGATCGTTCACGCCAATCGGCAAGGCACTTGATGATGATGATATACAGAAACAGATGATACACAGATTCCATTAGAAGTGTTTGTACGTCCTTGGTCGTCACTGGATCATCCCGCCAGATCTGTCATCCACTCGAGACGAATCAGGCTGCCGGAAACACCTTTTGGGACCAGCTGGCGTTCAGACTTACTGATTACACATAAGACCCTCTTACATAATGTACATTGAAGGCAGGAGTCGCTCTAAGAAAAGGTAGAATTGACATTCTGCTATTTGCACGCATATTACAGCGTCTCTCCATTCACACAGACACACGGCGACCTGAGGGCACAACAAGGTAAATGTCAAAAGAGATGCGTCAAGGCGCAGGCTCACACAGAAGCGAAGAGATGTAACTGCAAATACAAGTACGGGATACATACAAATAGGCGCGGACTGCTGGGCGTGTCAAGCGGTTTCTTGAACTAAAGGAACACATTGACAACGCATGCAGTGTTGTTACGGTTGGAAACAATTATATTCATAGCCTAACACGCAGATCAAACAGCCTGTTCCTCTATTTCGCCAATCTTCTATTCCACATCGGAACATAGGCTCAACTCAGCTCCTAGCTATCATATCGTTTGCAATCCCCAGCATCTTCCTACATGTATTTCCCACATAATTTACATCTGATGTAGGTATTTGTTAGCACATTTTTGTAGGACTGGGTGCAGTCGTAATGTCTTTTATTTGTGCTTATAAGACTCATTTCAAAAAAGGTGGAAAAGTGTCCTAGTGGCATGAAATGGAATATTGCTTGGATAGCAAATCCATTATGAGGAAAGTCCGAATCGAAAGCTCACTGTGTGGGCTTTCAAAAAAGGTGGGAAAAGTGTCCTAGTGGCACGAAATGGAATATTGCTCGGATAGCAAATCCATTGTGCGGAAAGTCCGAATCGAAAGCTCACTGTGTGGATGTCATCTGCACACTGCATTCTTCTGGTTTCCGGAAGAACAGCCTATGGTGAACGGAAGGCCCAATATACGGAAGTGAGGCTAAGCAGCCATGTGCAGGACGTGACGATTCCTTGGGTGAGCCCAGTACCAGAGCGCTGTGTGTTGGCTCTGCAAGTATGGAGGCCTCCTTGGATGGCGGGGAATGCCCATGGTCTGCCCCTGCCTTCCCTTGAGGGCTGACCAGGATGTCTTTGGCTGTTCTATATGGGCCAGCTAGGATGGGAGATAACACCACAACAGTGAGAGTCAAACGTCCTAAGAAACCCCCGGGAAGGTTAACCCGGTCAACAAATGCCCGCAGAAGTCGGATGTGTCGGCCTAACGGCGCAAGAACGCAGCTCTGCTGTAAACAGGCACAACGCAATCACATCCAAAAAAAAAACAACTCCGGATGAACAAAGAAGAAGAAGAAGAAGACTCATTTCTGTATTGCCCCTTTTCTGTTTTGTGCCGCAAACATTTTATCTGTCTTCCGTCTGATTAGGGTGTATTTTTAATGACTATACAGTGTTTAAAAAATATTACCGGTCCAAGTTTTGTATTTACCTATTATGTTGCATGAACTTTACAGAGCGTGAATACAAAACATGGACCGGCATATCCAGGCAAACCTTCAGAGCTAGAGAAATAACAGTGGAAGATAAACTCCATGGACCACTGAGTGAACTAAACAATGACACTTAAATTCATACAAGGGACAAGTGAATGCATAGTGAGAGCAACTGGAGGACACTCAGAACCCTTCACCATAAGATCTGGAGTACGACAAGGTTGTGTCCTGTCTCCTCTCATATATAGACAACATATGTAAAGAAACCAGCCAAACAGAGACAGCAAGAATAGTAGAATACCGCATGACGAGAACAAAGAAGAAGAACCATCTGCAAATCTAACCATTAGAGAACTCCTGTTTGCGGACGACCAAGCACTAATAGCAAAATCAGAAGCTGAATTACAAGACCACATGAATAGTCTAAACGAAATGTGTAGGGAACATAACATGAAAATTAGCACAAGCAAAACAGAGGTAATGACTATAACTAAAGAAGAACAAACAACAACAATTCACCTAAACGAACATCCCTTGAAACAAGTAGAGAGTTTCAAGTACCTAGGAAGTATAATATCATCAAATGGCAGATCAGAAGACGAGATCGAAAATAGGTGCAATAAGGCAAATCAACTCATTGGACAAATGGCACCAATACTAAAGAACAAACATGTATCAATAACTACTAAAAAGCACTTTACAACACAATCTTCCTATCAACTCTATGCTACCTATGCCAAACCTGGAAAATGACAGAAAAAGAGAAAAGAAAAATGACAACAACAGAAATGAGGTTCCTGAGAAGAATACTCAACGTATCAAGAAGAGATAAGATCAGAAATGAAGAAATCAGGACTAAAGTGGGGGTTAAAGCAGCACTAGATTTTATTAGAAAGCAGCAAGTCAAATGGTTTGGCCATGCAAGTAGGTTACCAGTCAACAGCATGCCACAACAAGCAATGATGTACAGACCAGATGGAAACAGAGGAAGAGGCCGACCACGTAAACGTTGGACGGAGGTAATAGCAGAGTCCATGGGAATATCGATATCAATCAATCAATCATGTGCCATGCCGGAATGCGTGGGCGGTCATGATTCGCCATTTCACTCGATCACCAGAGTCGTGGATCAGCTCAGTGTTCCTGTCTCGTCCATGCCATGTGGCCAAGCCATCCAGGTATTTTCCTCTCGGTCTTCCTCTTGGTCTGTTCCCTTCGATCTTGCCAGCTGTCACTAAGTTCTCCAGTCCATTTCTTCTCATAACATGTCCAAAAAATGTTGACTGTCTACGTCTAATTTCTCTAATCAATCTACGATTTTCATTTGTCTCTTGTAGTACTTGGTCATTGGTTTTTCTATCTGTCCATGGTATTCTTTGCATTTTCCTAAGAAACCACATTTCTGCAGCCATCAGATGTTTTTCAGCTTGACTGCACATTGTCCAAGTTTCACATCCATACAAAAGAACAGACTCTATGTATCCCCTCAACACTCTTTTTCTCGTTTCAATTGACATCATTTTATTGGTCAGAATGTTTTTCATCTTGCTAAAGGCTACTTTCGCAATGGCGATTCTTGTTCTAATCTCTTCAAGGCATCTGCCATCAGATGTTATGACTGTTCCGAGATAATTGAACCGATTCACTTGTTGAAGAATATTCCCATTTACTTGTATATTACATTGTGGTACTTCGTTCTATTCAGAAGACATATTAGGTGACTACCAGGCAGGTTTTAGACAAAACAGATCAACAATAGATCAGATATTTATCTTACGACAAATAGCCGAGAAACATTGGGAATATAAAAGAGATCTCCATAACATTTTTGTGGATTTTAAAAAGGCTTATGATAGTGTCCATAGGAATAGTCTATGGAATGCTATGCAGGAATTTGGAATACCAAGGAAGTTAATCAACATGACCAGACTATGCATGGAAGATACTTATAATATAGTAACATATAAAGGCAGGAAATCAGACCCTTTCCAAATAACATCTGGCTTGAAACAGGGTGATGCACTATCGCCACTACTCTTCAATCTGGCTCTAGAGAAAGTTGTAAGGAAGATAAAGGAGGAATGTGATATTGGAGGAACATCCAAGCTGCTTGGTTATGCAGATGATATAGATATTATAGGACAAAGTGAACAAAAGTCATTGGAAATATTGACTCACTTAAAGGAAAAAGCCCAACAGATGGGGCTGGTTATCAACCAAGATAAGACAGAATATATGGTAATTTCAAGAGACGGAATGGCTAAAAACTCTGGCCACATACAAATAGATAATATGACCATTAAAAAAACGGAAACATACAAATACCTGGGTACAATCTTCAACTGCTCCAACATCATAAGGGAAGAAATACAAACTAGAATCAACTCTGGAAATAAGATATACTATGCACTACAACATCTACTAAAATCAAAGGCGCTATCTCGTAACACCAAAATCACAATATACAAAACACTGATCAGACCAGTTGTGCTGTATGGCTCTGAAACCTGGAGTACAACGAAAGGAGACGAAGCCTTGTTACAAACCTTTGAGAACAAAATTTTAAGACGCATCTTTGGACCCATTAGGGATACACAAATTGGAGAGTGGAAAAGAAGAAGTAACAAAGACATTTATGATCTGTTTAAGTCTCCGCTAATCACTGGTATCATGAAGGCTAATAGACTACAATGGCTGGGGCATATAGAAAGAATGGAAGATAATAGGGAAACAAAACTCGCTTACACTCAGGAAATAAATGACCGTAGACCCCGAGGTAGACCAAGAAGACGGTGGAGAGATAATACATGTACAGACCTACAAGCACTTGGAATCAACGACTGGCAAGAGAAGGTCAACCAGAGAGACGAATGGAGACGGATTGTATTTGCAGCAAAGAACCTCAATGGCTCGGAACGCTGAAGAAGAAGAAGGTACTTCGTTCTTCCTAGTGACGACCATAACCTGTGTCTTCCTACAATTTAATTCCAACCCCAGCTGCTCACTGTGTACAACAACAGCGTCTACTAATTGTTGCAGATCCTGTGCATTGTCTGCAATCAATACTGTATCATCTGCGTATCTAATGTTATTTATGTTTCGTCCTCCAATGCTGATTCCATTTAGGTCTTCTACATTTCTGAAAATATTTTCACTGTATATGGAAAAAAGATCTGGAGACATTACACATCCCTGCCTAACACCTCTCTTAATAGGTTGATATATGAAGCCCATAATCGGGCACTCTCACGAAGTTTAAACTTCACCTCGACACCGCAAAGTTACAAGAGGAACATGATGAGATGAGACAACTTTTCAGTTATAGACAGATTTCAAGCGAACGAAAGAAGAAGAAGAGCATGCTTAACTAATTCTGCGCCGAAGTATAATATATCACCAAATGTGACCTTCCATTTGGACAGAAGGGCGGTATATCACCATGCCATGGTCATCGTATTATTTGGTTTGTTTCGTGGTATCTTCCGCAATTTCAATGCTCCATGAACAGCAATAGTACAGCGTGCATTTTTACTGACTGTGCAGTGTTTGAAAACATTGCCGGTTCCAGATTTGCATTTACCTATTATGTTGCATGAACTTTACAGATAGTGAATACAAAACTTGAACCGGCAATATTTTCAAACACCGCACAGTCATTAAAAGTACACCACACACTTGTTCATTTGATTGTGTGCCATGTGTGGTTCAAACCTATTTATTATTTGGCACTGGACCACCTAATGTCCGACGTGTTGACCACAAGACGCCCTTATCTCTAGCACATTATACACGCCCTTTTCTGAACACAAGACAAACAGAAGATGGATACATTACCAGCACCCCTGTTGGTTTCCCCCAGCATTCCGTAAACGTTTAATGTACTTCGGGAGCATAACTAAAAAAGGAAAAAAAAAAGTTACGCATCCTTTACAGGACGTAGTAGTCAACGCCAGCATTTTTTGGCTGCAAAAGAAGTGTCAAATAATAATACGAGTGTACATATAGTAAGTCACAAAGTCAGGTCTTAGTCAGATATGAGCTACCGTATGATAATAGGCGGTACTAAGTGCTTTCTGTTAGCGTCGAATGTTGGGCGGCGCTCATCAAACTCGACATCCCACATTGTGTCAACGGAATCGGGCGGAGGAGAGCAATTGCGAGGGTACAGGCCATTTCATGGTGCGAGGAAGTGCAACTTAAAAACTAAATGTCATGGAAGGGTACATCAGGTCCTAAGCCTTGTTCGACAACTGGTCTAGGATCGAAGCTCCGACAGGTGGAAAGATTGGGCATTGCTTTGCTGATCCGGCAGCTTCTACAGCATGACTTGTTCTAGACGTGTTAGAATAAACAAGGGAGGGAGAGAGAGAGAGAGAGAGAGAGAGAGAGAGAGAGAGAGAGAGAGAGAGAGAGAGAGAGAGAGAGAGAGGTGGATCATGCTGCATGAGCAACACATGGCCTTTTCATTCAGCCCAGGCTTTGTGCTTTGGAGAGGTATAACTCCATTTTACAAACTACTGTCTATCAAAATGGCAAAGTGCCAGTCATAGTAGGTCCAAGCATTATAGCGTGTGTCATTTTGCTCTCTGTTTTGACGGCCATCCTTGCCAGAGGAGAATTTTATTCAATTTTAGGAGACTAAGTGGATCCCTGAGCAATATACGATGAGAAAAAAAAAATGACACCGGGGATAACACCCAGTAATGTAGAAGCGTGATTTTAATTGTTTCATTGGGTTGTCAATTTCATTTTCAGCGTGTCGCTTCCTTGTGACATCTCCAGAATCAATCTGGGCTACTTTGGTCTACAAAAAATGCCACTTAATTCCTCAGATTTCGTAGCCAATCCTGTACAGTTTGGTTTTGCTAAGTGGCAGGTATGTATGCATTTCTTATAACCGTACAATCACATACGCATATATATACATCGGTTTTCTCGATTTTTTCCGCGAACAATTTGTCTCGGATTTCGTCGGTTGCCTCAGATTTCGTCGGCGTGCCCACATGACCTCGCTGCTAATTTTGCTAAAATAAAGGGACCCACGCATTCTTCTGCTCAGTTTGGCGTTGTTTTTCGTTGTGTGAGCATCACTGGCTAATAATAAAATACGAGAGCGGCATTAAGATTGCACAGGAAGTCGCCGTCCATGATAAGTTCATTGAGGCGATAAAAGAAACAATAAAGGATGCTAATGCAGCGAAATGCATGAATGTGCTAACGTAACAGAGATCGCAAGCAATTGAAGATATGGAACAGTTATTATTAATTTCGATAAACAAAAACCAGTTTGATGGTGATGATGTTTCGGAGGTAATCATATGTAAAAAGGCCAGGCTGTTGTATGCCGATCTTATTAAGAAAATGCCTGAGACGAGTGCTAGTGTACTTAGTGTACTTTTATTGTGTAACTAGTGATGTTAAGGCCAGCAGAGGATGTTTTGAAAAGTTTAAGAGGTGCACTGGCATACACAGTGTTATTAGACACTGCGAAGGTGTGAGTTCGGACGAGTCTGCGTATTCTCTATAAAAATGTGTTTTTGGTATGTATTTTGAGTTTCTAGAACGAATTAATTAGATTTGCATTGATTCATATGTAAATAATTGCGTCGGTTTTCGTCGTTTTCGGATTTCGCCGATTGTTTTTGGACGGATTATCTACGGAAACCGAGGTTTTACTGTACACACACACACACACACGCGCGCGCTGACACACACACACACACACACACACACACACACACACACACACACACACACACACAAATCTAATTAATTCGTTCTAGAAACTCAAAATGGGGACGACCCGTTGCTGTGAAGTTGGAACTGCGACTAACTAACTAACATATATATATATATATATATGCATGTGTGTATGTGTATATGCGTATTTTTGTGACTGTGTGTGTGTGTGTGTATGTGAGTATACGTATACATGTATGAAAGTATGTACTCATATACATAGTTAATTTTATTCTATAATGAATTACGTGGTATATAATATTTGTACATACGTTAGTATTTAACCAATGGTGTTTAATCAGTTGTACTTGTTGGCGGATTTATAACATGTAGATTTGTTGGTCATGTGAAGTCAATTTCAAACTCTAAGCCCAGTATAACAGAACGGTGTATGTAATAATAGCCTGCTATTATTGTTTCTAATTTGATCATGCTATTACTAGGGCTCCGTGCTCGTCACCATCTACGTTAACGATATGGAAACGGATCGATTAGTTGACTTCCTACAACTCCCGCTCAGCAAGTCGTCTCCACTCACAAGACAAATAAAATCAACGGACTACACCCAGTTCAACCTCACGGGCAATGTCTCTAGCCAACCTTCATTGTAAGCAAGACAACTTTATTTCTAAACTTGCCCTGTTCTTATTTGTACAACATTCTTTTATTAATAGTGATTACAATATTTACTTCGCTGTTTACTGGTTCAGGTTTAATCATCAGTAATTGACGGGGTTTAGCTAGTTAGTTAGTTAGTCGCGGTTCCAACTTCACGGCAACGGGTCGTCCCCATATTGCTCCGTTCCTGTGCCAGTGAATATCACACAAAATGCTCCTCACTGCCCTCTGTGAACAATGGATTAGACAGGAGTGTTGGCAAGCCAACAGCCCGCACAGGTACACTGTGCATAATGCCACCGCCAGAATGCCAACACAAAAGTTCTCCACGAAAAATACAGTTCATCGTTGATGGAAACGGCAGTCAACAGAAAGACTTCATTGACCCATATGGCTCAGTCTCTTTCCGCAGGACGACCCACCGAAAGCGCCGCACAAATCACAAACTCCGTAACTACAGTGCCGACTCCCAGGAGTCTCCTGAAAAAAGTACTCGTGAACCGAAAAGGCAAACCACTCAATCCAGCAACAGCCGGCCGCCATCGTTCCGAACACGCAGTTCACTCTAAAAACAACCGCGGACCGATGCAAAAGCATTCCACGCGAAATTCACAGCTCACAGTGTCGCGCCACGCACTCACTCAGTAGCAGGGCGACGGAACCATAGCCTCCTTAGTCGCCTCTTACGACGTGCATGGTAGGCAACAGTGTTACTGACATGGTTTTCATTTGATTGACCAGTCCTTCACTGAGACTGACCAATTTCGTACCAATAAACTCACTGTATGTATATTTGTGATGACAGTATATGTTAAGCACAATTTTGAACTAATTTTGTTTACCGTCTGGGTATTGAGATTAGTTTATTGATAATGAGATATCTAAAAGATGTGGAACAAACTTTACCAACCTAGGCATACTCTCAGCCAGTTCTAATGTGGCTGTATAGTCTCTGCTGTGTGGCGTTGGTGATCAAGTCTGAGTGCAGCCCTATGTTTGGTATGCTGCCAGTCATTTCTAATACCGATGTCCCTCCATACCAAACTGTCCAGCATCTCCTCTCTTGGTATCCCCTTACCACTCTTCCCCTGGAACTTTCCAATTGTGACGATGCACTCCAGCTTTCCTCTTGTCAAGACATGACCGAAGAATGTGGACTATCTTTTTTTGAAGCGAGTAATCAGTTCTCATTGTGAGTTACCTTCTTTCAAAATATCTTTATTGCACTTTCTGTACGTTCATGTGTTCTTCTATAAACCTACATCTCCACAGTCTCCACATAATTCTTCATTTGTTTGCTAACAGCCCATGATTCCCTTCCATACACCAGGATTGTTTAATATAGCTCTCAAGAACTCTTTTCCTTATCTAGACAGACAAAGATAAATTGCATAGAATATTCTTTATCTTGTGAAATGCTGCCTTTGCCGTGGTTATTCTACATTTAGTTTCCTTTATAATTTTACGTTGGCTGTTATTATAGTAACAATTACTTTAATAATTTTAAATCGTTTAATCATACCATCTTTGCTAATTATCGCCTGGTTACATCAAAATATGCCTCTCCAGTGATGTAACATTGCAGTATTGGTCTCCACGATTATTTCTGTACTTGGAGAGGTTAAGGAGAGATCTGCAGCACAAACCCCGCGGAGATGTACCATGTCGGGCAACAAGTAGCTACACTAACCTAACTACTCTAGATGCAAGTCTTGTTCAGAGCTCAGAGACCTTAATGTCGACACATCGTAGTTAAGAGTTACGATTCAGTCTTCAAGAAGACTTACAACTAACCAACTAACCAGCCATCCAAGCCAATAATCAAATTAGGATGACAGGGAGAGACGAAAAGAGAGGAGATAACAATGGAGACGAACGCTGACAATCGTGGTGAATGTTTACACTCTTTCAGCACTTCCTTGCAACAAGCAAAGAAAAATAAAACAGGATCTTTAGACAAGAACTGGGGTTTATTTCTACTCACTACACAGAGAACAGAGAACAATAAATACAAGCCATAGATAGGTCATAACTGAACAGTAGCAACTAAGAAAATAAAGACATCTAGACTGGCTAGACAAAGTTATCGAAAACAACCAGACAAACAAACATGAAAGCATCCAGTCTAGCCAGTATATTTACCACCCATCCACAAACTATGAGGATTACAACTGACTCGCTCGATCTCCTTCTTGATGTGGGCTGCTGGGAGAAGAGACATTTCTGATGATATCAAGTGCCTTTATGTCAGCCTTCCGACCACCGTTGCTTTCGGGGACCGTCGGAGTTTTATTTTAACTGGCTAAATAATAATTGGCGCTTTATTTGACATGTTACACTCTTTAAGGATGTAACTACACACGCATACACTCACGTAATTCCATTTTTTGTTTTGTCCACTCTCTTCGAACTCGAGTACATATCGCACTGGATTAAATTATTGCGCGCGGAATAACATTCCTTATTACCAGACGAACCCATCACTCTTACTTCTGGGGTACCTTCTCAAGTCAACGACGAGAACTTAACATTACGTCCACCTGTCCGGCTCGGGGAACGAACCGCTATAACCAGAGAGTAATTCAGCTATAAATGTACTAACGCTGAATCGCCGAATGGTTACATTCTTCTAGGTAATAATCTGTCCCTTTTATTTCCACCTGAAACAACCAGGATGACACTGTCAGTAGCGGTTACCTGTGACAGATACTTCTACACTGACACCTGTGACGTCTACTGCCAGGACTCCGACAGCTGTAGTGGACACTACACGTGCGAACCTGTCACTGGTGACCGGATCTGCATCAGCGGGTGGGCGGGTCCGTATTGTAACATCTCGCTGGCTGGAGACGTGAAGTGCAGTGGTAAGGCAGTAGGTTATGCTCTATACCCTTTTTCATTTTGATTATCAATATTATCACACTGTCATCTTTGTCCTGGTCATTATTATAAAAGCATCATAGTAACTTACTCGTGAGCAAGTCCTACAGGTCATACCAAGGAGCAAGTCCTACAGGTCATACCCACGAGCAAGTCCTACAAGAAATAAATGAAAACCGTACACTGATGAGAGAAATTAAAAGTAGATAGTCACAATTTTTTTGGGCCCGTTATGAGAAGAAATAAAGTGGAAAATTTTGCGACAACAGGCAAAATTGAGGGGAAAAGAACAAGGGGAAAGCAGAGAGGTAAATATCTAGATGGCTTGGACACATGGCATAATCGAGACGCAAACACTGAGCTGATCCGCGACTCTGGTGATCGTATGAGATGGCGAAATATGGCTGGCCACGCTTATCGGCTGGGCAGATGATGATGGCATCATCATCATCATCATCATCATCATCATCATCATCATCATCATCATCATCATCATCATCATCATCAACCTCATCATCATCATCACCAGCCTCATCATCATCATTATCATCGTTCTTCATCATCGTGATTATCATATCAACATCAGTATTATAATTGCCATCTTCATCATCATAATCATCTTTATTCCTGCCCCTGTTGATGCGTTTATGGTTTACTATCTGATAAACAAATTAGCAAGAGCTTGGAAGCAACCGAGCTGTGGTTGCTGGGGCGAATAGTGTATATGACTTTGACTGCCAGAGTAATTAACAATGATTAGCTGCAAGAGGTTAATGGAAGTAGAACATTATATACACCCGGGAGGCTTAACTAGATTTTTTTAAATGTTGCATATTCCTTGCAGGACGTTGCAGTCAACACCTGCATTTTTTAGCGGCTGTTGATGTACTAGGCAAGTTTTTACGTTCAGTAGTTTGCCATTGCTTTATGAAAGACCAGCTCCCATACCAACACGTTATAACACAACGCGACACGGTCTGCTGCACAAATCGGTTGCGGCTGCGTTTCGAACGCCTGGTAAGCGGCTCACGAACCGCGTTCGCAAGCCTTTGTCCACGGAGATCGGCATGGTCTACAAGCGCCTAAAAAGTCGGATGTGTCGGCCGAATGGCACAAATATCGCAGCTCGGCTATAAACAAGCCAACGCATTTCATCTAAAACAAACAATTCGGACGAACAAAGGAAAAAAATTTGATTTTGTTTTCTTTTCCCATTAATCTTGTCAGGCGTCACCAAGTTCTACAATGTACTTCTTCTCATTACGTTCCTAAAAATGTTGACTGTCTACGTCAAATTTCTCTAATTATTCTAAAACAAATTACACAACGTTGTCTAAAACAGTAATCTGTATCTGTAATTAAATTTATTTATTATTGTTTTTCAATTACAGACGAAGATTCATCTACTAGCACAAATAAAGTATTTGCCTCCACGGATGACCCGCAAACCAAGGTTCTGAATCCAGCACAAGATGTCTTGGAATTTTCGAATACAGAGAGATCGATAACCCAAACATCAGAATCGACAGCACAAACTTCAGAATCGACAGCACAAACATCAGCATCGACAGCAAAAACATCAGAATCGACAGCACAGACATTAGAATCGACAGCACACACATCAGAATCGACAGCACACACATCAGAATCGACAGCACAAATATCAGAATCAACACCGGCATCCTTCAGACTTGAAGCAGCGGATACCGTATCTGTCGTCAGCACCCTTGGGTACACAATGGCGGACATCAGCGAAGTCCAGAGTCCGGAACCGGAGCCGCTGAAAGCCAGAGATGTACAAATAGCTGCAGATCTAGCAGACATGCTGGCTGTACAGTCGAACAATATGCAAGTTGCCAAGCCTACAGAGTTAGTTCCATCATGGGAAGCTAGTCTGTCCACTTTCTCAGCAATTGATCACACATCTACGGGCGAATCAACGCAGACATCAACAAAAGAGATACATGCATCTATACAGAGTCCGCACGACAGATTAACTTCTTCTGGAATTGAAATGATAAATAGAGAAGCTACAATACACATGCCAGACCTGGTTGTAACATTTAGTTCTGACGATGCTATGCCGACATTTAGTGCCAAAGAAAACACACTGAAAGACACGGCATGGCTTGATGCTGAAAGACAAACTCGAATTCCCGATTCTGACCACATAGTGTCTCCAACTGAGACAGAACACGGAGCCATCGCACGTGGTAACTCAGAAACAATTTTATCACTGACAGAAATTGATTCAACATTCAAAACTGATGTTTATCAGGTAATTATAACTTCAGAAATCACACTATCTCCTGGAGATGCAGAAATATTGGTGTCGGATACCTCTAGAACGGAGTTTACCACATTTGGGATTGATGCAGTCACGTTCATAGAGCCCACGAGAGTGATAGGAATAACGACAATAAAGGTAGAAGACACTGCCAACTTCGGGTCAGAGTTCGATTGGTCAACATCACAACCAGATCAAATTAGTCGTGACGTGAGTACCGTTTTGGCTACAGCAGTAAACTTAACACAGGACGGAATGCTAGCAGCGCTATCGACGTCTGACAACAGCATATTGTTGTCAAAGACAACAATATCACCATCATTTATAATCGAAGACTACTTATCTACTGTGATAACCGCATCTTCCGATTCTGCATCATATTCTCAATCAAACCCAGACAATACATTACAAGGGAACGATAACTCAAAGGTGACGGCAGAGTTAAGTTTCCTTCAAACGGCTATCAATACTCCACCATCCACCGACCAATGGAAATCTTTCATGACATTCTCCTTGCTATCCCCATCTGCGCCAGAAATAACTCCAGCATCCACAGAATATTCCACAACACTTCTTGTTTACAACGACCTTTCATTAGAATCTGCGCAGGCTGGCAGCAATGAGCACACCACAGCATCTCAGCATCAAGAAGTAAGAGAAACAATAACAGACAGTGAAATTAACACAACACTCATCAGACACGGAGTAGATTATTCTGCCGAATCTGTATCCGGTACCAAAGTAATGGCAGTGACAGAAATATGGAATTCATTGACGTCGTTATCAACTATGTCTGAAGCAATGGCTTCTATAATATCACCTTCAGGTGTGATAGAAGGATCTTTGTCTGTATTAGCAACGTTGTCACCAGCTGTACTAAATCCAAGCGAAACAGCAAAAGATCAGTATTCCATGTCTGCTTTGCCACTTGTGATAGATGGAAAGATGCCAATCAGTTCTTTACCACCTGACTCTGAAACGTTGCTTTCTTCTAGTTCTGCTGCTTCAGCTGCAGATAAAGATTCGACTCAGATGTCGATGACACCAGGAACTCGTGTAGCTAATTTAACAGAGTTACTGTCATTACCCACACAAGATACACAGTTAACCCAATCTCCCCTTTCACCTGTATCAAACACAGCGGAAGTGTGGAACACAGTTACAGCAGGACAACCTGAAACGACGTTGCCACCTTTATCACCCGACTCAGATACACAACTTGGGAAACCATCCGTCTCAACAATACCAGGAGAGTGGTCGCCAGTTTCAAAAGCGGCAGAAATAACAAATATGTTTCCTTCAGGTACAACTGAACCACAAACAACAAAACAAACGGTATTAAATACAACATTACCATCTGCAACGGACATCGAGCATTTGATTACAACAAGAATATTATCCGTATCAGAGGTACAGCCATCGCCGACTACAAACATACCGTTTTTAACAGAACAACTAGATTCATTGACCCAGTTATCAGAAGTCAGCAGAGAAATGCCCTTGGTGCTCTCTTCCCTTTCTTTGACTGAATCGCCGTTTTCTATTAGATCAGCATTGGCTGCCACTGAAAGATGGGATTTAGGTACACGGACAGGAAACATAGCTGGTACAGTGTCTTTTGTGACACCGATATCGGCTTTGAGTGGGACAGTGTCGTTTGTAACATCGACACCTGAATTAGCTGGCGCATCTCTGTTTGTTACATCGATGCCAGAATTAAGTGGCACGCCGTTGTATGTTACAACGATATCAGAATTAACCGCCACAGCGTCAAATGTTACACGGGCACCAGACCTAGCGGATACAAACTCGTTTGTTACATTTATACCAGTTGAGACATTTGTTACATCGACACAATCTGCGTTACCTCTCACACCGACACCAAGTTTAGCTGGTACCGTGTTATTTGTTACATCGACACCAGAATTAACGGACACCATGTTATTTACTACGTCCACACCAATTGAGACATTTGGTACATCGACACAATCTGCGCTATCTCTCACACCGACTCCAGGTTTAGCTGGTACTGTGTTATTTGTTACATCGACACCAGACTCAACTGATACCATGTCCTTTGTTACATCGACACCAGTTGAGACATTTGTTACATCGACACCAGTTGAGACATTTGTTATATCGACACCAGTTGAGACATTTGTTACATCGACATCAGTTGAGACATTTGTTACATCGACATCAATTGAGACATTTGTTACACCGACACCAGTTGAGACATTTGTTACAACGACACCAGTTGAGACATTTGTTACATCGACACAATTTGCGTTATCCCTCACACAGTCACCAGACTTAGCTAGGACCGTGTCATTTGTTACATCGACACCAGACTTAACTGATACTATGTTGTTTGTTACATTAGTATCAGTAGCAAATGATACATTGACATTTGTAACACCGACACCAGATAGTTTAGTGTCATTTCCTGCATCGACGCAAATAGTGTCAATGTTTCAATCGACACCGGAGTTAACTAATACGGTACCATTTGTTACAGTAACAACAGAAGAAAACGAAGTATCGTCTTCATTTAAACCAATATCATCTAGAACTGAAACATGGCTTTACATTTCATCAACATCAGGTCTCACAGCACAGTCATCTTTAGCTGAGATCTGGTCTTCACTAACAGGATCTGTAAGTGACGCATTGTTGTTTCCTTGGTCATCAGTTAGTGAGACAGGGATATGGAATTCACCCCTAAGTGTAACGGAATCAATACAGTCAAGTACCACAGTACCGGCTGCATCATATCCGCTGTTTTCGATTACACCCTTCACGGCTGGTACAGACATGTGGACACCGGTGACGGCTGTGGGTACTTCAATTCCGGCTGTGACCGAAAGGTCGTCACTTATAACAGTACCGATAGTAACTGTATCCTTTTCACTCACGTCTCTTGGGATTACATTGTCACCAGTTACACCGGTACTGGATGTAAGTGCCAAGTCTTCACTGACATCTGAACTGTCTATAGACACACGGCTGCCACTTACACCAGTGCCGGAACTAAGTTTATGGTCGTCACTTACATCACTACATACTATAACTGCGTGGTCTTCATCAGTACCGGCTGGGATTTTATGGTCGCCTCTTGCACTATCACTGAATGCAACTGTTTGGTCGTCACTGACACCAGTACCGATTGTAACTGGGTGGTCTTCATCAGTACAAGCCGAGACCATATGGCCGTCACTGATACCATTACCAACTGTAACAACATGGTCCTCATCAGTACAAGCCGAGACATTATGGTCGTCACTTACACCACTACCGATTGTAACTACGTGGTCTTCATCAGTACCGACTGTAACTACGTGGTCTTCATCAGTACCGACTGTAACAACGTGGTCTTCATCAGTACCGACTGTAACAACGTGGTCTTCATCAGTACCGGCCGAGACTTTATGGTGGTCACTGACACCAGTACCGACTGTGACTGAATGGTCGTCATCAGTACCGGTTGAGACTTTACGGTCGTCACTTACACCATCCCTAAATGCAACTGTCTGGTCGTCACTGACATCACTACCGGATATAATAACACGGACAACACTTTCATTAACACCGGCTGTAACAACAGTATGGGCTTCATCATCCTCGCTTCCACTATCAGCCTCTTTCACACCCGAGTCCAGTAGCCAGCCATCATTATTGCCTCATACAAGTTTATCAATTATATTCACACCATTGGAAAGCACACAACTCACGAGCTCCCTGTATACGTCTGTTATAGTTATCACTACAACCATAATTCCGACATTCACAGCAGCGACCCCTTTAGTAACCATGACAACAACAACTGCTGATACGACCACAACCACAACTTCAAGACCAACACCAATAAGAGGTAAGATAGATTAACTCTTCTTTCGCCTTGTATCCCCAGTTGAGGTATAGGCCTTCAACCAAATCAAGCAATGCGGTGGCATCTTTTGCTATACCCTCCATTTCTTCTCTATATTATCAATTTCTATCTATAATGATTCTATTTTTCGTGTGTTTTTAGGTATCCCTCTATTTCGTCTGTCCTGAGAGTTCCAGTGAAACACCTTTCTTATTATGCTATTATCAAGAATTTGCTGTGTGTGTGTCCTATCAAGTGTTACTTCTTTTCCCAACCTTATGACCTGCTGAAGTCTCTCCAGTTATCTCACTAAGTTACACGTTAGTTGCATATCCTTTACAGGACATTGCAGTCAACACTGCCATTTTTTTTTCTTTTCTGGTGCTGTTGTGATCTCTTGGAACGTTCAGTTCTCTCACAAAGCTCTACAATATACACAGACATACACATTGTGTACCCTTCCAACCAGCCTTATGAGACCCATGTCTGGAATAAACCGTCCAACTTCATTTGCAGTAACAGACTCCCCAACAGGGCCGTGCCGTGCTATGAAAAGAGAGGCGGTTGCATCAGGCGGCACCGTAAGGGGGCGGCATAAGCAGTGAAATCAAAATACAATTTGAACCATTCAATAATTAAAATTCTTTTCGCAACGCTTTTCTATATTGGTCTATGTTATTCCGATATTAATGTGTACGATGTACGATTTATCGCACGCCTCTGCCTAACCGCTTTCGATACCCTTTGTATTCGGTTTCTGGTGCACGTGCATCGTTTAAGGGGCGGCATTTTGGCGAAATTTAAGGGGCGGCATTTCGAAGACTTGCATCATCTGAGAAAATCTACCGCACGGCCCTGCTCCCCAATCAGGGTTTTCTATATTCGTTGAAAAGCTTCCAACCAATCATCAGTCCTACACGTACGCCCAAGCAAATATGTTTGATTTGGAAACACGATTCCAAGTTTTACATGAAAGGTCTCATCTCATCTCATCATGTTCCTATTGTACAATAGGAACATGATGAGATGAGATGAATGGTGTCGGTGAAGCTTAAACAGCAAGAGAATGTCCGCTTATGGGCTTCATGTATCGATATTCCCAGGGACTCTGCTATTCCCTTCGTTCATCGTTTACGTGGTTGGCCTCTTCCTCTGCTTCCATTTTGTATGTACATCATTGTTTGTTGTAGTATAACCTACTTGCGTGGCCAAACCATTTGACTTGCTGCCGTCTAATAAAATCTAGCGTTGCTATAACCCCACTTTAGTCCTGATTTCTTCATTTTTGATCTTATCTCTTCTTGATACATTGAGTATTCTTCTCAGGAATCTCATTTCTGTTGTTGTGATGTTTCTTTTCTCTTTTTCTGTCATTGTCAAGGTTTGGCATTGGTAGCGTAGAGTTGGTAGGAAGATTGTGTTGCAAAGTGCTTTCATAGTAGTTATTGATACATGTTTGTTCTTTAGTATTGGTGCCATTTGTCCAATGAGTTGGTTTGCCTTATTTCATCTACTTTCGATCTCGTCTTCTGATTTGCCATTTGATGATAGTATACTTCCTAGGTACTTGAAACTCTTTACTTGTTTCTGGGGATGTTCGTTTAGATGAATTGTTGTAAAATAAAAATAAAAAAGATAGAGATTTTATTTATGGGTATTAGTCGTGGATGATTTCGCAATCACTAAAGTAGAAAATTGGGACTTTTGAGTTTAAATGTTACATAAAAATTCTTACAATATCGTGGGCCAAGAAGAAGAAATAACAATTCTTAGAATATTGTTGACCAATAAGATGAAACATACTATTATATTATAAAATTCTACAAGACCTAAACATCGAAGAAAACTGGTTCATAAACAGAATAATGTCTCTAGAACTAAAATACTTTAGCCATATTATAGGGTGTATTGTTAATAAATGTGCAGTGCTTGAAAATATTGCCGGTCCAAGTTTTATATTTACCTATTATGTTGCATTAACTTTACAGAAGGTGAATACAAAACTTGGACCGGTAATATTTTCAAACATTGCACAGTCATTAAAAATACACACTATGTAATCATAGTGGTTCATAAAGAACACTGATGGAAGGCATTGTTTCTGGAAGAACAGATAACTGTCGACCAGCGCAAAAGTGTACACAGGGGCTTGCAGACATTTTAGAAATGAGGATGTATGTGGCGGGAGAGATGGCCAGAGATTGAGAGGCATTTAGGCTCGTTGTGATGAGAGCGATGTTCTACAAAGGAACTGCTGCATGATGATGTCTGGATATATCCCTCCCTGTCTGTCTTTCCTAGAAGAGAGTTTACGACAAGTCTATGATGACCAGTTTACGAAGCTGGGTGGAACTCAGAGGGTTACGAGTCCGGACAAATAATCCTGCCTGATTTGAGGTATTATTATCCATAACACAGAATGGTATAGAAAAACTAATAACCTCAACCCAAAAGAATAGCGAAAATCACAACTTATATCTTAACACAGCAAAAACAAAGATAATGAACACAGATAAAACTAAAAGGAGACAGAAACATATGTTAATGAGGAAAAATTGGAGGTGGTGGAAAATTCCGAATATTTTAGGTCACTATTTACCAATAATGGTGACACAATGAAGGAAATAAAAAGACACATATCTACGGCTCTTCAGAAACTAAAACAACTGAATAAATTCTGGGGTGCTACAGATAGAAATGAAATAGTTAACTTTTTAAGAGCATGCATCTTTCCCATTGCAACATACGCCTGTGAGACTGGACACTTACTAAACAAGCTGAACAGCGCATAAATGCCTTTGAATATAAATGCAATAGACCGATTCTAAGAATATCTTGGATGCAGAAAAGAACAAATGCATCCATGCGACAAGAGCTGAATATTGAAGCAGGTTGGTTACTAAAGACGATAAAACAAAGAAACAAAGACAAAAATGAAAGTGTGGGGAGAACAATCACGGAGGGGTATATACCCGGGAAGAGAGGAAGAGGAAGGCCAAAGAGAAAATGGGTGCAGGATGTGGCAGATGACTCCAGATGGGTATATTGGACAGGGGGCATCTTGCTTATGACAGAGTAGTTTTCCGGATGGTTATTATGGGAGCGAATTTCTGGAAGGGAGTAGCTACTGAATGAATTACGATTTGAACTCGGACGACTGTCGTGGCACGTATGCACACTAACCATCTTACTAGTGTATCTTGGCTTCCGGAAAGAAAGACAAACACACAGATGATTATTTTCACAAAACTAGAAAAAATTGCATGTAGGTGTCTTGACACCCACGTGTTACCGAAACCAGTAAGGTAAAGGAAGAATAATTACACTGTAGCCTTCATGTAAGTTGTAAGAGCCGACTAAGGAGGGATTTTGTGAGAATGGCTACATCGTCAAGCAGAAAACTGGCTACATAGTCAAGTCTACATGAGCAAGT
>OY992885.1:92255704-92260704 GCA_963921405.1 Cepaea hortensis
TTTCTTTCTTTCTTTCTTTCTTTCTTTCTTTCTTTCTGTCTTTCTTTCTTTCTGTGTTTCTGTGTTTCTTTCTTTCTTTCTTTCTTTCTTTCTTATTTGTTTGTTTGTCCCTTTTTTCCCCGTAGCTCTGTTTATCTATTTTCTGTCTGTTTTGTGTGTTTGTTTGTTTGTTTCTTTCTTTATCACCGTCTGTCTGTTTAACTATTTTCTTTCTTTCTTTCTTTCTTTCTTTCTTTCTTTCTTTCTTTCTTTCTTTCTTTCTTTCTTTCTTGTTTGTTTGTCCCTCTTTTCCCCGTCGCTCTGTTTATCTATTTTCTGTCTGTTTTGTTTGTTTGTTTGTTTGTTTGTTTCTTTCTTTCTTTATCACCGTATGTCTGTTTAACTATTTTCTTTCTTTCTTTCTTTCTTTCTTTCTTTCTTTCTTTCTTTCTTTCTTTCTTTCTTTCTTTCTTCAAGTCAATACATAATCACAGTGATTTCTTTGCATCCTCGGCTCTAGCATGTTGCAACTCGGTACTTGTCGATGAGAATGACGCCTACTTTGATGCCCAGGGGTGAGTTGACCCGCAGTTTGACAACACTTGTATGTTATACAAGTTATTTAGTGTGTTTACCAACAGACGTACAACAACTTTAATGTTGTACACGTCATCATCATCTTCCACTTTTGCCGTCAAGCGTCGTGGGGAGGAACAGTTGGCGTTCCAGAGCCCGATGGGTGGCACTGGGTGTCATTCCGTGTAATTGTACATTGTCTTTGATGTCATAAATAAATTTACATTGTCTTTGATGTCGTAAATAAATTTACATTGTCTTTGATGTCATAAATAAATTTACATTGTCTTTGATGTCGTAAATAAATTTACATTGTCTTTGATGTCGTAAATAAATTTTCTTCTCTGGCGTCCTCTTGCTCCCGTATCAGATATTTTTTAATTTTTTTATGTAGCGCCAGTGCTGGTAGTTGATGGTGTTACATTCTAACGAGGTGGCCAAACATTTTGATCTTCTTCATTTCAATATATACACTTCGGAGGAGCAAATGGATCACCATAGTCTGGTAAGAATGAGGCAGCGAGGTGGGACGAGGGGATCTGGCCAATACTCGACGCTCAGAGGAAAGGCGAGACGGACATATAATCAGATTGCTACTGGAACTATTAGTGATGGAACTCTTCGCTGGCTGCTAAGGATGAGAACGGAACGCTTATGGGAATGTCCCGAATGCTGTGATGTCGGTTCCTAAATCAATCAATCAATTAATAAATCATTTCAATATATGAGGCACAAAGTGTCCATCCCACTGTTTGTCTGATAACATAATTTCTTACTCGGTGTCGGATAATTAAATTGGCAGTTCTTCTCAAGCATCTCATCTCGCAGGTGTTGATTTTGTTTAAGTGTGATGTGGATAAATCCAAGTTTAACATTGGTAGTATATGGTTGGGGTGAAAATGCTATTTATTATCTGTCATTTTGCTGACATAGATATATTTGGGTTTACTTTTATCTTAAAAACAAAATTAGAACATTTCGGTAGCAAACATGAGAAACCTCCTAGTCCACAGAGAAGTAATACAACCTACATATACGTAGTAACCAATTCTAAATAGTAAGTATATGATATGTAATTTATATACTTCTGTTACAGAAACCTACTCGTCAGGTTGGAATACACATTTAGTCCACCAGCAGGGCCAGATCCAGCCAATGTGGACAGAAACACCCTGATTGTACAGGCAGACAGACGGCTGAACACCACCCAAGTGTTTCAAGTCAGTGGCAGTCGCGTCTATCAAGGCACCATATTTGGACCGGATGTTGTCTTCAGCCTTGACATTGCTGGCGAGGTGACCGCCGAGGAGTACCGTCAGATTGAAGAAGCTATAACAGTCGCCTGGAGCCAGACACATCCTGGTAATATATACACGTGCCTTGCTTCGTCTTTTTTTAAAGGAATTTTATTTTGTCCCCCCGCTGGCCCACTTAGAACTCAAGCGAAGTCCGTACACACTACTTCATTTATCACTGTACTGACCTTGGCTTGTGGATTAGCTTTCCCGATTACTAATGTCACTCGGCCTCAGGCGATCAGGCGAACCCGCTCCGACTTCAGAGGTGCTTATAATTGACGTTCCCAAGTCTAGGACGAGAAGTCAACATTTTAGTCCAAATGTCCGATGTAGGGGTTGAACCCCTTACCTCGGCATCAGAACAGCGGATGTTTAAGAACGCGTGTTCTTATCCATTCGGCCATAACGATCTCCGTCAGAGAAGATGCAGCAGCAGTATCCCTCAGGGTGTATGTTTACTGTATTCATAGTTGTGTAGCAGGTCATTTGAAGAATGCTGCTTTTATCATCATCATTATCTATCAGCATCATCATCATCACCATCATCATGGTCATCATCATCATCATATGTCATGCGATAAGCGTGGGCGGTCCTGGGTCGCAACCTCACACGATCACTAGAATCTTGCATCACGTTTGTTTTCTTGTCCCTGTCATGCCAGGCGCTCAAGCCATCCAGTTAATTTTCTGTATACCTTCCCCTTGCACTTTTCCCATAACTTTTCTCAGTTGTCACACGGTTTCAAGTTTCACCCTCCTCATAACATGCCCAAAAAATATTGATTATCTGTCTAATTTCTGTAATCGGTTCTACGGTTTTCTTTGTTTCTCGTAATACTTACTCGTTGGTCCATGCCCGCCTTTATCATAGCCCAAGGGAAAAGATTCTTTGCCAGCACTTCTGCCTCTTGCATTCCCATGCCCAAGACATCTACAATGTCGCGTGTCCGTCTTCATGAAGGTCGCTTCCCCGGTCTCTTCTCCCAAGAGCCGTGCCTTCCATTATTGCTCTTTCCAAACCACTGTGCCATTTAATGTGATCAGAGTATTTTAGTTTCAGAGACATGAATGTTGTTTATGAGCTAATTGCCATCGAAATCAACGCAAGGCGGTCGCTTCCGAATCGTCTCAACTGATTTCGAACCCTCGACCCGGTATGTCAGGCTATTGTGAAACGCGTTCACTGCACTTAGCCACAGCACCGGATATTATGAATTTGCAAAAAAAAGTATTTGAGGTGGGGGAGGGGGGGGGGGGGAGACCGGGGAAAGTTTTGACCAAGGGAACTAATCATGTAATGTTTCTTATGAACATATTATTTAGAGTTTGCCCCCTTAATTTACACAATTAATCACCAAATACTTAAAAATCTTTTACAGGCTATATGTTAATGCTTGCACATCAGAATGAACTGACTGAGAATAAGATCACTAGGTGCATAGACCTAGATATATTAAGTTTGTTGTATGTGTACCTCGAGGTTAAATAAAAGCTGCAGTTTCACTAATCTTTCTTAGAAATCTTAAGGAATATTGTTGTAAACTACAATTCATTTCATTGCTATAGATGTCTAGGTGTCTTTTTTAATTTTAGGTGCCATTTTAAATTCGCTTTCTTTCGCTTTGAACTCACTCAAGCGTGGTAGTCCATATATGTGGTATTACGTTTAGTACACTTGACTGATTTTTGCGTGTGGATTAGATTTCCCTATTACCAGTGTCCCTCACCCGCAGGCGAGCCCATTCCGACTTCAGAGGTACTTGTAATTGACGTCCTAAAGTCAAGGATGAGAAGTCAACATTTTAGTCCAACTGACAAGTGTAGGGTTTGAACCCGCGACCTCGGCATCAGCAAACCGGAAGTTAAAGAGAGAGCGCTCTGATCCATTTTACCATGCTGACCTCTCTAGGCGTCAGTAAAGAAGGTAGTTTGCCATTGGTTTCCTTCTTGGCAGTGAGCACACTTGTCGGTGACCGTAGCCATTTCATTCCTTCTTGGCAGTGAACACACTTGTCGGTGACCGTAGCCATTTCATTCCTTCTTGGCAGTGAACACACTTGTCAGTGACCGTAGCCATTACATTCCTTCTTGGCAGTGACCACGCTGCTTCCGTGACCGTAGCCATTACATTCCTTCTTGGCAGTGACCACGCAGGTCGTAGCCATTGTCTCTGTAAAGAGATCCTATGTCTAACGTGGCAAACTTTAGATCATAACAAACAACTACACGTCACATGGTGCCTAGCTATCGTAGTGGCTAGACACTCGCCTGCCGGCCAGGAGGTCAAGGATTCGATCCCCAGCTGAGCGAATTCGGATTTTTCAAATTTGACGTGGACTCCCATATCGACGCCGCCTTAAAATAGTACCAAGAATGTCTTGGGAAGTAAAGACGGCCGGTGTGATACCGACCTCATCACCCACCCAGAGCCGTATGGTTTATAAAACTAAGGGTCTAGTACTGTATTATTTTTAGTAATCAGCTGAAACACCCAAAATGCACATTTGGATATAAGAGTCGCTGAAGAGGGTTAAACATTCGTTGGAGGGTAAAGAGATCTATCAGGTGTATCCAAAATTAATGCAATATTAAAGAAGACTGGTTATTAAGTAGTCGTGAGCTACTTTGGGCGGTGCTCACTAGACCCGACACCTCACATTGTTCTAACAGCTTCGGGCAGAGGAGCGCAACTGGGAGTGTACAAGCCTTATCCTAGTGCAACGAAATGCAGCATAAATGCTAAGTGTAGCTAAATGTCATGGTAGGGCAGACCAGACCTTGGTCGGCAACTGGTCTAGGATCGAAGCTTCGACAGGCAGACAGTTAGAGCCTTGATTTGCTGATCCGACAGCTTCTGCAGCTTGCCTTGTTTAAGATATATTGGTGTTAATTTTCCCCTGGAGTAAACTAGACAAACCGAGAGAAGGATCTTGCTGCATGGGCAACACATGGTCTCTACAATTTAGCCCAGGTTTTGCGCTGTTCTTGAAGCACATTGTAACAAACTATCCTGTCAAGACGGCAAGGTGCCTGTCAATACGAAAACCTGCAGGCCGAGAGATGAATCATGCTGCAGATCAGGCTTTGTGAAGTGGAGTGGTTATTATGCCTTTTGTAACAATCTATCGTCCGCCAAGACGGCAAAGT
>OY992885.1:92265704-92298204 GCA_963921405.1 Cepaea hortensis
TACAATCCGTCTCCATTCATCTCTCTGGTGGACCTTCTCTTGCCAGCCGTTGATTCCAAGTGCTTGTAGGTCTGTACATGTATTATCTCTCCACCGCCTTCTTGGTCTACCTCGGGGTCTACGGTCATTTATTTCCTGAGTGTAAGCGAGTTTTGTTTCCCTATTATCTTCCATTCTTTCTATATGCCCCAGCCATTGTAGTCTATTAGCCTTCATGATACCAGTGATTAGCGGGGACTTAAACAGATCATAAATGTCTTTGTTACTTCTTCTTTTCCACTCTCCACTTTGTGTATCCCTAATGGGTCCAAAGATGCGTCTTAAAATTTTGTTCTCAAAGGTTTGTAACAAGGCTTCGTCTCCTTTCGTTGTACTCCAGGTTTCAGAGCCATACAGAACAACTGGTCTGATCAGTGTTTTGTATATTGTGATTTTGTTGTTACGAGATAGCGCCTTTGATTTTAGTAGATGTTGTAGTGCATAGTATATATTATTTCCAGAGTTGATTCTAGTTTGTATTTCTTCCCTTATGATGTTGGAGCAGTTGAAGATTGTACCCAGGTATTTGTATGTTTCCGTTCTTTTAATGGTCATATTATCTATTTGTATGTGGCCAGAGTTTCTAGCCATTCCGTCTCTTGAAATTACCATATATTCTGTCTTATCTTGGTTGATAACCAGCCCCATCTGTTGGGCTTTTCCCTTTAAGTGAGTCAATATTTCCAATGTCTTTTGTTCACTTTGCCCTATAATATCTATATCATCTGCATAACCAAGCAGCTTGGATGTTCCTCCAATATCACATTCCTCCTTTACCTTCCTTACAATTTTCTCTAGAGCCAGATTGAAGAGTAGCGGCGATAGTGCATCACCCTGTTTCAAGCCAGATGTTATTTGGAAGGGGTCTGATTTCCTGCCTTTATATGTTACTATATTATAAGTATCTTCCATGCATAGTCTGGTCATGTTGATTAACTTCCTTGGTATTCCAAATTCCTGCATAGCATTCCATAGACTATTCCTATGGACACTATCATAAGCCTTTTTAAAATCAACAAAAATGTTATGGAGATCTCTTTTATATTCCCAATGTTTCTCGGCTATTTGTCGTAAGATAAATATCTGATCTATTGTTGATGTGTTTTGTCTAAAACCCGCCTGGTAGTCACCTAATATGTCTTCTGAATATGGTTTTAGTCTATTTAGTAATACTGCGGATAGTATCTTATAGCTTGTGGACAGTAGTGATATTCCTCTATAATTTCCACATTGGAACTTGTCTCCTTTCTTAAAGATAGGTATCAATAATGACTCTTTCCAGTCATGGGGTAATTCTTCTGTCCTCCAGATTTTTATTATTAGTTCGTATAGCTTTAGATGTAATGCATGGCCACCTGCCTTTATAAATTCAGCAGCAATTCCATCAGTCCCAGTTGCCTTATTGTTTTTAAGTCGTGTGATTACATATAGGATTTCTTCAAATGTAGGTTCTTCAATTTGTGGTTCGCATGTTAGAACCTCTTCCTGTGGGAAAATGTGACTTGGAGCTTCACAATTTAGTAATTCAATAAAATATTCTTTCCATGTGTTGCACATTTCCTCATTGGTATTTATCATATTCCCATTTTTGTCTTTTAAACCATATGTGTTTTGTTGGTGCCCTCGTTTCATTGACTTCAGTTCTTTAAAAAATTTTCTGGATTCATTTTTCTGGTGATTAGTTTCCATATCTTTGATTATATTACTCATATATTCTCGCTTCTGCTGTCTGACTATTTTTGTAGCCTCTTTACATTCATTTCTATAATGCTCTTCCTTTTGGATGTTATTGATGTCATTTAACCATACATGTCTGGCATTCTTCTTCCTAATGACTGCTTCTTCACATTTTTGATTGAACCATCTGTTCTTTCTATGCGTGGTTAACACACCGAGACATTCTTCTGCGGTAGAACACACCGAGACATTCTTCTGCGGTAGACTGAATTGTATTCTTGATGTTCAACCAAGTTTGGTCAACGCTTTCCTCCAAAGGGTTTTGCAGAGTTTCAAGTTTACATTTTATTTCATCTGTAAATTTCTCTTTGACTGTAATGTCTTGCAGTTTTTCTCTGTTATATGTTGGGTGTAATCTTTGTAATTTAGTATAGAAAGCTCTCTTAAGTTTTATTTTAAATTTTGCTCCAACGAGGAAGTGGTCACTGTGGCACTCAGCTCCTCTATAACTTCTGACTTGCTGTATGTTTGATGCATTTCTGTTGTTAATTAAAATGTGATCTATTTGATTATAGGTTCTCTTGTCACATGATTTCCAAGTTTGTTTGTGTATATCCTTTCTTTGTAGTCTGGTACTGCTAATCTGCAGTCCTTTGGCTTCTGCCAGGTTGATGACTCTCCATCCATTATCATTTGAAGTTGTATGTAGGCTTTCCATACCGGCCACTTTTTCATTAGTTTGCTCTCTACCTATTTTTGCATTGAAGTCTCCCAGCACAATCAGGATGTCCTGTTTGGGGGTTTCTTCTATGACATCTTCCAGATCATTATAAAAGTCTTCTTTAATATCATCTTCTTTCTCTTCAGTAGGTGCATGTACATTAATCATCGTTATATTTTTCCATTTACCTTTTATTCGTAATTTACTAATCCTGTCATTAAAAGCTTTAAAGTTTAAAACGTTCCCCCATAACTCTTTTTTGATGACAAATCCTGTTCCTAATTCATGTTTATTTTGGGTGTTTCCTCCATATATTATAATCATTCCATTTTGCTCTAAAGTACCCTCTCCTGGCCACCTTATTTCTTGAATTGCTGTTATATCCATTTGATATTCACCCAGCTCCCGGGTAAGTTCTTCGGCCGCTCCAGCTCGATATAGTGTCCGTACATTCCATGTTCCAAATCTCAAAAGTCCTTTAACGTTCCAAGGTCGTTGTCCAGATAAGTCAGTCCGATATCGAGGCTCATGTATTTGTTTCGTAACAAAGAAAGGTTTTTACAAAGGTGGGGATGTTAACCCCACGCTTCAACCCCCAACCTGGAGGACCAGGGTGTTTCTCTTTGTCTGTTCTCTACCCTTTGACCTGTCCGGCTTGGGAGGCCCTGCTGGTAGCTACGCTACCGCCGGCATAGCTCTCAGGATCATTGAGAAACTCAAGCTCCCCCACCACGACAAGGTGGAAACACCATCGGGGGAGAGGGAACATTGCGTTTGACGAATATTTTCCGGGAGTTAATGATATGGATGGTTTAGCCATAATGAGCAGATGGGTCTGTGTCGATCGTCTACACCAATGGATCTGTGCTAGGAGGTGAAAGAAATGCCCTGGGGGTTTGTGGCGAAAGTTGGAGGACGGTGTTTGGTGCAGGAGAGCCTGGCATATGATACCTGTAACGGAGTGTTTCGGGTTCACCTTGGGTAGTGAGAGTGAACCACACCCGAGGTGTCTCTAGCACTCCCGTGTATTCTAGCCCCAGGGGTTGGACGAGCAGATACACTTTTTTTCTCTGTGGTTGATCTCAGGTTATTTAGTTACGTCTACACACCCCTCCAGATTCTAGACCCCTACTAACTACCTACACCTGTTGAACAATGAACACTTAGGCATCGTCCGAGACCACACTCAATCATTATACAAAGAGCAAGTCAACTTACATAAAGTTTATTCTACCCTTGAGAATATAGAACTGAAATGAACTTCCTGATAGAAGAATCTATTTACACAAATAGAAGATAGAGTAGAGAAAGACAGAGATGTAGGTGTCTTCATCGAGTTGAGAAGTAGAGTGGATGCAGATGTCCCGTCCAGTCGGTCCGCCACTCACCCGGCTTCCTTCCAGTGAGATGACTAGAACCTTGGAGACCACTCCGTCTCCTGAACGTGGAACCACAACAAACGAGTCACTGCTGGACCACACTTCACTGGACCAACTGCATCTATAACACTCCCACGGAGTCACTGGTAATACAGTTCTCGAACACTACCGAGTTGGAGACAATCTTCCTGGACTTGGCTCCAAGTATTGGTTACTTCGATGAACTACATAGTCACTGACCAACCGAATGGTCTGTCACTCCTAGCACAGTCCCACTGCAGAACCGATATGGCATTGACCAATTCAATGGTCTCTTACAGTCACACTTTGTAGGATCAGATATGGCTACTGAAAAGTTACTGAGTCCTTCTAGCACACAGTTGATAATCTGGATACGGAAACAGTACATTAATAGAATCAGACATCTATTTTACGGAAACAATTCAGGTTGGACTATAATCCATAGTCCCTTCCACCGGGTTACACTTGACACACGTCAATACTGGTGTAGTTCTTCTCAAGACCTGCCACTCGAGCTGTCCAAAGAACCATTCAAGTGTCTGAAGATTAGTTACTTCTGCGTTTAGGCAGAACCCCCGTCAAACCAGACGGACCGGTGTTCCCTGTCGAGCATGATTACTCAACATGCTGAAATGTTCCTGGCAAAAACAGAGTATCTTCTATTTTAAACGATCACAAACCATCACGTCCCACACGTGCACCTTCAGGGCAGTTGTATGTCTTGAAGCAAACTTCACGCATGGTGAATCACATTGGGTACCTGGTGTGATGGAGTCTGGCGTGATAAGTAAAGAACTGAACCCTTCGCTCTGTCACACGAAGTGGTTTTCTGCCAACAACAATTATAGTTGACTGGTTCCTCAACAGGCAAACTCCTGAAAAGGAAGAGCGACCGGTGAGAGTATACTGGCCCAAACATTAGTCCACATGCATCCTACCAATAACTACTCAACTCTCAGTCATGCTAGTTAGTTATTCATATAACCAAAGCATTATCTCTATATGGAGAGTAGTCAAGCATGGGTTCACAAATGTCAGCTGGCCTCACAGAACAGCCCGTCAAACAGAGCTAGACATCAGAATGACGAGTCTGATCATTGGTCTCACCTATCCCTAATCATCTACCAGTCGTCGCTAACGTCAGTAATGATACAAGGCTGTTATTGTTCTAATCTAATCGAACTAAACAAATAGGTAAAGAGTCCCTAGACTCATTCCTAACATCATCAATGTACATTAAGAAACATAAACTTGATCAATATACCATCCCTCGGGATATAGGAATAGTACATGATCACATCCACTATGTACACAAGCCTGTTTGCTGGTGGGACCACCTGCCCAAGCCACAGCAAACTCTTCTTATCAGACTCTGCCTTAGAGTCAAGAAGCCTTCTTGAGAATACATGTTCCCCCCCCCCCCCCCCCCATGTTCCAAGGGTACTGTTCCAGTTCTGTCCTCCCAAGTGGTTTAGCCTTGGCCTGGACTGAACTTCATCGTTGGCTTGGTCTACCAACACATACTTTCCTAACTTGCTTTCACATCCCCCATATTCGATATTTCCCCAGTCTCATACAGCCTCCTGCATCCTTCCATACTTCCAGCACCTTAGCATTCACTCGCACTAGCGCCAGCATGAAAGAAACAGGATAGCTTAGACAAGATTTCAGAACGCATATTTACATCGCGACGGCACGCAGTGTTATCACGCGTCGATCTATTCGGCGTTCGGAATTACCCCAGGAAGTATCCCATGCCATGAACTAATATATATACACAATGTCACATCATATATATATATATATATAGATAGATAGAGCACCAAAGCCACTTACCTTTCCACAGAAATCCTCTGTTCCACACAATGAATTCACTACTAAGTTACTACACAATAGTTACATCATTCCTGGTGGCACAGAACTAAGTTCTTCCTTTACTTAGTAACTCAGCACACTTTTGTCTGAATCTCCACCTACCAACTTACCTGGTTTTCTAACCGTTCTTCTGGCTTCAGCAACTGACTGATATAATCTAAGTTTCCATCCGGCACAAGTAACTAGGTTTTATTCTAACACAGCAACCTAATAGATGCAACGATTGGCAATATATGGTACATATATTTGGAACCCAAATCGCCCACATCACATTACGGCGTTCCTAACAGCTGATTCGCGAGCACACGGTAAACAAACCCACGATTAATTGTCACCTGCGTTATCGATCGGTTTGCTAATTAGTATGCAAGGACATCCGCATAGGTAATGAGGTTAGAACAATGGCGTGTGGAACACACGTACAAAGTTAAATGATTTAACCAAATATCTACCTGGATGGTGAAACCAGCTCTCCAGTCAGCTTCCGAACTGTTCAAGGGCTTCTCAGCTGCCTTTTCATAACAGTCAGCCGAATCATGGTTGAGGTGAGACGCAACACAAAAATGGCTCACATTCAGGCCAGCGTCTGTTCTCTTCGAACAAAAGTAAGTGAATGGCTGGTTTAGCCAATTTCCCGCTTCGTGCCAACTCAATGCGCACAAGAAGCGAGTGCTTCTTGAGAAAAGATACTTTCTCGGGAAAACGTCATTCCCCGCCTAGAGTTTCTAGATCTCTCTGCACGGGAAGTTAGAGCGATACCCAACATCACGGGTTACTCGAATTCCGGTGTTTCGAGACGATTCTAGATAATAAGTCCTCCATCGGCTTCCCTCAGTCTATTTTTAGCTGGGAAAGTCCCCGATGACGCGCCAAAATAGTGCGGTATCTTGACGACCCAAGACAGATAAACGCGTTTCGTCACATAGGCCCCCACTTTAAGAGGATCGACCCCGTCGTTCCACTTCTACGCAGAAGCTGTCTATGTCGTTCGTTCTTCTTGCTAAGAGACCGGATGGCGGGTGAGGAAGTCTAACCCGTCAATATTGTATAGAATACTTTTACCACATTCGGTGGGGTGACAAGCTATTCAGTATCACGGGTGATCAACGCCTACTCCGCTACTGCGATCGGGCATCTCGCAGTATCTTGCGGACCAGAGCTCCCGTCTCGACCTGATTTAACGATCGTTCCTGCCAGAGTTTACTGGACTTCTGCAACTCCAGCTTCCCCTTTCGAGGACCCAGCTGGACTGCAGTCGGTCGGATTGAGGGACCAAGGGTATGTGTCCGTTCCGACACAACCCACCTCTTCCTACCACGGTTCTCAGTGTAGCGAGCACTGCGGGTGTTCCTTTGGCCGGTCATGTTCCCCCGAGCACCGGGCTGAACCGAAGAAGGTACCTGCACATACATATAGGACTGCCTATGGTGTGACAGGCTTTCCGCTACCTGACCTGAACCCCGAACCGTTATTTAAGCGAATCTCTGCGCCCTTGGGCTGGTGGACTTATCATCGGGCTTCCCCTCATAGCGCATGAGGAGACTGGAATGGAAAGTAGTAGACTTTCCCAGGATCACCACTCCATAGTGCTTGTGGAGCCCCACTTTATCCACCAGGAATGGGCCCTGCCACCCGATTTCGAATTCGTTCCCCTCGATTGGGAGGAGTACTAGAACTCGGTCTCCAACCTCTAAGGATATCTTCGTCTTCGTCCGTTTCTCAGGTGTGCATTTACGGCACTCCGGACAAGACCTAATATACCTGCGCACGTCGCCTGTCATTCCCGGCCACCAATAGTACCGGGATAGACATTTACTGGTTGTCCCTACAGTCAGATGTCCGGTTGGGGACCTGACATGTACCGTTCGCAGCAGATTAGCTCTGAAGCTCTCAGGAACCAACTTACGTTCCCTCTGCCTTTTCTCTGTTCCAGTCTGAATTAACGCTGACTGGTTATCAGAGTTGAACTTACCCTGAGTTAACGAGTTTTCATTGTTGGGCAACCATTCCGAACAAGGACACTCCGTCGCATCCTTGCTCCGAGCATTACTCATTCTATCCGGGTGAGGATTTCGGAGACTTACCTTTTTGAGACCCTCTTCCTCTGTATCTCTGACCTGCCTAGACTTATGGATGCTAGGGTGTTCTGGTTCGCCCAGAAACACGTACTTCCGGCCTAGAATTAGGGGATAGAGAGGATCCGGTACAACTGCCGCCTGAATGCGTCCAGTAACGTACTTGCTCCGAATCTCCACATTGGCAATCGGGCAACGTAACGCCACAGCACTCCTACTGGCTGGCTGTATCTCCGTCATCTCCCCGGTGAGTTGCTCTGGGCCTGTCAGGTGGGATGCAATTACAGCTGAAAATTGCAATCCTGTGTCGTAGAGGCACGACACCTGTTGCCCATTCACTTCTACTTCCTCAACCACTGGAGGTCGTTTAGTTTCTCCATTCCCATCAACCGACTTCACTTTCCTGCAAGATCTATCCCTAACCTCTGCAAGACAAGCAAAGTGAAAGTCCTTGGGCTTACTCTTACACTCACTCGTATTGTGAGTGCTGGACTTGCAGAATTTGCACCATCGTTCACTCCACTTCCTCTTTGGAGAACTAGGTGGGCTATTCTTACCTTGGTTGACGTTAGAGATCTTCTCTAAAGAGCCTACCTGTTTCTTTGGTTCATCAGAACCTTGGGTCTTCTTTGACTTCTTCTTTGACTTACCTTGATCCGGATCTTTCGATCTCGGATCTGTTGGACTGGTGTCCCCAGTCTCGCCATAGACTTCAACGTATCTTTCGGCTAACTTGGTGACTATATCCAATCTCTCAGCCCCATTCTCACCTAAGAAGTTTCGCAAGGGTTTAGACATTTGCATTCGCATCTGATCTACAACCATCAACTCACGCAAACTTTCATACTCCTCCTTAAATCCGGCCAAGGCCATCCATTTAAGAAGGTATGAGTTCAATCTCACACTGTATGCTGAAAACAGTTCACCAGGTTCTCGCTTCACCGTCCGAAACTTCCTTCGGTATGAGTGCGCTGTGATCTCGAATCTCTTCAAGAGAGCCGCTTTCAATGCCGGGTAATCATTCTGTAAACCCGGTGGTAAGCGTGCATACACCTCATAACCTTCGGCACGGAGTCCCTGGGAGAGTTTCAAACACCATTTCTGTTTGTCTAGACCCATGGCAATAGACATGGCTTCATACTTCTCTAAGTATTGGTCTATCCGTTCCTTCTCGGGTTCGAACGGCTGTAAAGGCCATTTCATAGCCTGGTAGTCACGTCTACTGGTTGACTCTGAGCCAGGAGGTACACCTCCTCCCATAGCTCCATCAGTTACACCTGTAGCAGGCACTTGTGCCTCAAGTAGCTTCATTCGATACTCATGGTCACGTTTTTCTTTCTCGGCTTCCAACTCAAGCCGTTTCATTTCAGTATCAGCCGCTATCCTCTTTTCCTCAAGAGCCACTTTACTGGCTTCCAGTTCTCTTTCTGCTCTCCTCCTCTCTCTTTCCTCTTGGCGAAAATTTCTTTCCACCTCTTGGACATAGGATTTCAAAGCATCTCCTTCAAGACCAGACTTACGTCCAGTTTCCTGAACTTTGTCCAAGTCTATCTCTTGGGTAGACATGTTGACTATGATAGGTGGGTACTCAAGTATGGGTGGGTGAAGCAATACAATGAATCAATAATCAATAGTACTAACTAATCACCACAACACAAATGTCCGTCAGACAGTTAGGAGATAGGTAGAAGTAGTAGAATCTTATGTAGACTGAAGTAGAGAATAAAGACAAAGTCCCTATCCCTATGTGAGAGGTCTACAACACACAAAGATCTTGGAATAATCCCGGACGGGCCCCCACTCTGTAACGGAGTGTTTCGGGTTCACCTTGGGTAGTGAGAGTGAACCACACCCGAGGTGTCTCTAGCACTCCCGTGTATTCTAGCCCCAGGGGTTGGACGAGCAGATACACTTTTTTTCTCTGTGGTTGATCTCAGGTTATTTAGTTACGTCTACACACCCCTCCAGATTCTAGACCCCTACTAACTACCTACACCTGTTGAACAATGAACACTTAGGCATCGTCCGAGACCACACTCAATCATTATACAAAGAGCAAGTCAACTTACATAAAGTTTATTCTACCCTTGAGAATATAGAACTGAAATGAACTTCCTGATAGAAGAATCTATTTACACAAATAGAAGATAGAGTAGAGAAAGACAGAGATGTAGGTGTCTTCATCGAGTTGAGAAGTAGAGTGGATGCAGATGTCCCGTCCAGTCGGTCCGCCACTCACCCGGCTTCCTTCCAGTGAGATGACTAGAACCTTGGAGACCACTCCGTCTCCTGAACGTGGAACCACAACAAACGAGTCACTGCTGGACCACACTTCACTGGACCAACTGCATCTATAACACTCCCACGGAGTCACTGGTAATACAGTTCTCGAACACTACCGAGTTGGAGACAATCTTCCTGGACTTGGCTCCAAGTATTGGTTACTTCGATGAACTACATAGTCACTGACCAACCGAATGGTCTGTCACTCCTAGCACAGTCCCACTGCAGAACCGATATGGCATTGACCAATTCAATGGTCTCTTACAGTCACACTTTGTAGGATCAGATATGGCTACTGAAAAGTTACTGAGTCCTTCTAGCACACAGTTGATAATCTGGATACGGAAACAGTACATTAATAGAATCAGACATCTATTTTACGGAAACAATTCCATTTGGACTATAATCCATAGTCCCTTCCACCGGGTTACACTTGACACACGTCAATACTGGTGTAGTTCTTCTCAAGACCTGCCACTCGAGCTGTCCAAAGAACCATTCAAGTGTCTGAAGATTAGTTACTTCTGCGTTTAGGCAGAACCCCCGTCAAACCAGACGGACCGGTGTTCCCTGTCGAGCATGATTACTCAACATGCTGAAATGTTCCTGGCAAAAACAGAGTATCTTCTATTTTAAACGATCACAAACCATCACGTCCCACACGTGCACCTTCAGGGCAGTTGTATGTCTTGAAGCAAACTTCACGCATGGTGAATCACATTGGGTACCTGGTGTGATGGAGTCTGGCGTGATAAGTAAAGAACTGAACCCTTCGCTCTGTCACACGAAGTGGTTTTCTGCCAACAACAATTATAGTTGACTGGTTCCTCAACAGGCAAACTCCTGAAAAGGAAGAGCGACCGGTGAGAGTATACTGGCCCAAACATTAGTCCACATGCATCCTACCAATAACTACTCAACTCTCAGTCATGCTAGTTAGTTATTCATATAACCAAAGCATTATCTCTATATGGAGAGTAGTCAAGCATGGGTTCACAAATGTCAGCTGGCCTCACAGAACAGCCCGTCAAACAGAGCTAGACATCAGAATGACGAGTCTGATCATTGGTCTCACCTATCCCTAATCATCTACCAGTCGTCGCTAACGTCAGTAATGATACAAGGCTGTTATTGTTCTAATCTAATCGAACTAAACAAATAGGTAAAGAGTCCCTAGACTCATTCCTAACATCATCAATGTACATTAAGAAACATAAACTTGATCAATATACCATCCCTCGGGATATAGGAATAGTACATGATCACATCCACTATGTACACAAGCCTGTTTGCTGGTGGGACCACCTGCCCAAGCCACAGCAAACTCTTCTTATCAGACTCTGCCTTAGAGTCAAGAAGCCTTCTTGAGAATACATGTTCCCCCCCCCCCCATGTTCCAAGGGTACTGTTCCAGTTCTGTCCTCCCAAGTGGTTTAGCCTTGGCCTGGACTGAACTTCATCGTTGGCTTGGTCTACCAACACATACTTTCCTAACTTGCTTTCACATCCCCCATATTCGATATTTCCCCAGTCTCATACAGCCTCCTGCATCCTTCCATACTTCCAGCACCTTAGCATTCACTCGCACTAGCGCCAGCATGAAAGAAACAGGATAGCTTAGACAAGATTTCAGAACGCATATTTACATCGCGACGGCACGCAGTGTTATCACGCGTCGATCTATTCGGCGTTCGGAATTACCCCAGGAAGTATCCCATGCCATGAACTAATATATATACACAATGTCACATCATATATATATATATATAGATAGATAGAGCACCAAAGCCACTTACCTTTCCACAGAAATCCTCTGTTCCACACAATGAATTCACTACTAAGTTACTACACAATAGTTACATCATTCCTGGTGGCACAGAACTAAGTTCTTCCTTTACTTAGTAACTCAGCACACTTTTGTCTGAATCTCCACCTACCAACTTACCTGGTTTTCTAACCGTTCTTCTGGCTTCAGCAACTGACTGATATAATCTAAGTTTCCATCCGGCACAAGTAACTAGGTTTTATTCTAACACAGCAACCTAATAGATGCAACGATTGGCAATATATGGTACATATATTTGGAACCCAAATCGCCCACATCACATTACGGCGTTCCTAACAGCTGATTCGCGAGCACACGGTAAACAAACCCACGATTAATTGTCACCTGCGTTATCGATCGGTTTGCTAATTAGTATGCAAGGACATCCGCATAGGTAATGAGGTTAGAACAATGGCGTGTGGAACACACGTACAAAGTTAAATGATTTAACCAAATATCTACCTGGATGGTGAAACCAGCTCTCCAGTCAGCTTCCGAACTGTTCAAGGGCTTCTCAGCTGCCTTTTCATAACAGTCAGCCGAATCATGGTTGAGGTGAGACGCAACACAAAAATGGCTCACATTCAGGCCAGCGTCTGTTCTCTTCGAACAAAAGTAAGTGAATGGCTGGTTTAGCCAATTTCCCGCTTCGTGCCAACTCAATGCGCACAAGAAGCGAGTGCTTCTTGAGAAAAGATACTTTCTCGGGAAAACGTCATTCCCCGCCTAGAGTTTCTAGATCTCTCTGCACGGGAAGTTAGAGCGATACCCAACATCACGGGTTACTCGAATTCCGGTGTTTCGAGACGATTCTAGATAATAAGTCCTCCATCGGCTTCCCTCAGTCTATTTTTAGCTGGGAAAGTCCCCGATGACGCGCCAAAATAGTGCGGTATCTTGACGACCCAAGACAGATAAACGCGTTTCGTCACAATACCACAACATCACGTGTGAGAATGGGTGGAGGTAATAATAGCGGCGTTCCGCTGACTGAAGGACAAACAGCTCACGCCTGCCGTGATTGTAGCGGTCTCACAAAGTATGATGAGAACCTTAATCTAACCTTAATTAATTAATTAAAGCATTACAATTTCTACGATTCTTCACACTACATGTTGTTAAATATCAATCGTGAACATATGTTCTAAAAAAATATTCAGTTTCTCATTATAGTATATATCATCCACTTTTTAAGTTTACACCAATGTTTATTTCAAGCACGTTGTATCTGTCAACCATACTTATGTTGCAGAGAATAGACAGTGCATGAATGAAACCTGTCACGTGACAATTAGGTATGGTAAGCCGAAGGAGCATTATACAAATAAAAGGTACGTTCATGTATAACATAGAGGTTGTGAAGATGCACGGTTAAACAAGCGCTTCCGAGAAACTGCAATTAGAAATAGAATCATCATGATCATCAAATGCCACGCCTACAGGCTTAAGCGGTCATGGTTCGCTATCTCACACGGTCACCAGTCTCGAATCAGGTCTGTGCTCTGGTCCCGACCATGCCGTGCTGCCAAACCATCGAGGTATTTATCCCCTTGTCTTCTTCTTGCTCTCTTCCTATCAAGCTTGCTAGTTGTCACTAAATTTTCAAGTCCATTTCTCCTCATAACATGTCGAAAACAATCTTGACTGTCAACGTTCGATTTCTCCAATCAATCTCCGTGTGTCATTCGTCTATTGAAGGACTGTCTCATTTGATTTTCCGTATGCCTATGGTATTCTTTGCATTTTTCTCAAAAACCACATAAATACCGCCATGAGATGTTTCTCTGGTTGTCTGTTAATTGTATGTTTCACACGCATACATCAAAATGGTTTCTATTATATATAGCACTTCAACACTCATTTTCTCACGGCAATTGACAACTTTTAGTTGAGAGTAAGAATACTAAAGTAGTAACACCGAAATGGCTGACTACGTTGAACCGGATTTTCTCACATCTGGCCCGGTCTCTCCCCGTAGAACTGACATCCCCTTTACAGAGAGCATCTCACAAAGCACGAGCTCTGTAGCTCCAGCCATGACCCTGAGGTGTGTCCGAAAAAACTGTATTTGTGTCTGAGTGACGCGACCCGGTAATGAGCCAACGACCTTCAGGAGATACAGTGTGTATAATCTATGTTGTTGTATGCGTGTGAAACATGGACAATGAACATGCAAGCTAAGATGAAGAAGCATGGACAATGAACTGATAGGCTAAGATGAGAAAACGTGGACAATGAACAGACATGCTAAGATGAGGAAATATGGACAATGAACAGACAAGCTAAGATGAAGAAATATTTACAATTAACAGACAGGCTAAAATGAGGAAATATGAACAATGAACAGACAATTAGGGGGGGGGGGGGATGTGGCCTACGAGGAAAATGCAAATAATACCAAGAACTTATAGAAATAAGAAAATTAGTAAGTCCTACGGAGAAAATAAAAACGTATATTGATTTAAAAAAACAACAACAACAGATGAATACATTCAACACTTTTGGAATCTTTTAAGAAGTAAACCAGAAAATTTAGTGACAACTGGCAACATCTGTGGGGAAAGAGCAATCGACAGACAGAGGCATAAATACTTGGATAGCTTGGTCACATAATATGATCAGGACAAGAATACAAACCTGATCCATGACTCTGGGGATGGTGATAGATGACGAGCCATAACCACCGACGCTTATCGGTCCGGCACACGATGATGATGATGGGAGACACTTATAGCCATTGCTACTTACCAAACTTACATGAGTTCTAGTGTCAGAACGAGGCGTATAGACTTTGAAATTGACACTGGGATTTCGGACATAGTGATTTATTGTTCGTGTAGGTGTGCATATATACAAGTTGCTAATCTGTTTCCTTGTTGTGAACTGGACACATGTGTAGTTGAATACCGCGAATGTGGTTATAACATTGCTGCTAGACCAGAAATGTGGCTGTGAAGCGGATGTGAAGGGGTCAAAGATTTAATACACCAAGAGCCAACGGATTGCCATAGCAACATAAGAGGAAATCACCGGGTGGGGGGGGGGGGAGGATTTGTTCAGGTGAGCGAACCGTAAGATAGGGAACAGTTATAGACTATACTGCGGGTTGACTACTGGAATGGATGATGTGAGAAAAAAGAGGGAAGGGGAAGGAAGCGGGTGTTTTGTTGTTGTTGTTGTTGTTGTTGTTGTTGTTGTTGTTTGGAACCGAGGACGTGGGCGATATCGGACATTACGAGTGCACATAATGGGAAAAAAAATGGCTAAAAGCGAACAACAGGAGAGGCATTAGAAACGCGGTCACAGAGACTTCACGATTGTTGATTTTGGTTCAAGTTTCACCAAGTCAGCAGAGGATCTCTATAAAAAAGACAATGGCTGCGGTCACTGACCTGTATAGTTCCTGCACGGAAGGAAATGACAAGCTACCTTATTTTCAGATGTTCAACAATATCATCTTTAAGAACACGAGATATATTTCATAATTAAGTGCCTTGCCAACTGGCTTGGGAGATCATGCATCTCCACATCTTGCGATTTCCAACGGCATGTATCAATTCGTGTGCTGACTCCCTTCCTTGCCATGACACAAGCATCTTCTCTCGCTGTCTTCTTCTAACCCCCTTTTCCATAAATCTTTCCAGTCGTCACAACATGTACCAGCTTTTGACTTCTCATTATGTGACCAAAAAACTAAGCCTGCTTTTATCTGATGTTTGTGATAAGATGTCTTGGCGACCTTTCCTCCTTCACAAATGTCCAGATTGCTCATTTTGGCTGTCCGGGGGATTTCAGCATTCTATAAAACCACATCTCCAATGCATCCAGAGATGTTATTTCTTTCACACACACACACACAGACACGCACGCGCGCGCGCACACACACACACATACACACGTGCGCGCGCATTGTAACGGTACATCTTAATCAGCAAAACAACCCCACCAAAATTTAATAACGCACATACATCTTAAATAACACCACAGTGGTTGCGTCAAGGCATAACATTGTCGCTTCATGTGAAATAGACATAAGCAGAATAAAACAAAATATGTGATACTTAACTGACAGACACAACACCTCGCGTTGTTTAACTGTTTAGATGTCCATGGCATTACCTCAGTTTAATCCCTTTCATCGCAGCAATGAGATCTTAACTCTGATCTACTTTGTTACCCTGAACAACACCTACATTAAGCCGACAGTATTCAGTGGGCCGTCTCTCCAAGGAGCTGGGCCTTCTCTGGTGCCATGCTCCTGCCAGAGTCTCCCAGTATTGTCAGTTGACCTTCAAGGGTATGTCAGCTATTTCAAGGCCACGCTACTCATTACAGACATCATTGGAAATGGTATGTCGAAATATGAAATGTTTTACTTTTTCGGTGACAATCTTTTCTTCACGTGCTCATCGTTACATACATCCATCCATCCATCCATCCATCCATCCATCCATCCATCCATCCATCCATCTATCCATCCATCCATCCACCCATCCATCCACCCACCAATCCACTCACCCATTCATCCATTCATCCTTCCATCCTTTCATCAATTCATTAACTCGTCTGCCTGTCTGTCTAATTGACTGTCTGTCTGTCTGCCGGTCGCTCCTTCGTTTGGTCCGTCTCTATGTCTGACTGATTGACTATTTGTCTGTCTGTATAATTATAAATAGAAAAAAATATTTAATATGTCATTGTTCCTTGCAGACAGACGTATCCAAAGATATTATATAGGGTGGAGAAATGAGTATATATTCTATTATTTTTACATGCAGAAAGAAGTATAGAAAGGACAAAACATATATATTATATAATTTTTACTTGCAGAAGAAAATGTATATAGTCTATTATTTTTGCATGCAGACAGAAGTATACAAATAAAAAAAAAACACACATATATATATATATATATATATATATATATATATATATATATATATATATATAAAAAAAATGTTTTGCGTATCCTTTTACAGGACTTAGCTGTCAACAGCAGCATCTTTCAGCTGTCTGTTGATCTCTTGGCAAGATTACGCTCAGTAGTTTGCCATTGCTTTCTGAGCGGCCGGCTCAGTATCCGCAAGTCACGAGCGGGGGTCGAACCACCTCAGTTCTCGCTCCGCTGCGAGACTCTGCGTGATAAACGGGATTACAGAGAGAAAGTGTTGTAACCCCACAGCCAGAGAGACCGGCGATATATATATATATATATATATATATATATATATATATAATAGAATTGTTACTTGCAGAAGAAAACATAAAAAGAAACACAGGCATAATGAAAAAAAAAAACAAAGAATGTATACATTATATAATTTGTACTTGCCAACAATTTCGTTTTGAGGCAGTAGGGGAAGAGGTTATGTATCGCCCCTCTTACCTGCCGCGGGCAGAGTTATGAGTCATGTATATAGAGATTACTGCTCCACCAACTAGCGCACCTCCTCTCAGTGACCACCGACTGTGTTGGTCCACGGCTGCTTATTCAACATATTCGCAGCAAGTTTCTAGACAAAATATCTAGAGGCCACCCCACCATCCGGTGGATGCGCATTGTAGTAGGACTGGCTCCTACCCCAGGTAGGGTTTTGAGGGAAAGCTAAATCGCAAAGACTTATTACGAGCATAAGAAAGAAGCAGTTATAATTTGTTGGCCACATTATGACAAGAAAAAAAAAACTGGAACATGTTGTGACAACCGAAAAGATTTGTAGAAAGAGAGACAGAGGAAGACAACGTGAGAAGATTATTGACAGTCTTGTTTCATGACACGGAAAGGAGTCAACACACGAACTGATCCATTCTGTCGGAGATCGCAATTTGTGGAGGAGCGTGATTGTCAACGTAAGCCGGCAAGGCACTGGATGATGACTTGCCAGCGAGTATAAAAGACTAATTAATTAAGTTGCATGTCCTTCACAGGACGTAGCAGTCAATCCCAGCATTTTCGCTGTTCGCGATTCCTGAGCAAATTTTACGTTCAGTAGTTTGCCATTGCTTTCTGAACGACCGGCTCCTATACCTTTTTCGAAAAAAACCAGCACCGCTGTGTTTCGAACCCGGGTATACGGGATCACAAACCGCGTTCGCAAGCCCTTAGCCACAGAGACCGATAAAAGACTAATAGACATATCGAAATGAACAACCGATTGCACACACACACACACACACACACACACACACACACACAAACACACGTGTGTGTATGTATGTGTGTGTGTGTGTCTGTGTGTGTGTGTGTGTGTGTGTGTGTGTGTGATTTTTACTTGCAGATAGAAGTAAAAAAAAAAGAATACCTTATTGATTAAGCAATATTTTACTTTCAGAAAGCGTTATCATTCACCGAAACTATAGTTACGATGTTTCTGGGTAAGTACTGTTTGCCAAATTAAAGATGTGGGATTCTAGAAGAAATTTTGAGAATATTATAGATAAAACACAAATGTTGAAATTATTTTAGACAGAGAAAAAATGTTGAGAGTGTCGAAGACAAAGAAGAAATGTTGAGTACGTCGAAGACAAAGAAGAAATGTTGAGAAAATCGCAGACAGAGTATAAATGTTGAGATTATAGAAGACAGATAAGGCATGTTGAAAATATTGTTGACAGAGAAGAAATGTTGAAAATATCGTAGACAGAGAAGGAATGTTGAAAATATCGTAGACAAAGAAGGAATGTTGAAAATATTGTTGACAGAGAAGAAATTGTGGAGATACCGTAGACAGAGAGGAGCGGCTGGCCGAGAGGCTAGAACGCCGGACTCTCATTCGGGAGACCCGGGTTCGATCCCTCGGTAAGGTGTGGGATTTTTTTCTGTCGGGGGCAAAAAGAAAAATCCTACCCTGCACAGTTCGTGGCGACTGCACTAGCCAGGCGGCCTTTATTCCTCAGGCTCAAAGACCCCTCTGCTATACACCGAAAGGTACTATATTGACAGTAAATGACAGTTGACCGTAGACAGAGAAGGAATGTTGAAAATATTGTAGACAGAGAAGAAATGTTGAAAATATCGTAGACAGAGAAGGAATGTTGAAAATATCTTAGACAGAGAAGAAATCTTGAGAGTAGTGTAGACAGAGAAGAAATTTTGAGAGTGTTGTAGACAGAGAAGAAATGTTGAGAGTGTTGTAGACAGAGAAGAAATGTTGAGGGTATTGTAGACAGAGCAGAAATGTTGAGAGTATTGTATCCGGAGAAGACAATAAACTGTGATGTATTGAGAGTTACACGTGATGCAAAATGATTCATTCAAGCCATACGGAAATGACAAATCAAATGTCCTGGTACACATTTTAGACCGACATAGGTTCAGCCTGGGAGCACAGGCTAATGAAAACCAAATCCCCATTTGGAAGGGAATTCGAAGATATGATCATCGTGCTCTCAATAACCCCACCATAGTTTCCCTTGCCCATGGAGATCAGAAGCAGTTCTTACCACAGCATTTAATTCCCATCGTACTGTAACCAGTGTACTGAATTTGGTAGGCAAGTTTCACACACATGCATAATGACCATCTCAATGAACATGCTCAAGAAGGCCCAGAGTGGCCTCATACGACATGAGTTGCTCGACACAGTGAGCACATCACAATTAGTCAAGTTAATGGGACGCAGAGGTGTTTCCAAGGCACCAGGGCCGGGTTATATACTGGCCAAGACCTATTGACGCGTCCTCGTCGAGCGTCCTGGGCAACAGGTCCCTTCGGGGTCCTGGCTAAAGTCAGTAGGATCGCCGATTCTTCCGAAGTCGGAGAGTGTCTGCCTGTACGGTGAGGAACCGCCCGTCTGCACACCAATAAGCCAGACATGGGACAACGGATACTCACGCAAACCTCAGGTCCTGTATGACATCACACTGATGTTGGACAACAGGATGCCTTCATCCGACATACAGGCCTTCACGTTGGAGCTCAAGCCAACGAACACAAGCAAGCAAGCAAGCAGTCCAGTTAATGTTCATCTGTAGACTGGGCCACACAAGCGTGAAATGTAAAAAGCGAGCTGATCAGTTGTCGGACATGGCGGTGATCAAAGAGAGAAGGGCAATGGATGGGCCAGACATCAGCTCCATGAGAGACACAGGATGAAAATTTGACGCCAAGGACACTTGGGAATCTGCTTCTTTGTTCTGGATGAGGGAGATGGAAGTGAGGCTAAGCATCGCCAGATATGATCAGTTTGTTAAAGGTACAAGTCATTTGAATAATGAGTACAGTGATGGGCGTGACTCCACAATTTTGACCAGAGTTGAAGAATATCAAGATGAACGGAGTGGGGCTATACGAGATAGCCATGCGGGGAGCCAAAGGAAGATGAGTCAACTAACCCAGAACTGGCGTGGTCAGCCCATGCATTCCGAGGGAGATGCTGATGAGGGGAATATCAACTCACATGGAGTTATAGTTCGATGTGCAATGAGGATGATCTTTTGAATAACTGACTTAATAACTGATTGACAGACTGTCTAAATAACTAACTAACTAACTAACTAACTAACTAACTAACTAACTAACTAACTAACTAACTAACTAACTAACTAACTAACTAACTAACTAACTAACTAACTAACTAACTAACTACCTAAATGACTGACTGGCTGACTGAATAAATAACTAACTAACTAACTAACTAACTAACTAACTAACTAACTAACTAACTAACTTACTAACTAACTAACTAACTAACTAACTAACTAACTAACTAACTAACTAACTAACTACCTAAATGACTGACTGACTGACTGAATAACTAACTAACTAACTAACTAACTAACTAACTAACTAACTAACTACCTAAATGACTGACTGACTGACTGAATAACTAACTAACTAACTAACTAACTAACTACCGAAATGACTGACTGACTTATTGACCGACTAAATGGCAATCTAAATAACTAACTAACTAATTAACTAATTGATCGCCTGACTGGTTGACTGACTGACTGACTGACTGGCTAATTAAACATTTAACTAACTAACTAATTAACTAACTAACTAATTGATTGGCTGACTGAATGGCTAACAAATTATTTAACTAACTGAGTAATTAACCGACTACCTAACTAAGCAACTAATTAACAAACTAAATAACTAACTATCTAACTGATTGATTGACTAACTAACTAACTAATTAACTAACTAACTACATAAATGACTGACTGACTGACTGAATAACTAACTAACTAACCTGCTAACTAACTAAATAATTAACTAACTAACTGGCTGACTGACTGGCTTACTGACTGATTAACTACATAACTAACTAACTAACTAACTAACTAACTAACTAAATGACTGACTGAATTATTGACTGACTGACTGAATGGCAATCTAAATAACTAACTAACTAATTAACTAATTGATCGCCTGACTTAACAAATTAACTGAGTGATTGACTAACTAACTAACTAACTAACTAACTAACTAACTAACTAACTAACTAACTAACTAACTAACTAACTAACTATCTGATTGACTGACTGAATGGCTAATTAATTTTTTAATTAACTAACTGAGTGATTGACCGACTAATTAACCGACTAACTAACTAATCAACTAATTAACAAACTAACTATCTAACTGACTGACTGACTGACTAACTAACTAACTAATTAACTAACTAACTAACTAACTAACTAGCGTTCTAACTGACTGAGTGACTAACTAATTGATTAATTGACTAACTGACTGACTGGTTAATTAACTATCTAAATAACTAACTGAGTGATGACTGACTAACTAACTAACTAACTAACTAACTAACTAACTAACTAACTAACTAACTAACTAACTAACTTACTAACTGACTTACTGACTGACTGACTGACTGACTGACTAATTGATTAATTAATTAATTAATTAATAACTTACTGACTGACTGGGTGACTTACTAAATAGCTAACGAACTAACTAATTAACTAACTAACTAATTAATTAACTAACTAATTAACTGACTGACTGACTATTTGACTAACTTATTAATAACAAACTAACTAACTTACTGACTGGCTGATTGACTGACTGACTGACTAACTAACTAACTTATTGGCTGACTGTTTAATTAATTAACTAATTATTCAACTGACTAACTGGCTGATTAACTAACTAACTTATTAAATATCTAACTGATTAACTAACTGAATATCTGGCTAAGTAACTAATAACTAACTGATTGACAGACTGATTAGTTAACTAATTAAATAACTGACTGACTAACTAATTATATGACTAACTGACTAATTGACTGTCTGTTTGCTTGATTAATTAACTAAGTTCCTGACTGACTAATTGATTGAACGACTGACTGACTGACTGACTATTTAACTACCTAACAGACAGATTGGTTGACTGTCTGGCTAACCAACTATTTCGTTTAAAATATCAAAATGATACTGCCTGATTGCCTGAGTAATTATAATATTTGAATACATCCATCAGAAACCTGGTAACCCAGGTAGTTTTCAAGCCAGCAAACTTTGAGACAATCATCCCTGCTCGATCACGGGAGTTTCTACGAGCTCTTGAACTCGAACACGAAGTCAAGACCTTGAACAGCAGCACGCCCTTCAGAAGGAGGTACCAGCTTGTACTGGAGGGAGCAGTAGACAGTTGTACCAGAAAGGAGATGGAAACACTTTTAAAACAGGCATGGACAAATAATAACAAAGGTTTGTTCCACTTTCTATACACTGCTATTTTTGAGAAACCTATGACACAAGAGACATAATTGTTATGTGCCATGCGGATAAGCATGAGCGGTCATGATTAGCCTTCTAACACGATCTCCAGAGTCGAGAATCAGCTCAGTGTTCTTGTCTCGACCATACCACGTGGCCAATCCATCCAGGTATTTACTTCTCTGCCTTCCCCTTGTTCTCTTCCTCTCGATCTTACCAGTTGTCACCAAATTCTCCTATTTATTTCTTCTCAATGTTTGCATATCCTCTACAGGACATCGCTGTCAACATCAGCATCTTTCAGCTGATTGTTGATTTCATGACAAGATTACGCTCAGTAGTTTGCCATTGCTTTCTGAGCGGTCGGCTCACATACCCCGTAAGTTACCGACGCGATTCGAACCACTGCTGATTCTCACCGTCGTCACGTTACTTAACGAGAGTATACGAGATTACGGAGAAAAGTCGCTAACCTCTAGGCCAGGAAGCCGGCTTCTTCTCATTACGTGGCCCAAAAATGGTGACTGTCTACATCTTATTTTTCTAATCAGTTTACGGTTTTCATTTGTTTCTTGTAATACTTAACCATGTACTACTAGTCCAAAATGGGGAAAATGCGAAAGCAAACCGTAGGAAGAAGCAAAAACACTCCAGACACTCTAACATAAATGATGCTGCATTGCGTTAACTGCTAAACAGCCTATCCGATATTGGATCAGAAGTCCAAACTGTAGTCAGTTTTCTCGAGCATTTGTATGTTTTACAATTTTTCAGAATAGAGCCGGATGTTTACCAAGTTAGAGAGTATTCATTCATTAAGTATTCATTCATTCAATGGCATGTCCTTTGCAGAACCTCGCTGCCATAACAACCTTCCGGAAAACCTTTCGATCATAAGCAAGATGTCCCGCGTCTGATACACCCATCTGGAGATCATCTGCCACATCCTGCACCCAACTTATCTTTGGCCCCCCTCTTCCTCTCTTCCCAGGCATATACCCCTCCATTATTTTTCTCTCCAAACTTTCGTGACGTTTCAAGTGACCAAAATATTTCAATGTTTTGTTTTTGTTTTATCGTCTTTAATAGCCAACCGTCTTAAATATTCAGCTCTTGAAATTTAGATGCAATTGTTCTTTTTCTTTATCCAAGATATTCTTAGAACGCGGCTATATCATTTATATTAAAAGGCTTTTATGCGCTGTTCAGCTTGTTTAGTAAGTGTCCAGGTCTTACAGGCGTATGTTGCAATGGGAAAGATGCATGCTCTTAAAACTCTAATTTTTGTAGTTCTATCTGTCCTACTCCACAATTTATTCTGTTGTTTTAGTCTTTGAAGAGCAATTGATAGTCGTCGTTTAATTTCTTTCATTGCGTCACCGTTGTTGGTAATCAATGACCCAACATATTCGAAATTGTCCACGACTTAAAATTTTTATTCATTAACATATACTTCTATCTCCATAGTAGTTTTATCTGTATGCATTATCTTTGTTTTTACAATGTTAAGATACAAGTTGTGATTTTCACAATTCAATTGGGTTGATGTTATAAGGTGTTCTATACCATTCTGTGTTGTGGATAGTAATACTGTATCATCAACATATCGAATCTCCGGTATGTCATGACCATCGATATTTAGGGCAGCATTGTGCTCTCTGTTGATATCTTCTCTGAAAGGGAGAGAGCAACATCTTTAAAAAATGAGTGTGATTTAGGTTGAGAAGTGTAGAAGGATCTAATACACAAAAAAATATGCATTAGCTAAGCATTGATTTTGACTTTCCATTGCAGACCTCGTCACTGACGACATCACCGTGTCAATTATGAAAGTGGACTTTGAGAGTTCAGTCAAGACTGAGTATGTGGCTTTGTTTACACTCTTCCTACATTGCTTTCTATTAATTTCGCGGTAAATGTTCATACTTTTTCGTTTGTGTCAACTCCCGGTAATTGGTGGGGAAAAAATCACAAGTAAACCTCTTCGTACTAATGAATATTCTGAAATGTTTATCATAGTTTCTTGTATTATAGAATGAAAAGGTACAAGCGCATGACGTAATACATCATCGTCATCATCAAGAGCCATGCAGGCTGGCGTAGGTGTTCATGAGTTTCCACAGATCTCGGTTTTTGGTTTTCTGGATAAACTTTGCTGATGATATTCCTCAGAACCACCCTCTCAATCCATACAGCATAATATCTCTTCGTCTGCCTCTCCCTCTCTTCCACTCGATCTTTCCAGTTGTCACGATGTTCTCTAATTCTTCTCTTCTCATCACATGACCAAAGAAAGCTTTTTGTCTCTTTCTTATTGTTGTATATAATGTTCTAGTTTCATTAGCCTCTTTGAGGCAGTGAATTAGTACACTGTATTAGAAAAATTCCTCAGAAATAGAATAAAATGGATTGACGGACATCACAGGTACAATAACAGGGAATGACATCCAATACCACGCATCAGGCGCTGGAATGTCAACCATTCCTCCCCACTTCGCTTTACGATAAAAGTGAAAGATGATGATCATTGTTATGATGATGATGATGATGATGATGATGATGATGATGATGATGATGATGATGATGATGATGATGATCATAGAGAAATTGCGGCGGAGCTTGATCGCCCACACCAGCTAGCGGGCACGCAAAGATGATAAAAATTATAATGTATTCCAACCACTTGACTATCCACGATTGGCTGATATTACCAATCTCTGTTGACTTTTCTTCTCTAGTGGATCGCCAGCCACGGTTGTTGATTACACCATCAGAGTTGGGATATTCGACGCCAGCTTGACGATCGTGGAAGCACCCTCGTTGTCCCTCTTACAAGACAGTCTCTCCAGTCGAGAAAACCTGACGGCGTGTGAGTGTGAAACCAGAACTGTGCTTAATATAACAGCAACGGGGACGTTTGAAGTGGGGAATGGCAGTTTTACACCACTAGAGGTGGCACTAGAGGAAGCTTGGAAGAAAGCTAATGAAGGTAATAATCGAAAAATTATATGTCTGTCTATCTATGTAGCTAATGAAGATAATAATGTGGAAGTTATCTGTCTGTCTATCTATGTTGCTAATGAAGGTAATAATCAGGAAATTATCTGTCACAATATATATGTATCTATGAAGCCAATGAAGGTAATAATGAAAACAAAATACCATGTATCTATCTATTTCACTGTCTGTCTGTCTGTCTGTCTGTCTGTCTGTCTGTCTGTCTGTCTGTCTGTCTGTCTGTCTGTCTGTCTGTCTGCCTGCCTGTCTGTCTGTCTGTCTGTCTGTCTGTCTGTCTGTCTGTCTGTTAACCCGGTTCAAATAAGTCTATCCTCATGATTTTAATCCGCTTTAAAAACCCCCTTTATTTCAGAGTACACAGGGAACATAACAGTTAGGGTTCTATCAGTAAAACCGAGAGAAGCGCCCCCAAAAAGCGTTGGGGAAGGAGTCACAGAAGAAACCGCAAGGTATATAATGTTATCATCGCCATGACTACTAAACAACAGCGGCAAGTTGTTCTCGTACTGTTTTCTCCATTCTCCGCCTCGATGTTTTTCCACATAATACTGTATTTTTAGTGTTGTTAATGTTAATATTGTCGTTGATTACTACTGCTGCTGCTGCTGTTGTTGCTGCTGTTGTTGCTGCTGCTGCTGCTGCTGCTGCTGCTGCTGCTACTATTACTACTGCTACTGCTACTACTACTACTACTACTACTACTACTACTACTACTACTACTACTACTACTACTACTACTACTACTACTACTACTACTACTACTACTACTACTACTACTACTACTACTACTACTACTACTACTACTACTACTACTACTACTACTACTACTACTACTACTACTGCTACTACTACTCTACAACCACTGCTACTAAAACTGCTGCTGCTGCTGCTACAACAACAACAACTAATACTACTACTACTACTACTACTTCTACTACTACTACTATTACTACTACTACTACTACTACTACTACTACTACTACTACTACTACTACTACTACTACTACTACTACTACTACTACTACTACTACTAACACAAATCTACAACAACAACTACTACAACTGCTACTACTGCTACTACTACTATAACTGCTACTACAATGACAACGACTACAACAACAACGTTCACAAATAAGAGCAGATTACTAATGTACTGCATGTTTGAATAGACAAAGGGAAAGACAATGGGTAGACAAATAGGCAAATACCTGGATCATCTGGTTATTTGACAAAATGAGGACACCTACACATACCTGGTCCAAAACTCTGATAATCGTATGAGATAGCAAACCAAGACCACTCATTAGTAGTAGTAGTAGTAGTAGTAGTAGTAGTAGTAGTAGTAGTAGTAGTAGTAGTAGTAGTAGTAGTAGTAGTAGTAGTAGTAGTAGTAGTAGTAGTAGTAGTAGTAGTAGTAGTAGTAGTAGTAGTAGTAGTAGTAGTAGTAGTAGTAGTAGTAGTAGTAGTAGTAGTAGTAGTAGTAGTAGTAGTAGTAGTAGTAGTAGTAGTAGTAGTAGTAGTAGTAGTAGTAGTAGTAGTAGTAGTAGTAGTAGTAGTAGTAGTAGTAGTAGTAGTAGTAGTAGTAGTAGTAGTAGTAGTAGTAGTAGTAGTAGTAGTAGTAGTAGTAGTAGTAGTAGTAGTAGTAGTAGTAGTAGTAGTAGTAGTAGTAGTAGTAGTAGTAGTAGTAGTAGTAGTAGTAGTAGTAGTAGTAGTAGTAGTAGTAGTAGTAGTAGTAGTAGTAGTAGTAGTAGTAGTAGTAGTAGTAGTAGTAGTAGTAGTAGTAGTAGTAGTAGTAGTAGTAGTAGTAGTAGTAGTAGTAGTAGTAGTAGTAGTAGTAGTAGTAGTAGTAGTAGTAGTAGTAGTAGTAGTAGTAGTAGTAGTAGTAGTAGTAGTAGTAGTAGTAGTAGTAGTAGTAGTAGTAGTAGTAGTAGTAGTAGTAGTAGTAGTAGTAGTAGTAGTAGTAGTAGTAGTAGTAGTAGTAGTAGTAGTAGTAGTAGTAGTAGTAGTAGTAGTAGTAGTAGTAGTAGTAGTAGTAGTAGTAGTAGTAGTAGTAGTAGTAGTAGTAGTAGTAGTAGTAGTAGTAGTAGTAGTAGTAGTAGTAGTAGTAGTAGTAGTAGTAGTAGTAGTAGTAGTAGTTAGTAGTTAGTAGTTAGTAGTTAGTAGTTAGTAGTTAGTAGTTAGTAGTTAGTAGTTAGTAGTTAGTAGTTAGTAGTTAGTAGTTAGTAGTTAGTAGTTAGTAGTTAGTAGTTAGTAGTTAGTAGTTAGTAGTTAGTAGTTAGTAGTTAGTAGTTAGTAGTTAGTAGTTAGTAGTTAGTAGTTAGTAGTTAGTAGTTAGTAGTTAGTAGTTAGTAGTTAGTAGTTAGTAGTTAGTAGTTAGTAGTTAGTAGTTAGTAGTTAGTAGTTAGTAGTTAGTAGTTAGTAGTTAGTAGTTAGTAGTTAGTAGTTAGTAGTTAGTAGTTAGTAGTTAGTAGTTAGTAGTTAGTAGTTAGTAGTTAGTAGTTAGTAGTTAGTAGTTAGTAGTTAGTAGTTAGTAGTTAGTAGTTAGTAGTTAGTAGTTAGTAGTTAGTAGTTAGTAGTTAGTAGTTAGTAGTTAGTAGTTAGTAGTTAGTAGTTAGTAGTTAGTAGTTAGTAGTTAGTAGTTAGTAGTTAGTAGTTAGTAGTTAGTAGTTAGTAGTTAGTAGTTAGTAGTTAGTAGTTAGTAGTTAGTAGTTAGTAGTTAGTAGTTAGTAGTTAGTAGTTAGTAGTTAGTAGTTAGTAGTTAGTAGTTAGTAGTAGTAGTAGTACTAGTAGTAGTAGTAGTAGTAGTAGTAGTAGTAGTAGTAGTAGTAGTAGTAGTAGTAGTAGTAGTGTTACGAACGTGTTGCATGGAGGGCAAACATCAGAAATGGAATAAAGACAAAGGAGAAAATTATTGCAGATAAGTCACACACCGAGCGTGTGAGACGTAATAAAGACAAAGGAGAAAATTATTGCAGATAAGTCACACACCGAGCGTGTGAGACGTAAGATGGTGCATGATGTTGGAAATTACCACGTGTTCACATGCATCCACTGTGAACGAACATTTACAGCGCGAATTGTCCTTATCAGTCACATTCGCTACCGCCATAGGTAAAAGTTATTATGCCTTTTTAAAGCACAAACTATCGTCTGTCAAGACGGTAAGGTGCCAATGAATGAGATGAGTAGTAGTAGTAGTAGTAGTAGTAGTAGTAGTAGTAGTAGTAGTAGTAGTAGTAGTAGTAGTAGTAGTAGTAGTAGTAGTAGTAGTAGTAATAGTAGTAGTAGTAGTAGTAGTAGTAGTAAATTTATATTGTTTGCATTTCCACAGCTTTACCGCAGTTCCACTAATTTATTTCTACACAGAGTAGTGCCAGACCAGTTTTAAGATTTTCCGTCGTGCATACTGTTATAAAAAACATATATTGGAAACAACAAGCTGCCATAAGGATTGATAATGAAGTAGGACAATACCAACCTATTAAGAGAGGTGTTAGGCAGGGATGTGTAATGTCTCCAGATCTTTTTTCCCTATACAGTGACAATATTTTCAGAAATGTAGAAGACCTAAATATAATCAGCATTGGAGGACGAAACATAAATAGCATTAGATATGCAGATGATACAGTATTGATTGCAGACAATGCACAGGATCTGCAACAATTAGTAGACGCTGTGGTTGTCCACAGTGAGCAGCTGGGGTTGGAATTAAATTGTAGGAAGACACAGGTTATGGTCGTCACTAGGAAGAACGAAGTACCACAATGTAATATACAAGTAAATGGGAATATTCTTCAACAAGTGAATCGGTTCAATTATCTCGGAACAGTCATAACATCTGATGGCAGATGCCTTGAAGAGATTAGAACAAGAATCGCCATTGCGAAAGTAGCCTTTAGCAAGATGAAAAACATTCTGACCAATAAAATGATGTCAATTGAAACGAGAAAAAGAGTGTTGAGGGGATACATAGAGCCTGTTCTTTTGTATGGATGTGAAACTTGGACAATGTGCAGTCAAGCAGAAAAACATCTGATGGCTGCAGAAATGTGGTTTCTGAGGAAAATGCAAAGAATACCATGGACAGATAGAAAAACCAATGACCAAGTACTACAAGAGACAAATGAAAATCGTAGATTGATTAGAGAAATTAGACGTAGACAGTCAAAATTTTTTGGACATGTTATGAGAAGAAATGGACTGGAGAACTTAGTGACAGCTGGCAAGATCGAAGGGAACAGACCAAGAGGAAGACCGAGAGGAAAATACCTGGATGGCTTGGCCACATGGCATGGACGAGACAGGAACACTGAGCTGATCCACGACTCTGGTGATCGAGTGAAATGGCGAATCATGACCGCCCACGCTTTCCGGCATGGCACATGATTGATTGATACTGTTTCATGCACTTTATGATAAATTCCCGATCCTTAATGGGTTTCCTTCTTAATATACTGGAAACAGTTTTTGAGTTTATGCAATGAAACAGTAGCAAATGACCTAATTAAAAACAAACTGGTAAAATCGCAAACTTGCGTACCTTCTTTCGGTACTTCATTTGTAATTCACCACAAACAAAGGGATCCCGGGAGTTCCCGGGAAATCGAGTGACATCAGGGTGATTCAATAGTGGGTGTAGGGGTGTGATGATATACTGTGCTGTTTGTATAAGTGCTATTGTGTAACGCATATATTGAAATAAAGGATCTTGTAAATGGAATGTGTTGTCGATAACTTCCGGTTGAGTGTGTGGTGGACTGCTAGACCGATCGATGGATGTAATAAATGTTTCTGGGCCAGGAGGACCCTCACTGTCGTCTGTGTGTATATCCATATCCTGTACTACTGGTCTTTTCTTGTGTATGCCCCATCTGTCTGCGCTCATCTTTGATGTATCTGGGGGACAGTTTGCGAAGACACTGACATGCGGTTATGGGTACATCCTGCAGCAAACATACTTGTCGACCGACCACGAAATGAATCCCGATATCCTTATTATGAAAATAAAACATTCCACCAGATCTAGGTCAGTGCTACAAATAACTACGCGGTTTGTTTGTGGTGAATTAAAAATGAAGTGTCCTTCTTTCTAGTGAGGTTCACATCTTTAAAGTTACTTGATAGAAAAAAACACTGCGAATTAATTTTGCTGTATGTTTTTTTTTTCCCCCCAGGAAAGAGGAGAAAATTGTTAGGTTCATCATCAACCCAAATGAAGGCGAACCTGGGGTCACTGACCTTGACATGTCCGTGCCTGCAGCTAACGAAATTAATGAGGTCTTCAAACGTCACAACATTGACCTTACAGTTGTCGGTCAAGGTGAAAGTTCGAAGGAGTATATGTTTGTAAGTTCACATATTTCTAAACACAGTGGAAGCATATGCGAGTATTGATGTGCATTTATAAAAGACTGAGGGGAGAAGTGGATGTCTGGGGAAACTCCGATGATTACACGTATCGTGAATGCTTTAGGCGAATTTGATTGAAACTAATCGCCTGCAAGCAGTGATGTGTGACACAAACGATACTATGTGACATAAACAGTGATGTGTGACACAAACGATACTATGTGACATAAACAGTGATGTGTGACACAAACGGTACTATGTGACATAAACAGTGATGTGTGGTACAGTTATGTGTAGTACAGTGATGTGTGGTACAGCGATGTGTAATACAAACGGTACTATTTGACATAAACAGTGATGTGTGACACAAACGGTACTATGTAACATAAGCAGTGATGTGTGACACAAACGGTACTATGTGACATAAACAGTGATGTGTGACACAAACGGTACTATGTGACATAAACAGTGATGTGTGGTACAGTTATGTGTAGTACAGTGATGTGTGGTACAGCGATGTGTAATACAAACGGTACTATTTGACATAAACAGTGATGTGTGACACAAACGGTACTATGTGACATAACCAGTGATGTGTGACACAAACGGCACTATGTGACATAAATAGTAATGTGTGGTACAGTGATGTGTGATACATATATGTGTGGTACAGTGATGTGTAATACAGTGATGTGTGGCGCAAACGGTACTATGTGACATAAACAGTGATGTGTGGTACAGTGATGTGTGGTACAGCGATGTGTAATACAGTGATGTGTGATACAAACGGTACTATAGACATAAACAGTGATGTGTGACACAAACGGTACTATGTGACATAAACAGTGATGTATGACATAAATTAATCTGTCTGACACAAACAATGGTGTGCGATACAAACGGTGCTGTGTGACACAAAAGGTGAAGTATGACACAAAAGGTGAAGGGTGTCACAAACGGTCATGTGTGAGATAAATGATCCTGTGTGACATAAATGATGCTGTGTGACACAAACGGTGATGTATGACATACATGCCCCTTGCAGAACGCCGCTCTCATCCCGGCACGCTGAAAAGACTCTCCATCCGTTGCCAGCTGTACTGCCTCAAGGTTGCCATGCCCGAGGTGCCTGCAATCTCAGATGTCCATCCCAATGCTGGTCGAACCCCAGCCTTGTTCTTCCAGTAACCATGCTTTAGCCGCTTTTATTTCCCATTCACTCTGACGTTTAACGTGGCCAGTGTGGTTTTGTTTACCAGACAGCGGCATTATGCATATCATTCATGTACCGGCTATTGGTTTGTCAAGACTCCTGTCTGTTCCACTTGTCCATGGGGCAGTGAGGAGCATTTTGTGTGAACGGAGCATAATGAGGCGACCCTTTGCCATGAAGTTGGAACCGCGGCTAACTAATCTCTGCATTGCTGTGAAAGGTATGATGTAAGAATCTAAAGAATCAGACCAAACTGTCGTCCTTCAAGTCGATGGAGGAAAGATGACCAGAAACTGGAGGGATAATAATCGATACCGCAGGACTGGCATGTCATAATCT
>OY992885.1:92305704-92318204 GCA_963921405.1 Cepaea hortensis
TACATTTTTCTGGCGCATTCAGTATATACACACGATGGGGATGTTATTGAGTAACAAGAATGTTATGAATAATTATTTTACTGCTGTACGATCCAGCAATTTTGTGTGTGATATTTCTCAACAAAGTCTCCCTGCCTGGCAACACACTTGGTCTACCGGTCGAATAGCTTGTTGATACCTAATTTAGTTTAGTCGGCGGATCAACATCACGGCAGACGGATGTAACTCATAAGTGCTCCGTTTTACTCCTAACTCAAGCCTGAGTCCGGAGAATCTCAGCTCAGTGCACGAACTCCGTAGCACCGGCGATGATCCTGAATTACTTTGGGTAGATTTTTAACTCGAAAGTTTGCCCGGGCAGCGCCGTTAGGCTATTCTGTTTTGATTTCCAACTGCCAAGGGATTTTTTACGTGCGCAACAATACACACGGGCGTCCGATTTCACTACTCAGAGACCAGGGGCAATTTTATTACTAGAAGTCCACGAGAAAAAGTCCCGGTCATCACCGGGGCTTGATCTCGGGACCTCCAGCACTCGAGGCGGACACCATACCTCGAGACCACACAGCCCCCCGAACTAAGCAATTCATACGTTCTGACGAATCATAACATTTTAGGCAAGGGTAAAGAAGGAAGTTTGCCATTGCTTTCCTTCTTAGCAGTGACAACACTGGTCGTGACCTTAGCTATTGTCTCTGTAAAGAGATCTGCTTTCTACCTTAGGTAACTTGAGACCATAATCAACAACTATTTGTCGGCTGGTCCCTAGCTGCATCCACCACATACATCCATGGTTTCATGTTGCCTTCCTTGGTCGAAGAGCTTAACGGGTACTCCGCCTTGCTTTAGAGAATCACGCTGGCCAACGGAGGGTACATTTGTTGATACCTTTAGGAAACAAGTTTCTCACTGTCTTCAGAACTTCGTTGTTATCTGCAAACCATTAAACTGTTCTTTCAAGGGTCCAAACAAGGAAAAGTCTGATGACGCCAAGTCTGGACTGTATGCTGGATGTTTCAGGACCTCAAATTTCCGAGCACATTGGGTATTCACTGTATGCACAGCCGTGTGTGGGCGGGCGTTATAGTCACGCTTACAGGTATCCCAATACGCAGTTCATCATTGACGTTTCATTCTTCTGTGGATTTCGCTAAGGTTTCACAACGTCTGATTGATTGATTGATTCATTGATTGATTGATTTAGGAACCGACATCACAACGTCTGAGAAACGAATAACGCTTTGTTGCTCTTCCACGGTGTAAGGAGACTTTGGGGCAATCATTTTGTATCGCAACTACGCATGTGCAAATATTCTCGGTTGTCACAACCCTTATATGGAGTATTGCTTAAGCGCCAGTTTGTTTCCTGAAATAAGATTTTCTGTTGCCAATACTCATCCACTAACTTTATAATATTCTTTCAGTTATTTAATGACATTTCGTTGTGCGTGGGCGCGTGCGTGCGCGTATGTGTGTAGTGTGTTTCTGTGTGTGTGTGTGTGTGTGTGTGTGTGTGTGTGTGTTATTACACAGACTTGTAATTCACGTTCCCAAGTCATGGACGAGTAGACAACATTTTAGTCCAACTGACCAGTGTAGAGGTTAAACCATTTTCCCCGTCATCAGCGCATAGGAAGTTTAAGAGCATGCACTCTTATTCGTTCGGTTGTGCTCACTTCCTAAATGTCTCTTGTTGAACTGGTGCTGAAAGTAATTGGGAAGAAGAAGCAGCAGCCCAAGAAGGTAATGAGAAATCATTTGAGCACACTGCAAACTGAAGCCCAAATCTTACCTTGCGTAAACCGGCCCTTGTCCACGCCATGAAGTCTAATGGGCATGTTACATTAGCAAGATGATGTGGACATGTTACATCAGCTGGGTGTTGTGGACAATGTCACGCGGGCAAACCGTTACTTTTAAAGAAATTTCCTGGTGACTATTTTAGACTGGGTCGCACTGTGAGTCCATATCAGTGAAAAATACCCTCACCCAGAAGGAGATTTGAACAGACGAGAACCGGGCCGCTAGGCAAGCTTGCTAGGAACTACGCTACCTCGGCTCCCTTAGCTTGTTTAACGTAAGCCCAAATCTGGTACTGGTCCAATTATACCGGGTGCTTGTAAAGTCTCACCACACTTTGTATGTAGAACACATTTGAAAAAAAAAGAAGTATTTCATCCGTAGATAGCACCATTCTGTTTGGAGTGCAAAGAATTACTCCAACAGGCTACATCCATTCGTTGCATATTGCTTCACGTTGGACTGTGGATCATATATTTCGATGACATCATACACTTCATTATTTCAAAATTTGTTCAACATACAAAGTGTAGTGAGATTTTACAAACACTCGGTATTATGGAGGAAGTGCATCAGGCATGCAGAAAACTACTAGATTGTCCTTGGTGGTTGAGTCATGCGGTATATATTATTAGTCTCAATTGACTATAGGAAATAAGGGATGTTTAGTGTTACTTTTCTTAAGTTTCACGGGATATATCATATACAGTGAATGGATGAATCATGTTTTGGCTGGAATACACAACTCACAGTCACCAGTACTGCTCGACTGTGGAGCATTTGTTATCCCCACGGTTATCGAAAAGTCACCATGAAGTCTTTAAATCTGCATAACTTTGCTATTACCGCAGAGAAAACAAATGATCCACATTCGAAAAGTACCAATGGCTATGCGGGTTATCTATTCCAACAACAACAATATAATTCATATATTCACTGCATGTGTTATACAAGTCTGCAGTATGCACCTTATCAGATGTAGCGAAATATGCCAGGCAATAAATCATGCAACTTGTTGTTTGTGGCTTCTGTGTTCAAATTCACTCAGGGATTGCACCGTTTTGTTTGGGAGTCTCCGTGGCGAAGTGGTCAAGCCGTCAGACTCGGGCTCCGAAGGTTGTGGATTCGATTTCGGGCCGCGTCCTTTGGTTCACGAGTGCATTTTCTTCGGAGACTCCTGGGGATCATCGCTTGAACTGCAGAGTTCGTGCTTTGTGAGACGCTTTCCGCGTTGTGAAAGAGACTGAGTCAATATGGGATAGAACCCGATGCAACTAGGTCGACCCTGTCGACTTTTAGGCGACTTTTTTGTGTGATTCTCCACAACTAGGAGAGACAATAACTAGCATAGACATAGCAACAAGTCTTTAGGAATTGTTGTTAGCCCAGAAATTGACCAGTCGTCGAAGTCGTAAGATGCTGGTCCGAGTGACACGGGACAAGAAAGCGGACATCTACTCACTATGGATGCACTACAATGGATGCACTACAATGGATGCACTACACTGGATGTGCTACAATGGATGCACTACAATGGACGCACTACAATGGATGCACTGCAATGGATGCACTACAATGGACGCACTACACTGGATGTACTACAATGGATGCACTACAATGGATGTACTACAATGGATGCACTACAATGGATGCACTACAATGGACGCACTACACTGGATGCAGTACAATGGATGCATTACAATCAATGTACTACTATGGATGTACTACAATGGATGTACTACAATGGATGCACTACAATAGATGTACTACAATGGATGCACTACAATGGATGCATTACAATCAATGTACTACTATGGATGCACTACAATGGATGTACTACAATGGATGTACTACAATAGATGCACTACAATGGATGCACTGCAATGTAAATGGATGCACTACAATGGATGCACTACAATCAATGTACTACAATGGATGTACTACAGCGGACGCACTACAATGGACACACTTCAATTGACGCATCACAATGGACGCATTACAATGGATGCACTACAATGGACGCACAACAATGGATGCACTACAATAGATGCACTGCAATGGAAATGGATGCACTACAATGGATGCACTACAATAGATGCACTGCAATGGAAATGGATGCACTACAATGGATGCGCTACAATGGATTTATTCAATGGATGCAATGCACCATCTCTCTCTCTCTCTCTCTCTCTCTCTCTCTCTCTCTCTCTCTCTCTCTCTCTCTCTCTCTCTCTCTCGTTTCATCTTATATTTGTTTCATCTCGCACTGCGATATCTTGCTGCAGTCAGATATGTATGACCTGCTGTACTTATAAACTTGTATCTGACTGACTTCGACAGTGAAAGCATCTCTGAAAATGTATACTGTATACATAACTGAACTGATCCACGACTCTAGTGATCGAGTGAGATGGCAAAACATGACCGCCCACTCTTACCGGCATGGCACATGATGATGATAAATAACTCGATCTGCATCTTAAAATTGTTTATGTCTACATGGCCGAAAGATGTAAAGCGTTCGCTCTTGAACTTTCACTGGCGACTGTGGTAGCGGGTTCTTTCCCCATACCGGTTCGCTGGACTTAAATGTTGAGTTTTCGTCCTAGACTTGGGGACGTAAATTACATGTACCTCAGATGTCGGAGAGAGTTCGCCTGATGGTGATGGACACAGGTAATTGGGTAAACTCTACTAGCGACTCTACTAGTAGTTGCTACTACTACACAATGCACTTGATGGAGAGTCTCCCAGGCCAAGTGGTGAAGCCGTTTGACTCGGACTCCGAAGGTTGTGGGTTCGATTCCGGGCCGCGTCCTTCGGTTCACGAGTGAAAGTTTTCGGAGACTTCTGTGGATCGTCACTAGAGCCAGGGAGTTCGTGCTTTGTGCGACCTTTCCGCGCTGCGGAAAGAGACCGAGCCATAGATATAGAGATAAAACTACTGGTAGTTGTAGCAGCAGTGCGTGTGCAACAATGCAAGAGTTCAAAGCGAGTGAACACCAAAGTAACAAGGAAATATGATAACACAAGTTGATCCTGACAGAGTAAGAGAGGGAGACATAATAATAATAATAATAATAATAATAATAATAATAATAATAATAATAATAATAATAATAATAATAATAATAAATGATATCGGAGTCTGTGTACAATTTTACAGCAAATGCGGTATTTGGCAATCTCATCATAATCAAGTGTCATGCCAGCTGGCGTAGGCGTTCATGTCTCTCCAAAGATCTCGATCTTTGGTGTTCTGGATCAACTCAGCTGATGATATTCATCCATCACATAATCGGGCACTATATACAAATATATTCAATACCTGCCAGCCCCGTTAGCGTAGTAGTTAGGCATTCGCCTGTCGACCAGGAGGTCAGGAGTTTGATCCACAACTGGGTGAATGCGGATTTTTTTTCATTTCAAAATAGTCCTGGGCGCTGAGATTGACACAGCCTAAAACTGGTACCCAGAATGTCTTGAGAAATAAAGGCGAGCGGTCATCACCCGGTGAGTTTCCGACTGTTCTATACAATATGGGTCTAGCTCTGTGTACCCAATGCGTCTTAAGGGCGTACAAAGGGCCCTTTTTGTATTATACACAGGGTGCCGTGGTAGTGTAGTGATCAACATGCTTACCTGTTGGTCTGGAGGTGATGCGTTCGAATGCCCATGGAAGCGGAGTATTTAAAATTGGCCTGAGTTTCCAAATCGAACAGGTCTCAATGAGGTACAAGGAAATGTAGTGTGAAGTAAAGGCGGTGAGTGTGCTATTGATTACATCGCCCATCGGGTGCCATTTGAGCCAAAACATGTACGGGACTAGTGCATTTAGTCATTACTCCTCGGGGTGTGTTAAAAGACGCGGCATTTTGAACTATTTTCCACTTATTCTTACCGAAATTCAGATATATAGGCACATGGATAACATCAGATGGGAAGATGTATCACTGAGACAAAGAGTAGAATAGGACAAGTAAAAACTGCATAATATCAAACGAAGAACGTTTTGTGCAATAAGTCGCTGTCCTTGAAAGTCAGAAACAGGGTTCTTGCATGTTGCATAGAACCAGTTTTAACATACAGCTGAGAATCCTGGACAATTAGTAAACAGGCGAAAAAATCCCTAGAGGCCTTGGAGATATGGCTTTATAGAAGAATGCTGAAAATTAGCTGGACAGCCAACAAGAGCAATCAGGATGTTTAAAGGGAAGCTGAGTCGCAAAGACAACTTATCACAAACATCAGAAAGAGGCAGTCCTCGTATTTTAGCCACATTATGAGAAGACAAAAACTGGAACATGTTGTGACAATCGGAAAGATTTGAGGAAAGAGAGATAGGGGAAGACAGCGTGAACAATTATTGAGTCTTGTTCATGGCAAGGGAGTCAACACACGAATTGATCCATGACGTCGGAGATCGCAATTTGTGCAGAGGCATGATCGCCTACGCCATCCGGCAAGGCACTGGATAATGATGATACTTACAGAAAATTGACTATTGTCTACGCCAGGGGTCACCAAACTTTTATCACGGCGGGCCGGATAACTGACAAAATGACGAGCGCGGGCCGGATACTCATTCTGTACAATACTTGCACTGGACTCCGTGGCGAAGTTCTTACAGACACAGATCGTAATCCCGTATACCCGCGTTCGAAACACAGATGCGCGCGATTTGGCAGCACATCGCGTTGCGCTGGTTTTTAATGCTATGATATGGGTGCCGGTCGTTCAGAAAGCAATGGCAAACTACTGAACGTAAATTTGCCAGGACATCAACAACAGCAAAAACTGCTGGTGTTGACTGCAAACATCCTGTAAAGGATATGCAACTAACTTTAACAATACTTGCAAGCCAGATCAAAAGCTCTGGGAGAAAAGATGAAAAAAATTAATCATTGGTGAGTGGTGTGCCAACACTTCAGTTATCTGGAAGTCCACATTGACATCACAAATGAACATGAGAAGTTGTGACGTACTCGAGAGATCAGTAGACTCATCCAGTGCCAGAGAATACCACAGCAAGTTCCTAGTATTCTCGCGTATCTGTAGCACTATGCTCTCTCCAAGTTCTTCTCACAACTGAACTTGCTGAAAGGCTGATAGTTCCAAACAAATCGGTTTTCTCAGGACACATGTCATTTGCTGCTTCCATCATACACACTTTGATGAAGTAGCCATCGGTAAACGGTTTTCCTCGTTCTGCCATCTTATGCACTATTTTGTAACTTGTACGAGTGACAGATTCATTTTTAGCACACTTTCTTGTGAAGAGATTTCTTTGTGTTTCTAAACCACGTTTCATGGACTCATGTTTCTCAGAACGTAACTTTCCAGAAAACTTTGAATATGTTGATAGATGTTTTGTTTCGTAGTGACGCCGAAGATTGTACTCTTTCAAAACTGCAAAACTTTCGCTGCATATTACGCAATTGGTTTTCTGGTCCTGTGATTCCACAAAGAAGTACTTTACTCCTCATTCTTCATTGAAAACGCGACACTCGGCGTCCACTTTTCTTTTCTTTGTAGCCATAATGAAGGGTGAAGTACACGAGATCTGAAAACGAAAAAGACATTGAATTAGAAACATTAAAACCCTATTGAAACACAAGAAAAGCAGAGGACTAGGGGTCACTGGTGAAGCTACGGCTCACCAAAGGTGCATATAAGTTTATGGGTACCTTTGGTAATAGAATATCACTCATAATAAGGTTTGCAAAATATATAAATAGGGCCGGTCTAAATAAATAGCCTAGAGCAGACGTTTTCAACCGGGGTTCCGTGAGTGGCAGCCAGGGGTTCCGCCGAAACAGACCGAAATCGTCTACATGCAACATCTCTGCCGATCTGGTTTATTACATAAAGTAGGACAAACACTTGAATCATCGCACAGAGTTCCTTAAGCAACGTAAAAATTTGCATAAGAATCTGCTCCAACAGAAAGGTTGATAAACACTGGCCTAGAGACCAGCTCGATTAACACCTTGACCGGGAATTCTTCTGAGCTAGGGATAATATTTTCATAATAACACGAGGCTTCTATGGCATGTTTATGCTATGTTTGCTACTTTATTGCCTCTATTCACACTTGTAGTTCACTAACCAATCACTGTCAAACAAAGAAATCCTTGTTAAATACCTATAAAAAGGATGACTGGCAAAAATAAGTAAATATTCTGGAGCATAGGACATGTGTTAACAGCCGGACGTATCTGGAGGAGTGAAAGATGCGTGTGTGTTTGTTGCCATGGAAAACATGATAACGTCAGAGCGAAGGCGGCGCTACCACGAGCCGGGGAAGGACTTGGGATGGCGCAAAATAAGCAAACATTACAATAATCAAGAAAATCTAGATACAATAATTTATAGGAGGTCTCCGCACGTGTGAAGATCTTCTATTATTCTAAACATAATATTTATTTTTAAATTGTATCACAACATCTCGTGTTCCATACATTATATCAAGCAAGGTCAAGTACTGTCGGCGGGCCGGATGAAATGACGTCGCGGGCCGGATCCGGCCCGCGGGCCGTAGTTTGGTGACCCCTGGTCTACGCTAACGCAAGGAAAATGAACTAATACGTTTGACGTCTCAGTTTCAGTATTTCGTGGGAGACAGACGTTAGCCTTGTGGTTTCAACCGGGCGGCTATCGGCGTTAATGACATGATATGACACGTGGAGGAGTGGGGGAGTTGGGCTATCTCACGTTACAACAATTAGAGAGACAGACAGAATAAACATGGAACCCAACATATGGAGACTGAAAGACCTGGGATGGGATGGATACATAAACATACAGACAGATGAGTGGACGGATGGATAGACAGATGGGTGTATGGATGTATACACGGGTGATAGGACACACATATTATAACCAAACAAATTGCTTAAGGGAATGAATTTATTAATGGACAAACAGACAGAAAGACAGACGCACAGATAGGTAACTAGGTGGGCAGACAGGCAGGCGGGCAGGCAAATAGGCAGGCAAGCAGGTGTGTGGGTTTGCAGGCAAGCATTCAGGTAGGTAGGCAGGCAGGCAAGCTTGTAGGTAGGTAAGTTGTTAGGCAGATGCGTAGGTAGGTAAGTTCTTAGGGAGATGTGAAGGGAGGCAGGTAAGTTGTTAGGTAGATAGGTATGTTGTTAGGTAGGTAGGTAAGTTGTTAGGTAGATAGGTAGGTAGGTAAGTTGTTAGGTAGGTAGGTAAGTTGTTAGGTAGGTAGGTAAGTTGTTAGGTAGATAGGTAGGTAGGTAGGTAAGTTGTTAGGTAGGTAGATAAGTTGTTAGGTAGATAGGTAAGTTGTTAGGCAGGTAGGTAAGTTGTTAAGTAGATAGGTAGGTAGGTAAGTTGTTAGGTAGGTAGGTAAGTTGTTAGGTAGATAGGTAGGTATGTAAGTTGTTAGGTAGGTAAGTTGTTAGGTAGGTAGGTAAGTTGTTAGGTAGGTAGGTAAGTTGTTAAGTAGATAGGTAAGTTGTTAGGTAGGTAGGTAAGTTGTTAGGTAGATAGGTAGATAGGTAAGTTGTTAGGTAGATACGTAGGTAGGTAGGTTCTAAGGTAGATATGTAGGGAGATAGGTAAGTTGTTAGGTAGATACGTAGGTAGGTAAGTTCTTAAATATATATGTAGGGAAATAGGTAAGTTGTTATGTAGATAGGTAGGAGGTAAGTTGTTAGGTAGATACGTAGGTAGGTAAGTTCTTAGGTAGATATGTAGGGAGATAGGTAAGTTGTTAGGTAGATACGTAGGTAGATAAGTTCTTAGGTAGATATGTAGGGAGATAGGTAAGGTGTTAGGTAGGTAGGTAAGTTGTTAGGTAGATACGTAGGTAGGCAAGTTCTTAGGTAGATATGTAGGGAGATAGGTAAGTTGTTAGGTAGATACGTAGGTAGGTAAGTTGTTAGGTAGATATGCAGTGAGATAGGTAAGTTGTTAGATAGATAGGTAGGTAGGTAAGTTGTTAGGTAGATACGTAGGTAGGTAAGTTGTTAGGTAGATATGTAGGGAGATAGGTAAGTTGTTAGGTAGATAGGTAGGTAGGTAAGTTGTTAGGTAGTTAGGTAGGTAGGTAAGTTGTTAGGTAGATAGGTAGGGAGATAGGTAAGTTGTTAGGTAGATAGGTAGAGAGATAGGTAAGTTGTTAGGTAGATAGGTAGGTAGGTAAGTTGTTAGGTAGATAGGTAAGTTGTTAGGTAGATAGGTAGGGAGATAGGTAAGTTGATAGGTAGATAGGTAAGTTGTTAGGCAGGTAGGTAAGTTGTTAAGTAGATAGGTAGGTAGGTAAGTTGTTAGGTAGGTAGGTAAGTTGTTAGGTAGATAGGTAGGTATGTAAGTTGTTAGGTAGGTAGGTAAGTTGTTAGGTAGGTAGGTAAGTTGTTAAGTAGATAGGTAATTTGTTAGGTAGGTAGGTAAGTTGTTAGGTAGATAGGTAGATAGGTAAGTTGTTAGGTAGATACGTAGGTAGGTAGGTTCTAAGGTAGATATGTAGGGAGATAGGTAAGTTGTTAGGTAGATACGTAGGTAGGTAAGTTCTTAAATATATATGTAGGGAGATAGGTAAGTTGTTAGGTAGATAGGTAGGAGGTAAGTTGTTAGGTAGATACGTAGGTAGGTAAGTTCTTAGGTAGATATGTAGGGAGATAGGTAAGTTGTTAGGTAGATACGTAGGTAGATAAGTTCTTAGGTAGATATGTAGAGAGATAGGTAAGGTGTTAGGTAGATAGGTAGGTAGGTAAGTTGTTAGGTAGTTAGGTAGGTAGGTAAGTTGTTAGGTAGATAGGTAGGGAGATAGGTAAGTTGTTAGGTAGATAGGTAGAGAGATAGGTAAGTTGTTAGGTAGATAGGTAGGTAGGTAAGTTGTTAGGTAGATACGTAGGTAGGCAAGTTCTTAGGTAGATATGTAGGGAGATAGGTAAGTTGTTAGGTAGATACGTAGGTAGGTAAGTTGTTAGGTAGATATGCAGTGAGATAGGTAAGTTGTTAGATAGATAGGTAGGTAGGTAAGTTGTTAGGTAGATACGTAGGTAGGTAAGTTGTTAGGTAGATATGTAGGGAGATAGGTAAGTTGTTAGGTAGATAGGTAGGTAGGTAAGTTGTTAGGTAGTTAGGTAGATAGGTAAGTTGTTAGGTAGATAGGTAGGGAGATAGGTAAGTTGTTAGGTAGATAGGTAGAGAGATAGGTAATTTGTTAGGTAGATAGGAAGGTAGGTAAGTTGTTAGGTAGATAGGTAAGTTGTTAGGTAGATAGGTAAGTTGTTAGGTAGATAGGTAAGTTGTTAGGTAGATAGGTAAGTTGTTAGGTAGATATGTAGGGAGATAGGTAAGTTGTTAGGTAGATATGTAGGTAGGTAAGTTGTTAGGTAGATACGTAGGTAGGTAAGTTATTAGGTAGATAGGTAGGGAGATAGGTAAGTTGTTAGGTAGATAGGTAGGTAAGTAAGTTGTTAGGTAGATAGGTAGGTAGGAAAGTTGTTAGGTAGATAGGTAGATAGGTTGGTAGGTAAGTAGATAAGTAGGTAGGTAGGCGGGCAGACAGACAGACAGACAGACAGACAGACAGACAGACAGACTGTCAAGAAGACAACAAAATGTTATCAGGTGGTCCGCTGTTTAGTATGATATATATTTTCCAGTGACGTCAGATTAGTGATTAATTTTTTTGTGAAAATCAATAATTGCCATTTTCTCTGGGTTTGTATGCACTGTTACCCATGGCTGGAGACTCCCGCTTGTTGACACACTGTGGTCACCATAGCAACTGACCGAGGTTTCTACAATGTAAAGGTTCATTGCGCAACCCACAGGGAAGTCTACGGGTATTGTTGCCACTTACAGTGAGGAAACGAAAGTAGTAAGGCTTAAAGGACACACTTCTTCTTCGTCTCCTTCGCCTCATCCTCCTTCTTCTTTTCCACCTCCTTCTCCTCCTCCTACTCCTTCCTCCTCCTCTTCTTCTTCTTCTTCTTCTTCTTCTTCTTCTTCTTCTTCTTCTTCTTCTTCTTCTTCTTCTTCTTCTTCTTCTTCTTCTTCTACCATTTATCTACAATTGGAGCATAGTGTGTCAACCAACCAACACCTTTCCTAGCTAGCTAGTTAGTTAGTTGGTTGGTTGGTTTATTAGTTGGCTGGTTGGTTAGTTAGTTATTAATTAGTAAGTTAGCCATCAGATTAACTTTAATGCACATCGAAGCATTCAGTCCATAAGTGCTCGGATCCACTCCTCAGCATCTCCCTCAGCTTGTAACGGTCGACGACACCAGATATGTGGCGGCTGACTATTCTTCTTTGGTCTCGTTGCATAACGTTCTAATCTGACTTTATCCTTTTGCTTCAATATGACTGGTCTGAAGATTCCTATTCCGAGCTTCAGTCAGACATATTCCCTCTCCCCCTAATTCAAGCCACGACTAATCCAGCGCCACATGAATGCACGGTCTACTAGGGGAACACCGTTCTAGAATATAAAGGAAATCAATCTGGGAACCAGTTGAGGCCACATAAACAGTTACGTAAATAAACACATGTAGTATTGTTTGGCGCTCACAGAAGGAGAGGAAAGAAGTAAAGACTCAAGGACGTACTGAATATAAAGCTACATTTCATGAAGATGAATCTACAGGGTATTTCAGGATCCTTTCAACAATTTCAGGCTCCCGCAACAATACACACGGGCGTCCGATCTCAAGACAAAGAGT
>OY992885.1:92323204-92335704 GCA_963921405.1 Cepaea hortensis
GCCTGGGCTGAACTTACAGTGTCTAACCTTAAGAATGGTTGGAATAAACTCTTGCTGGACCTACTGACGAAACTGAAGGAACTGAGACTGTTAGTGTTGATGAAATTGTGCAACTGTGCAACAATGTAGGACTAAACAGTGAAAACATTACGCCAGAGGAAGTAACAGATTGGTTGAAATGTGACAAAATGGATGGAGGCTATGAATGACATTTTGAACGATGATGACATTGTTTCTAGTGTTACTACCATTGAAGAAGAAGAAATTGATGACCATGAAGGATCAGTTCTTAACCAAAAACCTACAACTAACCACTCAGAAGCAGAAACAATGTTATCAAAGTGCATCGACTGGTTTGTAATGCAAGAGGAGGTAAATGTAACACAGATCCTACTTCTGCGTAAGATACGGAACATCGCTTCGCAGAAAGCTCGAGCCTCAAATACACAGAAGGAGATGACAGATTATTGTAAAGTGATGTAGATTTATAGTATTACAATAAATTTATGTACATTAGTACTCTTATATTGAAGTTTATTTTGATAGTTTTGTAAAATTACATACAATATTATGAATTACTCAATTTAAAAGGATTTTATTGTTATTTTCATTCCAAGCCCGCAGTGAAATCACGTTACCGTACATCTGTATTAAGAGATTCTTGTTATATTCTATTCGGCTATCCGTCACAATCCTGGTCCGTACGGTGACGGTTAATCGAATTTGTACTGTACTAACATCACTTTCCACCTAAATTCTAGATCCCAGCAGCATCGGCATCGTCATTTGCACTGCCAAGTTGAGTAGGGCGTCTTCGGTGTTCTGGATCAACTCCACTGATGATATTCCTCCCTACCATCGTCTGTGGTCATCAAGCATTGTTCGACTCAGCCTGCCTATGTCGCTTCTCCCGTTATTACGATGTGTGTTTTCCAACACCTTTCTTCTTATTATAATACCGAAGAACATTCTGTTGCTTTATCATCATCATCATCATCATCATCATCATCATCATCATCATCATCATCATCATCATCATCATCATCATCATCATCATCATCATCATCATCATCATCATCATCATCATCATTATCATCATCATCATCATCATCATCATCATCATCATCATCATCATCATCATCATCATCATCATCATCATCATCATCATCATCGTCGTCGTCGTCGTCATCATCATCATCATCATCATCATCATCATCATCATCATCATCATCATCATCATCATCCATCATCATCATCATCATCATCATCATCATCATCACCATCATCATCATCACCATCATCATCATAATCATAATCATGTAACGGGTCCTTAGCAGCAGGACACTCTCTCATGGCCAGCCTAAAACTTCTCGATCTCTTGCATTGTTCCCTGCCTCATGCACCCTCATGCCCAAGGTGTCTATAATGTCACGTGACCATCTTCGTGCTGGTCTACCTCTGCCTCTAATGTCCCGAACCATGCCCTAAGTCACTATTCTATTCAAGTGTTTAAAAAAAAAATGTGTTGTTTGGCGCTTATAGAAGTAGAAAAAAAGTAAGTAGGGATTAGAGGACGCACTGGACAACCTAAATATTGAAATCTATAGTTACCGACCAGATTCGAACCTGTCATCCCCCAAATGACGACAGCGCCTCGCTGCAGGAACGTGCACTTTGAGGCATGACCAGCTAGACACCCCCACATTATTTTTAATTAGCCAATGTCTTCTTAAAGTCTTAAAAGTCGAGATGGGGAGAGCGTTTCAGCACACTGCGAGCGCTATCAAGAACAAATTACTTGAACAGTTCAAGAAGCCTAATACGGGGGGAGGAAATGTCACGTGGCAAGACCAACACCAAGAAACACCAGACTCACAAGATGTGCAGCGTGGGAGCCGCCAAAACCGTAAAGAAGACGAATGAAGAGAACCTGCCTGCGAGCCGCAACAAAGAACAAGAAGCCTAAGTTACCTCAAAGGAAGCTACCACGAGGGAGACCATCGACAACCCACCACAGACAAGAGCCAAGACAGCTGAGAAGAAAGAGGAGAAAGACACTGTCACAAAATGAAACCGTGTGTTTATCCGGTTGATTATTACAGAGGATTTTCGGATTAAGCGGACGATCGACCAGCGACATCTATTTGTACTAACAGAGTAAACACAGTTGTACAGGTTACATCGTGTCAGCCCATAAACACATTTGGTGGTGAAGGAGAAGGATATGGAATGGTTCCGTTTGTCATCTATACTGCCGGACATCAGACGGAAATGGCTGCTGGGATTGTCACCACGGAACAGAAGAGTGACAAGTTTGTCAACATTTGAATGCAGATGGAAGCCGTGAGATCACAGGGGCAGATGTAAAACGGAAGTACCTAGTACGGAAAACAGTGCATCTGTCAATTCTTGGTTTCCGGAACATCAAGATGATTGGCAGCTTGGTATCGAAACTCTTTGCTGGGAGTTTACAGAAACTAGCTGGCTTGTTTTGAGAATCTAGGCAATTACTGACAACTTTGACAGGATTTAAGCCAGGAAAATAGTTCTTGACAGGGGATGATTTGCCACTGTGCCACCTGTGTGGGGGAGTAAAGGATAACGTCACGTGGACAACTTTGGTAGTTTGCCATATAAACTCGAGTTGAGATCAACTAGGGTGGACTTGAATAATGCTCTAGACAGAGTGCAGGGCACTGCAGTGCCAGTGGAAATAATATCTACCGTGTGTTAATTAGTGACTTAATTTTACACGTGCCTATATGGCAGATGTAGATATGATTTATAGGACTGCAGGAGTGCCATTTAAGGTATAACTTATTATAATATATTCGTTATAATTACTATAGACTGTGGCTTTGTTAAACTATAGTGTGATGATTAGCACTGTTAGTGGAAACTAGCTAGAGTAGTGAAGTGATACTTGGCTCTGTTAGCTAGAATAGATTAGTGAAGTGTTGATAGCTTTACTAATTGAGTAATGAGGGATAATTGGGATCCTCCAGTAGGTGTCCCTGGTGGGCGGGGTTCCGCATTCTGTTTGGTGATTTTTCCTTTGTCATAGCCTGATTCGACTCTAGGTGGGTAGCTAATCTGCTCTATGACTAAGTCTAGTTAGCTAAAGATCATTAAGCAAGGTGATAGGCTTACACTCAGCCGAAGGGATCAGTGACTAGTACTATCACCAGATGTGTTGTTTCTATCCTAGGTTCCCTACCAGATCCAAGGAAACTAAACAAGTTTGGGAAAGAATTAAAAAACCCATTAGGAAGAACACCAGTTCAAGAGTCACTAGAGTTGCATACAGAACGTAACTTATGCTAGAAGGAAATTGATTCATCAAAGAGAGTGATGCATACTGATGCACCACACAGCATTAGACAGTAGTAACGAACCGAGAACCGGCTAAGAGTACCTAGTGTTAGTACAGCAACAATTAACATTAGAAATTAGCACTTATGGACTGAATGGTTCGATGTGCAACGAGGATGATCTGTCGACTAACTAACTAACTAACTAACTGCGTACACACTACAAAAGACTTGTGCAGTTTGTTAAGGAACGTTAGGAACGGACATTGTGTAGAGTGCAACCGGTCCATGATTGACTGTTAATACCACCGGTGTCTATTTCGGATGTTCATGAAATTGGATTACCAGAGGTCTACAGAGGCAAAGCAGTATCCGGCAAGATGGTTTCGGCAACGGGTGAGAAGTACATGTTCTGACGTAACGTGCTGTGGTCTATCTTTGCTGGGATCAGCTGACTGGGTTGCTGTCTGAGAGTCAGAGTCTACACACTTTATAGAACACGTCACACATTTTCTTCACATACACGTCTCATATACGTTACACTTTTATTTTAATAAATTACTCTTTATTAATTTTTAGAAGCAAGAGTTGTTGAGTATGTTGCGTTGGGGAAGTATGAGAAGGGGGCATAGTACGACAGTGAGAGAGTGATAGGAAAAGGTGTCCATAGGCTGATGGAGTGTGTTGAACGGAAGCTGGTGGATTCTCCAGAATAGTGAGAGGAACAAAATATTATAATGTGGGTGTCGACTCTCTTCACTCCAGGGACGACACTTTAAAGGAGGACACGACAGACACCCGAATCGGAAATACCGACTCACAGACAACCAGGTGGGTTGTCAAACGTATCCAAGCGGAGCTGACAGATGAAAACATCCTGAAGTAGTTACAGGAAGAGAATCTCCATATCAGAATCTTAAGGGCGGAGCGGATCCTGACGTACTCGAGCTTTTTCTAGCTTTTTTTTTTTTAAACCTTATTTCTTTTAAAAATTTGGAAAACAAAAATGACCAGAAGCAGTTTTCTGCTATGGATCTGTAATGCGATAGGGTCATGACCTTTTGTAGGCCGGAATGCACAGAGGAATAGTCTGACTCTCACTTTCGCAGGTGACGAGCTTACACGTCAAACCCCGCTGAAACATCCTCAGCACAGATTCCTATTAACTGTCACTTCACTTCACTTCATTTCACTTCACTTCACTGGCACCTTGCCGTCTTTACAGACGATAGTTTATTACATAGTGCTTTTTAAAAAGGCACAATAACTACTACCCGTAGCGAGGACCATGGATGAAGTTACACCTCTCCATAGCAAACAACCTTGGCTGAATTGTAAAGACCATGTGTTGCCCATGCAGCAAGATATCTATCAACTATACGCACGCACCAAATGTCCATCCTTTACTTTGACCTACATTTTAGTTATACTGAGAGTAATCTTGCCAAGAAATCAATAATCAGCTGAAAGATGCTGATGTTGACAGCAATGACCTGAATAGGATATGCAAACAATTTTTTTTAGTATCCCGTAGGTTTTCGTTTTGTATGCTGATAAAGGCTATTTAAACCCTAACATCATTTCTGTCATCTGTATTTGTGTTATTGTAAGATGGATTTTACCTGTTTCGAATCTTGATTGTGTAGTATTTGATTTTTGTAAAGAATGTAGAGCAGGGGTGGCCAACACGAGGCCCGCGGGCCGCATGCGGCCCGCCGGTCGTCATATTGCGGCCCGCGGAGTGGGAAACGACGATGTGGTCGAAGCTGTAGCATGCTTGATTGTTTACTTTAATTTAACTAAAAAATTAGGTGCGTGGCCCGGCAGGAAATATTATTTCTGAAATTTGGCCCGCCTGCTGAAAAGGTTGGCCACCCCTGATGTAGAGGCTATCCCAGAAGGAGAAGGAAATAAATGCTGAATTAATTGAATTTTTCAGCTGACGGAGGTTTAGAGAGTAATAATCGACGATGCCCGCATTATTCCAGGCATATGGAGTAAAAGAGGAAGCAGCAGTAGTAGCAGAAGAAGAAGAAGAAGAAGAAGAAGAAGAAGAAGAAGAAGAAGAAGAAGAAGAAGAAGAAGAAGAAGAAGAAGAAGAAGAAGAAATAAGAAGAGGAAGAAGAAGAAGAAGAAGAAGAAGAAGAAGAAGAAGAAGAAGAAGAAGAAGAAGAAGAAGAAGAAGAAGAAGAAGAAGAAGAAGAAGAAGAAGATTCAAATACACCGCTTGTCAGCGCTCCCTATGCTATCTGTCTCAATGTCTTCTCAATTGTAATCGCAGACAACAATCACCACCTCAAAATGTACCCATCTTCCCCCTGTGCTACCAAAGGCGTTTCCCAAACACTTCCATTTACATTTCCTTACGTTAAGTCCACGATAGCCTGTCTGGAATCGGCTCTGCAAATAGCGCATGTGGGTCCAAGTTGAAAACCCCACAGAATTGGCCAGGACGCTGATTAAAACCACATACAGTATAAACACAGAGAAACAACATACGTTTGATTTAGTTCAATTATCATCAGAACCCTACATATTATGCCAATAATTAAGATTCATTAGCCCGTACTATGATAGCACTGTTTATCAAACAAGGTGTGTTAATTCGATTTTTCAATGCAGGGCAAATATAACATGTCGCAAATAGGATCGATACCACCATTGTGTTTATGCCCATCTGGATAATTGAAACCTTGAGATCGATTTTTGCTGCATCTGTATTCGACTGAAAACTAATTACCTGGACTTTCTCTGTATCGATACCGGCATGTATCGTTCTATTAGTTACCTTGGTAATAAGTGCACGCAGCGTCATATCTGAGTAGCTCCCAGATCGCCAGCTCGGGTTACGCTTTTCAGCGATATAGAGGAAGTGGTAGGCACGAAGGCAGCAGTCTATAAGAAATAAAACGTATAGCAAAGGTCTCCTTTACACGTCTACGGCACAGTGGGACATATTTTAGTTTGGGGATGCTGACAGTATCAAAGAACCAGCTGAAAAGGTTGGAGCGCATACAAATTCGGCCATGCGGGTGATCCTATGGTTCACAAAGGACACACCAATTCTGTCTATGAGGCATATCGGTATCCTTGCACTACCAACAATTGCGGACAAGCACATGGTCCTTCCCGCCAAGGCAAAACATTAGAGTCACTGCAGACAGGGATCACTCCCTGCATGAAGACATGGATATAGTAAAGGGTCATAGACTGAGAAAAAGCAGGTCCTGGAAGGCACAGACACACATATCTATCCAAGATGTGTGAAATAGAGAGCATAAATAGTGAAAAAGAGAGGGTAGAAGTACCGGAAGACGTGTCGGACTGACACAAGGTAATATTCACACTGGGTTGTGAGTACAGAGAATGGGCAGCGGGCCGCACAGAGTTTGAGGTGGACCAATTGATCCAGGGCAATACACATCAAGGCGACATAGTGATCTATACTGATAGGTCAGAGGTGAGAAACAGACGGAGTTGTTGGGGTTTCATCGCGAAGACTAATGGGCGATGTTGAAAAAGGAGAGTCTAACATATGAGACTACAACATCCAGACTGGGAACGGAGGTGGGAGCAGTAACTACAGCGTATTGATGGCTGGAGGAGTCCACCGCAACACACATTTTACGCATTACGGACTCGCGGATTATGTTTAGTATGGTGGAAAAAGGAATCTTTCGTGTAAAATGGCTTTACCTCGCCACAGAAGTAACAAATTATGAGAGTGTGGGGGAATGAACAGGTTGATAGGCTGACAGGAAATGCACCTCTTGGTGGTAGTTTACCTATGGACAAGGAAGAGGTGGATCGTGTGCCAGTGGGACCAGGTGGAGAAGATGGAGGAACAGATTGAGAACCCTTACGTGGACAGAATGAGATTGCAGGGAATCGGCATGGGTTCTGGAAGAATCTCAAAACTGAGAGGCAAGACTAGGAGAATTTTCATTCAAATAACGGTAGGAACAATTAGTAGTGTGATTCTTCGCTGGCTGTTGAACGAGGGAACGGAGCACGTAAGGGAATGTTCTGAGTGCAGTGATGTCGGTTCTTAGCTCAACACAACTCTCAGCAATGGTACATATACAGTAACGGAGTCACGTGTGGACACTTGGCTGGACACTGATGACAATGAAAGACCTATACTCCGAGGAGAAAACAGTCTCGACCTAGGCCTAGTTCCAACCTGTCTTAATGCGCTGTGCTGAGTACGGACTTTTTCACATCCTAATGTGCCTCTCCGCAGATGTGAAGTTCCCGTAGGGGCCACGCACACCCCGCTGGTTTCTATGACTGGAGAAGTGAAGGCGAACTCCATATCACAGTAACCGTGGAGATGGTACTTTGAAGAAAAGTCTCTTCACCAACATCCCTCCGATAGGTGGAAGCCATTTAAGGGGCTGGATCACTAGAACGTATTGAATGATCACTTGAATGCATTGGACTTCAGAGTTGAAACTCATAGTTTCACAGAGGATTCACAACACCGGACTTCAGAGTTGAAACTCATAGTCTCATAGAGGATTCACAACACTGGACTTCAGAGTTGAAACTCATAGTCTCACAGAGGATTCACAACAAACCAGCTAACCAATCAACAAACCAGTCAACAAACCAATCAACCAACCAACCAGTAAGACAACCAACCAGCCACACAATCAACCAGCCAGCCAACCAACCAACCAGCTAACTAATCAACCAGCCACACAACCAACCAGTCAGCCAAGCAGCAGCCACACAACCAACCAGCCAGCCACACAACCAACCAGCCAACCAATAAATCACCCAATCAGCCAGCAAACCAACCACCATCCACCCAGCCAACTAAGGAATCAACCAACCAGCCAACCAACCAACCGGCCAACCAACCAACCAACCAACCAACCAACCAACCAACAAACAAACCATTGTAATGGGGTTTTCAGTTATGGCAACACACTGTAACTGTCAAACTGTCATTTACTGCCAATATATTACATTGCGGTGTATGCCAGGGGGGTCTTCGAGCCTGAGGAATTAAGGCCGCCTGGCTAGTGCAGTCGTCGCGAACTGTGCAGGTTAGGATTTTCTTTTTGCCCCCGACAGAAAAAAAATCCCACACCTTACCGAAGATTCGAACCCGGGTCTCCCGAAAGAGAATCCGACGTTCTAGCAACTTGGCCAGCCGCTCCTCTCTGTAACAATAAGCTTATATTATCGGAGAATTGTCAGTGTCGGTAACATCCTGCAATGATAAGATCTAGTATTATTGACATTCCAGTTACGGTTAAAAAGGAGCCTTTTCCACTCCTTCAGGCGTCCTAGAATAATGGCGCTAGACTCATATTTCTATAGACCAATCGGCACTAATGGGGATCCCAAATGGGGATCATGTGGTCATAATCACATCTGTGGCTTTACTTTACCAAGATGTGTCCTGGTACTATATGAGGCTAAATAGACCTGGGAGCCCAGATCGCGTTAAAATAGTGCTGCTTGACCACTGGCCGGCGGACCACAGGCCGAAAGACCACTGGGCCGGCTACCACTGGGCCAACAGACCACTGGGCCAACAGACCACTGGGCCGACAGACCACTGAACCGGCTGATCACTGGGCCGGCAGACCACTGGGCCGGCGGACCACTGGACCGAAAGACCTCTGGACCGGCAGACCACTGAGCAGGCAGACCACACTGGTTCGGCTACCACTGGGCCGACAGACCACTGAGTCGATAGACCATTGGACCGAAAGACCACTGGGCCGACAGACCACTGGGCTGACAGACCACTGGGCCGGTAGACCACAGGGCCGAACGACCACTGGACCGGCAGACTAACGAGCCGGTAGATCGCGGTGCTATCGTGACACCCTGTAGTTGTAATGGTGATACTCTATTACTGATGACACCTAAGTAGTGATATCATCAAAGTGCCTAACCGGCTGTTGTGGGCCGATCGTGCTTCTCCACCAATTAAGATCTCTGACGGCATGGATCAAGTCATGTGTTGATTCATTTTCGTGTCATGACACAAGAATGTCAAGAATGTTCTCTCTTTGTCTTCCTCTATCCTTCTTTTCACAATTCTTTCCGACTTTCACAACAGTTCGGGTTTTTATCTTCTCATAATATGGTCAAAATGGTTATTGCCTCTTTCTGATGTTTGTAATAAGTTGTCTTTGTCACTTAGAATCTCTTAAAATGTCATAATTGCTCATTTTGAGTGCCAATGAATTTTATGCACTCCTTTATAAAGCCACACCCCAAGCTAATTGTCCATGATTCGCATCCGTGTGTTAAAATTGGTTCTATATAAGATGCACGAATTCTCTCTCTAACTTCCTTTACTGAGATATACTTCAATAATGATACCTCACAGTAATGGTTACTCTTTACAAACAATCACATAATTATATGCTTCCGGGGTACCTGTGCATGATTCCCAGCTCTCGGGAACTTATGCGGGAGCTCCTCTATGAGGCAGCGAGGTCTAACGAGGTCAGTTCTTAAACGGCTGACCCGCCCTCTGGCCTTCTCTTGTTGCCTTTGACTCTCCCCCGATGTGTCTCCACCTTGCCGTGGTGGGGGGGCTTGCGTGTCCCATCGACCCCATGTGCTTGCCGATGGGTGAAAAACTACATATCGGACAGCATATGGGATAGGGACCAGACTAAGAGAGACACAACCTGCTGCTCTGCAGGTGAGACTGAGGATAGCAGTCTAAAATTTAAATCAGGCGCACGAAGGCAGAAGTTCTTGGTCCGGACAAAACACTAAAGGCTCCCTGTCGAGGGCTGTGGCTGAACGCCTCTAAGCCACAAACCCTCGGACCTGAGAGCCGGGCCGATAGTCACCTCTCGAAAAATAAAGGCGTGATACTGAGCAAGCTACATGCTCAGGTCTGATAGAAGTTCGAAGGCTCTCAGCTGGGGGATATGAGAGATTCCCGGATGAGAGGCCAGGCCGTTTCTCGTTCACCGCTGCACGAAGGTAAGGTGCTGATCCGGCAGCACAAGTAGCCTACCTCGTGAGCGAGTACAAAAAGTCAAAAAGTGCCCCAGTCTAAGGAAGTGGCTGCGAAAACTGTATCTAACTCATAGAGAGTGTAGACAAAAGTGGAAGAACGTCTCAATGACGCAAAATGGAACGCACGGCGAGCGAACCTATTGCGTGGTCCGAAGTCAAAAGCGTGGGTGTCGCTTGCAGTCTGACCGTCCCTGGTGTGTGCTTGAGCGATCAGTGGCAAACGAGTTGCCCAACACATGGAAGTGAGGAACTAAAGCAGCCATGAGCAGGACGTGGCAACTCCTCGTGTGAGCCCAGTCACAGAGCAATATGTGCCGGCTCTGCAATTATGGAAGCCTCCTTGGATAGCGAGGGAATGCTCATGGTCTGCCCCTGCCTTCCCTTGAGGGCCGACCACGATGTCGTTCATCGTTCTATCTTGACCAGCTGAGATGTTAGCGACATCACAACAGTCCAACGTGCCTCGAAACCAGAGGATGGCTAACCTCATTAAAAAATGCCCGCCGAAGTCGGAAGTGTCGTCCTACGGGTGGCAAACTAAAAATTGACACTACGCAATTACGTCCGAGTGAAATGTCTCGTCCGAATGTCTCTCGTGCTAGGAACAGCTCTGACTACCTAGTTTCCGAATGCTGCTCTTGTTCGGAACAGCTCTGACTGGGTAGTTTTCCGAATGTCTGTTGAGCCTGGAAAAGCTCTGATGGGCGCAACGACAAGCACATGTCCGAAAACTCGCTGAGTGGATGCCGTCTGCAAACCTGTCTGGTTTGTGCGGGAATGACCCGGGGAAACGCAATGTTTTGCGTATCCTTTTACAGGACTTAGCTGTCAAAAGCAGCATCTTTCAGCTGTCTGTTGATCTCTTGGCAAGATTACGCTCAGTAGTTTGCCATTGCTTTCTGAGCGGCCGGCTCAGTATCCGCAAGTCACGAGCGGGGGTCGAACCACCTCAGTTCTCGCTCCGCTGCGAGACTCTGCGTGATAAACGGGATTACAGAGAGAAAGTGTTGTAACCCCACAGCCAGAGAGACCAGCCCCGGGGAAACGAAATGACCAATATATTGAAGTGAGGATATAAAGCAGCCATGAGCAGGACGTGACGATCTCCCTCGGTGAGCCCAGATCCAGGGCGTTATGTGTCGGCCCTGCAACTATGGAAGCAACCTTGGATGGCGGAAAATGCTATGGACTGTCCCTGCCTTCCTTTGAGGGATGACCGTTGTCTTCGACCGTTCTAACTTGGCCAGCATGGTTGCAGATGGCGCCACAAAAGTGAGAGTCTCCCAGGAATGCTACCTGGTCAAAAATGCACGCTAAAGTCGATGTGTTGGCCTACGGGTTTCGGCCCAAGGGCCATAACAGACACACCGCAATCACATCTGAAAAAACACTCCGGATGAACGAAAAGAAGAAGAAGAGAAGATATGCTTCCTGTAGCCAGTTCCAACCCGCCCTTCTTTCTCCAGAAGGTGCTACTTAATTACAATTATTGCCAAACTTCAATAGATATAACAGGGTTTTACTTTTAAGAATATCAATGAAATCAAACTGTTATGTTGTGTAGATAATCGATTGGTCAATTAATCACAGAGCTGTTCAATTAATTAGTTAGCCATTTGATAGTGTTTACACTCCCATTTGAGAAAATTACTTTGGCCTACACTCGCCCCATTTGACAACAAACTCTACTGAGAGTCAATAACATTATTTTGATTGCTTTTTTTTTTTTCCGCGTTTCCATCCTGTTTCAGGATATTGCGGTCAACACCAGCATCTTTCAGCTGTATGTTGATTCCTAGGCTAGATTACGCTCATCAGCACGCCACGACTTTCTGAGCGACCGGCTCCATACTCTCATAAGTCACTTTTGCGATTCGAACCACTGCTAATTCTCGTCGTGTCACGTGACGAGAGTATTCGGGGTTAGCGGAGAAAGCTGCTAACCCCTTGGCCATGGTGATTGCTGCTGTCTTTAAATATATTGAGATTGATGTCTGAAGTTCTACAGTTAGTTAATTAATTAGTTAGTTAGTTAGTTAGTTAGCTAGCTAGCTAGCTAAGTAGCTATCTAGTTAGATAGTTAATTAGTTATTTAGGTAGGTAGTTTATTTTGTTTGTTTGTGTGCTAGTTAGTTAGTTAGGTAGTTAGTTAGTTAATTAGATAGTTAGTTAAAGAGTTAGTTAGTT
>OY992885.1:92340704-92365704 GCA_963921405.1 Cepaea hortensis
CTCACGCGCAGGCGAAACCTGTATTCATACCGTGAGTTAAGCTCGCACGACCAGGTTCCAATATCCTGGTGTCATCTATTCGCAAAAGCGACTACAGCAGTTGTTTGGTCTCATGTGGCTGGTCTGTCTCGCGTTTTGTTTCTTTCGGAGTTAATGTGTTCAAGGATTTCGTTGGTAATGAGCGAGATTCTTGAATGACAGTGCTGTATCTAGGCAGGTAGTGATAGATATGAATATAGATTGATAGACAGGCAGATAGACAAATAGACATGCAGGCAGGTAGATAAGACAGATTGACAGACGAACACATAGATAGGTAGGCTGGCAAATAGACAGACACGCATATAGACAACTATATAACAGACAGGCAATTAAACATATAATATAGACAGAGAGATATGCAGGCAGGAAAATTTAGAGATGAACAGATACGCAAACAGACAGAGATAGAATGATAGACATCCAGAATGATAGACAGACAAACTGACATATATAAATGCAGTCATACAGGAAGAGGGACAGACAAACAAACAAACAAACAGATAATTAGACAGAAGTTCTATAGGTGGACAAGTAGGTACATAAACACATATACACACATTAGGCACACGGATACATGCATACACACATATGTAGACAATTACGGCTTTTGTGTTAGCTTCTGAAATCTAAACCACAGCCATAATATAAAAGTGCATATATATTTATCAATAAGCGGTAAACAAATGAACTTTTCTCATGCAACCCTTCTAGTTTCCCGAAGTTTGTGCTTGGATTTCAGAAACGGTGCCACTGGAATGCAAACCCTTTTTCACTTGACTGACCCTGGATCACAGTCTCGGTAAAGTGTATAGTTAAACTCGGTTTTCTGATTATATCGAACGTTCTACACATGTTTACAGGCTACACGTCTATGACGCTTGTATGAGCGCAGTGGTTGTGTTTTTATCTGTTACCGGGAAATATTGTCCCTAGTATTTATCACCCAGTTTCTCCGTGGATGTTGTTAACTATTCGAGTTCTATGTATGGATTCACGATGGAGAAGGTATAGTTTAATATATGGTGTATAGATTGTTGTTTCAATCATAGAATGTCTGTTGTAATTATTGTTTTCTGAGTGTTGGGACGTCTGTTGCATAGATTGTTGTGGTAACGTTAGAATTTATGTTGGATAAATTGTTGTGGTAATGTTTGAATGTCTGTTGTGTATATTGTTGTGGTAATGTTAGAATGTCTGTTGTGTAGATTTTTGTGGTAGTGTTGGAATGTATTTATTATTATTGTTATTGTGTTAAAATGTCTGTTATATAGATTGGTTTGTTAGTGTTAGAATGTATTATTATTATTATTATTATTATTATTATTGTGTTAAAATGTCTGTTAAATAGATTGATCTGTTAGTGTTGTAATGTCAGATGTATAGAGTGTTGTGTTAGTTGTAGAATGTTTGTTATGTAGATTAGTTTGTTAGTGTTAGAATCGTTGTTGTATAGATTGGTTTGTTAGTATTCAAATGTATGTTGTATATATTGTTGTGATAGTTTTAGATGTCTGTTTCTATAAATTGGTTTGTTAGTGTTAGAATGTCTGTTTCTATATATTTTTGTGCTAGTTTTAGAATTTATGTTGTATAGATTATTTTGGTATTAAAATAATGTCTGTTGTATAGATTGTTTCGTTATTAATAGAATGCCTGTTGTATAGATTTCTTTGTTAATGGTAGAAAGTTTGCTGCACATATACTTTTCCTAGTGGCAGGGTATCTGCTGCATAGATAATTGTATTTATATTATCCCATATTGTTTAGAATATTGTGTTATAATTAAAATGTCTGATGTATAGAATGTTGTGTCTGTGTTTGAATGTCTGTTGTGTAGAATGTTGTCTGTGTTTGAATGTCTGTTGTATAGAATGTTGTGTCTCTATTAGAATGTCTGTTGTATACAATATTGTGTCAGTGTTAGAATGTCTGTTGTATAGAATGTTGCGTCTCTGTTTGAATGTCTGTTGTATAGAATGTTGCGTCTCTGTTTGAATGTCTGTTGTATAGAATGTTGTGTCTCTGTTAGAATGTCTGTTGTATACAATATTGTGTCAGTGTTAGAATGTCTGTTGTATAGAACGTTGTGTCTCTGTTTGAATGTCTGTTGTATAGAATGTTGTGTCTGTGTTTGAATGTCTGTTGTATACTATGTTATGGTAGTGATAGAATGTCTGTTGTATAGAATATTGTGCCAGCATTAGAATATCTGTTGTATAGAATGTTGTGTCGGTGTTAGAATGTCTGTTGTATAGAATGTTGTGTCTCTGTTTGAATGTCTGTAGTATACTATGTTATGGTAGTGTTAGAATGTGTGTTGTATAGAATATTGTGCCAGCATTAGAATGTCTGTTGTATAGAATGTTGTGTCAGTGTTAGAATGTCTGTTGTATAGAATGTTGTGTCTCTGTTTGAATGTCTGTTGTATAGAATGTTGTGTCTCTGTTTGAATGCCTGATGTATACTATGTTATGGTAGTGTTAGAATGTCTGTTGTTTAGAATGCAATTTTATTTTTGTGGTGTATCGGTTATAACATTTTATGTTAGTAGTGGAATGTCTGTTATATAGGATTTTGTGTTAGTACTGGAAAATCTGTTGTATGGGATTTTATTTCAGTTGTAAAATGCATGCTGCATACATTGTTTATGTCATAATACTGACTTCCAATAAGACAATGAATTCACTTAATGCAGGAGCTCAGTTCAGTTCCATGATTTGCTCTATTATTCACTGGTGTCTTGTCAAACGATAACTTGTTAAAAATGGGCATCATGACTACAACCCATGGTGGAGACCAGGAATGAAGTTATACCTCTTCATGGCACAATGCTTGGGCTGAATTGTAGAGACCATGTCTTGCCCATGCAGCATGATCCCTCTCTCGGCCTGCCCAGTTCACTCCAGAGGAAAAGTAACACCAATACATCTGGAACACGACAAGCTGCAGAAGCTGTCGGATCAGAATAGCGATGCTCTAACTGTCTGTGTGTTGCCGTTTACAGTTAGCCTTGAATGACGTGTGAATGATATAATGTATGAAAGAGAATGATAGAAGGGCAGAATGTTAGACGGGCCTGCGTGCCCAATTCTTACGCCTTTGAAAATAAAGTTTGTTTGTTTGTTTCTTTGTGTCGGAACTTTGATCATAGACCAGTTGCCCACCGAGGCTTAGGGTCTAGTCTGCCCTGCCGCGACATTTAGTCTTAAGTTTGCGTTTCCTCGCACCAGGATAAGGCTTGTACCCTCCCAATTCCGAAGCCGTTGGCACAATGTGGGGTGTTGAGTTTGGTGAGCGTCACCCAACATTCGGTGCCAACAGAAAGCAGGTAATAGCTTCTACTGGTATACGGTAGCTTAGTCATATCTGACAGAGACCTGACATGCTCCGATACCACACTTTCTTACTTAGTACGCACAGAGAGAGATATGCAATATCTGTCTCTAAACAGACTCCATTCTTTCGCTGAGTTATGAAATAAAACGAGAGTTTTATTGACTTGGTCATGTTTCATAGGTCGCGTCAACAGAGATTTATATTAGCTTTGAGGTGCAGCACTAGTGCACCAAGAACTGATATAGCTGGCATCAGCATATATTGCCTGTAGAAAACAGAAATGCTGTTATTAAAATCAAAGTGTAGTTGTGTCATCATTTTCCTGCTTCGGTTAGAGATGGAATTGATGGAACTGCAGTAAGGCTGTATCATGTAATGATTTAAGCTGAGTCGAGAAATGACATCATAGCTCTATGGGATATTCCCATAGTGCTCCGTCCTCACCTTCAACACCCAGGGAAGAGTCCCAATACTAATGATACATCAGTCTGGTTATGTGTACGTCTGACCCGAGTGTCGGCCAGATCCTCTGGTCACTCAATGCAGCACAAATCTCTCCAGGCCGCGATGATCTGTCTAGTTTTCTGCGCTGTTTTCGTGTTCACTGACACACTTCTGCTTCATGTGCCTGGTCTGGATCATCGACGATCATGACTTCCCAGGGAGGTCGGCATGGCCGAATATGACTTATCGTCCTCGACTTGAGGACGTAAATTACAAGTACCTCTGAAGTCGGAATAGGTTCGCATGATGGCGAGGGACGCTGGTAATAGGAGAAGCTAATCCACATGTATGTCCTATGCTTGAGTTCAAAGAGAGCCAACTAAAATAAATGACTTTCCAATCTTCTCTGTCTTTTGACATAATGGTGAACTTAGCGTTGCTTATCTTATCATCATCGTCGTCGTTGTCTTCGTCGTCGTCGTCATCATCATCATCATCATCATCATCATCATCATCATCATCATCATCATCATCATCATCATCATCATCATCATCATCATCATCATCATCATCATCATCATCATCATCAATATTTCCCGGCTGTGTAAGGTGTCCTCATACATCTTCCTCTGTCTGCCGCTGCCTCTCCTATTTCGCATTGACCCACATTAAGGCTAGTCATCTGTTCTGTTGTTATGCGCCACAAATTCATTTGTTTTATGGTTTTATATTTTTACGATTTGGATGACTGATCTTGTAAACACACACACACACACACACACACACACACACACCACACTCACACACACACACGCGAACACACACACACTCACACACACACACGCACACACACACACCACACTCACACACACGCGCGAACACACACACACACACACTCACACACACACGCGAACACACACACATATACACACACAGACAAGCAGGCTGGCAACCAGACATACTTGCTGATCAACAGGACAGCGGACAAATAGAGAGACAAAAGGCTATGTAGTTAGGTATTTGTGCTGACATGTTTTTGTTAAACAAACAGGAAATTTTTAAAAATGTGACAAGTGACATAAAGTACAAAGGAAACTGAAACTGCTATATGGAAGATCATAAATCCTACCCCACAAACCAAACATTCAAGCCTTGGAAGTCAGACAGATAAGCAATCAAAACGTATATATTTTTGTATCGAAATGCTTGCCCAAACCGCGTTCCATACAAAACTGTTTTTTGATAACAACTCTTTTATATCAGTGCATTCAAACAATAGTGACTTGTTCAAGTACGTTTTATTAATATGTATATATTAAAACTCTTTGCCTTTGATAACAGGTGTTGACTTTCAGTAGGTAAACGTTAGTTGCATATCCTTTTAGCCAATGTTGATAAAATGAAAACGTTTATGCGATATGCGAAGACGAGGAGATCAACATGGTACACTGTATTCTCTCAGTTACCAGACAATGAAACATAGATCTGGTAAATATATTAGTAATGTGTCAATGTTTAAAGTAATGTTATGTCTGTCACTATCATCTAATGGCCTTAGTACCTTGCGGTGTAGGACAGCGGGGTCTTGAGCCCGAGGAATTAAGGCCGCCTGTCTAGTGCAGTCGCCGCGAACCGTGCAGGTTGGGATTTTACTTTTTGCCCCCGACAGAAAAAAATCCCACACCCTACCGAGGATTCGAACCCAGGTCTCCCGAAGGAGAACCCGATGTTCTTAGCCACCCGGAAAGTAATCTACGCCTTTCATAAAACCCAGCAGATGAATACGTTTCTTTGGTACGCGTATACACGTTCTCTTGGTATTGTTTGTCGATGAAGAATTGATAGCTGCAAGCTAACATAATTATATCTTATCGCGTCGCTGTAGCGCTGACGCTTTACACTGTTTATTTTCTTTTTATTTGTGGAACAATAGGTTCACGTCGTGATTTGTTTATCTTGGTTTTATTTTGCTATTACATCCTTAGTTGCACACAATGACTGTATCTTCCCCGTGTTTTCCTTGCTTGCAATCAGACCATCCTGTTAACCTCTCTAACAAAACCAGTAGTTTGCTTCAGTTCAACATATTCCCGTACTGTTCTTGGTGGTTTCGGGCGGTAGAGCGCAATTTGGAGGGTAAAAGCCTTATCTTAGTGAGAGGAAATGCAACTTGAAGATGTCATGGCAGGCAAACCAGGCCCTAAGCCTTGGTCGGTAACTGGTCTAGGATCTAAGCTCAGGCTGGTGGACAGTTAGAGCATTGCTTTGCTGATACGTTTTGATTGCTAATACGTTTTTATTGCTTATTTGTCTGACTTCCATGGTTTGAATGGTTGGTGTGTGGGGTAGGAGTTATGATCTTCCATATCGCTGTTTCATTTTTCTTTGTACTTGATGTCATTTGCCACTTAGTGTTTTCTGCTTTAATGTCCTCTGGAGTAAACCAATCTGGCCGAGAGCGGATCATGCAGCATGGGCAATACGTGGTCTCTACAATTAAACTCAAGCTTTGTGCTATGGTATAACTCCATCCCTGGTCCCCGCCATTTTTTTTTTGCATATCCTTTACAGGACATCGCTGTCAACACCAGCATCTTTCAGCTCTATGTTGATTTCTTGGCAAGATTACGCTCAGTAGTTTGCCATTGCTTTCTGAGCGGCCGGCTCACACACCCCGTATACGATTCGAACCACTTCTGATTCTCACCGTCATCACGTCACCGACGAGAGTATACGAGATTACGGAGAAAAGTCATAACCTCTAAGCCACGAAGCCGGCGGTCCCCGCCATGGGTTATAGTTATTATGCCTTTTAATATGCCTGGTATGTCTGCTGTCTTGTGGGGGGGGGGGGGTGAGCTTGGTATGTCTGTTCTCTTATGTAGGAAGCTACAAGATACCAAGATATAGCAAGGCAAACTAAGCTTCCTAAAACCACACAAGACAGCAGTCATACAAAGCTTCCCCCACAAGAAAACAGACATACCAATATTCCCCAACAAGAAAACAGACATACCAAGCTTCCTTCAGCCACACATGTCAACAGACATACCAAGCTTCTACCATATGACAACATACATACCAGGCATCCACAGCCACAAAAGTCAAGACAACAGACATACCAAGCAAACACTAGAGAACTGACATACCAAGACTCACACTCAAGAAAACAGACATATCAAGGCTCACACACAAGAAAACAGACATACCAAGACTCACACAGAAGAAAACAGACATATCAAGGCTCACACACACACACAAAACCAGACATATCAAGCTTCCTAGAGGAACACAAGACAGCAGACATACCAAGGCTCACACAAGACAGCAGACATAGCAACACAAGACACTAGACATGCAAATACTAGATAACAGACATACCAAGGCTCACACTCAAGAAAACAGACATACCAAGGCTCACACTCAAGAAAACAGACATACCAAGGCTCACACACAAGAAAACAGACATACCAAGGCTCACACTCAAGAAAACAGACATACCAAGGCTCACACACAAGAAAACAGACATATCAAGCTTCCTAGAGTCACACAAGACAGCAGACATACCAAGGCTCACACACAAGAATACAGACATACCAAGACTCACACACAAGAAAACAGACATACCAAGACTCACACAGAAGAAAACAGACATATCAAGCTTCCTAGAGTCACGCAAGACAGCAGACATACCAAGGCTCACACACAAGAATACAGACATACCAAGACTCACACACAAGAAAACAGACATACCAAGACTCACACAGAAGAAAACAGACATATCAAGCTTCCTAGAGTCACGCAAGACAGCAGACATACCAAGGCTCACACACAAGAAAACATACATACCAAGACTCACACAGAAGAAAACAGACATATCAAGCATCCTAGAGTCACACAAGACAGCTGACATACCAAGGCTCACACACAAGAATACAGACATACCAAGACTCACACACAAGAAAACAGACATACCAAGACACAGAAGAAAACAGACATATCAAGCTTCCTAGAGTCACACAAGACAGCAGACATACCAAGACTCACACACAAGAATACAGACATACCAAGACTCACACACAAGAAAACAGACATACCAAGACTCACACAGAAGAAAACAGACATATCAAGCTTCCTAGAGTCACGAAAGACAGCAGACATACCAAGGCTCACACACAAGAATACAGACATACCAAGACTCACACACAAGAAAACAGACATACCAAGACTCACACAGAAGAAAACAGACATATCAAGCTTCCTAGAGTCACGCAAGACAGCAGACATACCAAGGCTCACACACACGAAAACAGACATACCAAGACTCACACACAAGAAAACAGACATATCAAGCTTCCTAGAGTCACACAAGACAGCAGACATACCAAGGCTCACACACAAGAAAACATACATACCAAGGCTCACACACAAGAAAACAGACATACTAAGGCTCACACTCAAGAAAACAGACATACCAAGGCTCACACACAAGAAAACAGACATATCAAGCTTCCTAGAGTCACACAAGATAGCAGACATACCAAGGCTCACACACAAGAATACAGACATACCAAGACTCACACACAAGAAAACAGACATACCAAGGCTCACACTCAAGAAAGCGACATACCAAGGCTCACACAGAAGGAAACAGACATATCAAGCCTCCTAGAGTCACACAAGACAGCAGACATGCCAAGGCTCACACACAAGAAAACAGACAAACCAAGACGCACACACACAAGAAAACGGATATACCAAGGTTCACACACAAGACAGCAGACATACCAAGGCTCACACACAAGAAAACAGACATACCAAGGCTCACACACAAGAAAACAGACATATCAAGACTCACACACAAGAAAACAGACAAACCAATGCTCACACACAAGAAAACAGACATACCTAGGCACACAGACAAGAAAACAGGCATACCATGTCTCACACATAAGAAAACAGGCATACCATCTCTCCACACAGGAAAACAAATTATCTCACACACAAGACAACAGACATGCAAAGTCGCGGCCCCTCCCACTCTCTCTCTCTCTCTCTCTCTCTCTCTCTCTCTCTCTCTCTCTCTCTCTCTCTCTCTCTCTCTCTCTTTCTCTCTCTCTCAGAAGCAAACAAACAAGAGGCACGTAACCTGGTTTTAAGGCCACTGATGTCATTGCCCTTCCATGTTGCATTCCCTGCCCTGGCAGATAAGAACAGCCCCAGTTCCACCCCGATTTCCCCTCCTGAACCTTCACTCAGAGGACCTCGGGTATCCACATGTGTTCATTCTCCCACATAGCGCAATTACAGCAAGCCTGACATTGTTTGCTTCATTGTGTTTGACCATGCACAAGTGTTTGGTTTCTGTTCTCAGCTACCTTTCATACCATTATTTCTTTCTGTTCTCTCTAAACATGTTGTGATATTTTGAAATGAGGAGACAGCAGTTTCTCTAGCCATGTTGTGATTTCATAGATTCAGAAGACTGCAATCTCTCTAGCCATGTTACGAATTATTTGAGTCAGATTACTGCTTCTAATGACCAGAAACAGCTTTGCTCTGCTTTTACGTTTATTGGAATGTGTTAATACTACCAGAAGTATTCGGATGCCACGACAGTGCAGTGGATAGCACTCTTACCTTCCGATCCGTGTGTGTTCGAATCCTCACTGAGACTCGTATTAAACAATAATTACCATTGTCTTCCAGATGGTTCGTAAATTGCATATCCTTTACAGGACGCCACGCTCAACCCCAACATTTTTAGCTATCTGCGGTTTCTTGGCAAGTTTACGTTCAGTAGTTTACCATTGCTTACTGAACGACCAGCACTCATACCACTGTATGGAAACTAACTCAAGGCAGTCTGCTGCCAGATCGCACCAACTGTGTTTCGAACGCGGTATGGGAGATTACGAATTGCGTTCTGAACCCCTTCGACACAGAGCTAGTTCCAGATCGATTGAATCTGACACGGGTACCAGCAATTGCCTTTGGAAGTAAAAGAGATAGGCGTGGTACTGGCTACATCAGCCATTGAGTGACGGTTGGTCTATAACATATGGGACTAACACCATGTGCCCAATAACCCAGTGGGCGTAGAAGAAATAGAGGCAGGCAGGAAAAGAAGATTCTTCACAGCCAATGGTTATGACACTTGAAGATTGGCAAGCTTCGTGCAGAATGGCATGCGTCGGTTCAGAGATCGCGGGTTGTGAGCATTCGATGGTTCTTTTCTCCAGGACTCCAGGACACTCTGACTTTGTTGGTAATGAACAGGCTGATAGACTGGCTGGTGCCGCATCGTTAAGGGGTGAGTTGATGCAAGATAAGGCAGATGTGGTGAAGGTCCTCTGGGAGAATGACAGTAGTGCAGAAGAACCCATAGACTATCATGGTTTAGAGAGAATGCGGCAGCAACGGCTAGTCCAGGGATCTGGTCAACAGTCGTCATTCAGGGCTAAAGCAAAACGGGCATATAATCAGTTTACAATGGGCAACATTAGTATTGGGACTCTTCGCTGGCTGTTGAAGATGAGGACTGATAGCTAATGGGAATGCCCCGAGTGCAGTTGTTTCAGTTCTTGACTCAACTAAACCCAACTCAACTATTGTTATGACAAAGGAAAGTGTCAGCACACAAAGTTAAATATGCTGCCGGAGATCGCGAGATAAGGAGAAGCATGATTGACCATGCCAGATGGTTAGGCGTTTAATGAGAGTGATAAAGAAGAAGATGATGATGATTGTGTATTTGAACACTCAGTGGATGATAAACAGATAATAAATAACATATTCATACCGACCGTATGTTACCAATGTCAACGTGGATATTATCCGAATCACACTTAACGCTAAATCAACACCTGTGAGATGAGATGTTTAAGGAGAGCTTCCAACTTAACTATCCGAGACCGAGTAAGAAATGCTGTTATCAGACAGACAGTGGAATTAACATTTGTCACATATATTGACTAGCAGAAGATTAAATGGTTCGGTCGTCTCGTTAGAATGCAACACCATCAACTACCAGCACTGGCCCTACATCAAAGAAGATCTGATAGGAAAGCAAGAGGATGCCCACAAAGAAAATGGATGACAACATCAAAGACATTGTACAATAACACGGAATGACATTATCCAGTGCCACTCCTCGGGGGCTGAAATATCAACTAAATCTCCCTGCAATGCTTGGCGGAAAAAGTGGAAGATGATGAGGAGGAGGACGATGGATGGATGACCAGGTTTTTCCAATCTCGTGTGTTGGTTTTGTTTGTTTGTTTGGCACGATTGTCCTGTTACTGTAATTTTTTCCCCCACGTACTATGATAGTTTAAAGGGGCAAAATATTTTCACGTTATCTGTTAAATTTTTATAAATTTAGTGTAAGATGTGCACATACTTCTTATAGCCCATGCCGCATGAGGTTGATGATCTTATCTGTCTCTGCTACTGTCGATCATTTCTGATACCGACGTTCTTCCATGATGTCAGCATCTGCTCTCTTGGTCTTCCCTTGACCCACATCCCCTCCAACCTTCCGGATGGTCCACAAACTGGGACAATTAAATAAAGATATAGCTAAGACACAACGGAAAGGGAGTTTAAGGTAGGTCATGATCACTGTTTTTTTTTTTAAATTGAAGGCGGATGTTATGCCAAGAGGAGAGACAATCAATTCGCAAGCTAACATTAAGACATTGAAAGAATTCAATCATCGTTTTCAGTTTGGCCGCGCAAGAATCTAGTAGCTCTGCTTCTCCTTCATGTCAATGCGCGATATCACACAAGTCTGGCAACATAGGAAGCAATCACCAAATTGGGTTGGACTATACTACCCCATCCACCCAATAGTCCCAATTTGGCACCTCTGATTTTCATCTATGTGGTCTACTTAAAGATCAAGACAAAATCTGATACGGGAAAGGAATACATGCACTTGTTTCGCGCTGGCATAAAGCTGTAAAAATTGTTGGGGATTATGTTGGATAATACAGATCTTTACATGACACATATCCATGTATATTATGCATATGTCCTTCTATGAGCATCTAAATAAATCTGACAAAGCATATGTTTTAAACAAACGACATATCATATTTGGCCGCTGTAATAGTAATATCACGATGGATTTTATTGTCGTCATCTTTACCCCCTCCTCCACCCCCATCCTCATCCTCCATGCATTAGCTAAGATTTTACAGAACTAAAATAGCTAAATCAACCTAGCGTAACCCATAAACCAGCCAGTTTTCCTCTACGCCAAACAGCGTTCACTCGAATCAATAATTACCAATCCGAATGAAGGAACCAATTTAACGACTTCGACTTTCGCTACAGCGATTCATACCTGTATGCTCCCAACTGGGTAAGAAATACCAGCGGTGTGAATCTCTCAATAAACTATTTCTTAACGATGAAATTGAAATATTTCTTCCAGCCGTTTATGGAAATCTGGATATATTCGACACTGTTTGCCAGTTTTAAAATCTTGTGTAAAAAAAAGTAGTGCGTATTTTATGCTAATTATTTATTTTACAGCTTGAGGTTTTGTGTTGATCTTTTCTATTACCTTCCAAGGTTAATGAAAACCGTACCTGAATATAAGTCTTCTTTGTATTTTTGTCAATTGAGTTCCTGGGTCTTTTTAATACTACAGAAGTTAATTGTATAGAATAATCTATTCACCGAAGACCGAATGCGTTGATCTAACAGATATATGCCTTGTTGAACCAGGAAAGGTGAAGATTATTTTGTTGCCAAACTAGGATCGAAGAATATGATACTTTTAATGAATGGGCCAAACTGGCAGGTCTCAAAATAAATGAAATATCAATCAAAAGGTAGGCTTTAAAGGTACAGACGCTATAGAACAGAAAGGACGTGAGAAATAATTTCGAAGGTTTTCATGGAAGTTCACTGAAGATAAATGAGAGACGTAGAAAGCAGACGACACACTAAAAACAATCACAACTTCTACGTTATTCCCTGGTGGTGGGGCAGGGGTGTCCCCTGTCAAAGGAGAAGTAAGGTGCCTCCTTTCCTCCGCTAGCCTACAGGACACCCTTTGGCAAGTTGGAGTATCCGTTTATCCCCCCTCCCCCATCCCGAATCAGGTGACGTGAAATCATATGTGCAGGTAGTGGACGGAGTTGAGGAGCCGCGGACAGATAGTTGTAGGTTATGGTCTCCAATTTCACGATGGTAGGCAGAGAATATCTTTTTGGAGATAATGGCCAAGGCAACCTACCAGTATGGTCGTTGCCAAGAAGGAAAGCAATGGCAAGCTACCTTCTCTACAGATGCTAAGTAAGTTATGATTTGTAGATTGATAGAAAATCAAAATGTCTTGGTACAACTATCTCGGAAAAGTTATAACATATGATGGCAAGTGCCTTGAGAATCGAACAAGAATCGCTATGTGAAAGGTAGTCTTCTGCAAGATGGAAAACATTCTACTAATAAAAAAATATGTCAATTGCAACGAGAAAACACGTGTTGACATGCTACATAGAACCTGTACTTTTGTATGGATGTGAATCGTGGACGATGAGAAGGCAAGCTGAAGAACATCTAATAGCAGTGGAAATATGGTTTCTGAGGAAAATGAAACGAATGCCATGGACAGACAGAAAAACTAATGATCAAGTTCTACAAGAGGCAAATGAAAACCGCAAATTGATTAGAGAAATTAGATGTAGATAGTCAATTTTTGAGCGGAAAAGAACAAGGGGAGGGCAGAGAATTAAATATCTGGATGGCTTGACCACATGGCATGGTCAAGACAAACATACAGAGCTGACTCTGGTGATCGTGTAAGATGGCGAAACATGATCGCCCCCGCTTATCGGCATGGCACATGATGATTATGATGTTCGTAAAACGGTGAAATGAAAAATATTATTGGTGATGCTGTCAACATAAGGCTTGAAACATACTGTAAAAGACAGAAAGAATGAAAAGTAAAGTAATTTAAAGACAGACAGACAGACAGACAGACAGACAGACAGACAGACAGACAGACAGACAGACAGACGGACGGACGGACGGACGGACGGACGGGCGGGCGGGCGGGCGGGCGGGCGGGCGGACGGACGGACGGACGGACGGACGGACGGACGGACGGACGGACGGACGGACAGACAGACAGACAGACAGACAATTTATAGAATAGAGGACGCACTAGCCAACGTAAAGATTTAGAGATTAGAGGGCAAACTAGTCAACATGCAAATTTAGAGACTAGATGACACACTGGAACAGTAAAATGTAGAGAATAGAGGACACACTAGACAACAGTAAAATTTAGAGAATAGAGGACACACTAGACAACAGTAAAATTTAGAGAATAGAGGACACACTAGACAACAGTAAAATTTAGAGAATAGAGGACACACTAGACAACAGTAAAATTTAGAGAATAGAGGACACACTAGACAATATTAAAAACTTAGAGATTAGAAGACTTACTAGAAAACAGTAAAATGTAGAGACTAGAGGACACACTAGACAACATTAAAGATTAGAGGACACACTAGACAACTTGATAATTGAAAACTATAGTTAGCCCACCCTGATTTCAAGGTGTCTAGTTGGTCATACCTGGAAGTATACTTATTCCTGCATGCGATGTCGTCATGTGGATGTAACAGGCTAGACCCCCGGTGGGGTAACTATGGCTGTCATTGGTTATGTTGTCTACTGCGTCCTTTAGTCTCTTCTTCGTTCTTCTGCTTCTATGAAACCTAAACAACACATGTGAATTCATCTGCTTCTTCTCGCCCATCTCTTGATATTGTTCAATCACGTGTATCGCCGCCATACTCTTGCACGCTTCCTTTCCATCCTAACAAGGATACGTTTCTTTATGAAGCCGTAGTACCTTAATTTTGTGACTGTTGGTTAGTCGCGGTTCGAACTTCACAACAAAGGGTCGCCCCATTAGGCTCCGTTCATGTGCCAGTGAATATATCATACAAAATAATCCCCACTGCCCCATTCTCATTCAGTAATGTTTTCTTCAGCCGACGCTGAGACTCAGGGGATAGTGAGATTCGCAGTTTCATAATTCCCCGTCATGCTGAGTGTTTATTAGAAATCACCTACCGCGATTTGGAAGCAACCCTCTTTACATTGATACCTATGGTATGAGGCGTCGGTCGTTCAGAAAGTAATGGCAAACTACTGAGCTAACATTGCCTATTACATCACCAACAGCCAATACATGCTGGAGTTGAATGCAACGTCCAACATGACATTACCTTGAGTTGAGTTAAGAACCGACATCACTGCACTCAGAACATTCCCATACGTGCCCCATCCCCTCGTTCAACAGCCAACGAAGAATCACACTACTAATCGTTCCCACCGCTATCTGATTAAAAGTTCTCTTGGTCTTCCCTCTCAGTTTTGAGATTCTTCCAGAACCCCTGCCGATCCTCCGCAATCTCATTCTTTCGACATATGGGTTCTCAATCTGTTCCTCCGCCTTCTTCACCTGGTCCCACAAGCGCACGACACTACCTTTTACATGTTTACTTCAAATCCACGATTTCCTACACGTCTCATTTTTATATATTTATTTATACTGTCACTTTAACGGCCTCAGATATTTCCTCAACGCTGTACTTTTCATTAAGTACACATATCTTTACTACATATTCTCTTGCTTTTTTTTTTCTTTTCAAAAATGCTTCTGGCTTCTATTTTTTTTTGGCTTCGTATGACCAGCCATGCAAGCCCAACCTGCTTTCCATTGTTCTATATCTGTAATGATCTTGCTGCAATGTTCATTGCCTATACTTATTTCTGTTTTATCTATTAATCTGAATGTTTGCCACGCTGTGTTACGTCTGGTTTGAATGTTATGTTTTTGCTTTGTTGTCATTCTGTCAAACCTATTCGTTTAGCTGGGCTCATATATGCAGGCGTATAATGATACAGTACATACAACTTGAGTACCTTACATATGTCTATATAATTTGTACAGAAACTTGAACAAGCCAGGCGTATAATGATGCAGTACATATAACCTGAGTATCTTACATGTGCCAATATAATTTGTACAGAAACTTGAACAAGCCAGGCGTATAATGATGCAGTACATATAACCTGAGTATCTTACATGTGCCAATATAATTTGTACAGAGACTTGAACAAGCCAGGCGTATAATGATATAGTACATATAACCTGAGTATCTTACATGTGCCAATATAATTTGTACAGAGACTTGAACAAGCCAGGCGTATAATGATATAGTACATATAACCTGAGTATCTTACATGTGCCAATATAATTTGTACAGAAACTTGAACAAGCCAGGCGTATAATGATACAGTACATACAACTTGAGTACCTTACATATGTCTATATCATTTGTACAGAAACTTGAACAAGCCAGGCGTATAATGATGCAGTACATATAACCTGAGTATCTTACATGTGCCAATATAATTTGTACAGAGACTTGAACAAGCCAGGCGTATAATGATATAGTACATATAACCTGAGTATCTTACATGTGCCAATATAATTTGTACAGAGACTTGAACAAGCCAGGCGTATAATGATATAGTACATATAACCTGAGTATCTTACATGTGCCAATATAATTTGTACAGAGACTTGAACAAGCCAGGCGTATAATGATGCAGTACATATAACCTGAGTATCTTACATATGCCAATATAATTTGTACAGAAACTTGAACAAGTCAGGTGTATAATGATACAGTACATATGACCAGCGTAGCATGGTAGCGCAATAGTTAGCACTCTTGTCTGTCGTCCCGGCTGTCACGTGTTCGAGTCCTCTTTGAGGCGTGAATATTTATTTTAAAACTTTACTTTACTTTACTTTATTTTTACTTTACTTTACTTTACTTTCCATAACCCAGAATACTCTCGTGGTTGACGTGAGCGCAGGAGAATTGGAAGCTATTCGAGTCGCGCCAATGACTTATGAGAGTATGGAGCCGGTCGCTCAGAAAGCAATGGCAAACTACTGAGCGTAATCATGGCAAGAAAGCAACACTCAGCTGATGATGTTGACAGCGATGTCCTGTAAAGAATATGCAAAACATTTTTTACTTTACTTTGTTGTACTGTACTGCACTGCACTGCACTGCACTGTACTGTACTGTACTGTACTGTACTGTACCCTATCTTACTCAAATCTACTCTACTCTACTCTACTCTACTCTGCTCTGCTCTGCTCTGCTCTGCTCTACTCTACTCTACTCTACTCTACTCTACTCTACTCTACTCTACTCTACTCTACTCTACTCTACTCTACTCTACTCTACTCTACTCTACTCTACTCTACCTTACTTACATATAACCTGCAGTACCTCACACGTCAGTATAACTGACAGACAAACTCAAACAAGTCAGGCGTGTAATGGTACAGAACAGATAACCTGTAAGAAGAGATACAAAATGACAACAGTTAGGTAAGTTTGACTACTGTGAAAAAGTGACAGATAATAAACACAAACACAGTGTACATTCCTGATAACGAACGTGAATCCGGGAAACGGAAAACATAGTGTAATAATAGCAATGATAATAATAACTACGTAACATTGGATAAAATAGGTTACATCACAACACAACTTCTTCAACCTATAGTGGGAATCGGAAACCGACGTAATGTTACAACGTACCCACAGCGTGCCAGCCTAAGTGTTTTGCTGAAGTAGTGTTACAAAGCCTGTTCAATGCGCCAACCTATGAGTTGTGCTGAAGTAATGTTACAAAGCCTATTCAATGTGCCAACCTAAGAGTTGTGCCAAAGTATTGTCACAGAGTCACCCAGTGTGCCAACCTAAGTCCATCAAGGCACAATCCATATTCATTTATTGATCAGCTTTGATAGGGGCGTGTATCATATTGTTGTCGTTGTGTTTTTAATATTTTGAGTCAATTTAACATCACCGTCTAACTAAATAATATAAAATAACACCAAGAAAAGCAGTTTTACATAAACCAATTACGGAAAACAGTATTCTGTAAAGCTGCATTACTTCGTGTTATTGTATATTGTTTACATTTACACAGCTTTACCGCAGTTCCACTAACTTTATTATTACTCAATAACAACTTTTGTTCTACGTTTAACGGACAGTATTAACGTGAGTATACGACAGACAAGAGATCTGTGGAGATGTTGGTGGAGGTGGTCGGTAGAGAGGGGAAGGATAGGCTGGAAATAGAGCCTCATAAAGGTTAACCGAGGTTACTTCACACTCACTCTGTTAGTTTGTCAGTTGGTCATTCGGTCAGTAGGTTAGTTTGTCAGTTATCAATCAGTTAGTTGGTCAGTCGGTCAGTCAGTTAGATTGTCAGTCAATCAGTTAGTTTGTTAGTCAGTCAATCAGTCAATTAGTTTGTCAGTTAGTCAATCAGTTAGTTGCTTAGTCAGTCAGTTAGTTTTACAGGTAGTCTGTCAGTCAGTCAGTTGGTCAGTCAGTCAATCAGTCAGTCAGTTAGTTGGTTAGTTAGTTAGCTGGCTGACTGGCTGGTTGATTGGCTAGCTAGCTAGATAATTGTTGTTGGTTGGTTAGTTGGTTGGTTGGTTAGTTGGTTGGTTCGGTGCTTGATTAGTTTAGCTAGTTTAGTTAATTTAGTTAGTCGCGATTGCAAATTTGCGACAAAGGGTCACCCCATAATGCTCCGTTCCTGTGCCAGTAAAACCCACTCAGTTTGTTTGCTTCAGGTCCCACATTCTTTCATCTAATGTCTAACGACTTTCGTTTTGAAGGGATGCAAAAACGGGAATAGCGTTAAGTGAATTATACGCCTGGTTTGTCAATTTGTTGTCTAAATTATGGTATAACATTTTCCGTGCAGTTGCCACCACGACAAACTAACTACTTGAGGTGCCAGGGAAAATCGTTCTACGAGTGCCGTAGTTTGCCAACGCATAACCTACAATATCTTCAAAATGATATTATAATTTAGACAGAAACTTGAATAAGCCTGGCGCATAATGGTATAGTACATATAACAGATAGTGTGTAACATATGTGACAATATAATTTAGAAGAAACCAGGCGCGTGGTGCTACAGTACATGTAACCCATAATATAGTATATAAGCTCCGATAGTCATCATGACCGCCACGCTACTGGCCCGATCCACGCATATTTGCTGTACATAGTAGCCGTATTCTGATGTGAACTTTCCCAATATTCAACATAAAAGTAGCCCATATAACCATGTATACTCCACATCGCTGGATGTTTGTTTACTACAGGAACACTATCGTGTCCCATATTATCTTGCTAAATATATTCAGTTTTGTAGTTTTCGCAAAAACGTCCAAATCAGATAACGTCATACATCACAGAACGTATCGTTCCGTTGAAACGACCTGTCGGTGTGTTTTCTCATAATATCCTATTTAGATAATATATTTCTACATATTGCAATAATTCGTGTTTTCGATTTAAAGATATTCTTTGGGGCACTGAATGTTGTTTCTAAGGCGGATCTAGGTTACATAAATGTAAGGTAGATTTAATTAGGTTATTATTTTGTGTGTGTGTGTGTGGCCTATCCTCTTGATAAAAAAGAGGTGGTACCCAGTTAACAGGGCTGCGGCTATCTCACTGGCTCGGGGCTGTTGGTCCTAGGTTAAAATCACCCTTAATATGTGCATATTTTTACTGACTATATGACTGTATGACTATATGAATGTACGACCAAATGACTATATGCCGTAATCGCCGTCTGTGAAGTAGAGGTTAGTGAGCACAGTTTCATATTTTTCTCCACATTCCGGGTCATGCCAGCTTGATAGCAGATCGATTTACGTTGATTTCGTTGGTATGCGCGTCGGCCACTCGGAAAGCAGTGGCTAAACTACTAAACGTAGAATTGTCTAGTAAATCACAGACAGCCAATACATGTTGGGGTTGATTGCAACGTCTTGTAAAAGACATGCGAGTAACTTTTTAACACGACTGAGGGATTCATTAAGATTCATAAAAATGACTACTTGAAATCAATCAATCAATCAATCAGGTGCCGTCTCCACAATGAAGGTTGGCTGCAATGGATCTCCAACACTGTCTGTCTCTCGCTTTGACTGTACATTCTGTCAGGCTGATGTTCATCCATCTTTTGATGTTATCTTCCCACTTGTAACGTTGTCTACCTCTTGCTCGCTTGCCCTCAACCATGCCTTTCAGTATGGTTTTTATAATAGTATCATGTCTTTTAACGAGGCCGAAATATTTTACTTCCCTCCTCTTTATTTCTTTCATCAACTCTCTCTTCAGTCCCAGTTTTTCTAGAACCTCTGCATTTGATTTTTTTCCCCCCATTCTTCTTCTTCTTCTTTCGTTCGCTTGAAATATGTCTATATCTGCAATGTCGTCTCTTGCATGAATTCCCCCCATGAAACACGACCTATTCGTCTGTATATCAAAATCTCCAAGACCTCTATGTGACTTTCTAGTTGCTTGTTCAATGTCCAGGACTCCGCGCCATACAGTAGCATCGAATATACGTAGTATTTGACAATTCTCATTTTTAATGCGTTATTAATCTCTCTAGATGTTAATACTCATTTCATGCCGTTGAAAGCATTTTTTGGCCATTCCCATTCTCTTTTTGATTTCTATTTCACTTCTGCCATCATCTGTTATTATATGTCTGTCGTAATAAGTGTCGCCCCTGGGGTGAGGGGAATCAACACCCACATTCTTTTAACCCCATATCATTATCTTGAGGATCTCCTGGATTTCTGTCCACAACACCCCATCAGTCCTTGGATCTCTCTCTCTCTCTCTCTCTCTCTCTCTCTCTCTCTCTCTCTCTCTCTCTCTCTCTCTCTCTCTCTCTCTCTCTCTCTCTCTCTTTCTCTCTTCTTCTTCTTACCACTGGACCATGCCCCCTCTCATTCTTTTCCAAAACATACTACACAACAATAGCTTCTAACAAAATGACAAATTAATTTAATAAAGAAAAGTGTCAGGTATGTGCATAGTGTATGTGTAGAATGTCTGTCGTATAATCTAGAGTGTATGCAGAATCAGACCGAACAGCTCAGGAGCAAAGTCTGCTTCATCACAGTACTGGCCACACAACAGCACCATATATCAAGTACAAGAAGACCTCACCAAATGATGCGTCTCTCCGGCCAAGTGTCGACTTCCTCCAATGGCTCTTGGATAGTCCGGATGCCTGGTCACCAATAGTGGGTATAGTCCAATACTGACCATGAATCTGACACACACAGTGTAACTAATATGTCACTAAAAGTTCTGTGATCTGATAACCCTTGTACAGTAAAATAATGTTTACTGTCACTTTGAAACTAAATGTTAGTAGTTAATTGCAACGCGATAGTCTACTACTGCCGACGCTCCTATAATACGTTCTCATAATGCACGTTACTACACTCGATTCCTAAGAATAATCTAATTTGGGTCTATTTAATTAAATACCATATATTTATTCCTGTTTGAAATCGAGATTACGAAATCACACAATGGATAAATGTCCGCGGATGTAAATCAACATAAGACACTGTAGTCTCTCTCCATAATCAAACCAGGAATATCACACACGTCCTTGTTGTCTCACAACATTTGGTCGACTCCCGCCAAAGTTGTTTATCCAGACTGTTTTTATACTGTGTCTGAATGACGTCACAAATCTGACTAGACACTAGGCGTCCAGAAGCTATTTTTTTTCTCTCCTTTTCCGACTCGATGTAACAACCCGCCGGCTGTCCCGCTTTCATCTGGGGAATTGTCCCGGTACTCCACACAGTCTTGCCGGCCTGTGATCTGGAGAATCTTTTCCCCACAACAAAAGACAGCCTGTCTCCAACTTCAAAGGATGGCTGCCGCCTGTAGACGAATGGCGAGACAGTCTTTCATCGATCCACAACTCCAAGAATTTCCGCGGCAATGTTCAAGATAGGAGAAATTTGTTACTTGTTCTAGTATCTCTCCGTTTACTGTGATGTTCATTGATGACTTTTCCTTTTCACTGCTAATTATCATATTTTTTTTTTTTTTTTTTTTGGAGGGGGGGGGGGGGTGAGTTATATCTACGCCACATTCTACACTGTGCCTGTTTACTTGTTCCACTAGGTCTTGTAACTCTTGCTCACTTTCTGCTAGTTACACGGTATCGTCAGCATATCTTAGATTGTTTATGATTCTTCCATTGATGCTGAGTCCTGGCATTTCAACTTGTTTAAAAATTATTTCTGTATATAGTTTGAAGAGGCTTGGGGACAGAACACATCCTTGCCGTACCCCTCTTTTTATCTCTATAGGCGACGAATAGTTATTACCGCATCTAATAGACGCCACTTGTTCCCAGTACAAGTTACTAATAAGTCTGATGTCCTTTCCGTCTACTCTGTCGTATTGTATATGTATCGTCCCTGGGGTGAGGGGAATCAACACCGACATTCTTTTAACCCCATATCAATATCTTGAGGATCTCCCAGCTTTCTGTCCACAACACCTCGTCAGTCCCTGGATCTCTCTCTCTCTCTCTCTCTCTCTCTCTCTCTCTCTCTCTCTCTCTCTCTCTCTCTCTCTCTCTCTCTCTCTCGTACTACTACTGAACCAGGCCCCCCTCTCATTCTTTTCCCCAAAAAACACACTACACAACACTGGCTCTAACAAAAACAACAAATTAGTTTAATAGAGAAAAGTGTCATGTATGTGCAAAGTGTATGTGTAGAATGTCTGTCGTATAATCTAGTGTGTATGTAGAGTCAGTCGAATAGCTAAGGAGCAAAGTCTGTTTCCTCACTGTACTGGCCACACAACAGCACCATATATGATGGACAGAAAACCTCACCCAAATGATGTGTCTCTTAGGCCAAGTGTCGACTTCCTCCGATAGCTCTTGGACAATCCGGATGCTTGGTCATCAATAGTTGAAACAGTCCAATAATGATCACCAGTCTAACACACACAGTGTAACTACTTTGTTCATACAAGTTCTGTGATCAGAGAATCCTAAAAAATACTGTTACTGTCACTTTGGAAAACTCAATGTTAGTATTTAACTGTTCATAGGAATTCCCCAATTGTAACACTCACTGTTAATTGGTAATGATAGGAATTCACCAAATGTAACTCAAACTGTTAATTTACCAGGTATTTATATCTACTAGTGTTCCTGGTACCGGTGTTATTGTCAGTGTATTGATTTTACTGTGATGTAAACTATCACTCAGGATACACCCTTAAATAACCATCGTTTCCTGCTTAGCAGAGACCAGGTTCCTCCAGACCCTCTGGGTTATGGGTCCAGTGCAAAAGCCTCTCAGTAAACTCTGCCTTCAATACTCGAGCCATGACTTTTCTTCTAGCTTCTTGGTAAACCTAGTGGAATCTGTTGAAGAGAGAACACACCTGGTGAGAGCAACTCGATTCCAACCTTTATTAGGTGAGTGTAGTCCGACGGCAGCACTCAGATATATAACAGAGATCCAACCTCTGTCATAAGGCCGAGGAGCTCATCACATAGGTCTGAGTCATGGTAAGACAAGGAAAGACCAGAGGAAAAGGGCAGAAACCCAGTATATACCCTACTGGAAGATCCTACCATTTGACATTTCCCACATCCCCCCAACCATCCTGAATCTCTCTAAATATTATCCCACTACATTGTCCTTAACTCACTGAGTTAAATGATATCTCACACCAGCTAGTTTAAGCTACGCGATAGGCTACTGCTGCCGACGCTCTTATAATATGTTCTATCAACGCACATTACTACACTCGATTCCTAAGAATAATCCAATATAGGTTTATTTCATTAATTACTAAATATTTATTCCGGTTTGAAAATTAGGACTACTAAATCACACGAAGGTAACTTGTCCGCCAATGTAAATCGACAGAAGACACTGTAGTCCCTCTCCAGAATCAACTCGGAATAACACACACGTCCTGATGGTTTCACAACATTTGGTCAACTTCCCCAAAGTTGTTTATTCCCAACTATTTTAATACTGGGTCTGTATGACGTCACAAACTGTCTAGACACTAGACAGTCTAGAAGCTATTTTTCTATCTCCGTTTCCGACTTAATGTCAACAACTGGCTGGTTGTCCCTTTCATCTGGGGAATCATCCTGGTACTTCAAAAAGTCCCGCTAACCGGTAATCTGGAGACCTGTTACTTCCACGACAAAAGATCTTGCCGACTTCTACCCAGACAGTTTGTCTATCACATCAAAAGGATGGCTGCCGCCTGCAGACGTATGGCGCCTCAGTCTTCCCTCGATCAACAACACATGAAAAGAATGCCGGCTGTTTGTAGACGTTTTGGTGCGACATTCTGTCATCGATCGACCTCCAAGATTTTATGTGACATACTCCTATATCTTGAAAGCACGTAATTAGTCGTGCATGTTGTACTCTATCACAAGCTTTCTTGTAGTCTATAAAACAAACATATATACTTTTCTGAACTTCTATATATTTTTCAATTAACATCCTCAAACATATTATTGCTTCTCTGGTGCCGCTGTATTTGCGGAACCCAAATTGTCCTTCAGCTACTTCATCTATGTTATGTTGAATTCTTTCTTGTATGACCTTGAGTAGTATCTTAGTTATGTGGCTCATTAAGCTAATAGTTCTGTAGTCCTCACAATCAACAGCTCTTGGCTTCTTCGGTAGTTTGATGAAATGAGGATGTTCCCAGCATTATATATATCATTACACAATTCTGTGATAGTTTCAATGCCAAAGCTGGATAATGATTTTATCATCTCTGTTGTTATCTTGTCAGGACCTGTGGCCTTCCCTTCTTTCATCTTTTTAATAGCTTTTTCTACTTCAGCCGTTAATATTGTTGGTCCATCTTGAGTATTATATGATGTTGGTCTATTGACCCTGTTGTCCCAGAATAAATCTTCTGTGTACTCTGTCCATCTTTTTATTATGTCAGTGTTATCAATGATACTGTCTCAATTCTTTCCTCTGATACAACCGTTTCCTGTTATATTGTTTTTCTTCTTTGTAAATCTGTTTATATGTTCATGTAATTATTTCGAGTTGTGTCTTATTTCCAGATCCTCTATTTTTTTTTCTGCAACCACTCTTCTTTGACAAATCTGCACCTGTGACATATTTCACTATCTATTAATATATACTCTGGAGTGTTCTTTGCTTTCTTTCTTTGATTCATTT